>OX336390.1:819490883-820690883 GCA_946902985.2 Meconema thalassinum
TCAAACGAAGAGCAAAGAGGTGTTGTTCGGTTTCTGACAGCGAAAGGAGTAGGGGGAACGAACATTCATCGCCGAATGTCACAAGTGTACGGCGAACACTGCATGTCCCTTGCAAGGGTCAAGGCGTGGCACAAGCGCTTCAGGGAAGGACGGGTGTCGTTAGCCGATGATGCCCGGTCTGGGGCACCCTCTTGCATTACCGATGACAACGTCCAGCTGGTTGATGCACTCATTACCCATGACCGCCGAGTGACAGTGAACGCCATTGCCGCCGTGGTCGGATTGAGCGTCGGAAGTGTGCACACCAACATGAAGGAACGACTGCACGTGCGGAAAGTGTGTGCCCAATGGGTGCCCCACAGTCTTCAACCACACCAGGAAGCATGTTGAATGGCCTACTGTCTTGGTCTTGGTTGGACGATTGATGCATGCTGCTGCTCGCTTTGTATCGTCACGTAACGTGCACGCGTGCCCTCTAGCGACGGGCTGTGACCTTCCACGCTCTGGTCGGAACCACACCTCGTTACACACGCCACGATTAGCTGACGTCGTCACCGGTTTGCGCATTATAGCCTCCGGCTCGTTACTTTTTGAACGCACCTTATAAGTAAGACTCAGCAATTTTTCTAGGTTTATGCCGTGCCTTGTGTGTAGTTTCGCCTAGGACACCAAGCTGGCTCATCAGCGGGCTCTTAGTGTCCCCGCCCGGAGGACTACAGGCGAAACCCCACACAAGATACGGCACAAACCTAGAAAAATTGCCGAGTTTTAAATCACTGGCAGTGAAGACCAATATACCATCATTTTTAGCCTATTTTCAATTTTGAAAAAATAGGCTTATGAGATCACCTTTTGTCCGTGTGTGTGTGCGCGCGTGTGTGTGTGTGAGAGAGAGATGTGTGTGTGTGTGTGTCCCTAGTAAAATCTTAAAGGCTGGAGCGATTTCAATGAAACGCGGTAAGTTCATAGCACTATTCCCGGTGACCTGGACCGTGCCCTTCAAATTTTGTTACGTCTCACCAATCCAACATGGCGGCTGTGCGAAATATTTCACTAGCATCCAATATCTCCGAAACTATTACCGGTATCGCCCTTAAATTGTGTACGGTGGTAAAGGGCACTACTAGAAGTTCACCTATGAGACTTTCAAAAACCTGGTGACTACAAAACCAACATGGCGGTCAAGCGAAATTGAGACTTTTAAATAGACATTTCTCGCGATTTAACTATCCAAACGTAATGAAACTCGGTGCAGCAAATGTTTGTACACATTGTAATGCACTGGAGTCTAATTTAGTTCAATTGTTTACATAAGCTCAAAATGGCGGCTGTGCGAAATACTTCACTGACATTCTACAGGGTCTTTCATATAAAATAAGAGCGCCAGCGACGACTTTGTTAACCGCTGTTGCGGTCACCTTGGCCGAACTTTTGGCGCGCCAAGGCCCCCTGCTTTAAGTGCGAAATACTTCACTGACATTCTACAGGGTCTTTCATATAAAATAAGAGCGCCAGCGACGGCTTTGTTAACCGCTGCTGCGGTCATCTTGGCCGAACTTTTGGCGCGCCAAGGCCCCCTGCTTTAAGCGTGTGTACAATCCTATATGATACAGCGGCCTTGCTAGCGTGTGTACAATGCTGAAATATACTCTAGTTAGTTATTGTTGATGAAATAGAAACCCCTATAGTATTGAAAGCGCGCGCATAGTAGCCTACATACGATGGCTGTTTTTTCCCCCAAGTTCCGATGGACTGTATAAAAATAACAGATTGACATTACCAAACTTGACCTTGCAATAAGCGTGCAGTTGCTCAGTCGCCAGTCTAAATCTCAAGTGCTAACATGGTGAGACAGTTATCATTGCAACATCGTATTTTTGTATGTAAAACTTATTTTAAGTACGAGTCGGCTCGGCGGGTACGTGATGCATTTGTTCAAGAATTTTCTGATGAAGTGCCACCTTCACTAGCACAGATTCACGTAATTGCAAATAAGTTTGACACTACTGGCCCGGTGCTCAATAAAAAACATGCCCGCACACGAACAGTTTTAACAGAGGGTGAGCTAGATGACATTGGCGAGAATCTTGAACGGTCTCCGAATAAATCACTCACAAAATTAGCACAAGTAGGGGTTTCGGTTTCATCAACAATAACTAACTAACTAACTAAAGTAAGATTTCAGCATTGTACACACGCTAGCAAGGCCGCTGCACCATATAGGATTGTACACACGCTTAAAGCAGGGGGCCTTGGCGCGCCACAAACTCGGCCAAGGTGACCGCAGCTGCGGTTAACAAAGCCGCCGCTTGGCGCTCTTATTTTATATGAAAGACCCTGTATATCTCCGAAACTATTACAGATATCATCATGCAATTTTGCACGGTGATAAAGGGTACTGATACAAGTTTACCTATGTATATTTCATAAACCTGTAAAGTACAAACGAACATGGCGACCAAGCGAATTTGAAATATTTGAATAGACTTTTCTCGTGATTTAACTCTCTGAGCGCAGTGAAATGTGGTACAGTAAATGATTTTGCAGATTGTAATGCACTGCCATCTAATTTAATTCAATTGTTTACATAACCTGAAGATGGCGGCTGTGCGAAATTTTAAAATTAAGTTTTTATTCTTGTGTCGTAATCATGCGATCGAAGTGAAAGTTTGAATAATGAAGCTAGGCAATAATTGTCCTTGAATGGTACATAACTCTATGGCCTATACATATAACAATCCTAAATGGCGAGCTTCCGAAATATTTAGACGGTTCTCAATATCTATGAATCTTTTACAGCAACCAAACTGATGTTTTTAATGTTCATAGAGACTATGAACATATGTTCACCTATAGGACTTTCAGTAACCTGGTGAGCACAAATCCAACATGGCGGCGACGCGAAGTATAAATATTTAAATGGACGTTTCTCGCGAATTAACTATCCGAGTGCCGTGAAACGTTGCACGTTAAATGCTTATACAAATGTTGATCCACTGGCATGTAATTTATTTCAATTGTTTGCATAATCACAAGATGGCTGGTGTGCGTACTTTTAAAATCTCATTTTTACTTCTTGTGTTCTAAACATGCGATTGAAGTTTGAATACCACACGTACACAATAATCTTAATGTAATAGTACAAAAATAAAAATCCATCCTGGCGACCATATGAAATATTTAGACGGTTCTCAATATCTACGAATCTGTTACAGCAATTAAACTGAAATGTTGTATGTTGATAGAGACAATTAACATGAGCAGGATATATGAAAATAGGCTGTATAGTTCTTCACGGAACGACTTGTTATATAAGTAAGATTCATTAAGACGAAAGAAAGTTAAGGGCAGAAAGAAAAATAATTCAGTTTAGTTCAAGGTGCACCGGATAGGAAGAAAGGAACGTCGACACGTAAGCCAAATGTTGTTGTCTGATAACCTGTGTTATTATGGTAATGTGTGCATTTGTAATTCAGGTGTGTATTGGGAAGGAGGCGGCCGAGACCTGAAGTTATGAACCATCCCGGAAATTGCCTATAGCAGAAGTGGGAAAACAACGAAAAACCACTTACAGGATGTCAGAGGTGAGAAACAAACCTACCTCTTGTCAGGTTCGCCCCACGAGGCTGAGTAGACCCCGTTCTAGCCCTCAGGCCAAAATTAAATTTTTGGTAGAGCCGGGAATTTTACCCGGACCTTTAGGGCGGCAGCCAAGAATGCTAGCCACCGTACCACGAGGGGGTCATAAGCCAAATGAAAAAGTAGTAATTAATCTTCATATTACTGCCGTGTTCCAAAGAAGTCGCTGATGGCGTTGGGGCCGGCATCCTATTGTTTGAGTAGGTGGTGAATGCCGTCCACGAAGTTGATGCTGGAACCAATCTATAACTGTATCCTGTACCACCGCATTAGAGTGAATTCTCTGTCCATTTAGGAATTTCTTCAACGGTCTAAACAATTGAAAGTCGCAGGACGCTACAAATCCCCCGGTTCCCGACGGCTATCGCGAAAGTTACTTACTGGACACCGACAAGATATCTGCGATCTCGATTGCCGTTTTGAGCTTTTTGTGTTTGACAGTCGGAACCTGACTTCGGTTAACGCATCTGAAGGTAGGAGATCGGGTTCGAATCCTGACAGTGGGCTAATTTTCAAGTCTGACTTAGTTGATTAGACCTGATGAATGCAGTATTTTTGCTTTAGTCTGTTGGCACAAGCTAGAGTAAACTGTGATGTTTCATAATTGTTTTGAACTCGTAAAAACTGCTGAGGTATGGGTGGCGCCTAGTAATGGACACAGCTCAATGCTGTGATAGGAGTGAGGAATTTCTTCGTACTGCTACCTTGGATTTTTGTGGGTTTCTATGACGGTTCTTTTCGAGGATCCGACCTGCCTCTAGGCTGAGTGCCTAACAGACAAATTCAACAGATTTGGAAGTCTAGATGCTGACGACTCCAATAGCGACGCCGAATATTTCACTTACGAGAGGGGGGAAGCAGATAAATTTAAAGATCACTGATTTTTACATTGGTGGACAGTTTCTGTTTACCAAGTGCCCAAAAATAATTGTTGCAGACAGCACATCTTGAACATAATTATGAAATTAACTCATTAAATAACATGAATTTAGTTAAAATCACTTCAAAAGTTGATGGATACATTTATCAGTCGAGGAATATTTATTTCTAGGACAAAATACAGTTTCAAATGTCGAAATAACTTTTAAAACAATCGAACATTAATTATATTATCCTATCACCAAAAGAAATTTAATGTAACTAGATCAAACGCTAAAAACAGCTTAATAGGCAATTCTTTCATGGTAAGTACCGTATACTCTTGCAGCATGAATATGCGAAGTGCACCTTGGAGGAACACTTGCTTAACTTTTAAGTCACTAACACACTTATTATTGCTCAGAATCAGTGGTTAGAATATATCATATGTTTGTGTTATGCCAATTTGTTTTTGATACAGAATTATATTTTATTTGTCATTCCCAAATAATGTAGGAGGGTGACTGGGTGGGCAGTGTCTCATTCTGAAGTGGGTGGGGGTTCACTGTGTATTATAAACGCTGTGTGTCCGTTGTTGAAGGGTGAAAAGTCGTATAGGAGGTACAGATAAATAGAAGTGGAACGTAAATGTGTGTTGACAGTCCACTGTCATTGGCGTTGCTACTTACTCAGTTGCTCGTGATGACAAGTATGTCCAAGGCTGTTGTTGTTTGAGTCTTCAGTCTTTTGACTGGTTTGATGCAGCTATCCACGCCTCCCTGTCCTGAGATAATCGTTTCATCTCTACATAGCTACCACACCCTACATCCGAGGCAATCTGTTTAACATATTCTAACCTTGGTCTACCCCTACAGTTCTTGTCCTCGACCTTTCCTTCCATGACTAAGCTTGCTATTCCTGGGTGTCTTAGTATGTGTCCTACTAACCTATCTCTTCTCTTCATTAGCAGTCGCCAGAAACATCTTTCCTTTCCCACTCGTCTTAATACCTCTTCGTTTGTAACCCTATCTACCCATCTGATCTTTTTCATTCTCCTGTAACACCACATTTCAAATACTTCAATTCTCCTCTTTTCTGCTGCACCAATAGTCCAAGTTTCACTTCCATAGAGCGCAACGCTCCAGACAAAGGCTTTAAAAAATGACTTCCTAATACCAAAATCTATATTCGGTGTCAACAGATTCTTTTTTTTTTGTAGAAATGCTTTCTTTGCCTGAGCCAACCTACTTTTTATATATTCATTGCTTCGCCCATCACTGGTTATTTTGCTTCCTAAGTAACAGAAGTCTCCTACTTCCTTCAGCTTTTCACCTGCCAATGTGATGTCCATAGAGGTTTCTGTTTTATTTCGGCTGCATTCCAGTATTTTTGTTTTACATTTATTAATTTTCATCATGAATTCTTTCAGTAAGACGGAGTCCATACCATTCAAAAACTCATTCAAATCCTCAGGCTTGTCGGCCAAGATGACGATGTCATCAGCAAATCTCAGAGTTGAAATTATTTCTCCTTGAATCTTCACTCCCGCTTTAAATTTTTCTCCAATTTCCTTCATTGCTTGTTCAATGTAAAGATTGAAAAGTATGGGTGATAAGTTGCAGCCTTGCCTTACACCTTTCTGAATACCAGCTTCTCTCTCATGTCCTTCAGCTCGAATGACTGCTGTCTGGTTTCTGTATAGATTGTAGATCACCCTCATATCCTTGTACTTTATTCCAATAGATTTCAAAATGCCAAACAATTTAGTCCAATCAACGTTATCAAAAGCCTTTTCTAAGTCTACAAATGCCATGAACCTTCCCTTATCTTTCCTTATTCTACCTTCCAAAATTAGCCTAAGACTTAGTACAGCTTCCCTTGTTCCTACATTTCTCCTGAAACCAAACTGGTCTTCACCCAACTCCGTTTCTATCTGGCTTTCAATCCTCTTGTAAATTATTCAAGACAGGATCTTTGAAGCATGAGTAATCAAGCTGATTGTACGGTAATCTTCACATCTGTCATCTCCCACTTTCTTTGGTATAGGGATGATTACATTCTTGTTGAAATCAGGGGGTACCTCACCTGTCTCATAAATCCTACACACCAAGTGAAATAACCTGATCAGACATTCATTTCCTATCCAGCGTAGCAACTCAATCGGTATATCATCTATGCCTGGTGCTTTGTTCCTGCGTAAGTCCTCTAATGCTCTGTCAAATTCTGATCTCAATATTAAATCTCCTTTTGCATCCTCATCAATTTCCTCCTCCCTTTCCATTACACGATTCTCAATCTCCTTTCCCTTATACAAGCACTCTATGTGAGCTTTCCATCATTCAACCTTTTCTTCCCTATCTGTTAGAGGCTTTCCATTTGTGTCCTTAATATTACAGCACTTGGTCTTTTCCCCAAAAGTGTACTTAATCCTCTTCCTAATTTCAGACAATTTTCTATACCTGCACATTTCTCTTTCAACCATTCTTCTTTCGCTTCCTTGCACTTCTTGTTAACCTCATTTCTCAGACGTCTGTATTTTGCTTTCCCCTTTTCATCTCTTAAATTCTTGTGTTTCCACCTTTCATCCATCAATTCTAGTATATCCTGAGTGATCCACGTTTTTCTGCCTATTCTTTCTTTCCTACCAGTGTTTTCTTCTGCGGATTTTGTTATTTCATCCTTCAAAAGTGCCCAAGGCTAACGTTTCATAACAACCTCCCCCGAGATATTGTGAAACAAAGTGCAGCCTTTATTTTAAGACTAGCAGTAGTGCCCGGCTTCGCCCGGTGGATTGTTTGTTTTATGGACGATAATGAATTTCCACACCCACCAATTGCAAGTCCTGATCCTACCTTAGGACCCGTTCCTCCAATTACATCCGAGGAAGTAATGCTTACCATTAGCAAGATGAAGAGTGGGAAAGCAACTGGCCCAGGAGACTTACCGACGGAAATATGGAAAATTCTAGGAAGGCCTGCCTCAGAATTCCTTCCCACACTCTTTAACCGGATCATTGCTGAGAACCAACTTCCCCATGCATGGACAACTAGTATAACAGTTCCAATCTGGAAGGGAAAAGGTGATGTGGGTGACTGCTCAACTTATCGCCCTATTCGACTCCTCTGTCATACGTTTAAAATATTTGAGCATGTGCTTGATTGTAGACTCAGAAATATTGTCACTGTAACACCCAACCAGTGTGGGTTTGTTAAGGGATGCAGTACCATCGATGCTGTCCATGACACACGCCTTTTAATGGAAAAGCACAGAGAGAGGCAGCGGAGTGTACACCTGGCATTTCTCGATTTAGAGAAAGCTTTTGACCGTATCCCTCATGATCTCATTTGGCGAGCTCTTCGTTGCCATGGAGTCCCTGAGGAATATGTAAGCTGGGTGCAACTTCTGTATCGCAATGCCACTTGTGTGGTTCGGAGTCCAGCTGGAGTCTCCCCACCTTTTGAAATCACTGTGGGTGTTCATCAGGGTTCTGCTCTATCACCACTGTTATTCATCCTCTGCATGGATACATCAACGGCGGACATACAGACCTCACATCCCTGGACCCTTCTGTATGCGGATGATGTGGTACTTGCCCAAAAAACCCGCCCTGAACTCCAGCACAGGGTTCAAACGTGGAACGACAGACTGGCTGAAAATGGACTACACCTCAATATTCAGAAGACAGAATACCTGGAATGTGGCCCCCAAACTTGAGGTACCATCAGTATTAGCACAGAAAATCTGCAGAAGACCATGCATTTTAAGTACTTAGGGTCCATTGTCACTTCAAATTGTGACGCCACTCCTGATACTCGGATGAGGGTAAACGCAGCCTGGCTCAAGTGGAGACAAGTCACTGGAGTTCTCTGTGATAAAAAAGATGCCTCTGCATTTAAAGGCAAAGGTCTATAAGTCTGTGGTACGCCCAGCAGCCATCTATGGGACTGAATGTCGCCCTATGACCAAACAACATGAGCAAATTTTGAATACTATGGAAATGAAGATGCTCCGATGGTCGATGGGGCTGACCCGATGTGACCACGCAAGGAACACAGACGTCCGGCGAAGATTTGGTGTTGCACCAATTGTCGAGAAGGTGAGGGAGGCTCGTCTACGCTGGTACGGTCACGTCATGAGAAGACAGAACAACTCAGTTGCCAAAAGAGCACTCCACATCAACCCAGGTGGAACAAGACCACGTGGAAGACCTGCAAAGCGGTGGACTGACGACATCAGGGCTGACATGCACGCTGTTGGTCTAACACCAGAAGATGTCAACGACCGAAAGAAGTGGAGGAGATGTAGCAAAGTAGCAGACCCCGCAAGGGATTAATGCTAGGAAGAAGAATGAATACTACTACAGAACTGGCACATGATACTAAAACTAACAGAATATATACTGTATATAGCCTAATATAACTTCTTGTGGTGGTGGTAGGCCTAGTGCGAGTGATAAGTAGTACAGTATAATGGACGTAACATCCAGGTCTTTTTCCCGTAATGATAATAATGAACAGGGAAACGGCTATTTACTAATTACAGAACTTACACATGTAATTTACAAACGAATTGAAAAATATGATTAGAAAGAGGAGTAAGTGAAATAAACGACACTGCATAGGGCCTATATCTCATTGGCTGTTAGAAATGTAGAGACCAACAGTGTCGTCATTTGTCGCATAGCACCATAGAAACATAATCAGAGCACTTTGGAAAACTTCGGCTGTACTGAGCTTGTGGGGTAGCAATAGTGTTATTTATCACCACATAGCGCTCAAGGATAATCGGAATAAATGAAAGTAAACTTGAAATCACCAACCCTTATAGCATTTGATAATCTCAATGTACTGCACCAACACCATCGCACTTATACAGAAGTATGGTATTTTCATTATGATAACTGTTTTAAGGGGCCTAAGAAATCATTTTGAACTAATTTCTCCCCGTCACTGCAATTTATAAGCAGCGCAAGATGTAACTAATTTTGCAATTCTGCACCAGAACATGGGTAGGGGCGACGTGATGCAGCCTGCATTGCTAGCCAACAATAGGCTTATTAAAATATTCTTACAGTTACACTACTACGGAATTAATGGTTCTAGGGCCTTAAAACGTGGTTTTCAATTTCCTCTCGTCTGTTATTCTAAATGTAGGGAATGGAGAAGGTTCTCCAAAATATCAGCAGGGTTTCAAAGAGTATGTAAAATTTGTGCAATTAGGTGAAACGGTGCAGATTTGAACTAAAGGGTCTAAATGCATGGAGTGGAGTGGTCTGTCCGATATTTAAAGTGGGCAGTGTTACCCACTGGGTTCCAAAGGGTAGGCCTACGTATGCAAAATTTGGTTCAGATCAGTGAAACGGTGTAGATTTTTACCAACGTGCCGAAATGCAGGGAATGGAGTGGACTGTCCGAAATTTCAAGTAGACAGTGCTACTCGTAGAATTCCAAAGGGTAAGTACATAAAGTTTGGTTCAGATCGGTGAAACGATTTAGATTTTTGTCAAAGGGCCTAAATTCAGGGAATGGAGTGGTCTGTCCGAAATTTCATGTAGACAGTGTTACTCGTCGGGTTCCAAAGGGTTAGTATGTAAAATTTGGTTCAGATCGGTGAAACGGTGTGGATTGGTTCCAAAGGGCCTAAATGCAGGGAATGGAGTGGTCTGTCCGAAAATTAAAGTGGGCAGTGTTACTCGTCGGGTTCCAGAGGATAAGTATGTAAAATTTGGTTCAGATCGGTGAAACGGTGTAGATTTGTGCCAAAGGAACTAAATGCAGGGAAATTTAAAGTGGACAGTGTTACCCGCAGGGTTACAAAGGGTAAGTATACAAATTTTGGTTCAGATCGGTGAAACTATGTAGATTTGTGCCAAAGGGCCTAAATGCAGGGAATGGAGTGGTCTGTCTGAAATTTAAGGTTGACAGGGTTACCCGCGGGGTTCCAAAGGGTAAGTATACAAATTTTGCTTCAGATCATTAAATTGTGTAGATTTGTGCCCGAGGGCCTAAATGCAGGGAAGGAGCGGACCCTCTGAAATTTAAAGTGGACAGTGTTACCCGCAGGGTTCCAAAGGGTAACTATACAAATTTTGGTTTAGATCGGTAAAACGATGTAGATTTGTGCCAAAGGGCCTAAACGCAGGGAATGGAGTGGTCTGTATGAAATTTAAAGTGGACAGTGTTACCCGTAGGGTTCCAAAGGGTAAGCATACACATTTTGGTTCTGATCGGTGAAATGGCGTAGATTTGTTCCAAAGGGCCTAAATGTAGGGAATGGTCTGTCCGAAATTATAAGTGGACAGTGTTAATCGCAGGGTTCCAAAGGGTAAGTAGGCTATACTAATTTTGGTTCAGATCGGTGAAACGGTGTAAATTTGTGCCAAAGGGCCTACATGCAGGGAAAGGAGTGGTCTGTCTGAATTTTAAAGTGGACAGTGTTACCCGCAGGGTTCCAAAGGGTGTGTATACACATTTTGGTTCAGATCGGTGAAACGGTGTAGATTTGTGCCAAAGGGCCTAAATGCAGGGAATGGAGTGGTCTGTCCCAAATTTAAAGTTGACAGGGTTACCGCGAGGTTCCAAAGGGTAAGTATACAAATGTTTGTTCAGATCGGTGGAACGGTGTAGATTTGTACACGTAACAACAGACAGACAAACATTGTGCAGAGTGGTCCACCAGCCCTTTATTTTTTTGGAGGAAGGCAACCCAATTAACGCGTATATCATAGTCATCCTAAAAACATTACTACCTGCTTCTTTACGGCCTTAGTACAATTTTGCCGTTGAGTTCAAGCTCGGGAATATAGATGAAATCATTAACGGCAGTGTTATTTCAATGACCTCAAATATAATGCATGATTAAAACGATCACAGCTTCGAATAATTCCACCTTACGATGGACTGGAAGTGTCAACGAATAGATTCAATACGTGCCAGCATTACACCATGGCTCTCAGTAGGTAAGGTGGCTGAATCGAGCATATCTGAAGTCGCGAGAGCTCTTAAGTAGCATGTTCGAAACCCGAGCAAGTACATTCTTTTAGTTTTGCTTAATGTCGTTTATAGTGGATGCATACTCGTATCAACGTTTTCCAACGAGTGATTTTTATTTGGTCCGATGGTGCGTAGCCAGATTGGACGACGACATAATGATCTGTACAACAAAAGCATGGTACTCTGTAACTTATATTCAGGGGAGCAGGTGTTCGAAATGTTGACCACCTTGGTTTAAAGGAAAACTCAGACTCACTCAAGCCGCCGCACGTGTCACGTCAAGGCCCTCTAGGACACCATGTTTAACCATTCGTATTCTTACGCTGTGCCAAATCACAGCCCTCTGTAACGCATTATGCTCAGGTGGCCTGAGCATGCGATAGAGTTGGCGGTGGCAAGTGTCCAAAGCAAAAAGTTTACACTTTCTATCTTCAAATAATGTGTAAGCATCGTGGGTGAAATAGTAGCGCGTTGGACTGCGGATTGAAAGATGTGGGGTTCGATACTTGTTAGGGTAAAAATTTTATAATTTGTTTTCGTTACGTTTTATCGTCTGTGTTGACCGCTTCACCAATGCTTTTTTTTTTTTTAGTCGTTTACCCTCCAGGTTGGTGGAACCCACGGACTCAGCGAGGGAACTCACCACTACCGCCTCTACGGGCAGTGTCCTAGAGCTGGGAACATCGAATCGGAAGGGATACAACTGGTGAGGTGGGATTGGCACCTCGCCCAGGCGGCCTCACCTGCAAAGCGAACAGGGGCCTCATGAGGGAAGGTGATGGTTAGGATGGATAGGCAAGGATGAGGGAAGGAGGCGGCCGTGGCCTTGAAGAAGGTACCATCCCGGCATTTGCCCGAAGACGAAGTGGGAAACCACGGAAAACCACTTCGAGGAGGGCTGAGGGGGAATCGAACCCCCTCCACACATTTGGGCCACCCGAGGCCGAGTAGACCCCGTTCCAGTCCTCGTACCACTTTTCAAATTTCGTGGCAGAGCCGGGAATCGAACCCAGGACCTCCGGAGCGGCAGCTAACCATGCTGACCGCTACGCTACGGAGGCGACTCTACCAATGTCTTACGACATAAATAATACAAGAGGTAACAGTTACCGTAAGTAGTGAATGGGACACTAGTAATATAGCGAGCAGATGCATTTTCAGGTTGGATTCCATGAACGTTACAGAGTGTTCAAATGCGATATTACACGAAACATCTTAATATGTACACCTCAAATAGAGTTGTCTTCTTTTTGATAGAATTTAATATCAAAATAATACCAAGAGAATTTCTCAGGAATATGTACACTTCAATGCTATCACTGGCGATCAGAATCTCCTTCGATATGTAGTTGTTGTTTCATTTGAGGGGCTAGAACATCGGAGTCATTTAGACCCGTGTACTTGGTTGTGTGTACAAGTTCTCTGATAACCTGTGCTATAGCGGTGTCTGTATTAGTGTGGGTATTAGCAATTAAGGTGAAGATTGGGAAGGAGGCGGCCGTGGCCTTAAGTTAGAAACCGTCCCGGCATTAGCCTGGAGTAGAAGTGGGAACTACAGAAAACCACTTCCAGGGTGGCTAAGGTGGGAATCGAACCCACCTCTTCTCAGTTTTGCCCCTCGAGGCTTAGTGTACCCCGTTCCAGCCCCAGAGCAGCATTATATTTCTTGGCAGAACCGGGAATTGAACCCGTACCTCCGGAGCGACACTTCGATATGTTATGTTAATATCCATGTTAGATTTTTTAACTTTCTGCCGTTACAGGTCACGTGGCACAACCTACTGATTCGATCGTATTCTCTTTATAAATCAGCAAATTCCACGTACACTTCACAGGAACACATCGAAAGTTTATAAATGTGGCAATGTGACTTTGTACGTGTTGTGATGGTCCCAATTTGTGACCAGAATGATATAATTTTATATATTTTATTATTATTATCAATATTTTTTAATTTTTAATTTTTACCTTTTATTAGTTATTATGTTAACTAATATGTTTATATCTATTATTATGCGGTAATGTAGAATATTATGGCAATTGAAAGGAATTGGAGCTACACACATTATATTTGAAATAAGTTAGACGCTTGACTGAATATTATATCTGAAGAAAATACGTACAGAGGAAGAAAGAGGGTGTTCGCGGAAGGTCGGCTTATCCACCGCTTCCTGGTAACGACTTAAATAGACACGTATGTCTTTCACTTCAAGAATTATACCAGTAAACAAATCTTACTAGGAAGGGATTCTATGAAGACTCGCCATTAACAATGAATCCTTTGCAAATTTATACAAAAGGTGGGCTGGACCTCCCGAGAAATGTTACAAAGAAGTATTGTCATTATTGATATTTGAAAGGCGAGCTAAAATTGCCCAAGCGACTTCAGAAGTGGGGGTGGGCGCGTGCCCGACCTGGGAACGTTAAATATATGACGGCCGCCCAACTGGAGGACGATTATTATTGAATTGCTGGGAGGAGAGGGAATGGTGCTGTTTGGAGCAGAAGAGTGGAACTTGTAGCGAGATGGAGTTGGAAATTAACATTCATCTGTAACGCAGTGCTATATTATACAGTTGACTATTTAAGTATGTGAATTTGATAAGACATTCAGTCTCATCAAACTGAGACATGGTTGTGTACGAGGCTATTGTCACAGGGATGATTTTTGGAATTTATTCCGTCATCCACATATAAATTCATTACGTTGAGGAAGATAAGGGTCATCATGAACTCTATACGCAACAATCCATCTACAATGATCTTCAATGCGGTGAGCTCTATAAACAGTTTTACTCCAGTCAAATCAGAAGGCTCTCATGCTTATTAAATTCAATACATTTTATTCAATTAACTCAGTATACTCCAATTTCCAATCAAGACCCATAATACAAGTAAATTCATTAGATTCTTTAATTTAAATTCATTATTATTATTATTTTTAGTATTTTATTCTTTTTTTGCACTTGTTGTTTTTATATATTAAATTCATTTGTAAATTCAAATGTTTGACTGGTTTCCTTTAGTAGCTAGTAATTACTATAAGGCAACACCACACTCCCAAACTAATTATCGTAAGGTTAGATTACGTAAGTTTCACTACGGCTGGAGATAGGAATTTCGCTGCTCTACCTCTGTTTAACCGAGGTTTAATATAATATGTTGCACCATTCTACCCGTTCTCACCCACCATGTACGGCCAGAACTTTACCAATTCAGCCACTACTGCAACGTGAATACTGCGCGCTGCACGTGTACTAGTTACAGTAGGCATCCCACCTCAAACGTTGTTATCCATGTAAAAGTCTTCAGTCTTGGTTTATGGTGTTACATTAAATTCGTACTATTACAGATCACGTAGCGTAACTATTAATTCGATCGTATTACGTATATGTGTGTTCTTTCAAGGAGTAATAAATCACACGTTAGTAGAATGGTCCTTAGTATTTGGCGCGGTAATCTTTAGAGTCGTCTTTTCCTTGCAAGACCCATGGCTCAATTACATTGCTGTCACACAGGTAGAGCGCAGAGCAATATCGACCATCGGGAGAAATGTAATGTTAGTTGGGTTTCATAAAACTAAATAATAAGGGGCTGGTGGACCACTCTGTATAGATAGCGTAACAGGAGATCACAATTATGTGAAAATGGTATATTGGTATATTTCTGAGTTACAATGTGTGTAATTAGATGTAAATGGTGTTCCCATGGTGACGTAACAAACAAATAAATAAATAATTTAATTAATTAATGAATTAATAATAATCTTCTTTCAGTGTGTCAATTTCATGGAAGATGAGTTCTTTTTGCGTTGAATTTGGCCCGCTGAAAGTGGATCTATAATTTTAAAATTTCATGTTTATTGGTCGGAGTTCTTGATCAAAAACGGGCAGTGAGACCATCTTGTTATTACGGTACGAATAGTAATAGTAACACCTACTATCTCGTCTCGTGTGAAAGGATGAAGCCCGCGTGTGAAGCTGCCCAGAGAAAAAATAACTGGGAATGTTGCCGACAAGCACTGTCTTTTTCTTCAACACCGGAAACGATTAAAAACCTCAACTATGGGGCATTTTAGGCGTTACATAACTGGGAAGACCTGGTGTCACGAGTCGTTACATCGAGCCAAGTGCGGATGCAAACAATCATTTCACTGTATGATTCGGAAATAGCGACAAATGTTTATTTTCTAAAAATAAAAATAAAAAAGTAGTAGTTTAGAAAAGAACTTAAATGCCTGCTTTTCTTTCTTTACGTAATCCTCATACTACTGCAGTTATACAATGACTGAACAGTTTGCTCTGACCATGCAGTGGCAATATCAGGCACACGTGTCCAATTAATTATAATTTGTGTGCTATATACAGAAACAAATGTACATTTTTAATGTTGAATATACTCAAAATTATGTTGCGACTGTGGTTACTGTTCTTCATAATGGTGGTTAAGATATAATATCTACCAATGTGTGTGGTAGTTTCTCAGTTACGTCCTGATTTAACAATGTATGATCTAATAGCACGCACGCCTGTCACTTAGATACATCCATGAAGCTGAAGAACATTTTGTGTTAATAATAATAATAATAATAATAATAATAATAATAATAATAATAATAATAATAATAATAACTTCGCCACTGCCGGTCCCAAGCCCAAGGCCTCATCTCGTAAGTGATCTGGAAGGAGGAGGGGGAGGAGTAACACCTCGTTAAAAAAACCTGGGTCCATCTGGCTCCGGATGGTAGCACACTGTAAGGGCCCCTGCCTAGGGTTACTAGGTGAAAATTGGTCAACGGTCCTGATGGCGGAAGAGGAATCTAGGATTCCCAACGATGGATGGAGCGGAAGAGCCAGGTGGTTTCCCCACCAATAAAGAACTCTAAATCCAAAAGCGTCTGTTCCCAGATTGGGCGGCTTATGTTCAGCGTCTGTTCACCAAGTGGTGCGGCTGTAAACATGCTCCAGGAACTAACAATCCCTGGTTCTAAGAAACCTAGTGGATAACCACTAGACCCCATTTCTTACAAGTAACAGCAATAAATAATAACAGCAATACCCCAAGTGGTAACCAATCCACCCGTCACCAGACGGCACCCGCGCATTCGGACTCTGGGGGACCCGGGCAACCACGGCCACAGAGAAAATAGGATTTCTCTGGCAATCTTCCCCATAAGACACCAACATACTTAGGCACTCTAAACATCAACACTCTCATACAGCCTGGAAATTTGCACAATCTAGTGACAGAACTCGATAGACAGAAGCTTCTAATCCTCGCGCTGCAGGAGACACGTATCACAGATGAAGACACCATGGACTACGGCAATTATCGCTTGTTCAAGAGCAAGACTGACAGGCGCGTTGCCAAAGGCGCTCCACTTCTGGGGATGGCCTTCATGGTCCACAAGACCATAGTCGAATCCTTTGAACAAGTTACTCCAGTAAACAACAGATTGATGAGTATGCGCTTCCGGTGCGCCAACAAAAAATACACACTGATCAACGCACACGTCCCCACTAACCAAAGTAACATGAGCGATCCACAGTCCGCAGAAATATTCTGGTCGACCCTTGACACAGGGATGTCCAAAGTCCCCAGGGATGATGTCAAACTCCTCACGGGCGACTTCAATGCACAGATCGGCAGAGAAAAGATGTACAGGAAAACAGTCGGAAACTATCCTGCACATAAATTCACAAATAAAAATGGCACACGACTCATAGAACTCTGCCAGCAGAATAACCTCAAGCTCGTGTCAACATCTCTTAGAAAACACCCTAGAAAACAGAAAACCCGGCGTTCTCCAGTCCAGCAGTTAGGTGAGTTCCAAATCGACCATGCGGCAATCTCATATCCAGTACAGAAGGAGATTCATGATGTACAGGTACGTAGGAGAGCCAACATAGACTCTGACCATTACCCAACCCGCGTCAAGGTCAAGTTCACCCCAAATAGAACTTTCTGTAAGAAAAACCCCCTACCAAAATTTGACACAAAAAAGATCGCAGACTCTGGAGTGAAGGAAGCCTGGGAAAAAGAATATGCCAATGACTGGCAAAATTTCCACCGAAAAATCATGAATACAGCACAAGCTCTCATTCCTTCGAAGAAGAATTCCAAACATCCTTGGTGGGATGTTGATTGTGAGAATGCGCTCATTACCAGGAAATTGGCATATCAGAAATACAACAGTAAAAAATCCCCAGAAAATTTACAGACCTTCCATGAAACACGAAAAACAACCGCAAAAATTATCAGACAATCCAAGAGGAGATACCTGAAGGAACAGCTGGACTCCATTGAGGACAACTTCCGTAACTACAACGTAAGGGACTTCCACAGAACGTTTGCAGGACACATCAGAGTGTACACACCACCAAACATTTGCTTCAGAAAAAGTGATGGAAAATTAGCTCTAACGAATAAGGAGAATTGCAAGGTGATGGCACAATACTTCTCAGAACTTCTCAACTGCCCAGAACCAATAGAGAGATTCCCAGAGGAAGAACCTAAAGTCAAGAACGCTGACTCATTACCTCCGACACAAGAGGAAGTTCACAGGCACATCCTCAAACTCAAGAACAACAGGACATCTGGTGAAGACGGCATAGTGGCCGAACTACTGAAAAACCTAGGGCCACACTCACTTAGGGAACTCACACAGATTATCACTGACATCTGGACATCAGAAAAGCTACCAGATGAGTGGAAATGCGCATTGATCCACCCATTACACAAAAAAGGCGACCGCACTGATGTAAACAATTACAGGAGCATTTCACTATTACAAGTTACGTACAAGATCCTCTCAGCGTACCTACTCCAAAGGACTCAGGACCAGCTGGAACACAAGATTGGCGAGTACCAGGCGGGATTTCGTCCTGGTCGCTCCTGCGCGGAACAAATCTTCAACCTAAAAAGTATATTGAAAATCAAAGCCCTCAGGAATACTCCAGTTATATGTACCTTCGTTGACTTCAAGAAGGCATATGACTCCATTGACCGTCGGTCATTGTTCAACATCTTACACGAGCAAGGTTTGGATAGCAAGACCTTGCGATTGATCAAACAGACACTGACAGACGCGACATCAAAAGTGAAATTCATGGGGGGAAATCTCAGAACCATTTCAGCTCAATACAGGTGTTCGCCAAGGTGACGGGCTCTCTCCGCTCCTCTTCAACCTATTGCTGAACAAAGTTATCAAGGAATGGGAGAAAGAGCTGAGATTTCAAGGTTACTGGAGGCCAGTGCGATTAGGACGACCAAAGGACGAACTGGAGGTTGGCTGTCTAGCCTTCGCGGATCATCTGGCACTACTCTCAGATAACGAAACCACATCAATCAGACAGATAGAAGTACTCCGAGAGTGCGTCGAAAAAGTAGGACTACAGATCTCGTTCCAAATGACAGAGTTTTTCTGTACGAAATTCGACATGCAGAATTTAAACACGAAATATGCCAAGATCAATGGAATCGCCCACTTTAAATACCTAGGTGAAGTGCTTGAACCGACGGGAAAAGAGAAAATCGCGCAGAACACTAGGTTGATGAAAATGAAGAGAGCCTTGTACAAGACACAGAGTGTCTACAACAAAAAATGTCTGTCCACATTCACTAAACTTCGTCATTACAACACGGTTATTAAACCTGAGGTGCTTTATGCTAGCGGGACATTGACGTTACACACTAAGGGCGACTTGGAAAAAATCCTCACAGAGGAAAGAAAGATAACCAGGAAAATAATTGGACCAAAGCACACAGATGAAGGATACAGGCTTCACTCCAGAGACACCACAGAGAAATTGTCCAACCTCGCAGCAGACATCAGAAAGAGGCGACTAAAATTTTACGGCCACATCAGCAGACTCCCACAAACCAGACTCACCAACAAAATTCTTAGATACATACAGCGGCGCAAGATTACTTCACCCTGGATGATGTAAGTCAAAATTGATCTAGTAAAAGCACAGGTCGACCCAGAAGACGTCATAGACAAAAGCGTATTTCGACAGAAAGTATACAAGTGGGAAGTGATCTCAGAGAGAGCAGCACCTACAGCCCAAAGACCAAAGTGGACCGAAGAAAGGGAGAGGGCCTTTAGTGCACGAATGAAAGAGTACTGGAAAGACAGGAAGAACAAAAAGTCATGATTGCTTCGCGTGGTCTAATAGGCCTGTAACGTGTAAAATAAAATAAATAAATAAATAATAATAATAATAATAATAATAATAATAATAATAATAATAATAATAATAATAATAATAATAATAATAATAATAATAATAATGACAATCTTTTCTGTATTCTCGACAGACAGGGTGAGAGTAAAGGGTCACCTGCGAAAGTGCTGGTTGCCAAGCAGAGAAAGAGAAGCAGCAGATTGGCGTGCTCGATTTTATTCGAGTGCAAACCAGTATGGCAGAAAGACGTGTGCTGGAAATGAGGTCACTGATGTAAGTGCGCTATGAATTGGCGCGTAAGACTAGTGTTTCAGATATTCATCGCCACCTACAAAGCGTCTATGGAGATGACGTTATGTCCCATCAAATTGTTGGGCGCTGGTGTTCAATGTTTAGTGCAGGAAGGTGTGGAAGATGAAGACCGAGTTGGCACACTCCACGCCCACGACTGCAAAAAACGTCGACAGAGTAAAGGAAATGGTGTTAGCCGATAGGCTCGTAACTGTTTGTGATGTCGCATGTATCAAAATGTGTTAAGGGTCCATGTATGCGTCTACATGCAGCACTCAATTCACACGGGAATAACAACTTAGTACGACTGGGACGATAATGCGTGGTCCCAGTGGAAGAGGATTGTGCTTGAACAGTACGAGGATTATTCTAACAAGGTGCATCATACGGACTGACCACCTTACTCTCCCGACCTAAATCCCATAGAGCGTGTGTGTGTATATATATGATGGAGAGCACACATATCGAATCATGCATCCTGAACTACCTCAATCGGTTCACTGAGTTGCTATCAAGGAAATATGGTGGCAGTATCAACGCCTAGTAAAATCCTTGCCATGACGTGTAAAGGCTGTACTCCGTGCGTGATTTACTGTAGACCAACGAACTTGGTGGTAGGCTATAATGTTATAATCATATGAACTGACCTTCTTACTCTCGTGACCTTAATCCCATAGACGTGTCCGTGTGGTTAAAATAAAATATCCATATTGACTCCTACGCCTCCTTGGTGTAGTGGACAGCGTGCTTAGCTCTCACCCTGGAGGTCCAAGGTTGGATTCCCGGCTCTGCCACGAAATTTGAAAAGTGGTGACTGGAACGGAGTCTACTCAGCCTCGGGTGGTCCAAATGAGTAGAGTGGAGTAGAGTAGAGAGCCATCCTCGAAGTGGCTTTCCGTGGTTTCCCACTTCGTATCCAGGCAAATGCCGGGATGGTACCTAACGTAAGGCCACGGCCGCCTCCTTCCCTCTTCCTTGCCTATCGCTCCCAATCTTTCCATCCCTTCCCATCCCACATAAGGCCCCTGTTCGCTTTGCAGTTGATGCCGCCTGGGTGAGGTGTTCGTCCCACCTCCCCAGTTGTATCCCCCAACCCGATGTTTCAAGCTCAAGGACACAGCCCTGGAGGCGGTAATGGTGGGATCCCTCACTGTGTCTGATGGAAAAGCGAACCCTGGAGGGTAAACCGACAAACAAACAAAAAAAAAAATTATAAAAATTGAATGATATCCCTATTTTAAGGTCTTTAATTGCTGATGAAGAGATCATTGATATCTTGAAACATGTCCCCTATTTTAAGGTCTTTAATATCTAATGAAGAGACCATTGATATCTTGAAACATGTCCCCTATTTTAAGGTCTTTAATTGCTGACGACTAAGCCTCCGTGGCTTAGGCGGTAGCACGCCGGCCTCTCAACGCTGGGTCCGTGGTTCAAATCCCGGTCACTCCATGTGAGATCTGTGCTGGAAAAACGGAGGCAGACGGGTTTTTCTCCGGGTACTCCGGTTTTCCCTGTCAAAATTACATTCCAGCAACACTCTCCACTATCATTTCATTTCAACTGTCATTCATTTAATCATTGCCCTAGAGGAGTGCGTCAGGCATCGGCAGCCGGCACAGTTCATATCCTCGCCGCTAGATGGGGGCTTCATTCATTCCATTCCTGACCCGGTCGGAGACTGGAAGCAGGCTGTGGATTTTCATTTCAATTGCTGACGAAGAGATCATTGATATCTCGAAATATTTTCCCTCTTTTAATGTTTTTAATTGCTGATGGAGAGGTCATTGATATATCGAAACTTTTCCCCTATTTTAAGGTCTTTAATTGCTGATGAAGAGATCATTGATATCTCGAAACATTTCCCCTATTTTAGGGTCTTAAATTGCTGATGAAGAGATCATTGGTATCTCGAAACGCTGATGAAGAGATCATTGATATCTCGACACATGTCCAAAGTTTTCTAGAGTTATGTTTAAAAATATTGACTGGACGGATTTAATTCAATTTTTATAGAACAGTGGTTCCCAACCTTTGCCAGCTGACGCCCCCCCTTTTCAGATATGGGTGGTCATCACGCCTCTCCCCCCTTCCATTCGTCATTTCAATAACCTCTTCGATAAACTGACGTGGAGAATATAGACGTAACCTAATAACACTACATAATGGAGTAATTATTACTGAAAAAATAATATGTAGTACGCGCTTTTTATCTATTACATACTAACTTCATTTTAGCACAATACAAAGAACACACTTTTTCAATAAATCCTTAAATTATTCAAGAAATGTCAGTGCGAGGGTTGACACTGTTTTCTCTCGGTAAGATTCGGTATGTTTGGTTTGATATTTGACAGATCACAACGGAGATCACTTGCAATATCAAGCCGACAACGCTGCTTCGTTTTTATGACACTCAGCGTTGAAAATCCTGTCTCGAGATCACAGGAAAGTAGAAGTTGTATGCTTGTGCCAGGGAATTCAAAGGTGACTGGATTTGTACCTTTAGTCTATTACTATCACGTTCATTTTCCGGCAAAATTTCATTAAGGCGGAGAAAGGATGAGAAGTTTTTCAACTGAAGCCGGCGTTTCCATAACTATATTTTTCCAGGAAAGCTCTCATGGCATCATAAGCAAGCAAAATAATGGAGTTTTTGCCTTGGAGCTTTAAGTTCAAACGTTCAAGCTTCAAAGAAAACACAAAGATATGCCAATGAGACGATAAAATTGGCATTGATTTTGCTCCTTACAACACAGCAAATTCCTTATTTCACCTGCAACCTCGTGGCTCCGCATAGGTTTGTGCCGATAGTCGGCAATTTCCAGTGAACGATTGACTTGGCACGACAATCATTTGGAGAGATAAAAAAAATATTATACAAAATTGTAATATTCGAGTTAAAAAAAACTTAATTCAGAAATCACTTCACGCTCTCCTTCATATAGCCCCACGCCCTCCTAGTGGGGCGCGCCCCCCAGGTTGGGAACCCCTGTTATAGAACTTTGTGGTGTTGTGGTAACACTAATTTTCTTATCGTAGCGCCAGGCACTGTTCGGTTGTTATTGTACACTTTATCTTACACCTTTGTTCGTATCTTTATTACGTTGTGACCTTTTAACTTTCGACGTAGGGGAGATATGAGATTATTCAGGTATTACTTAATAGAAGACATGACTTGAAAAAGTCATGATTTATGAGCATTCAAGAATTGTAAAAGAACAATCTCTTATATTATGAAAATATGTATTCCGCATCTTACGCTTTTGATTGGCTGTGAGACTCGCACTAATTACTGTGTTCAGTACCAGCAGCGCAGTAGTGTCACCAGAATATTTCACATCTCGGTATAGAGAGGCCGTCATTCTTCTCAAGCCCTGCGCGGATGCGGATATCTGCGGATAAACCCGCGGATATCCGCAAAAATTTTCGCCATGCGGATATAGTTTGCCTGGCTGTGCGGATAGCGGATAAGCTGCGGGTAATGTTTGGATGAAATTTGCGGATAGCTTTTAGAATACAATCCCAACTTGTTGACTATCATTACTAGGACCTGGATATTTATCACATATATTTTGCAGTTAAGTTTTTTTCATCAGAAATGTACGATGATGATTTACTCTAATCTCATTTAAATTATGTCATTGAGCACAATTAACACTCCGAACTGAAAAGGGCTGCAATTCTGGCTGTATAACATTCCGTTTAAACATACACTAGCACATGCCATTCATAGTTAGTTAGTTAGTTATTGTTGCTGGGAGGAACTACGAGGTCATTAGCCCCTCATCCCATACATAGCCTGAGGGAACGATTTTCTTCTGAAATGTCTAAATGTATTGCTTTAATACTTTATCAATTAAAAAGTATTATTGTAAAGCCAGTAGATTCGGATAACAACCGTGCGGCTGCGGGGCGGATGCGGACAACGTTTTGTTTATCCGCAGAGGGCTCTATCATAGCCAGTCGTAAGCGCGAGTAGAACACGGAGACCACTAAATGTGCGGATGCGCTGCCAAGGACACATTGCGTACTATATTTGCATGGATCACAGAACCATCAGCAGTGGCTACACTCGCTAAAGCGCAGCGTTAGGTCATGGAGCCAAGCTCTCTGCTGACTCGATAGACGCGTGGGTTCGAGCCCCACCGTTGGCCGTCCTTGAAATGGTTTTCCATGGTTTCCCATTTTCAACACCAGACAAATCCTGGGTTGGTACCTTCTGACAGGCCACGGCCGCTTCCTTCCACATCCTTGCCATCTCCATCTTTTATCCCGGCGCGCATGTCACCCACGGGCGTCGACTAGAAAGACCTGCACTCGGCCTCTCACGAGGCCACACGAAAAAAATTGATCGCAAAGTTATGGTTGGTTTTCCCTCAGTTTAGGGGCTGCGACAACGCGGTCATGTAGCCCCGCGTACTTTGGGTGTGTGTAGAATCTGTTTGATATCCGGTGTTAATTGTGATGGCTGTATTAGTGTGTGTTAGGCTGTAATTCAGGTAAGAACTGCAGACGATCAATTTCAAGAAGTTCCTACTTTTGCTACCTAATGCTACCGTCAACTACACCTAGCTGTGAACTTGGCTACTAGATGCTACCACAATGGCATCTGGCGGTGAACGTTGTAACTTAAATAGGGCGTTAATCACATCTAAGCTACAAATTTAGCTAAACACAAGTTAGTTATTGTTGTTTTAAGGGGGTGGAACTAAGAGGTCATCTGCACAACAGCTTCACACAATTGTAGTTAGTGGAAGGTTCTTTTACATGTCATAATATATGACATGGGCCCGCCGGCTTTACTCCCCTTCCGAATGAAGGCATATTGAAGGATTTTAACGCTCTTACAAAATCCGACGACTTCGGCCGGGTTTGAACCTGCAATCTTGGGCATAGTAAATCAGCATGCTACCGACTACGCCACCGAAGCCGCAATTACATGAGGAAATTGCAACTTATTGAGGAAAATAACACGTATTTTCAGCTCCAACAAAATACCTCACTCTTACAGGGAGGTTTTTAAAATAGAACCATGAGGCTTAATTACTTCAATGTTGGCAATAGATTTTATATAAAAAAAAACAGCTCTGGCATAACAGCTTAATTTAGTCTTATGTCAATTAAACATCCATCGATTACTTCGTACAAATGCTGTGAAGTACTGACTTATTATGAGACTTCCATAACCTTACTTTATCACCCCCATCCCCCACTATATTTTTCCTATATTAAAGTTAAACAGATAGTTACACTGCCCATATGGCCCGCGACCAATCGCCTAAGTTAATTAATGGTCCAGCATGTGAAAATGTTTGGGTGGCCCTGCTATAGAGGTGTCGAATTACGACCAAGCGCAGTTATCGGCAATGAGCCAATTATATTCATACAGAATATTCACTTATTGTTTCTTTCAATCTGATGACGCAATCCTGCGCGAAGTTGAGAACTTAGAGGAGAAAAGAAGTTGTTGTTATTGTTTCATTTGTGGAGATTGGACATCGTGGTAATTTAGCCCCGAGTACTTCATTCATTCATTCATTTATCCATTTATTTATTTATTTATTTAATTATGTATTTAACTATTAATTTTATTTATTAATCACCAGTATTTATTTATTTATTTATTTATTTATTTATTTATTTATTTATTTATTTATTTCTATTACGTTTTTATTTATTTATTCCGACTTTGGTTCGTTGATGAGCGCTGAACAGAGTAACTAATGACTTCACACCATTAAGTCAGTTTTCAGGTGACCTCACACTTGCTGAACTAGTTGGACAGTTCTCTTGTCGACCGACTTCCTGGCAGTGAATGTTCTACCTGGAAGAGGTAAACTAGGTGCAGTTTTTGTTCGTGACAATTTTCTTCATAATACTTCATTTGATGACTTTCTTGTTTGTTTTACAATCATTTATGAGCGAATCTTCTTTGACTTGATTAGCAGGCGCAATAAAGAGTACCATAACATTGTGAGTCTCCAAGACCACTCAACGAGGCATTTGGTAACAATTCTGAAGGTTCTACAATGCGTGTGTGCAGCGATTTTTCTTCGCATTTTGCGGTACATTATAAGCATACAATGATGCACGTGATCTTATCCTGGTGATGAATTTGCTGTAGCTTCCAGAACATCATAAGAAAATATTTACTGCTATCTTGTCAGTACCTGGTATCGCAGTCATGTTTGTTTAAGGAGAAATTAACTGGATCGCTATTAAAATTCTCTAATCAAAGGAATTCACGGTACAAATAACTTCGGTGCTATCAATGAAGCATACTTTAATTTTATGGTGATCTACAGTCCTAACAAATGCAGAGGAGATAGACATGTGCGCGTGTAAACGCTGGGATAACCATGATCTTTAGAATCCCTATATCCCTATATATATATTATAATTCTGAAAATCTTTGTGTGTCTGTGTGTTAGTTTGTTACCTCTTGACACTAAAATGGCTGGACGGATTTGGATGAAATTTGATATGGAGACAGCTTATACCCTGGGATAACATATAGGCTGCCTTTCTTCCGGAAATAAATCAATGTCCCCGTGGAACGGGCAACATAACTGAAAAGTCACCAAAAATACTCAACTGGGACAAAATATCGAAGTTGTCGCATAAAGACCGGACAAAGCTCATTTTACGCTCCTCGATGCGAGAAACAATACTCGGGACACCGAAAACCCCATTTTAAGGCCCTAAAACTAACAGTTTCAAAGATATTCGCAGAAAACTATCTTCAGTCTGATAAACTGATGAAATAATGGCAAGTCCGTTTCCATGGCAACTGAATCTTAAGGTATGACATCCGATTTTCTATATATCCCTGTAGGAGGCAGTGCCAATCCATTTATTATCATTTTCAAGATATATATAAACACAATAAGAACAGGGTAGCGCGCCTGCCTCCCAACCGGAAGCCCGGGTTCGATTCCCGGCTCCGTCAGAAATTTTAGACACTGACGTGAGGACTGCAACGGAGTGCACTCAGCTTCATGAGGACAATTGAGTAGCTGTCTGATAGAGAGGCAGCACGCCGGTCACGAAGAGCAAGATTAACGGCCGAGGGGACACGATGCACTTACCACGCGTCACCACAATATCTGCAGGCCAAATAGTTGGGAAGCGGTCGCATGATAGGCCTAGGCCCTTCAAGGTGTGTAGTGACAGGGGTTAAAAAATAGGGATAGTGCCTTCTAATATCACTTTTAATTTTTAAACACTACAATAGCGGCTACTAAATAAAGGTAGCGATATAGCTAAGTTCAATTTCATAAACACTGGGCCTACAAATCCCGTATAGTTAAGTACAAATATCAGTCTGGTCGTTATTTCAGTAGCAACGAAGCTCTGTGGCGGCTATTGCCGTTTCCGTAACACTTAAGGCATTCCGCCGTCACATACCTCAATGTGCACTTACAAAATTGTTAACCAGTCTATTTTACTGAAAAGAATTTCTACGAGCGAGTATCCACTCCGGCAAAAACCACACTCACCACCTTTTCCAAAATTTGCACAAGACATGATTTTTAAAGCACTCTTCTGTATGTTGAGGTTCAGAGATATACCACATGGAAACATGCAATAAAATGTTGGCAAATCTGAGTTCAAGGAACTGCTGTCCAGAATAGGCTTTCGGTACAGGTTATGCGGCCCATGTTCGTAACAAGGAATGTTTTCCTTTGACAATGCATCTACACCATGTGCGAGGGCAACGCATTTCAAAGATCTCTAAAAACACAATAATGAGGAAATTGGAGAAAATTTTAAAGTGGGAGCGAAGATTCAAGGAGAAATAATTTCATCTTTGATATTTGCTGATGACATCGTCATCTTGGCCGATACGCCAGAGGATTTGAACGAGTTTTTGAATGGTAAGGACTCCGTCTTGAGGAAAGAATTCATGATGAAAATCAATAAATATAAAACAAAATTATTGGGATGCAGCCAAAATAAATCAGAAACCTCTATGAACATCAAATTGGCAGGTGAAACGCTACGGGAAGTAGGAGTCTTCTGTTACTTAGGAAGCAAGATAACCAGTGATGGACGAAGCAAAGAGGTCATAAAATGCAGGTTGGCTCAGGCAAGTTAGCATTTCTACAGAAAAGGAATCTGTTGACATCGAATATACATTTAGGCATTAGGAAGGCATTTTTGAAAGCTTTTGTCTGGAGCGTGACACTATAACGAAGTGAAACTTGGACTAATGATGCAGCAGAAAAGAGGACAATTGAAGCGTCTGAAATGTGGTGTTACAGGAGAAGGATGAAGATCAGATGGGTAGATAGGGTAACAAATGAAAAGCTATTAAGACGAGTGGGAGAGGAGAGATGTTTCTGGCGACTGCTAATGAAGAGAAGAGATAGGTTGGTACGACACATATTAACACACCCAGGAATAGCAAGCCTAGTTATGGATGGGAGGGTCGAGGACAAGAACTGTAGGGGTAGACCAGGAAAGGTAGGCATGGAGGGCAGCATCAAACCAGTCAAAAAACTGAAGACTCAGACAACAACAATCGGGAATTTTAATTAATTAGAGAGGCATGGGAGGCAAAAGGGTTGTTGGAGAATTTCAATCCCTGTGATGTAACACTAGAAGAGACTGCATACTGTACATCAGCGGCCAAGGTGAGATATATTTTACTATAGGTCTATTAATAGTGACATGTTGACGTTCAAATCATCAATATGTGTGGCAAAATTACACCCAGAATAACTTAAGGAAAAATATTTTAATTCCCCATATTCCGATAGATTTGCCATTCCAGTGTGCAAGAGTGCAGTCTCCTTTTCAAACGATATTCGCAATTTCTATTAACAAAGCGCAATGACACACACTTAACAGCAGTAGGTGTACATTTAGACAGAACCATTTTTTTCCCATGGGCAACTGTATGTGGCGTGCTCGCGAGTATCCTGACAACAAAATGGTTATGTCTCAGCAGAAGATGGCAAAACCAAAAAAGTAATTCTAAAATGTGTTCACATAATGTAACATCGTACCCTGCAGACTTTCACAACTCTATAAAATTCCCACTTTGCTGCTCATATCAATATACTGTATGTATCAGAATTTTCAGAATTAGAATGGACCCACCTGTAGCCGCGATTGCTGTAATAGAATAGACCAATAATTATCAGCAATGCTTGCCACGTGGGTGAGTGAATAGCGTGTCGGTCTACTAACCCCAAGATTGCAGGTTCGCTCCTGGCCGTGGTAAGTGATTTTTAAAAGGCAGCAAAAATACGACACGCATGTCATTCGATGTTGGCATGTCAAAGAACCCATTTGAATTCAGTAGGCCGTGTTCATAATGGCAAAATTAATCTCGGGAGTTTCCACCAACACAAAGTTCCTCATTTCTCTACTAGAAAGTGCTATAGTGTTCAAGGAGCATAGATATCTAACCTCCTTGACTTTCATAGTGATTCAAGGGACAACTAAATTCGACGCAAGCTACACTCTGGGTGTCAAATTACAAAGCTTGCACCCGGCACCCGAGCCCATACGATATTATTATCATCATCATCATCATATTCTTCTTATTATTATTCCTTCGTTACGGCCAACTAAGGACCACGTCATGTCAACTGTTTCTTCTGCATTTTAATGTTGGCCCAGTACTCCTTCATTCGCAATCGATGTTGCACCTTTCTCTCCGTCGTCCATGCCTTCCCGGGTTTTAGCTTCGGCTTAAGTTGAAAACTCCGATGTTTCTGAAGTGTTTCCCTAAGTGGGCCACGCTCCTGGATATCGTCACGTGTTATCCCAGTCTCCAACAGATCTTTCTCTACTTCACTTATTATTATCAGCAATAATGCAACGTCCCCATTGTCTTGATCGCGAGCGAAGCCACGGGTACCTGCTATAATAATACTATAATAATCGCATCATACTCAGACAACACATACTGTAGTCTTGGGGAAAGTTTTAGGGTCATTCCCGACAATACCACGACATTTTTGGCATTTTTGATAGATTATGTTACTTACAAAACAAGATGTTCAGCAAAAACGTATAGCCTACTTTCTCCTAAATGTATGGGTTTACTTATAACTCTTTGTCCTTAACAAGGAGTTGACTATTAGGCTGTGTCCCAATACTCAAGTTGTCTGCTATTGACTAGCTGCTAGCTACTATGTGCTATGTGCTATGCACTACGGAGATTTGGGACATGTATGCTTGATCACAGCCTCCTTCATAGACTTGTGTTCTGAAACGCACTGGACTTACATGCTGGTGCCAACCAAACTTAGAGCATAAATACAATAGAGGGCGCATTGCCACACTGCGCCTGTACTGTGACGTGAAACCAACATCTCGATCAGCTGACTGAAGGGTAATGGCTCAAGACCGACTACAATTGGCTAATGGCGAATGCTAAGCGACGTCAAGGAATACAAAAGGAGCTCCATATTGGATAATTCTATTATCACTATCCACAGTTCCCTTCAGTCAGCTGATCGAGATGTTGGTTTCAACAATGTGACGTCATCAGCCATCTATTGAATTTATGGTCTAAGCAACCAAACCAACACTCAAGATGGCGGTGATCTGCTACTCCTTGTAAGCTCTTTGCGCTTTCATCAGCTGTTTTAAATATACAATACCTGAACGATACGTTCAAGGATGCGCCAAGAAGATAACTTTTTAGCCGAGCCCTAATTATGGCTGATTAAGAGAATACAGTTCAGGAGGAAGAGAAGAAGGGCAATCATGATAATAAGGCAGCGGCAAATTGACAATTTGAGACGAGGCCCTTATTGTGCTCTGGAGACCATGAACCGAGTTGTCGTTGCAATTCTCAGTCGTGATTACCACAGAACCAAACAACATATTCGCGTGAAAATAATTATCACAACAGAACAAGATATTATGCTTCCCTCGTGGGTTGTGGTTTGAAGCGTTGAATTTGGCAAAGAATATAGGCCAAGCATAAACTGGATTAAAGTCAAAGACAACCTACAATTTACATAACCTACAATTCCGATAAGCTACAATTTCTATAACTTCCTTGTACAAGTCGACAAGTCGGCCAATCTAGCAAGCACTTTCGTTCACTAGCTGCTACAGACTTGATTGCTGTGTGCTAAGCAGTATTGGATCACGACACGGCCAACGAGAAAGACAGGCCATTGCGCGTAAACCTAATCCTTTTGTGACGTAGGCAATGTAGTGCTTGATGGTGCTTGTACTTTTAAGTCGAGAGCAATTCATTAGCAGCAGAAATGCGATATTTGATATCAATCTTCTTGAAATGGACCCAGTTTAGATGTTCCGTGTTTTTTCAAGCACGATAAATTATACAGTAAGGGTTTACAAAACTTCACCAACTATAGATAGCCTATTTACTTGTTGAAGTTACTCTTTACAATAGAGCACGTGAACTAGGACTCAAGGGTTTGTCGTGTCTTTAATAGCTGCAACGAGTACAGTAAGTTGAGTTGTAGAGCCTGTGACCTTCGTTGTGAGTAACTTATGTGGACATGAGCAGTGACATGAGCATAATTAGATCAAAGAAACTTAGAGTGATAGTATTACCAGTTATTGTTGTTTTAAGGAGTGGATCAGAAATTATTATATATTATTATTATTTATAGAAGTGATACGTGGAATACACTCGCCAACGACTAACGACTCATACCAATGCCTTCTATGAAGACAAGTGGTAAATAAATACCAGCATTTATACAGATTCAGTGATGAAGACAAGATGACTACCACACCGGCAGTAAGACGAAGACCATAGAATATTAAGTCTGTGAATATATTGAATTACAAAAACGTTTGATACATTTATGCATATCGTTCAACTATAAGAAAGCATGAATACATTGTCCGGCACTATTCATAGCTTTTCATAACCTTCCTGAACACTTTGTAACCGTCAAGTAATTCCACATAATTAACAAGCAAACCGCCAGGGAAAGATAACATACTCCTGAAAAGTATTACCTAGTGATCAACTACAACGATTAAAGATAAGTGATCTACTGGTTCTATTTAGAGTAATGAATAAATAAGTAAATTGTGGCTAAGTATTGGACTTAATAAGATTGATCAGTGTAAGACTTGAGTTGCAATTACCATGTATGTTTTGCCAGATGCCATGGTTGAGTTGGGTCGATGCTTTTTACAGCGTGTTTTCTGATGTGATATTGGTTAAGTACGATGTTCTAATTCTGTGATTTCAGCGTCTTGTAGACTATAGGGTTTATGTTCCCGTCATACATAACCCTACCGGAAGTGGTGCAACAGCACTACATTGCTGACGTCACGAAAGCGTACCAGGGCCAGTATTTCTCGTTGGCCGTGGGATCACGACTTCTGACGTCACATCCGGCAAAGTAGTCGACTATCTAGTTCACTACGGCTGAAATTGTACTATTGGGACATAGCCTAAGTGAATGTTCGTTGTAGTAGCTGGTACTGCAACCTAGCGGTGAATTAATATATATTTCATGCAACGAGCAGTGGCGACTGGTGGTCACCGTTCTTGGTATACCACACCATTTACCCCTTACACACCCCCTTTTTTTTTCCATGCCTCAACCTCTTGTCAAAGTTGAATTATTATTATTTTTATTATTATTATTATTATTATTATTATTATTATTATTATTATTATTATTATTATTATATGCAGCATTGGAGAACATTTACATAACTTCTAAGAAACACACTTTATCGCTATACTTTTTGAGAGGTTATCCCAACAAATTGAGGTCACTGGCCAATTGTTTTGGCCGGGGATATAAGGTCAGATTCCCTTCCTAACGCCACGTGATCTTCCATGTGAAATATTTAGCTTGCTGTCACCGGAATTCAAACCTCGACCGTCCGGGTAAAGCCAGAGTGTCATCCTCCCTCTGCAAGGACTATGTCCTTATTCATTAAAAATTTTCGTTTAACGCCTGAACACTGCCTACTTGAAACTGCATCTAGGTAAATGGCCTTCGAATCCCCTCGCCCTCTTAGTTCATTTTGGCAACGTACAGATTACATTTCATCTTTAAGCTACCTTCTCTCTCCCCCCGTTCTTGACCAGGTCTTAAATTTTACGAAAACAAATAAACATTGATCCATTTCCGAAGGATCTCAATCATACATTGTCACATCATTAGACATGTCAAAACATGAGAAGCGCATTCAAACATAACCAATGTAATAATGCAATTAAAGAATAGCCAGTATCCCAAAGTGAGAATATCTTCTGGAAAGCGAACATTCAGCCTCAATCAATAAAATAATTATAGTGTAAACTACCTTGATATATTGTTTCCCAACCTTGGTCTGCTAGGAAGAATTTTACTTGAAACTAAGTTCCATTCACTTAGATTTCTAAAGGTCCACCTCGTGGCGTAGAGGCTAGTATTCTGGGGCTGTTACTGCGGAGGTCCGTGTTCGATTCTCTGCTCTACCAAGAAATGTAATTCTGGTCTGAGGGTTGGGATTCACTCAATCCCCAAGAGGCAGAAATGAGAACAGGTGGTTTGATTCCAACCCCAACCATCCTAGAAATGGTATTTCGTGGTTTCCCACTTTCACTCGTACATATCTTACGGCCACAGCCACCTCCTACCAAAATCCTGGCCACGGTACAGCCATCATAACGACATATCTCATCAGTTTCCACACGCACCAAGCCAGGGGTGGATTTAAGGAGTGAACGATTCATCTTGCTGTTATACATTAAAAACATGACGAAAACAGTGGCTATAGACAAATCCTTTCACACTTAAATACTCTATATCAAAATGCACATTTTACGATAACCTACTATTTTGAGTGTTCGGCGATGGTTAGTTTCAGTGTTGAACGATTTCAAAGTCAGAGATGTAGAAGCAGAGGGAGCCGCATTGCTAACTGCTAATAGGTGATCATAGAGGCGACTTGTTCGCAATGAGAGGTTTGCAGAATAGACTGGACGCTGAAAGGTAAAACAGTCTCAAATGAAAATGTACGTATATTTGGAAGAATACTATACATTTTTGACAGTTCTCTAAAAAATGGTTTTAAACCACGCGTTGGCTATGACAGTAAATAGTAGAACTACCAAAACTACAATAATTTGGAATACAATAACTATTTGACTTAAAATGGCTAATATCACGCAAATATTACCCAACTCACAAAACGGACTCTGTGAGGGATCATTCCTCTACCGTCGCAAGGATGGTGTCTCGGAGCTGGATACACTTCGTTAGCAGATACAACTGGGGATGGTGACAGGCGACCGCTAACTTGGGTCTAATTAAGGAAGGACCAGGGAAGGGATTTTGGAGGGAAGTCGGTCGGTCGTGGAGATATTGAAAGGAACCGTCACGGCACTTGCCTGGTGGTGAAAATAAGAAACCACAACCATTTTTCCGGACGGCTGAAGTGGGATACAATCCCACACTCTCCGGATGCCAGCGAGACACGAGCTAGCGCGTTACTGCTCTCGGCCACCGTGATCGGTAACATTTATTTTTACTCCAAAATATTAAAAAATAATCCAAATGTCCTATTACTCACTAATTTGGGCCTAGTTTTAGCAAAATTATCCTACCCCGGACCTTCCCCCCCCCCCTCTCTCTAAGCTAGGGGTATTCCATACTCTCTAGACTCCCCGGTGTGTTCGCCTACCCCCATGATCTTGCCTTAAATCCGCCCCTGAACCAAGTACACGGGGCTACATGACCACGATGCTTCAAAGCCCCTAATTGAATCAACAACTGCAAAGCAAAAAATATTCCAAGTGTAAAATCCTACCTGATTTCGGCAGAAACCAATGCCTTCATTTCCTTGCACAAAGATATTTTAGTAGCCTACATCCCATAGATCGCTTTAATTTCAACTTACTGAGCAAATCCAAAGGAATAAAATCCTTTCAACAGCGCTACTATCCACTTCCGGTGTTTCACTTAATCTAAACATGTTAATATTTCAGTGGAAAGTAATTCACGCCAAGACGAACTCACAACATAACTGAAGTGTATGAGGCGCTGCGCTGGTGTGCCTTCCCTTGTGAGCAGGGTGAAAGTACTGTTTGAAATCAGCCAATCAACACTACACTCACCGCTAGTCTGTAGCGCGATACCCCATACGGAACGTGGCTGGGCTACTCCTACCCTCCCTCGCCCCGTGCCGCTGTCAAGCCCTTTCAACGACCGGGATAGACTTGTGCTATAGTACAGTCACTCGCAGCTAAAAGTGTGTACCCCAGAAGAAAATTAGCAAGTTACGCGGGGTTCGAGCGCCAGCTTCCATGACAACAATCGGTGGAACATGAATGATGACAAGCTCGATTTTCCTGTCTGCACTGCTACATACAAGTCGAGAAAATGTCGAGATAAACATTTTATATTTTTATCACTGGTGGTATACCACCGGTATATGCGATGCATGGGAGGATTCGCCACTGACAACGAGATATCATGTACGCCTCTGAGTGTTGAATGGGTAGGCAGTTTAAAGCGACCAGGAGGGATGCGATCCAGCTGCAGTGCTTAAAGGTAATCGGAGCGCGGTCATGGCTAGAAGTTGAACTAGTACGAAAATAACACTTCAGGAGGCAACGGATTTGCAAAGCGGAATGTTGGGAACAATTACCCACGTAACCCGCAAGAGGACAGCACCGTACAGGGACATTGAGAAGGTTGTGGATGACAACGTGTATCTTGTTTTTCTATTCTCCTCTTTCTTTCATCTTCTGTTTATTTGCGATGCTGAGGCTGTGTTTAGTAATAAACGAGTGTATACTGTGCCCGTTGGACGAGGTTATCTGGTTACCACCAACCGTAACATGGCCTCCCAGATGACCTCTACCTCGAGACACATTGCCGGAGAGGATCGGAATGCACTTCTTGGGACTAGCCGGCACAAGACTCTGCTTCCCTAAGGATCAGGTTCCCATCACAGTGATTGTTATATACGCCAAAAGAAAATGCGCCTCACAAATGGTCAAAACTACTAAATAATTGAAATCCAGACTTAAGACATACTCATTTATTTAGAAAGTCAAACCCCTGTCCTACGGTCGTAGGGTTTGATAAAACGGCTATTCCGTGGCTAAAATTGCAAAGAAAAAAATAAACAACTCCTAAAATTAACGTAGAATCCCCTCGACAGGTCCTAAATACAGCAAAACAAAGCAAAACTGGGGAAATGGTACCGCAAGAAAAATCGTTATACAAGAAAACTGATGCTTCTAGGAAGAAGACACCATGGCATCAAAACATGTCAAACATGACAGCAAAGTTAAAGGACTGGTACCATCCCATATTTACATTTATACTATAATTATTTGAACTAAATCCTGCTTTAATCTGGTCAACGGCGTTAGACGTCCGTGATACACAAACTATACAAAAACTAATTATTGTCAGTCATCATTTTACAGTACACTGGTACAATTATCTACAACAACAAAGATGTTTTATCTTACAAGAGACAGTAGGGTAATAGTGGGAAACACATCAATAATAAATAAGTTATACACACACATAAGCATCTTATTAATCCTGCCTGCAACAAATAAACAACTGTTTGTTGTCCACCGTCATCTATCAGGTGTCTAAACTTGGGAATCAAACTGTGCAAGAACAGCATTCCCCTGATCGGGTCACGACCAACGAGTTATGAACTTTGGGTTCGTGCGATCTCTGTCAAAGTCTATCAGTGTTAGCTTTTAAAAACTTACCAGTAAGAATGAACGAAGGCGCAATGCATTGGTCTGCTAGACTACAAGTGCAAGATCAAAATTTAACAACGATTAAGGTTTAACTGTATTATTAGCATCGCCGATTTAGGAAATAAATTGATGATTCATGATTTAGTCCTAAGTTTAATGTCGTAGATTTATGAGTCCATTGATTATTAAGATAGTTGACCAAATGAAAGGCGTCGCAAGAGCGTGCTACCAACACGTGGTACACCTCAACAAAGAATACGTGGCTCGAACGTTAACAATAACACAATCGGTACTCGAAAGAGACCATACCTTTTCCTCCTCGGTCCAAACTTGTTCTGTAACATAGATTTGGTCGGTTTTCTCTAATAAACGTGGTAACCAACCCTGCGTGTATTAGAAACACGGTAAATAATCATTCACTTACAAGTGAGAATACATAATAGCCTCAAGGGTCCAACTTATCAAATGGTTGCTCAAATCCATTATAAATCATGACAAAACATATTGGGGCTCGCTCACTAATACCTGCGAGTATATTAAAAAATTAGCATTACTTATCAGTACACCTGTACCAGAACAGCTTTACAAATATCGATACTGAATCAAGGTCAATAGCATGAGCATAAACAAAGCATAGCCCATAAGAACATTCCTAGCAAGGTCTAGAAATAAAGAAAATAACAAGAAGTTCCGTTAAGAACTATACAGCCTACTTTTCATGCCAATGATTATTCTACAGAATATGAACCTATCTAGAATAATGACGAAATTAAGTTGCTAATATCGAAATTTCCAATTAGTTCGAAATACTGTATACCTGGCATAATGTATCCTAATAGAGCACTACAGTTGGCAGCCCTGATGACTGAATATATTCTTAGTTCCGTCTCTTACGGTACTAAATACAAAATTTGGTTGAAGTCCTCTGGATAGCATGGACGTTACATGCAGTTAAACATTGGATCTAACAGCGCGCGTAAAATCATGTTGGCAACAATGTCATGCATGTATTGGTCAGAAATAATCTGAAATAATATGATCTATTGTTGTGCCAATTTTGAATGAAATCCATTAGTTAGTATAGAAGTTACATGCATTTTAAAATTGGACCTATCAGCAGGCTTAGGATCATGTTGGCAGCACTGACGTATATTAGTTACTCCAAATTCGTCTAGAATGCCAGGTACTATACGTGTGCAAAGTTTAGAGCTATTGGCTTGCATACTTTCTGATATATTGATATTAGGGTAACAAAAATAGGGACAGCACATATTAACAGTTGGCAGCCCTGGTTGCTCCTTAGAATACGCATAGTCATATCTGTTATGGTACACATAGCACATACGAAATTTGGTTGAAATCCAAATGATAGTATGGAAGTTACATGTATTTAAAGTTGGACCTGTCAGCAGGCTTAGAATCATGTTGGTAGCACTGACGTATATAAGTTACTCCAAATTAATATAGAATGTCAGGTACTATACGTGTGCATAGTTTAAAATTGTCGGCTTGCATACTTTCTGATATATTGGTATTTGGATAAAATAAATTAGGAGCATTTATTAACAGTTGGCAGCCCTGGTAGGTCTTAAGAATACGCTCAGTCATATCTGGTTATGTACACATACAACATACGAAATTTGGTTGAATTCCGCTTGATAGTGTAGAAGTTATATGCATTTAAAAATTGGACCTATCAGGAGGCTTATAATCATTTTGGCAACACTGCCATGTTTGGCCTCCTGGAAATTAAACTGAAATATTATGATCTGTACGTGTGCCAATTTTGAAATAGCTCCCATTCATACTTTCCAAGATATCCAACATGGAGCTCAAATTTCAATTGCGAATTTTTAGCAGTTGGTAGCACTGACATCATTTTCAAATATGGCCGTGAGATATTCAGGTACAGATCTTTACTCCTACCAAATTTTGTTTCGATTGCTGCAGCCGTTTAGGAGTTGATAGGGGGGGACACCCACACAGCCAGACAGACAGACAGACAGAAGGACAGACAGACAGACAGACAGACGGACAGACAGACAGACACACATTTGCCCGATCTCATAAGTCTACTTTTTCCTCATTTTTGCAAAATGTGAAAAGTAGGCTAAAAATGAAGTCGATAGTCAATTGTCTCACAAGAGATTGTAAGTAACCTTGGGCAATGCCATTGGCGTGGACTGGGCCAACACCTGTCATTGTGCTCCCAGCGCTTGGCACTAAGCAGCATAGCACGTCAGTGAATCTCAAAGAAAATGTCTATCACTGATCTTTCAATACAATAAAGCACAGTAAATGTAGACTGAGTGTTCTCAGCAATCACTCTGAAGGATTATACACATGTAAAGGAAGTTATTATAACGTTAAAGACGAATCAAATACAAGTAGAATGATATGTTTGGCCTCTGAAAACCAAATAGACGTAACAGAAAGATATTCCTCTCTCTTTGAAGGCTTTGACATTTTGTAACGCCACTGAAGCTCACAGCGAATGGGTGCTGCGTACAAACCATGTTTAAATTAGTGCTCCCTATTACCCGTGTACCCATGTACCCGCACAACCGTGCTTTTAAGATCCGTGTGCTAAGAATCCGGGTTCTACTATTTACCCGTGCACTCGTGTATTCGTGTAATTACGACCGGGTACACGGGTCACACCGAATATTGTTAAAGAGTGCCGTGTCTGGTAACCTTGCTCGAACATCTGTTCACGGCAATATCGTGCCATTTATACATGCATGTAGATATCGTGTTTGCGTGTGCAATGTGTCCGCGCGCGTTTATTCGAATCGAAGCAGAGTGAAATTAATTAATTATTTGATTGATTATAAAGGTTAGTTCCGAGGATGAGAGAGGAGTAGATACAAAACTATATGTAACGGAATATAATTTATTATTTGCACTGTCATTTGACCAAAATGTAACTAAACAACAAAATTAAAATATCAGGCGTAGGAAACGAATACAAAATATAAAAGTATAATAAGAACAACAATTTCTAGAATTATGACTCATTGACCAATTTACTTTAAGAAAGCTTTGTTTTGGAACAAGAATACTAAGAGGTTTACATTTTCTGGCAGAAGACAATTCCGTTTGGCTGTCACAATGTTTCCAGCAGAGGAAAAGCACCTTTAGGAGCTTGTGGATGTTGCTGGAATACACAAGTATTTTTTCGCTAGAGCAGCAACCGCAGGATATTTGTGTTCCCTTGCTTTCCACCACTCGAACGGGTTCATGTCAAAACGAATATGTGCCTCCGAAAGAAAATCTTCAAATTGAGATTCAGGGCTGTTCCTTCTCCCACATGGCATTTGATACAAGAACTCCAGGGCACTACTGGTGGAGGGTTGATCGGGATTAACCAAGACTTCAGCTGGTGCATCGCTCTGAATCTTATGAAGCACTCTGTCGCGAATACATCGTCGAGCCTCTGCTGTCTCATCTACCAAAATCCTTATACCTCGGGTCGAGGAAAGATGCAATCTGTCTGGCTGTGGCAGTACTATCATTTATCCATAGGAGGCCAAACCGATCGTTAAATTCACAGACCACGGTAGACTGCACGTCCCCTGGGAAGCTGTCGTCCGACAACTCCTGGGTGCTGAGGTGATTTTTAATTAGCGTCTGTATTAGTGGCCGGACCATCGATATGGGAGAATTGTCACCGCAAAAGAGAGTGGTTACCACTTCCACAGGTTTAAGGAGCTTGTTTAAAACCTCCATGTGATGCCACTCCTGTTCAGTTACTTGGAGGATCTGTGCTGTGGCCATTGGCGTGCATGTCCGGTCACCTAGGGTGTTGCTGACGGGGTTCCTGTTTTTCAAAAGGTACTCGATCATGGCAAAAGTTGAATTCCAGCGGGTGTTGCAGCTCTGAATCAGGGGTTGTTCGGGCATTGAAAATTGTGCTTGCATTTTTGTCAGCGCACTAGAGGCAACGTTAGAGTGCCGAAAATGACCAACTATCTTTCTTGCTTTCAGAAACACATTAGCAGCCTTTTCTTGAGCAAGAACCTTGTTTGCAGCAAGCTGTACAGAATGTGCAGCACAAGTCACTTTATCCTTCTACAGCACATCAAGAGCGCGCACAGCGTTGACGACGTTGTACGCGTTGTCAGTGACGATGGCGGTGATCTTGTCCTGCACATTCCATTCTTCTGCAACCAATTGCAATTCCGATGCCAAATTTTCTGAGGTGTGGCGGTCTTCCATTTCATGCCTGGTAAGCGTCATCGCCTTTGGAACCCACCGGGAGTCGATGGTGTGAGACGCTACCGTCAGGAAAGACGTTTGTGAGCGAGATGTCCAACCGTCAGATGTAAGGGCAACGCTTGATGCCGCTGATAGTTCACACCGCACATTCTCTCTGACACCATCGGCTAGTAGAGCCAGTCTCCGCTTAAGGGCATCCTCTGAAATACACAAGTAATTGGGCTCTACAACTGCCATGAACTGCCTAAACCCATCACTGGCACAAAATGGCAAAGGCAGTTGGTTCACAGCAACCATCCTTGCAAGAGCCTGATGTATTTCCTCTGAGCATATGGTATCGCACGGACGGTGTGCGTTACCTTCCACGCGTCGCCTGCGTCGTCTCTTGGCTCGGGATGACCATACCTGTTCCTGCTCCTCATCATCAACATGGTCACCATCTTCAGTGTCTTCCTTTGTGACCTCCGCTTCATGCCTGTGATAATACCATATCATTTTTAATGTCGGTGCGAAATGAAAGCCTTCACAACGAGGAAGGTCCTGTGCATTATAAGCACAAATCGTGGAAAGTTACAATAGAGATAAACAAGATCACCGCCTTTCCATTTCGCCGGGACGCGCCACCACCGTGAATATTGCACTTGACAACGATTGAAATGCACGCTTGTCCGGCCATTTCTGTGCGGAGAGAAGGATGACTCGACTGATTCGCTAATACCTGTGAACTTGTCTATGTACACAGCACACGCCTCCAGGCACATCCCACGCCCCGCCGCCGCGCCACCGCACGCTCGTCCTGAAGCTCCCGTAGGTCGCCACCGTTGCGTTCCCGATACGCCCATCTGTCTAATTGTTGGGAGCTTTTATAATTTACGGTATGCAATTTCCCTCATTTTAACATTCCACCATCTAAATAGTATACGTCATCGAAGAGTTGAATGACTTATGCGAAGAACTATCGCTATTTATTGATGTATAACATCTTTCCACTCGGTATCTGGATATTTTTGTGGCACTCGGTAGCTGGGCATTTTTGTGGAAGTGATTTTGGAAAAGGAACGGAAGTGGATGAGACGGAAGTGCATGGGACTGAAACAATGAGCGCGCGTGGTGTCGGAGATCGGTACAACGACGTACTGTAGGCCATGTGGCTATGGAGAACGTATATCGCATACAGTTTAGTTCAAGGTTTAGAGACCCCATTTAAGATATTCCTACAATAAATCATTTTCATGCTGAAAACAATTACGATTTATTAAATCTTCATACTTTTGCTGTATTCTTATTTAATGAAATCACTCGATGTACTGTCGACCATGTGGCTATGTGGAATCTATATCGCATCAACAAACACTCCAAACAACGTAGGAATTCAGTATATTAACACAGACCACTAACAATAATTGAAACTTCGTTGGTCTAAACGTATCACTGGGAGAAACACATTTAATATACCTTCTGCACACCTAATTTTTAATTACGCCTGTACTTAGCAGTGCACTCTATCAGCAAAAAGAGGCCATTTTCAATAACATTGCTGGCATTGGTTCACTAACTGGCCGGTATAGAGCGCAGCTCGCATCAAGTAGGCAGTGGATTGCTTCCGCCACGGCCAACTGGATGCGAGCGCATCCAGTCGGCCGTGCTCCCGCATACTATAATTCAACTAGTTGAAGGTAGATGTCACTACTGCAGATCCATTGGAGAACTTTGTTTTAATTTAATATATATTTTCCATTGTAAACTTCACAATATAACGCTCAATTGTATAACGCCTCAGTACTCAAATAACAATAAATATAAAAAATCAAGCAAAAAAAATACTACTCTGTTAGGATTAGAACCCCAGCCGGCAGGTTGGGAGACCAACGCTGTAACCACAGACCTAAATATGTCCTCCCAAAATGAATGTTATCAATCGATTAAGATACAACGTCTTAGCATATAACAATTATGATTTATTAAGGTCAGGAATTTGCACTGGAATTATACAAGTAGTTATTTCAATGACCAACAGAGTTCACTGTTAACAAGGGATTTGCGCTCCCGGGACGCACATAGTAGGATAACATGTCATATGTTACACATCATATGCGACTACTGTAAGGCTCGTATATTCCTTTTTAACGTGTGCGCTAAATACCGGTGCGCGACGGAGTGAGCGGCGGCGTGCTGCCGTGGTGGCGCGCGGTAAGTGGATAAGCGAGTGTGACGGTGGCATGAACCGAAAACAATACAGATCGTAGCGAATCAGTCAAGTAGTCTGCATTAGACTGAAATGTCTGGGAAAGCGGTAAATTTCAACATATGTCCAGTTCCGTTTGGGGAAGGCAGCGCCGCGGCGCCGGCGCGACACCACTTCGCCTTCGGCGCTGATGACATGGCCTACTGACCGAAGGCGGTGGGAGTGTCGCGGAAGCGCTTGCGTCTAGCCGTGAAAGTGTGTTGTTCACAGAAGTTGGTCGTATGTAAACAAAACCAACGTAAACAGTACTAGACTATTTATTGTCAAATCAGAAAGACATTTCTGTAGGAGGTCGTGGTAACCACGGCACGCTTACGCATACGTATGGCGTTACACAATTTGTATACATAATTACTTACCCACGTTTGCTTGGCGACGTTTGTTGATTTTCCATCTTCCGGTGTATCGTTTTCAAGTGGCGTCCGATGGCTCCCGTAGACCCACCAGCACAGGAATACTCATTGTTTTCGGTAGGAGAACATAGAGAGCAATAGGCCTTATCTCCTTTCCGTTCCGCGTACTTCCATACGCAACTGCTTGTTTTCCCCATTTCTCCTCTACCACGCAGCGCGTGCTAGCTGTGGTTTGACTACTATGATCGTACTGAAATGAACGCTTGTTCTTCGATCAGGTTAGAATTATGCCCACCAGGGGCGCCCTAACGAATAAGGGATGTGCGGTGCCCGAAAATTTGAATCATTCGGTGCCGTGTTCATAGTATTTCGAAAACATCCTTTCACAAAATACGCAGTGTTGTCGTTTCACTTATTCTTCGTAATAGCAAAAACTTTATATTTTTATGTTTCCGGTGTTCGTCTTCCCGATTCTATATTTGTTTTCAATTAAATGGGTCATTAGTGCAACAAAATGTCAAAAACATTCTTCCAAAATCGAGAAAACCACATGGGCACACGATAAGACATATATACCCGTGAAACCCGTGTACGCGGACCTTCATACACGGGCACACGGGTGGCACTACTCGTATACCCGTGTACACGTGTACTTACTGCTACACGGATTATTAGAGCGTACCTACCCGTGTACACGTGTCCCGGGTTACACGGGTACACGTCAATCCGTGTCTCATCGGTAGCCCTAGTTTAAATGATAATAAAATACTGGTTCACACCTTAACCTTAGGTGAAACTAATCGAAATGATACGAATCGTGTAACATAAACTTTATGAGTAAGTTCATAACATTACTTGACTCATGTACAGCGATGTGAATTATCTGAATTCTAGTGGCGAACTGCTCACTCTTTAAAAATGTACATTACAATAACAACAGGCTGGATCCCTTCCATACCTAAACGATACACTATAATGTTAAATAAAGACGTCAGTAGCGTACTAAAAATAATAGAAATGGGGACTTCAAAAACTTTGACCAAATATCAGCTGGAGCTGAATTTAAAAATATGCCCCTGTCACAAATGACTAAATTGATGTTCCGTCATGCGGAATTACCTTCTAAGAACAATATCGCACCGTGTGGACACACACAATCTGGTGACTAACTCAGTATCGAGTAACGAAATGCAAAGAGAAGCATTCAGAAGCGTGAAAAATCACCTTAAGGAGGTGGTCAAAAAAGAATGAACGAAGCCTACCTTGATGACTGACAAAAGAGTTACGGATGCTACAGACTAATCCACCCTTGACCATCCGCCGTACAGAAATAGATTAGGAAATCATGACTCACAGCTATTACAGATAATTATCCAGACACGAGGATTGAGGATTTTGCCTTTGATCCAGACAAACCACAAATATCTTCTCTGCTCGGCCACGAGCATGGTTATCCTCGGGGTGTCATCCATCGTTGTGGTGTGGCTTAGGTGTTCAGCGTTCCTCCCATTCGGATGTTTAAGCCATAGCCCTCATCTTCTTAGATATAGGATTATTCGGCCTCAGCACGTGGTGAAATAAAGGCATCTTGTAGATTCGTTGTAATACGTATAAAAATGGACACAGCTTCAGGCGTGTCGAAATTCACAGATTTTACACCTTTCCCACCAGCAGACTATATTTAAAATGGCCTTGTCTGCTAAAACACATATAAGTAGTGTGTTTTGGCCGGTTCAAAACCGACCGCCACCGCTCCACCGCTGGAATACTAAAATGGCAATATCTCGCGAACCAATCAGGCTAAAGACTTGTACGAGGTGTCATTGAACTCGGGCTGACACCCCCTTTCCATTGGACAACATATTTCCACCCCATAATAAGACCTACCCCTACTATGGGGTGAAATTTTAATTTTTTAGAAAATCTCGCTTTTCAAGTGGAACATGTGAGAGTTTGAAGTCCAATATGGAATTAAACGTTGTTCCACACAAGAGACATGTGTATGGTGGAAAGTCACTATGAATTAATATGCTTGTTTTCCGTTTTTTTTACACATGTCCACTCATGGCTTTTGTAAGAGGGCGGGCTTTTTAAAGATTGTGGCTGGTGTAACCTAACCTAACCTAACCCAACCCACTAGGGGTGATCAAAACGTTTTCCAAGTGCTGCTTGTCGATAGGCAAACCAATAATCAAAGAGGGGTATGTCAGACCTTGAGGCGATAACCCCTTTTGATTGATCCATGTTGATTTGATTCTTTGGACTGATCCCTGTTGACTAACCCCTTTGGACGGGTCCTTTTTGAAGGGAGTCATTTTTGACAGGTCCCTGTTGACAGGTCCTTGTTGACGGATCCCTGTTGACAGGTCCTTGTTGACAGGTCATTGTTGACAGGTCCCTGTGGTCGGGTCCCTGTGGACGGGCCCCTTTGGACTGGTTATTGTTGACAGGTCCTTGTGGACGAGTCCTTGTGGACGGGTCCTTGTTGACGGGTTCTTTTTGACTAATCCCTTTAGACCGGTCCCTTTGGCCTGGTCCCTATGGACCGGCCCATGATTGTTTTCAAATTATGTCAAAGGGGGCCTAACTACATTTGTATGTGTAAAGCAGCGTGTTGAACTGACGTTGTTCGCCAGTCCTTACTACTACAATCTCATAACGATATGAAAAGGTGAGTGATGAAATACATGTGAACACGTGCGAGATGACATTATTACCGCCTCCCTTGTGAAACAAGTCACATCCTTTTTTGGTTCATATGTGAGAAAATGCAAGTACATGTGTAATATGACCTAACACACAGTTGTTCACCTTGAACGTTAGCTGTGCACGTGCGCGATAAGAGCTAACAAGTTACATCCTGTTTAGAGTTTGGTGGGAGGTGAAGGGGAGGAGAGGGGGAGAGTCGGTGTAAGAGAGAACACAGGTGAAGAGAGAAAGAAATATGTATTACTCATAATACATGTGGAGCTGAGGACTGTACACACATAGGGCTATAGGTTAAGTACAACATGAGTGAATAAATAAATACAAGGTGCACAGTTTCATACAACATGTAATTTATTAATCCATGAATTAAAGGCTGAGCTAAATCCCAACCATTTTACATATAGTTTATTTCCTTTTTGTTTCAACACTTTTTCCACAAGGTAATGTTTAGGAAACGCTGTCTTTTGGAGTTCTTGGAGATAAAACCTGCCTTTTATGGGTTGATAGTTGAGGTCCTCGAGTAAATAGGTGACTGGACTGTTCAGGTTGACTTGTCGAATTCGAAATAGTTCAGTCCCCCAATTTGGTGTGTAGCCCTTGTCGAAGACAGACTTAACTTTGCTCACACGAACATAGTCCCCGATGTTAAGGCGATGACGTTTAGGGTCTGCTGTTTTTATGGGGTTAAACAGTTTATCCAGTCGCGGAATATTTTTGGTTACAAGTCGTGGCTTGGTCCCAATGGTTCTGTGTTTGGTGTCATTGTAACGTGATACTAGCTCAGGTAATAAGTCCAACCAGCGATATGAGCCTTGAGCGGTAAAGGCTTTCCACATATGGGTTTTTAATGTTCGGTTAAAACGCTCGACCTCACTGGCTTTGAGATTGCTGTATGTGGTGTAATGGTGAATATCCTTAGATTTGAGAAAACTGGAGAAATCCTTGTTGAAAAATTCCTTTCCCTGATCGGTTTGTAGCAACTGAAGTTGACGTTTGGATTGTTGAATAATATGTTGAAAGGCCTTGGTGATTAGTGGACCAGACTTGCGACGCACAGGTTCAACAAAGGCCATTTTGGAATACACATCAATGACCGTTAACATATAGCGTACACCATCGTTAACACTAGCATAGGGAATAATTTCAACCAAGTCTGCTTGCCAAAGTTCATCCACACCCTGTGAAATCACCTTGAGTCGCTGATAGTGACGTCTAGCTGGACGATGCAAGTCAGCTTCACACCATTATTTCGTAGTTCCAACTTTAGTTATTAAATATGGTACTGTTGCTGGCACTTAACAGTGAACATTGAAACTTGATAGAGCGTTAGTCAAATCTAACCTACAAATTTAGCTTCACACCATTGTTGAGTAGTTCCAACTTTAGTTACCAGTACCATTGTCAATGACATCAAGTAGTGAACGTTGGAACTTAATAAAGCGTTAATCAAATCTAATCTACGAATGTAGCTTCACACCATTGTCGAGTAGTTCCAACTTAAGTTACCAGGTACCATGACACCTAGTAGTGAACTTGGAACTTGATAAAGCGTTAATCAAATCTAACCTACAAATTCAGCTTCCAATAATTGATGAGTAGTTCCAACATTGGTTAACAAATATTATTGTCACTGACACCTAGCAGCGAACGTTGGAACTTAACAGAGTGTTAATCAAATCTAACCTACAAATTTAGCTTCACACATCATAGTCAAGTAGTTCCAACTTCAACTATCAAATAAACCATTATCATTGACATCTAGCTGTGAACATTGGAAAATATCGCTCTAGCTGTTTAAAAGTTATTAGAGGGGGTACTTACCTTTACTAATCTATCAACTGCTGAACTAGGTACAGGACTCTGCTAACCTACAGGTTCGTCAATTATCTGTAAACAAATAAATCAATCAATCAATCAATAAATACATTCCAATCAATAACTTGAACATCGATTAGTAATAAAAGACTACAATCCATTAATAATAAGTACTTACCTTGCAAAATAATTTAATGATTTTCCACCAAAAAGGGCTTTTTTTTGCAACTGTTGAGCAGTAATAGAGCACTGTTCACTTGTAGCGAGTAATAAAGACAGACAGTAGGGAAATATATGACACCTCCCTTATATAAGCTTACATCACTTGTGTCAGCAGTTTTTTGCTGATCATTACAATTCCTTTCCTGTACACCTGCCAGTCCAAAGTGCACTAGGAACACCTGTGCGGTATCAGATTTCTGCTGACTTTGCATGATCATCACCCATTGCCTTCATGAACATTAGGAACACCTGTACGGTACCAGATTACTGCTGACTTTGCATGATCATCACCCATTGTCTTGATGAACACGTGGGGTTTCAAATTACTGCAGCGTTAGTCATAGCAACAGAACTGTGCGCTCTCTGCCATGTCAGCAATATAACAGGATATAACAAGTCGACTTACTGCACGTACAATCTCATCGTTTTTTAACATCTTAAGAACGTGCATTATTTTCTTTCAACTACATATGACACATCCATCCACCAAGCTATGTCCCTTGGCTTGTCCTCAAATTGCATGTGCCCCATGTACTAGGGTGTGTTCATTAACCCTAGCACTAGAACATATTCATCCACCAAGTTTTGTACTTAACCCCTTGGATGTTGTCTATCCACCAAGTTTCACACTTATACAAACCAAAACAGGATGTGACTTGTTTCACAAGGGAGGCGGTAATAATGTCATCTCGCACGTGTTCACATGTATTTCATCACTCTCCTTTTCATATCGTTATGAGATTGTAGTAGTAACGACTGGCGAACAACGTCAGTTCAACACGCTGCTTTACACATACAAATGTAGTAGGCCCCCTTTGACATAATTTGAAAAAATTAATGGACCGGTCCACAGGGACCAGGCCAAAGGGACCGGTCTAAAGGGATTAGTCAAAAAGGACCCGTCAACAAGGACCCGTCCACAAGGACTCGTCCACGAGGACCTGTCAACAATAACCAGTCCAAAGGGGCCCGTCCACAGGGACCCGACCACAGGGACCTGTCAACAATGACCTGTCAACAAGGACCTGTCAACAGGGATCCGTCAACAAGGACCTGTCAACAGGGACCTGTCAAAAATGACTCCCTTCAAAAAGGACCCGTCCAAAGGGGTTAGTCAACAGGGATCAGTCCAAAGAAACAAATCAACATGGATCAATCAAAAGGGGTTATCGCCTCAAGGTCTGACATACCCCTCTTTGATTATTGGTTTGCCTATCGACAAGCACCACTTGGAAAACGTTTTGATCACCCCTCGTCGGTTGAGTTGGGTTAGGTTAGGTTACACTACGGCCACCAACTTTAAAAAGCCCGCCCTCTTACAAAAGCCATGAGTGGACATGTGTAAAAAAACGGAAAACAAGCATATTAATTCATAGTGACTTTCCACCATACACATGTCTCTTGTGTGGAACAACGTTTAATTCCATATTGGACTTCAAACTCTCACAAGTTCCACTTGAAAAGCGAGATTTTCTAAAAAATTACAATTTCACCCCATAGTAGGGGTAGGTCTTATTTTGGGGTGAAAATATGTTGTCCAATGGAAAGGGGGTGTCAGCCCGAGTTCAATGACACCTCGTACAAGTCCCTAGCCTGATTGGTTCGCGAGATATTGCCATTTTAGTATTCCAGCGGTGGAGCGGTGGCGGTGGGGTTTGAACCGGCCAAAACACACTACTCATATAAACTGGATTTGACACTGGGCACGTGTCTTTCCACTGAAGCTAGACAAATTCACACGCTTTAGATATAATATCGAAGAATATCAGCTTAATCTTATTTGTTTTACAGTCGGCCTTTGCACGGCTCGTAAATATTTCACTGTATCTATTGAATATGACGACCAGATTCTTCCCTCGTGTTTTACAAGTACACAACTTATTTGTCACTGGACAGCCATTCGAAGCACGCTGTAACCATGTGGTCAACACTTCACTGAATCGCAATATAATCAGATTCACAATCTTAGACGAACTTCTCGCGTCACCAGCACACTTCGTGCTATAATTAATACTTTTAGACGTGTTCACTTACACAATTTGAACGTCGTTGGTACTTTAAACTTGGTCACCTAGGACCTTCACAATTTCACATCCGCTCGCCATGCAAGCGCGGATACAAGTCATTCCTTCACGGAAGTAGATGTGCTCAGTTCGATCACTTCCGAGTCATTTAGCGTCTAAGTTCATTCCTTCCGCGTATCGGCGGTGTTATACCTTCGGTCGTAAACCATAAATAAAATATTATTAGCCCATGAAAAATGTGGCTAGTTAAGCTGAATGTCTGATTATTTTAAATTCACATTGCACATCAAAGAGAACTTCTTTGATCATGTAGGGTAATTTTATACTGCTTCTTAATGAAGTCAAAAGAACATCTATGTAGTGGCATGCTGCTGTGGGTGCTTCCACAATTCTTGAGCGTTATAAATTCCATGGTACGTGTACAAGCTATCACCAGCATGAGCTATTCGGGCTCAATACATTGGACTATCCTTTGAGCTAAATAGCATTTTATTTAGTATCTGTGGAGAGAGCTCGTCCACATTATTTGTAAAAGAATTCAAGTAAAAAGAACTAACTCTGCTAGGTTTCGAACCCCAGCCGACCACGTGAGGGACTAACGCTTTAGCACAGAGCCAAACATGTCCATAACATCTCAGTATTATTAACTGACTTAGATACAACGTCTTAGCAAAGAATGTCTTGAAATAAGAGATTTCTTCACTGCAGTACATCTTCATTATAAATTACTTCATACAATGGTTATATTATAAGTAGTGTATTTGTAAGAGTTCTATACCCACCGCCACCTCACCCACCTCACAAGATGGTGGCCATAGCTTAACTTTATCTAGCCTAACCTAACAAGATGGCGGCTGTAGGTTAACTTAACCTAGCCTAACCTAACAAGCTGGCGGCATTAGGTTAACTTAATCTAGCCTAACCTAACAAAATGGCGGCCGTAGCTTAACTTAAGGGCCTAACTACACTTTTGTTGATATTTCCTGAACCCCTAAAGGGATTTTGACAAATGAGGTGTCAAATTACTCGGGCAGACACCCCCTTTCCCATCGACAACTTATTTCCACCCCAAAATAAAACCTACCCCTACTGGGGAGTGAAATAATGTCCTTTTTAGTAAATGTCGCTTTCCAAGTGCGACATGTGAGAGGGTGAATGCTAATATGAAATTAAACGTTATTCCACATGTAAAACATACTGATTCCTGCATGCCGCTATGATTTAATGGCCAACCCGCTAGAGGCGTGTATGAGGGGTGGTAGGACATGGGGTGGCATCCCCTTAAAGCCTATCGCACTCCCTCTGGAACAATGATTAAATGAATGACAGATGAAATTAAATAATAGTGGAAAGTGTTGCTAGAATGAAATTGTGACAGTGAAAAAACTGGAGTACTCAGAGAAAAACCTGTCTGCCTCTGCTTTGTTGAGCACAAATCTAACATGGAGTGACTGGGAATTGAATTACGGATGAAGTGGTGAGAGATTGACATGCGGCTACCTACGACATGGAGGCTTCAAGGCATCAGTGACATACACTCAGTTTCTGAGCTACAAGAATGAATTCTAAGAGATGAAAAAATTCCTGATGGGTTGGTAGGTTTTAGCGTTAGGGCTAATGCACAAACTCTAGTACACAGGGCACATTTGTAGTTGAAAGAGAATAATGCATGTTCTTAAAATGTTAAAACTGAAGAAATGGTACGTGCTGTAAGCCGTCTTGTTCTTTCCGGTGTCATGTTGCTGACATGGCAGAGAGCACACAGTTCTCTTGCTATGACTGACGCTGCAGTAATTTAAAACCGCAGGTGTTCATCTTGACAATGGGTAATGCAACGTTAGCAGTCATTGGATATTACACAGGTGCTCCTAGCGTACTTTGGACTGGCAGGTGTATGGGAAAGGAATTGCAATGATCTGCAAAAACTGCTGACACGGGCGATAAGAGGCTATATAAGAGAGGTGTCATATACCCCCCCCCTACTGTCTGTCTTCATTACTCGCTACGAGGTACTTATTATTAATGGATTGTAGTCTTTTATTACTAATTGATGTTGAAGTTATTGATTGGATTGTATTTCTTGATTGATTTATTTATTTGTTTACACCTAATTGGGTATCTGTAGGTTAACCGATTCCTATACCTTGTTCATTCAGTGGCAGCAGTTGATAAATTATTAAAGGTAAGTACCCCCTCTAATAACTTTTAAACAGCTAGAGTGATATTTTCCAATGTTCACCACTAGATGTCAGTGACAATGGCGTATTTTGTAGTTAAAGTTGGAACTACTTGACCATGGTGTGTAAAGCTAAATTTGTAGGTTAGATTTTGATTACTGCTCTATTAAGTCCGAATGTTCGTTGATAGGTATCAGTGACTGAGGGAATATTTCAAGACTTGACCTCAGTTCACCGAACATAACCTAACTTTACCTAACTTAACCTTATCACTTGACATATTTTACAAGTTTAGACTTGCTTTAAGACTGGCTATGACGTCACACTTAACTCACTTAATTGGCGGGTGTTGGTTTCTATCACGTGACATGTTCTACAAGTCTAGACTTGCTTTAAAACTAGCTATGACGTCACACTTAGCTCACATAACTGACGGCCGCTGGTTTCTATCACGTGATATGTTCTAAAAGTTTAGACTGGCTATGACGTCACACTTAGCTCACTTAACTGACGGTCGCTGGTTTCTATTATTTAAAAATCAAGAGATCAAGTGAAATGTGTCTTTAACGCTCTATTAAGTCCGAACGTTCACCGTTAGGTGTCAGTGACAATGGTATACTTGATAGCCAAAGTTGGAACTACTTGACAATTGTGTGTAAAGCTAAATTTGTAGGTTAGATTTGGTTAACGCTCTATCAAGTTTCAACGTTCACCACTAGGTGTCAGTGACAATGATACCTGTTAACCAAAGTTGGAACTACGTGAAAATAGACTCGCTGAGAGTCCACAGACGATCAATTAAAATACTCTACTATAACCATTGACTGCTAATTTAATTAACATATTTTTCTATTACTTTGTTTTATTTTTTATTAATATTTATGATTTCTTTCTATTATAGGTAATTTGAAAAGTGATCACGATGTACAAGTGTGGTAAATGTAATAAACAGTTTTCAAGACCTGACAGCCTTCAACGCCATGCAAACGCTAAACATAACCTTAAACTGTTTGTGTGCAGACATTGTGCTACCACATTTAACATACAGGATAATCTTGCACGTGATGTAAATTTAATACATGTTAGTTCAGCACCATTTTCGTGTTCAGTTTGTGAACTTGGGTTTTCTGGTGTAAAGCGATATCAATCCCACATGGTTGGAGTGCATGGTAAACAACAGGAATTAAGAACTGCAAAACCATCAACTTTTAACCTTTTAACAAATGTGGTGCTCAAAAGCGTAAACGTTCTCAAGATTGTGAAAATAGTTGTACAACAAAATGAATGAAGAATGGTGAACCTACGATAACGCATTGTGATGCATGTAATATTGATATACCTCTTTCAATCCTTCATGGACATTTACGCAGTATTAATCATAAAAATAACGCTTGCCATGAAAGAAATTCTGCGAATATTCAACAAATTTGTAGTGCGTTTAAAAGTCGAATTGCTAGTTACAGACTTCATAGTGGATAAAAAACTCAAAGTATTGAAACATTTTTACAGGATGTTAAACCTAGTGTGTTTGGCTTGGTAGATAATGTTTTAGTGAAGCATAATTATTTAAAATGAATTTCGAACTCTTTGGGCTGTATGTAAAAACTGGGAGTGAAGGTGAAATTATGGATATCAAATCCTTTAATACAAAAACATAATTGTTAGTGAATCAACTAATATCAGTGATATGTACCAAGATATTGCAAGTGCTATCATTGTAAAGAGTGAAGAGTTCCAGGAAAGGAAGTCAGGCTGGGCGTTGGTTGAAGTACTTTATTTAGAAACCAACACGAATAAATATAACCCCCTTCGAGCGTCATCATACATTGATTTACCTGAATGGATCAAACGGAAGAAAGCTTGTGTAAACGTTTTGAATAATGATCAAGCATGTTTTGCGTGGGCTGTAACCTCAGCTCTCCATCCAGCAGTAGAGCGTATGGATAGATCATCATCTTATCCTCACTATTCCTCAGTGTTAGATCTAAAAGAAATAGATTTTCCTACGACGATAAAAGACATTAAACGTTTTGAAGAGCTGAACAATGGAAGTATTAATGTTTATGAAATTGAAATCAAGAGTTTGTAGGTCCTCTATATTATACTCAAGAAAAAAGGATAATCATGTTAATTTACTATACGTAACTAAAGGTGATAATGCCCACTATTGTTGAATAAAACATTTAAGTAGACTTGTCAGTAGTCAGCTATCAAAATGTAACGGTAAAAAGTGGTTGTGTGATGGTTGTTAACTATATTTTAGAAAAGAGGATCATCTAACTCAGCATCAAAAATGGGGTTGTAATCATGTTTGCACTGTATTGCCTACTCCTAAAAATAACATTCTAAAATGTAAGGACTATGAGAAATAGCTTCGAGTACCATTTGTTATATATGCTGATTTTGAAGCTTTGCTAAAACCTTTTAAAACATGTTCATCGTATCCAGCCAAACCTTTTACCAACACTACTCACATTCATGAACCTTTCAGCTTTGCATATTATATTAAATGTAGTTATGATGACTCTTTAAATAAGTTTGAGCTCTATAGAGGACCTGATGTACCTAAAGTTTTTATGGAAAGACTTGAAAGAGATGCAATTCGTATATCCTCTATTTTAAGTACTATCATTCCAATGGAGCCACTAACATCATCACAGCAAATGAGTTTTGACTGAAACAAATTGTTTTATATGTGGTGAATGTTTATATACGGATAGGGTTCGCGATCATGATCATTTAACAGGAAAATATCGTGGTGCTGCTCACCAAGAATGTAATTTAAAGTATAGAGTAAGTAAATTCATTCCAGTCATTCTACATAACGGTAGCAAATACGATAACCACTTTATCGTTAAAGGATTTGGAGCTTTAGATGTGAAAATTGATGTGATTGCAAATAACAAGGAACAATACATATCGTTCACAAAATACATCAAAACTAGCAATAAAAAACCATTAAACTGCAATTTTTAGATTCATTCCGCTTTATGTCGAGTAGTCTTGATAAGCTGGCTAGTAATTTAAAATCAGATCAGCTTCATGAAATTCAACGTGTCTTTCCTAAAGAAGATGATTTTAATTTGATTCGTCAAAAGGGCATATTCCCTTATGAATATATTACCTGTGTGGAACGTCTTGAGGAGTGTTGTTTACCACCGAAAGATGCATTTTACAGTTCCTTAAACACAAGTCATATCAGTGAAGAGGAATATTTACATGCACAACGTGTATGGACACAGTTCCACATTCAAACTTTAGGAGAATTTTCAGACATATATTTGAAGACAGATGTGTTGTTATTAGCAGATGTTTTTGAAAATTTTCGGAATGTTTGTATGAAAAAGTATGACCTTGATCCTTGTCAGTATTTCACTGCTCCTGGGTTAAGTTTCAGATCAATGTTGAAAAACACGAAAGTAAATTTAGAATTGATGACTGATATAGACATGATTAATTTTATAAAATCATCAATTCGAGGTGGATTAAGCCAATGTAGTGGTCGGTATTCTGAAGCAAATAAATACGTGCTTAACTACAACCCTTGTGAAGAGTCAAAGTATATTGTCTACCTCGATGCAAATAACCAATATGGTTGGGCTCTGAGTCGATTTCTACCACTGAAAGATTTTCGCTGGCTGACACAATCTGAAATTGATGTCTTACATGTTAACACTCTAAATGATAACAATGATAAAGGATATATTTTTTAGGTAAATCTTGAGTACCCTAAAGAGATACATGATGATCATAATGATTTACCATTCTGTCCTGAGACTATGAAATCTCCGTACATCACATCACGAACGAAAATGTTAATTGCTAATTTGAATGATAAATGCAAATATGTAATACATTATCAAAACTTGAAACAGTGTCTACAGCATGGATTGAAATTAACTAAAATTCATCGCGTATTACAATTTCATCAGTCAGCATGGCTCAAACCGTATATTGATGTAAACAATAATTTAAGAACACAGTCAACAAACGCCTTTGAAAAAGATTTTTATAAACTCATGAATAATAGTGTTTTTGGAAAGACTGTGGAGAATGTTGATAAGCGAGTTGATGTAAAGCTGATAACAAAGTGGGAGAATGATGGTAAAAGGTATGGTGCGAGCAACTTAATAAGCAAGCCTAACTTTCATAGCTGTTCAATTATTCATGAGGATTTAGTTGTAATACAAATAAATCGTCTTAAAGTAACTTACAACAAATCCATATATGTGGGTTACACCATTCTGGCATTGTCGAAAACACTTATGTATGAATTTCACTATGATTATGTAAAGAAAAACTATCATGATAATGCTAAATTACTCTATACAGACACAGATTCCTTTATTTATGAGTTTAAAACTGATGATTTTTATGAGGATATCAAAACTGAGCTAAATAGGTTTGATACAAGTGACTATCCCGAAAATAATATTTACCATTTACCTCTTGTATACAAAAAGGTTCTTGGAAAATTTAAGGATGAATGTGCTGGTGTTGTTTTAGACACCTTTGTAGGCACAAAATCTAAATCATACAGCTATATGATAATTGATGATGTAGTAACAAAAAAATTAAAAGGCGTAAAAAAGAATGTTGTTAGAAAAGAGTTAGATATAAGTGATTATAAAAACTGTATAGTTAGTAACCCACCCATATTATATAAGAAAATGTGTGTATTTAGAAGTAAAAATCATCAGCTACATACCAATTTGCTGAACAAAGTTGCTTTAGGTAATGAAGACAACAAACGATTCATTATACCCAACACATTTGATACTCTTGTTTGGGGAAATAGTCGCATTGACGACTATTACTTTACTTAAGTCTAATGATCGCTATATTGTAATATTTGTAGTGTGTTTTATATTGTAATATTTTTGTAAAACTGTAAGTAGAATGTATAATGTTAGGCTACTGAGGTTTTCTAAAAATAATATAAGTAATACATTTTAGTGTAAAATGTGTGCTTCTTATATTACGATTTTTTTTAAATGTACAGAATGTGTGAACTAAACAAGGGGAATGTAAAAATGTAAAGTGGAAATTGTAAATATCCATGTGTGAAAAAGTGAAATGGCTATCACCATTTTAATATTAAAAGACATTGTGATCTGGTAAACCTTATATTTTTATTTTACAAGAACGACAAATTGTACAGAATGTGTGAACTAAACAAGGGAAATGTAAAAATAATAAAAAGTAACATTTGTAAATATCCATGCGTGAAAAAAAATGAAATGGCTATCACCATTTTTAGCCCATTTTCAATTTTGAAAAAATAGGCTTAGGAGATCACCTTTTGTGTGTGTGTGTGTGTGTGTGTGAGGTGTGTGTGTGTGTGTCCCTAATAAATTCTAACCGGCTGGAGCGATTTCAATGAACCTCGGTAAGTTCATATTACTATTCCGGGCGACCCCGACCGTGCCCTTCAAATTTTGTTACGTCTCCCCAATCCAACATGGTGGATGTGCAAAATATTTCACCAGCATTGAATATCTCCGAAACTGTTCCCGATATCACCCTGGAATTTATTACGGTGATAAAGGGAACTACTAGAAGTTCACCTATGTGACGTTTGAAAAACTGGCAACTACAAAACCAACATGGCGGCCACGCGAATTTGCGACAATTAAATAGAAGTTTCTCGTGATTTATCCAACCAAACGCAATGAAACTTGGTACAGTGTATGTTCATACACATTGTAATGCACCGACATCTAACATCGTTCAATTGCTTACATAACCACAAGATGGCGGATGTGCGAATTATTTCACCGGCATTCTGTATCTCTGAAACTATTAGCGGTATCACCCTGAAATTTTGTACGGAGAAAAAGAGAACTACTAAAAACTCTTTCATAAGACTTTCAAAAACCGGTTAACTACAAACCGAACATGGCGGCCAAGCGAATTTAAAATTTTTAAATAGACCTTTCTCGCGATTTATTGTCCAAACGCAATGAAATCTGGCACAGGAAATGTTTATGCACATTGTAATGCACTGGTATCTAATTTAGTTCAATTATTTAAATAACCTCAAGATGGCGGCTGTGTGAATTTTAAAATTAAGTTTTTATTTCTTGTGTCGTAATCATGCAATTGAAGTGAAAGTTTGAATAATGAACCTACGCAATATTTTTCCTTTAATGGTACATGACTCTATGGCTTACACATTTAACAATCCAACATGGCGACCATCTGAAATATTTAGACGGCTCTGAATATCTACGAATCTATTATAGCAATCAAACTGATCTTTTTATGTTCATTGGGGCAATGAACTTAAGTTCACCTATAGGACTTTAAATAACCTGGTGACCACAAATCCAACATGGCGGCGGCGCGAAATATAAATATTCACATGGACGTTTCTCGCAATTTAACCATCCGAGTGCAGTGAAACTTGGTACAGTAAATCTTTATACGAATGTTAATCCACTGGCATCTAATTTATTTCAATTGTTTCCATAATCACTAGATGGCAGCTGAGCGAAATTTTAAAATCTCCTTGTTACTTCTTGTGTCCTAATCATGCGATTGACGTTTGAATGCTACACGTACACAATAATCTTCATGTAACAGTACATAACTCTAGGACCTACATATATAAAATCCAACATGGCGACCATCCGAAATATTTAGTCGGTTCTCAATATCTACGAATCTAATCAAACGGAAATTTTGTATGTTGATAGTGGCAGTTAACATAAGTAGGATACATGAAAATAGGCTGTATAGTTCTTCACGGAACTACTTGTTTAAATTAAAAGATATAGTGATCTGGTGTAACTTATTTTTATTTCACAACAACAACAAAATGTACAGAATGTGTGAACTAAACAAGGGGAATGTAAAAATATGTAAAATGGAAATTGTAAATATTCATGTGTTAAAAAATGAAAATAAAGAAATGGCTATCACCATTCTTAAAAATTAAAAGACATTGTGATCTGGTAAACCTTGTTTTTATTTCCCAACAAATATGGCTTTACAAAATAGAATACAAAGAAATACCAATTCCTCAGTCCTTTTCAATGTTCATGTCAACTCATAATTAACTTTCCTTTTTTAGCACTAATCACAATGAGGGCTGCCAACCTTTCTCCCACGGAGGCATCACAGGAGGTTAAACGTTGTTTAGTTTTTTTCAATACCAATTTATCTGCCACATGTCTTAAACCAGGATGAGTATGGTGATTAGAAAGGTCATGTTTTTTGCATGCTTGATCCGAAGGATTGATAGGTACATCACCACGTTGCAAACGTTTATTCAGCTTTGTTCCAGGACCACAAAAACGATAACCAGGAAGATGGATTTTAAAAGGTAAGTATTGAATGACTTTGTCAATGACGCCATGACCAGTACAAGTTTGACATATCCTTTTCCATAGGTGGAGAAAAGGTTTGATTTTTCTCTTCCTCCTCTGTAGACGATGTTGATGTTGTTGCTTTTTTCTCGCCATCACACCCGTGGTATGAGGAAACAAAGACTTTACACTGACTTTTATGACCGTGATACAGTTTGACCAGCTGGCAAGTAGCACACTGTCGCATAGAGGGTATCTTTTGCCATGACCACTTGCTTATGGTGATCATAATCTGTACATGGTTGCAATTCACTTAACACAGGGTCTTGAGTCCATGATTTTGGTACATGTTGCCAGATTTCTTTCACGGCATTTGCTGCGACATAATATATGAACGATTTTGGAAGAGCCATTAATTCTTCTTTGGTAAAACTGTCTAGTTTCTTTTTGCACACAAAGAATTTGCCAATGGCTTTATCGGTAGCATCCCCTCTCTCCATGGTATATTGTAGATGTTTACACGTCGCTTGTAGAAATCTCACTGGTGTCATTCACAGGTAAACCTAGAGTTTTAATTTTATTTAACAACTCCCAGCAGGCATTGGTGGTTAGCCAATTAAACAATTGCCACACCTGTGCCAAGGCTTTATGGGTAATGTTGTCACAGGGGCAGCGGTCCATGAGTGTTTGCAGCGAGGGACAGCCCAAGTCCATTAAATCGATACATTGACAGTATGACGCCAAGAATGGTTGTAGCCATTGACGTTTTTCACTACCTTTCACAAATACCACATGGGCAGAAGACAAGTGGGCTTTCATGACCATGTCCAGGTGCTTATATGAAATGGTTCCTTGCTTCCAGTCTAGTTGCATATGAGTTTCAATCCACTGGGTTTGTTTGCGGTCATTTTCACACAACAAATCAAACGCATAGGGTGGTTTAAACACCAAATGGGTAGCTTGCGATATCCAAAAAGTGGAACAATCAATGATGGCCACTTCTTTAAATATAAATTTGTTATCTCCAATTTTAAACCCTTGACAATCCACAATCAGTGTGCGCAACATGTTCACTCTTGTCTGGACCAGGTCCAACTGACCACAGACTGACGATCGTCCAGTAAGGTGTACCCATGACATTTACTTACATTCCATTCTAGTAAAAAAAATAAAAAATCACTGACTAGTCACTATTGAGGGTAGGGAAGGACAGGGGACATGTGAAATGATATTAACAACCACAAAATATTTATATTACATCATTTTATTATCATAACACGTCTTACAAGCTTTAGTCATTTTGAGGTAGGGACGATACCAACTCATAGAACAATACAGTCTTTTGTGTTTGTAACGTCGATAGCACCGATGCTGTCCCAATGTCTCTAAACTAGACGTTTTTGACGATGAGCTGCTCATCGAAGCACCATTGACACCATACAGACCACACGTATCGTAACTTGTTTTTACATCACTCAGAGGCACGAGTGAGGGATAGCTTGAACGACAAGGTATATTTCCCACCTCCATTCTGCACAGGTAGGGGCAGGCGGGTGACCAGCGCTGATGTTCTTGCATAGGTTCATCGCTCTCTTGCCATGGGTCTATGGTTAGGTGAGCTAATAGTGACGTCATAGCCAGTCTTAAGCAAGTCTAAACTTGTAGAACATGTCACGTGACAAGGTTAGGTTAGGCAAAGTTCGGTTATGTTAGGTGTGCTGAGGTTAAGTCTTTAAATATTTCCGTTCTTTGAGATACTTTCCAAAACCAAGAAAAAAAATCCACTAAATACATTGACAAAAATAACTTGTCAAATAAGACAACGCACAAATAGACGATATAAGCCAACACAAAAGCCAATACATAAGCCAATACAAAAGCCAACGCAAAAGCAAACACAAAAGCCAATACATAAGCCACCATAAAAGCCAACACAGAAGCCATCATTTATTTTGCATGTCATAATCTCCTTTGGTACGTCGTAAGCTGTATATATCAACATACTGTTTAGTACATGCATCTCTAGGAAAATAACTTGTCAAATAAGCCAACACAAAAGCCGATATGTAAGCCAACACAAAAGCCAATACGCAAGCCAATACAAAAGCCGATACAAAAGCCAATACATACGCCAACATAAAAGCCAAAACATAAGCCAATATATAAGCTTATGGTAAGTCACTCTATCACCAGAACAGTTGTAACCTTTGTAGTGTGAACATCACACTGACAGGTCAGTTACTACTCTGGAACTTACTACAACCAACAAAGGTAGGCAATGTGCACTCTATCAAGGCTACTCTTATAACTATAATCGTCAGATTGTGAATGGAATAATATTCTGGCGATGCTCGAAAGAGAGGTCAACAAAATGTCGAGGCAATCTAAAAAGTAAAAATGGAAAGGTTTTAAGTGTGAGTGTTCATCAGTGTAGTGCTCCAAACAAACCACGGTTGCTGTTTACAAAAAATCATGAAAATGCTAAAAAGCAAGTTCAAGAAAACGATATTGCTGCTCAAGATAGTGCAGTGTGTGTTCAAAAGTACTCATCATGTCCTCAAAAGTCATGTTAGGACAGTTGTCAACGTCTAAGAAACCCTCAAAGTCAACACAGACTATGGGAGAGGTCTCTGTGGAAAAGATACAAAAGGAATTGAATAGTTTTAGTGATGTTGAGGATAATGTTGATCGCAATGATGGTGATTATAATAATAGTGATAATGATGCTGAGGATGATGATGATAAAGATAATGGTAATGCTCTGTTTACCCCTGAAAAGTCATTTGTTAAATTTATTTATTGGAACAATCCCATTAAGCTAATCCGGACTTAGCACTTGCATGCATGCAAACAGGCTGGTCATACTAAATATGAGAAAGAACTGTTGAATATAGAAAATGAGCTTCGTCATGCCAAAATTATTATGCAATGGATCCAAATAACCGCTTAAACTATTTCTTAGCAATACATGTAATATTTTCTACCACTTTGCTATCACTTTGCTCTCACTTTCGCTGTCACTTAAAACTGTACATATTAAATATCAAAGCCAACGCTAAATAATTCTATTACCAGAACAGTTATAACCTTTGTAGTGTGCAAATCATACTAACAGAAGAGTTGCTACTATGGAACTTAACTACAATCAACCGAGGTAAACAACGTGTACTCTATAAAGGCTACTCTTATAACTATACACGACACAATGTAAAAGGAATAATATTCTGGCAATGATCAAAACAGGGGTCAACAAGATGTCGGGGCGACATGAAAAGTAGAAATGGTGTGGTTATAAGTGTGAGTGATCATCAATATAGTGCTCCAGACAAAGCACTAGTGTTGACAAAAAAATCATCAGAATGCTAAAAAGTTAGTACAAGAGAAAAATGTTGCTACTCAAAATAGTGCATTGTTTATTGAGCAACATTTAACCCCTGTTGTAAAAGTTATGTTTAATCCATCTTCCACATCTCAAGAGTCATCAACATCACAGACTATGCAAGAGATAGTGTTGTTGTTGTTTTAAGGGACTGAACTACAATGTCATCTGCCCTTGATATGCAAGTTTATTGAAAAAGGACTAGAAAGCAATAGACAAAAGAAAGTTGTATTTTCTATATAACTATTGTACAAGTACTTACATTAAATAAATAAAAATAGTGTATGGGTATTGTCTGTTTTTCTTAATTGCTATCCCCATGTCCCACTATTAATGCAATTGTTAACCATCAACAGTCTCTGACTATGTTCGGAAAGAGAGTGGTCTTAAACAATGCACTCCATCTATGGTTTGTGTACCGAGTATCATTATAATACAGTGTGGCCAAGCCATGTTAAGGCAATAGTTATGTCAGATAAGGGATTCGAACCCTTGCTTCCTTGTACAGGAAATTTGAACTTAAGTCAAACACCTTAACCACTCGGCCAACCTGGCAGTTACTAATTTAATTAGTCTTGTGGACTTGAGTGTTTACAACACTTTTTCCAGTATACATTGACTAAACCACTTCCTTTAAAATAATGATAGCCATTTGTTAATTTTTACATTTCACACTGCAATTTGTCAATTTTCCTTTGCATTTAAAAAAATGTCAGTTTGAAGGTTTTGAATTCCATGATATGGAAGCATGGATTTTCCAATTTGTTGTTTACACATTTTATTTTTATTTTGTATACGGTATGTCAAAAGTTCATATTTGCGAAACATGATTTTTTCATTTTAAGTTTTTGTAAATGTTGTTAAAGTGAGTGCTTGACGATGGCGATGGTACAGTCTGTCTATGTGTTTGCAAAACATAGATGTCTACTACTACTACTACTACAACTGCAGGTAAGGCTGTTTTACACTCTCTCTTTCTTTCTGTGTAGTCATACATTCACACAACCATACCCTCCAGAAACATCATTAACCTGCACACTCATCCCAAAGAACTTTAAGTTATACATTTAACATTTACTATTACAAAAAAATGGTTTTTACTATTTACAAAAATTATCTATTTACAATTACAAAAATGAATATTTTCAAAATACTAAATCTACTAAATCCACTGGTTAAAAAAAAGCCATGTATCTAAACAATAAAATATAGAAATCACACCTCCTCCTCGTGGTTATAACCCCAAGGTAGGCTAATGCGTTGGTCATTCGTCTGCACACATTTGTTATCCATCAAGGCAAAAGTGCATTTTCTCTGTTCCACAAGATACAAATTATGGTTGCTGGATTGTAACCTGCACTGTTTATGTGACATAGAAATGTCAGTTCATAAAACCGCTAGTAGTTCTCTACACATAGCGATTTTACCACTGCTCTACCTACGCCTTTTGCTCTTTTGGCTTTCTTATAGACCAGTGTGCGATAGGCAGCATTAACTGTATATCAAACCCAGTCCACCTATGTATTTATAATCCAAGTAATAATTTGAAAAGAGACAAGTGTAATCAGTTTTAAACATTATCTCTGCTTTTTTTTAAAATATGTTTATTACATGCATATTAACCTGAAATCAAACCCTAGTCTACCTTAGAGAAAGGCTAACAACTTAACCACTGCGCCACCATACCCTTCTTTCTTAGTTTGATTCGTTCCAGGCCTCAAAGCTAGAAATCGATTTAAGATCTCCAGTGGAAGAGGCACATGTGCTCGCCACTGCAGCACGAAATGGTTAGCTGGTAACATTAGACAACCGAAAAGGATTGTATTTGGCTTTCTTATAGACCAGTGTGCGATAGGCAGCATTAACTGTATATCAAACCCAGTCCACCTATGTATTTATAATCCAAGTAATAATTTGAAAAGAGACAAGTGTAATCAGTTTTAAACATTATCTCTGCTTTTTTTAAAATATGTTTATTACATGCATATTAACCTGAAATCAAACCCTAGTCTACCTTAGAGAAAGGCTAACAGCTTAACCACTGCGCCACCATACCCTTCTTTCTTAGTTTGATTCGTTCCAGGCCTCAAAGCTAGAAATCGATTTAAGATCTCCAGTGCAAGAGGCACATGTGCTCGCCACTGCAGCACTAAATGGTTAGCTGGTAACAGACAACCGAAAAGGATTGTATTTCTGTTAGCCAAGCATTTCTGTCATTTGCCTACTGTGTGAGCACTCCCAGTAATACAGTTTAGGTTAGAACAAGCGAGTGTGTGTGTGTATAGATTATTAACCTCAAGTATTTAAAGCTTGTTGTGTATAGCGACCATCTTGTCCCAGTAACCACTGAGCAGGTATTAACAGGCAACCCATAAAAAACAGCATATGATAGTTGTGTGTGATTCATGTACTGGGTGTGTGTGCATTAGCACCATGTACTAGCTTTACCTTAACCTCTATAGGTAGTGCGTTATCCCTTTCCTTTTTAACATCACCAATGGCCGCATCCACCCACAAATTTTACACTTAAACCCTTGGCTTGTTTTCGATTAGGTTTGGTTCGGTTTAGATCGGTTTAGTTGGATTTGATTCAGCTTGGTTCAGTTTAGTTCAATGTAGTCACCATTTTGTGTTTTAGCTAACCTCTTTAACCAATCAATTAAAGATAGTCTACTCTTAATTCTTGAATCGATAAATCACATTTTGTGTACACCGTTTGTCATTTATTAACCCATGCCTGAATCGTATACTCTCTCTGTACTGCAGTTTGATCTGAAAACAATTTCCAATGGTGAAAGACTTGTCAGTCACCATACATGTAGCATACACTAATCCTTTCTCTACCTAGCTATGTTTCATTACTCATGGTAAACATCTCACATGTTCGTATCCGATTATCTTATATATAAAAGTGAAAGTCTGTATGTATGTATGTGGGTATGTGGGTGGGTCTGTTCCGTATACAAATCTACACCGTTCCACCAATCTCAACCAAATTTTGCATACACATGGTTTAGGACCCAGAAGGAACCGCTGGCTACATGAATTTTCGATAGTCTTTCTCATTCTTCTGATTTAGGCCCTTTTGCACTCAAGCACAGGCTAATCAAATCATAAAATATACTCATGAAGGAATGGCAAGGCAGATAGTTTCCATGGCAACATATCTAAAGTCAAGACACGGCCGACTGGATGCCAGTTCTGTTCTGCACTACCGGTATAGAAAAAGAGGATCTTTACTTGAAATCCCGTTAGTTACTCAACTACTCACACAGCACTGTCAACCGAGTTTAGCATAACTAAGACTTGACACTATCATCTACTATATATATTTGTCAAATACCACTCACTCACTCATTCATTCATCACGAAATCTCAGAAACCACCGACGGATTGGAATGAAATTTGGTATGCAGCTTCCCAAAGGGCCGAAAATTCCCACCAAGAGAGGATTTTTGGATATTCAGGTTCTAAAGGGGTGTTAAGGGGGTAGACCTGCATTTCATTGAATTGCAATACCTCCCGATTGGTTTCATTGGGGGATGTGATACTCGGCACGTAAACTCATCCTTAAAAATAAGAAGACACGAGTCTGAGGGTTTTTGGATGTGGTGTATATCATGACGTGAAAGGGGTGAAAAGTGGGGATTGAAAGATTCCTAACGGAGCGTGTATCTCTTAAACGACATAGGTGAGGAGTTTGAAACTCAGCGGAAAACAATCAGCATACAAAATACGTAAATATGTGTTTGACCGTTTATTCATAAATCCAATTTAAGGGGCCCATGGGGAGGGGTGAAATTCTGGGGGGGGGGGACAGGAAGAAAGTGTCCTAACTGATTGACTGACTCACTCACTCATCAAACTCAGGGGGGGGGGGACTGTTTTAAAGTAAGTTAATAGCTGTTCGACAATTTTTTTTGATCAATCATATTGAAGGGGTTCATCGGGAGGGATGAAATTCTGAAGGAAAAAAATGAAAGAAAATGTCCTGACTCATTCACTCATGATCGCCCAGTCAAAAATATTGAAGTTGGAACCATGGCATTCTGGGGATATGTTCGTTGTATCTCAAAACCGTACACTAAGGGAGGATTTTTTGATATTCAGGCTCTAAAGAGGTCTTAAGGGGGTTAAACCTGCATTTCATTGAATAACAATATCTCACGAGTGGTTTCATTTGTGGATGTGATACTCGGCATATAAACTAATCATTAAAAATAAGCAGACATGTGTCTAAGGGTTTTTCGATGTGGTGTATTATTATGAGGTGAAAGGGGTGAAAATTGGGGGTTGAAGGATTCCTAACGGAGCGTGTAGGCCTATCTCTTAAACGAGATAGGCGAGAAATTTGAAACTCAGCGAAAAAAAATCAGCTAAAAAATTAAGTCAATCGGTGTTCGACCGTTTTTTTTCATAAATTAATTTAAGGGGCCAATGGGGTGGGGTGAAATTCTGGGGGGAAAAAGGAGAGAAAGTGTCCTAACTGACTGACTAACTCACTCACTCATCAAACTCAGGGGAAAAAGACAGCTAAAAAAATAAGTTAATAGGTGTTCAAGCGTTTTTTCATCAATCCAATTTAAGGGGCCCATGGGGAGGGGTGAAATTCTGGTAAAAATAATTGAAAGAAAATGTCCTGTCTGACTCACTCACTCATCACGCCCAGCGAAAACTATTAATGTTGGAAAAATGAAATTTTCGGAATATGTTCGCTGTATGTCAAAACGTCAACTAAGGAATGATTTTTCTTTATTCGGGTTTTAAAGAGATGTTAAGGGGGTAAACGTGCATTTCATTGAATAACGATATCTCATGAGTTGTTTCTTTGGGGATGTGATATTCGGTATATAAACTAATCATTAAAAATAATCAGACATATATCTAAAGGTTTATCGATGTCGTGTATATTATGAGGTGAAAGGGGTGAAAATTGGGGATTGAGGGATTCTTAACGGAGCGTGTATCTCTTAAACGACATAGGCGAGAAGTTTGAAATTCGGCGGGATAAAACAGCTTAAAATACAAGTAAATATGTGTTCGACCGTTTTTTCATAAATCCAATTTAAGGGGCCCTTGGAGAGGGGTGAAATTCTGGGGGGATAAAACAGGAAAGAAAGTGTCCTAACTGATTGACTCACTCACTCATCAAACTCAGGGGGAAATCAGCTTTAAATAAGTAAATAGGTGTTCGACCGTTTGTTTCATAAATCCAATTTAAGAGGTTCATGGGGAGGGGTGAAATTATCAAATATAAATGAAAGAAAATGTCCTGACTGACTCACTCACTCATCATCGCCCAGCCAAAATTATTGAAGTTGGAAACATGAAATTTTGGGGATATGTTCATTTTATGTCAAAATCGTCCACTAAGGTAAGAGTTTTGAATATTCAGGTTCTAAATAGGTGTTAAGGGGGTAAACGTGCATTTCATTGAATAACAATATCTCACGAGTGGTTTCATTTGGGGATTGATACTTGGCATATAAACTAATCATTAAAAATAAGCTGACACATGTCTAATGGTTTTACGATATAGTGTATATTATGAGGTGAAAGGAATGAAAAGTGGGGGTTGAAAGATTCTTAACGGAGCGTGTATCTCTTAAACGACATAGGCGAGGAGTTTGAAACTCGGAGGAAATCAATCAGCTTAAAATAAATAAATAAATAAATAAATAAATAAATAAATAAATAAATAAAATAAATAGGTGTTCGACCGTCTTTTCATAAATCCAATTTAAGGGGCCTATGGGGAGGGGTGAAATTCTGGAAGAAAAACGTCCACTAAGGAAGGATTTTTGGATGTTCACTCTCATCGACCATCCAAAACTATTAATGTTAGAAGAATGATATTTTGAGGATATGTTTGTCGTGTGTCGAAAACATCTACTAAGGAGGGATTTTTGGGTATTCAGGTTCTAAAGGGGTGTTAACGGGGTTAAACCTGCATTTCATTGAATAACAATATGACACGACTATGACGCGAGCGAAGCGAGACTAAAAATGAGATGGTGTGTGTCTGTGTATTACTCAATCACGCAAGTACCACTGGTCCGATTTACATGAATTTTACATGGAAGTAGCAGATTTACCTGGTTAACATACAGGTTACTTTTGATTTCAATACTTTGCACTAATTAAAGACGGCGACCATTTTAGTGACGTCACTCTACCCTTTGGTTTTAAACCTTCATATTTCCATTTCAAATAAAAAGAGAACGCTAAGAAATAGCAAACTTTTGATGGCATGTACGAGGTTAAAAATTGCATTTTCTATCCGAAATGTATCTCCAACCGTTAGCGAGTAAAACCTAAATGTGTGCTATAAAACACGGTCAAGGCAGAGCGGTGTAGTTGGACAAAATGTTCCATCCTTAATCTCCCTCTGCGCAGCACCTCGCCTATCCCCTGTTTTAACTGTCACCTTCACATTTTAATTTATTTACGACCCGTAGCGAAGCACGGGTACTTCAGCTAGTTAGTTTATAAAATCTTAGGTCGATGACCTTGATGTATTGGGTATTTTGGGTAAATTCATTGACCATGGGAAAAGGTTGACCATTCTAAGTCCTATGACACCTCAAATGATTATTAGTTTATAAAATCTCAGGTCAATGACCTTGCTGTTTTGGATTTTGTTGGGGAAAATTCATTGGTCATGGGAAGCATTAACCATTCTAAGTCCTATGACACCTTACTTGACCCTCTCTGATGATTAGTTTATAAAATCTTAGATCGACGACCTTGCTGTTTTGGATCTTTTGGGTAAATTCGTTGGTCATGGGAAACGGTTGGCCATTCCGAGTCCTATGACACTTCACTTGACCCTCTCTGATTATTAGTTTATAAAATCTTAGTTCAATGACCTTGCTGTTTTGGGTCTTTTGGGTAGACAAGAGTTTAGTGCTTTGGGTAGATTAGGTAGATTTGGGTAGATTCATTGGCCTTGGAAAAGGGTTGGCCATCCTGAGTCCTTTGACACCTTACTTGAACCTCTCTGATTATTAGTTAGTGATATATTAACAAAAGTGTAGTTAGGCCCTTTTGACAAAAATGAATAATACATTCAAAAACAGGGCGTCACCCAAGTCCAGCGACCCCTCATACAAGTCCCTAGCCTTCTTGGTTCATGAGATATTAAAAGGCCGATTACCTATTAGTTTTGGTCTTTTGGTTAATTGGTGTAAAAATAGCTTATCTATAATTCATTATACAAAAAGCCCGCCCTCTTACAATAAACCTAAAGTGCGCATGCATAAAAACAAAACAAAAACAAACATGTTAAATCATAGCGGCTTGCAGGACTCTGCATGTTTTACATGTGGAATAACGTTTAATTTCATATTAGCATTCACCCTCTCACATGTCACACTTGGAAAGCGACATTTACTAAAAAGAATATTATTTCACCCCCTAGTAGGTGTAGGTTTTATTTTGGGGTGGAAATAAGTTGTTCATAGGAAAGGGGTGTCTGCCCGGGTAATTTGACACCTCATTTGTCAAAATCCCATTAGGGGTTCAGGAAATATCAACAAAAGTGTAGTTAGCCCCTTAAGTTAAGCTACGGCCGCCATTTTGTTAGGTTAGGCTAGATTAAGTTAACCTAATGCCGCCAGTTTGTTAGGTTATGCTAGGTTAAGTTAACCTACAGCCGCCATCTTGTTAGGTTAGGCTAGGTTAAGTTATGCTATGGCCACCATCTTGTGAGGTGGGTGAGGTGGCGGTGGGTATAGAACTCTTACAAATACACTAGCCTACTATTATATCTATCAGTAGGCTAAGACGCATGCAACGTACTAAAACTACTAAAATATAGGACAGGCACAAGGGGCCAGCTGCCATCTTGTCATGTGATACTGAAAAAGTGTAATATTCTTCTTTTTCTTTCTTCTTCTACGCGATCAGGCCCAGTGGTCCGCGCGCTGCTACAAGTTTCCTTCTCCATCGTCTCCTATCCATAGCTGCCATCCGCCAACTGTCCACACGTATCGCTGCCTGTTGCAGATCTTCATGGAGTCCATCACTCCACCGCTTCCTTGGTCTCCCTGGTGGTCTTCTTCCTGTGGGGATGAAATGCAGTAGCTTCCGTGGCCATCGATGGTCTTCCATCCGGACTACATATCCAGCCCACTGCAGTCTTCTGGTTTTGATGGTTCCAGCTATGTTGGCATCATGGTACAGGTCTTCTACTTCATGATTGTGTCTAATCTTCCATTCACCCGTGTACCCGTGTGTACATCCCTCACCGGTCCGAAGATCTTCCGAAGAACTTTTCTCTCAAAAACGAGTAGTTTATGAAAGTCCTGTTTTCGGATACTCCATGTCTCACATCCATATATTACAACGGTTTGGATCAGAATTTTATACAGACGATTTTTAATTCTGCCTCACATGATGAGTTCTCCTTGAAAAGCGATCCTAGGTACTTAAATTCATGGACCCTCTTCTAGGACTTGTCCCCTACCCGGAGTGACTGTAGTTGCCCAAAAACGTGGCCTTGCCCGCGAGTCATATTGAGGTACTCCGTCTTGGTTTCATTCACGATTAACTTAGCCCAAATTTGTTGGCAGCTGCCTTGAGTGCTCTGGTTATTTGCCTCAACTCTTCCTGAGAGCTGGAGAGTAAACTGATATCATCTTCGTAGGCAATGTAAGCTAGGTTCTTCCCTTCCACTTGGATTCCTTCAAAATTCTCTCGAAAGGTTTCACCTATGATCTTATCCAAGGCAAAATTGAACAGTGTACGAGATAAACCGTCTCCTTGCCTGAGACCAGTCAAAATTTCAAAATCCTCCGTCACTCGATTTCCCATTTTTATCTTACCGCGTGTTTCGCTCAGGCAGATCGCTATCAAGTTGATGAGTTTCTTGGCCATTTCAAACTCTCATAGGCAACTGAGTAGGCTCTTTCGGTGAATGCAATCATAGGCCTTCTTGAAATCTACGAATAACACGTGGAGTTCTTTGCCATATTCACCCTAGTGTAATATTAGAATATAAAATTTTAATAAACAACGGGTCACGTCCTTTAGGATAGCTTAAACCACCCATGGCTCTATAATCGGAATTGGTGGGTCCTAAGTTATACATTATAATGCTTGCATAATGCATACGGCCACCATACTTAAATGGTACGACTGATGACCTTGTACTACTTTGGGTACAGGACGCGTCCCATATGCAGGTATGTTTTTACCAAATTTGGTAAAGATCCGATGATTAGTTTGGACGTAATTTAATTTTAAGTTTTGACCATTTGAGTGGCCGCCATTAAGTTTCGGTAAATATGGCGGCAATATAAAATATGATACTGAGGGACCCTTTGCTAGTACTACCTCTGTACCCAATTTCGTTCAATTAGGTTTCGTTGTGTTTCAATTGTTAGGGGGACAGACATACACAAACACTCACACACAGACAGACACAATTTTAGGCCCTGAGTAGATCTCATAAGTCTACTTTCATTTTTTGCAAAAATCGAACCCCATTCGTTGTATGGCAATTGCGCAGTTTTAATGCAGACTGTAGAGCCGAATAACCCCCACCTCCCATTTAACTGTATCATTTAGGTAGTGAACTATGTACCGTACCGTATTATTAGCGTAAACATTAAATGCTTTGCACTGGTTATTTTGACTAGATACTTGTATTATTAATATTATCCCCCCAAGATAATAACGTTATTTTAACAGCCAGCAGCAGTCAGTTCTCGGTTGTTGGTCCTGGTGTGTGCCATGGTAATTACGCTTGGCAAAATGGAAATTTCAACACCTCTGACATTCCGGCTAACATGTGGTTGGGCGTTGTCTTGTTGGAATATAATACCAGGAATGAACTAATTAGTGATTTGCCATACACAATGAATTTGTATTCGTTAATAATTAGTTGTTGGTCCGACGCGGGCTACTGTCGGCCCCGTCGGCCGTGCTAGTCATTTGTTGGGTGGTGTTTAATTAGAAATATATTTATAATATAAAAGTGTGGGGGGCGGGGTTAGGCTGTAAGACTTGTTAGTTAGTTATTGGAAGTTGATTTGTTGACATAGAATGTCTCGCCCCTCGTTCGCCCGGCCTAGTAGCAGCAGCTTCAGATGAGAGATAATAATAATAATAATAATAATAATAATAATAATAATAATAATTTGGTAATGTTTTAGTAGTTAGATTTGCTTTAGGAAGTAAGTAAGACCACTAGTGGGTGAATTATAGTAGTATGAAATATTGTGGATAGACCTATAGTAGGTTTGGTTGCTTAAAATGATAGAAAGTTGATATTAATAAGCCTAGCAGAATGAATTTGCGATCATGTGTGATGTATGAGATGAATGTTGAGCAAGTGCGTGCTGATTGGTTGGGTTTGAATGGGTGAGTGTGGCGGGGTGTGAGCTGGTCTCTGATTGGCTGTTGGTGCTTGCATGTTTTAGGTCATTTTTTACGTGTTTTCAAGTGTTGATATCCGTTTTTTATGTTAAATTGTGTACTATGGGTATGTATTTATGTTGTGGAACAAGTTTGGTAAGTCCCAGGCCCGCAGTATGCCATACCGGATGAGTCTGCCGTGGCCAACACTCCGAGCAGGAACACTACGAGTCCGTGGGTTATAATGCCAGATATTGGCTTGGCAATTGTTGTGGGGTTTGATTTGACTATGTTTATGTGATGGCAGAGAGTTGGGAGAGTAGTTGGAGTAGCTGTGTTAGTGCAGTGGCGGGTGTGGCTGGAGAGGGGGGGAGGGTGTTTGCAATGTGAGTAGTGACCGGATATTGGGTCGAGTTCGATGCCTGGTAGATGCTTTCTGCCGCTCCTTTATGGCGTCATTAATAAGCTTGCACCCGTGGTAAGACGCCGCGTGGTTGCCCCCACAGTTTATACACGTGAGGCTGTCTTTAGAGTGGCGGTGATTACCACCACACCTGTTGCAGCGGGCATCATGACTGCAATTCGTGGAGTCGTGGTGCAAGCGCTGGCAGTTGAAGCACTGTATTATGAGAGTGTTATGTTGGAAGATCATGAGGCGTCGTCGCGGCACCTGTGTTGGTGTCTTTGGTTTGCTGGGTGACTTGGGTTTGTGCGACGTTTGTTCTGGAGAAGGGTGCGGCTTGAGGGCGGGAGATTTTGGGAAGTTATGGCCAGCTGGCTCTAAGTCAGTGGCGTGCGTGGTGGTGTGAGTTGAGGGGGGGGGGGGTCTGCTTGTGTTTTAGGTTGGACTGTCTTCCACAGTTTAGGTGTCTGTGTGCATCTGTCTCCTAGTGATGCTTGTGTTTGTGTGGACTCATGTTGTATTTCTGTTGTGGCTATTTGTGCGTGTTTGATGTGCTTGAAAGTTGGCATGGGGGGACTAGTATTGTTTGAGTGTCGTGCGGGCGTGAGGTGACTTTGGTAACGGGTTCTGTTTGTGTGACGACATCTTGTACTTCTGTGAAGAGTGGTGAGACGTAGACGGCGTTCGCGGCGGTCGGGTGTCTTATGAAGGCTTGATGGATGGCCCACAGGTGTTTGTGCTTGGGTGTGGTAATGATACAATTGTTGGAAGTATCCTCTAGGTTTGCGATGTATTTCCACAGTGTCTCCAACAATTGTACCACCGCCATGCGGTTAGAAATAGGGTCGACGGCCCTAGTAGGCTTGATCATAATGATCGTGTTCTATGGGGTTGAGAGTGTTAGGTTTTGGTAGAGTACGTGCTCTTGGAAGTTGAATTGTGGGAAGTGTTTTGGAGTTGGTTTTTGGGGGAGCATATGTTCAGGAAATTGAGGGAAGTGTTCTGGCACGTTGCGGGGTGTATCCCTGAAGGTGTCCCAGACCGGATCGGCCGGGTTGTATTCTTCAGGCTTGTGTTTCCGTGTTGAAGATGAATGAAATGGAGAGGTCAAATACCTTAGCAGACCTTGGGTGGCCTCGTCCAAGAAGATGTGTGCTCAGTTACAGGAACCCAGTCGCTCAAGATTCGCAGTTTTAACGGTTTCGGCCATGAAAATGAGCGAGCTGGGTATTGGTTGAGCGTCGTGAGGTGAGGGTATGATAGGTTGCTGGCAGGGAGACTTGCTACAGAGAGGAAGTAGGGTCTTGGGATGTGCAACGTCATGGGGCCACTACTAGCGCCACGCTAATGTGATTCGTGGGGAATTTGAATCAATGTTTCAGATGTATAAACACGCCTACTAACGTTCGATAATCTAGCACAACCCCTTCTTGGTGTTGGGATATTGTTTTCGCCAGTGTATTTGAATAGACTATATTAATATTAACCACCAAAGATAATTAGGGGGCTGCGTGGCGCAGTCGTTAGAGGCACTGAGCTTCTTACTGAAAGGGAGTGAGTTCGATCCCCACCCAGGTAGTGGATTTTAGAACCAAAACTACCACTTTCGGAAACGCAAATAGCCCTGGGGTTCACTCAGCCTACACCAGAAATGAGTACCAGGGTAATTCCTGGGAACAAGACGGCCGGGCATGGAGCTGACAAATCCATCCCATTCGGTGCCGATGTCACAAAGAAAGTGGAAGACTCTACCTTCCACTACTCCCTGGGCCTCCATGGTCTGTACGGAGTTGGCTTTGCTTTACCCAAGATAATTGGGCTCCAGCCTATCCATTTTCTTTTAGCGTGTGGCTTTTAGTTCCGGGAGTGTCCGAGGACATGTTCGACTCGCCAGTTTGTAGCTGCTTCTAGGCGGACACCCAATGTGTGAGCTACAAGTACCGTCGCGTGTGGGGTGTAGTCTGGGGAGGAAAGTTTGAATGTAAGGACGAGGAGTTGGAAGGTAGCGGCTGTGGCCTATAGTTAGGGACCAACCCCGGCATTTGCCTGGGAGGAAGATGGGAAACCACAGAAGACCATCTTCAATGTTGCCTACGGGAGGATTCGAACCTCCTCACCTCCCGGATGTGAGCGACTGCCAGTAGCCATGTCGTAACGACCACGGCTAACTCACCCGGTAGCCTATCCATTGATAGACTGAAGAACGATCTGTACTGAACCCATGTGGATTGGTTCAAGTGTCGAATCCATACCTTTATATGTAAGAAAGAGGAGAAATAATCAGTCCTTCGAATGGATTTGTAAAGAATTTTAAAGGGTTAATAAGAAGTTGGGCTGTTACAAGGTGACGCAACCGCGAGTGACCACTAGTCACGCGAGCATGAGCTCACGGCTGACGCGGCGATAAGGGGCTAACGCATGGTTATTAATAGAGCTGGTATATTTCCGTTGTGAGTGACAGAGAAGAAGTTTCGGAAAAAAACCTTACTCAGCGATAAAACGCCAACGTCGCAATGACGCAAGAAGAGAAATAATTAAAATTAAGCCATTTGCAAGCATTTAATTAATAACATGAATCCGTCACTGTTGATCATCCTGGGAAAGAGATTTTTGTGTGTGGAAAAAGTTTATAACAATTGCACAGGAAAGAACTGCACACGCGGCATGACGTCGATAGTTATTCCTCGAGCCCAAAGCTAGCAGAGAGGGAAAATAAAACCACAATACCCACGCATCTGAGGAGCCCATTTATTTAATATCTTGGAATTGTGTGATCGTTTTCAAGATTAGAGGAACCCTTTTTACATTTAAAATGAGAGTTTTAGGAGACATATTTTTCAAAATTATACGACAATTATTTTAGAAGTTAGTGTTGGAGAAGAAACAAATCTGATCTTTTTGTGGCAGATTTGAATATAAACCCTGGACGTGCCAGGAAGAGTATGCAGTATTCACCAGACCGTGATAGGTCGTGTTACTCTGTATCGCAGACGAGCACCCCGTATGGGAGTCGCCGTTTAAGTATCGTCAGTAGTGGAGTGAGGCGGTTTCTGCTTCCCTCCTACTATTACTCCCACCTACTGTACATTCTCAGCCATGTTAAATAATTAATATCTCGCGAACCCATGGTCGGATGTTGACAAATGAGGTGTCGTTGGACTCGAGCGGACGTCCTCTTTCCTATGGACCATGTATTATATTTTTCAAAAACAATTTGAAATTTTTCGTTTTTGAAAATAGGCGATAGTTTGAAAACCAAACATGATAGAACGTTGTGCCATGGCTCAAACGACCAGCCATTATGTTCTTTATTTTGTGTAATACAACTTTTTTATTTTTTTACATTTTTTGAAAAAAGTGTAATTTTGAAATTCCTATATTTTGGAAACTAGGAAGTTGACAAAAAAGTTTGTTTGACGTAAATCAATGGTCCCTACCCCCTCTATCTCCAAAATAAACTTCAAGTCTCTAGAATAAAAACCTGACAGTAGTGTGATAGTGGGGAAGCTACGACACTTCTTTTTGAACCCTCCTCGTATTTGCCCCGAACCTGATATCTCGCTAACCAATCATGGGATTTGAACATATAGGGTGTCCTAGCACTCGTAGTGACGTCCCCTACTTTCCTATAGGCTCTTTATTAAAATAAAAGACCAAAAACTAAAAGGTCATTCGCTTTTAATACCTCGCGAACCAATTATGCTAGAGGCGTGTACGACGGGTCCAAGGACTCGGGGTGACGTCTTCTTTGCTACGGACCACTCGTTATAATTTAAAAAAATTGGAAACTCGATTTTGGGGTAAACAAGTGTTTTTTGTGATTTTTGCTGATATCTCACGGACCAATAACGCTAGAGACGTGTACGAGGTGTCCTAGGACTCGGGCTAACGCCCCCTGTTTGAAACTATGTTTGAAATTTTGACAAAGGGCCTAACGCCATACATGTTGAAAAAAACTGTTTTTTTCTTTACCTGTTTATAATGTTCATGAAGCGTGGTGGTGAGAGAGATGATACTGCTGTGTGTGTGTGTTTCAACGAACCTGTCGCTAACCACAAGGACCATGCTTAATAGAACAATCGCTATTTCGGCGGGTCGATGTATGACAGACCGAGGGTGCGTTTTTTCACACATTTTACCTTTGACGTGTAAACGGTGATGAGAACTTGGTTCTATGTTGGTCGAAGCGAGTACAGAAAACAAACTTGCAGACGAGCAGGAGGTGAAGGTCATTTGAGCTTATTGGAAGGCGTTGATCTGACTTGACAACAGGCGCAATGGAAAAATGAAAATGACGCTTGAAGGTGAAATAATCTGAACATCGTGGTGACAGGGAAGAGCGAAAGGCATGTGAACACATGTGAAACCACATGAGGGCTAAACCAGTGACATCCTGTTTGCTTCGTACGTGACAAAATGCAAGTTCATGTGAAATTTGAACTGGCACAGGTGTTCGCCTGGGACGTTAGCTGTCCACGTGCACGATAACTGTTAACAAGTTACATCCTGTTTGCTTCGTACGTGACAAAATGCAAGTTGACGTGAAATTTGATCTGCCACAGGTGTTCACCTTGGACGTTAGCTGTCCACGTGCCTGATAACAGAATGTTCAAAGCGTTGGGAATCGCTGAATCAGTAAAAAGTATGATGCAATTTGTGGGAATGATGTCACAACCATTAGATAGGCAAGAGCTGCGAACAGCAGTGGTGGGAGGTGAAGGGAGGGAGAGGGGGAGGGGTAATGTATGAGTGAACACAGGTGGAAAGAGAAAGAAATATGTGGAGCTGAGGACTGTACACATAGAGCTATAGGAGGTGTACAATATGTGTGAATAAATTAAAAATTGCACAGGTTCACACAACATGTAATTTATTGATCCAAGAATTAAACGTAGAGTTAAACCCTAACCATTTGACATAGAGTTTATTTCCTCTTTGTTTTAACACTTTTTCCACAAGATAATGCTGAGGAAATGCTTTTTTCTGAAGTTCATGGTGATCAAATCTACCTTTTATGGGTTGATGGTTGAGGTCCTCGAGTAAATAGGTGACTGGAGTGTCCAAGTTGACTTGACGAATTCGAAATAGTTCAGTCCCCCACTGAGGCGTGTAGCCCTTATTGAAGGCAGACTTAAATTTGCTCACACGAACAAAATCCCCAATTTTCAGTCGGTGACGATTAGGATCGGCTGTTTTTATGGGGTTAAACAGTTTATCCAATCGCTGAATATTTTTAGCCACGAGGCGTGGCTTGGTCCCAATCGTTCTATGTTTGGTGTCATTGTAACGTGATACTAGCTCAGGTAACATGTCCAACCAGCGATAACTGCCCTGAGCGGAAAACGCTTTCCACATATGGGTTTTCAATGTTCGGTTGAACCGCTCGACCACTCTGGCTTTGAGGTTGCTGTACGTGGTGTAATGGTGAATATCCTTAGATTTGAGAAAACTGGAGAAATCCTTGTTGAAAAATTCTTTCCCCTGGTCAGTTTGTAGCAGCTGAGGTTGACGTTTGGAGTGTTGAATAATATGTTGAAAGGCCTTGGTAACTAGTGGACCAGACTTGCGACGCCCGGGTTCAACAAAGGCCATTTTGGAATAGACATCAATGACGGTCAACATATAGCGTACACCGTCGTTAACGCTAGCATAGGGTATCATTTCAACCAAGTCAGCCTGCCAAAGTTCATCCACACCCCGTGAAATCACCTTGAGTCGCGGATAGTGACGCCTAGCTGGGCGATGCAACTCGTGAGCAATACCCATTTTAATGGGTGAGGGCTTAAACAATAATTTTGGAATTTCGAAGTTCTTGTTCAATTTCTTGAATTTCCCAATCGTGACCGGTATGGCCAGCTTGACGTGAGGCATGCAACAACTGTAGCCGCTGGACGAGCTTATTGGGATTGTGCCAGTAGGTAACATCCACAAGGGGTTTTAATGGTTTAAATGTCACTCCCGAAGCGGACGCTTTACGACGAGTACTTTGACTGGTGGGAAACATTTTTGCAATGATGGTTTTATATTTTTGAGATATATTGGCATTCACTTGTTGAGCGGGATCATACTGTCTTTTGTGGGCATGGGTATCCAATAAAATGGATTTATATTTGTCAAGATCCTCTGGTGTATAATCATGGGAAGAGGGGGTCCAAGAAAATAGCAGCTTTAACAGTCCTGGAGTTAATTTATAGATGATGTTTTTTGTACCAATTTTGCAAATCGGTACATGTTCATCTTATCTTCGAGACGCAGCAGGAGCTCCAGGTCTGACCAGATTATCATGAGGGCATACACCAGACCTTTTCTGAGAATTCCATTCGCCAATCCGGTGCCTGACTGTTTGTGAAATGGGTTCGCCGAGCTCTTTCTGCCAGGATTTGTGCCTTTGTGTGTCCTGTCACTCATAGGCTTATCATTGATAGACACTTGTAAAGGGAGATAAATCGAGCTTTGTGTCTGCAAACATTGGAAAAGCAACATTTTTTGTCAGCTACATTCGCCAAGCCCTTATTCTAAGAACACCCTTGCAAGAACATGGTGTAACGCCTCAGCTCCTGGAAGGTTTCTAGGCAGTAACCTGTGTGGGGAGATATTCTATAGTACCCACTCAAGACCTTGAACTCTGGCTTTGTTTTTGCCGGTTGTGCCACTGGTCGCAGTTGGTACTACTGGAGGGTTGTGGTGGGGGTACGCCGGAATATACAGGCGTGCGCTCTGTGGGTGGGAGACAGTACGAGAGGAACCTTGCTGACGGAAGGGCTCTTAAGCGATCGCCTCCGGGGAACTGAGGGCAGTTCTCCGGAGGGCTGAAATACACCAGGTGGTATGAACTCAATTTGTTAGAAGGGGCAACCGTTCCATGGAACATTAAACTGCGTTATTTTAAGGTCACGTGTCGGTGCACCATCAACTTAATTAGATATAGACTGACATTTTATTTTAGCACTTTAGTATGTAATATTTTGGAAGGGTTGGTATAGTTTGGTGATACCTCTATATGTAATTACTGCAGGGTGGGTTATTATTGCCCTTTTTCCCGTTAGCTGGATGGGAACCTCGTGGATTTAACTTTGGTCTGATAGGCTTCAGAAGACAGTCAGTGCTGGACTCTGAAGTTTCTCAGACGCTTTCGTTCACTAAGGAACGCGTAAGTTGCTTATGTAACATTGTTTTAGAAGTGGCACAGAGTCTAACTTCATGTTGTTATTCCTTTAGTTTTGTCGTCAGGGGAATCTTTCTAATCAAATTCTTTTCTATCACAAATGTAGATGTGTGTAATCTTGCCAAGCGGGCAAGTGTCTGGTTTGTTTAGGTTAAGTCATTTCATTGGTGTTTAATTAGATCATATTTGTCAGACGGTTAATTTTAGTGGTGGAAGGTTTATCTTGTAATTTGTTTGATCTTAATGTTCAATACATGTTAGCTTATTTTGATTTGTCATGTTATTTATTGCATGAAGTCACTAGGAAGATTATTCCCCTTTTCTTCTTCATCTTTGGCAGGGTCAATTTAATACGGCCTGCTGAGGTACGCATCCAGCCTTCCACTCAACAAGCTGGTCTTGACATTGGTTTCGTCCCACCTAATCTCTTTTCCTAAATCAAATGAGGGTGTTCTTGAAAACCAAGCAAATCGGAACATTCGCTCCTAGGTTTTTTTTGCTGTGAACTCAGCTGACCTAGCGAGTAATTAAATGATAATTTTGATATGCTAATATTATTATTATTATAATCACATCTTGGGTTATCAAAAGGGAAGGGGGGGATGAGAGCCACTGTTACAATGGTAGCAGAGCGTGGTTTGTTCTGTGATCTTGCCATTAGCAAACAATCCTTCCTATCGACTGATTGCAGTAATTAATTAAAATTAAATTCAGTAACTTAATTAACGTATTGGGCCCTCCATACTACTAATCTTTTCTCCAATAGGTAGGCTAGTAATTAGAGCAGAACCTAATATCTGTTTTGATTTGATTTCATGTAAAATAACTTGCTGTGTACACCATGGACCATATGAGCAATTCATATCGTCAGCTGTTATACGAGAAGATAACTGTAAATGACAGTCAAGAGTGCGCTGAACGCAAGTCAGGACTGACGGGAGAGTAATGGCCGTGCTGCGTTGCCAGATTGACGGATTGCCGGCTGAAGGAATTTCACACGTGGTGAGTTTTGATATGCTGTTTGTATGTTTTGGGGTGGTTGTAAATTCATTCTGTTCTTGTAGGAAATAGTCCAGCTCAATTTTACTGCGCCTGTGATAAATGTACACCTCGGGAAGTGTTGTTTTGACTAAATTGTGTCACGTGTTTGGAAAGAATAAAGTGTTTGTCTGATTGGAAGTAGTTTTGGTAAAACTTAAATTAGTGACGTTTTAAATTCTCTTGAAAATAGGCTGAAATTGATAAACTTGTTTTTCCAGTAAGAATAACTTAGTGTCTGTTTTGATGTGCGTTTAGTGCACGCCTGTTGAATCACGTAGTGTTTTTGAACTATCATGGCGGCGACTGTGACCAAGTTATTATTTTATGCAACTGATGTCGGTAAAAATGTGAATTGCGTGTGTGGATTTATCATCAGCAGGTTCCTTGGGGTAAATCTGTAATTATTCTTAATAATTGTTAGTGATGTAAGGCTGAAATTCTGCAATTCGCTGTGCATAATACGTGTGAGGTATTATTGGTAGTGGTCAGCTGTTCGTTAAGCCAAACATTTCAAGTTTTGTTGTCATTTCTTTAGCTGGGGGTTAATTATTTCGCTGTTGGTAGTTCTGTCAAATTAAATTGGACCGTGAGAGTATTAAAATTTAGTGTTGTCAACTTATTCGGCGTTGAATTAATTCTGGAAAATGGTCGAATTGCTGTCTATATGTACGTTCGGTAATTGTGTTTTGAATGATGTTAAATGTCGAATTGCGTGTGTGCTAATTCAGTATAAATGAATCAGGTGAGTGTTTATGTATGATAGGTTGATGTTTAAGTTTGCTTAGTAATTGGGGGGCGAGTAAAATGTCTTGTTGTGACATGGGATTTAAGGTTAGATTATCATCTAAATTGGTCAAGTATTAAATGGCTTTAATATTCAGTATCTTAGTGTGTGTTCGTTGAGTGACTTACTAAGTGGGATGTTTCTGGGAGGCATTCACCTTCATGGTCGCATCTCATTTAGGGTGTAAATAAATATTTTCCCCCGATTCGTGTCTTTCGTTTTAGGACGTATTTGGGATTTAAGGTTAGATTATCATCTAAATTGGTCAAGTATTAAATGGCTTTAATATTCAGTATCTTAGTGTGTGTTCGTTGAGTGACTTACTAAGTGGGATGTTTCTGGGAGGCATTCACCTTCATGGTCGCATCTCATTTAGGGTGTAAATAAATATTTTCCCCCGATTCGTGTCTTTCGTTTTAGGACGTATTTGTACAATGTAAGGAGAACTGTGATTTCAGGGCTACAACTACGGGTTGTTTTATCAGGTCCTCACGTGAGTTGATACTCCGTTGGCGTTATAGTGTCTTGACGATCCGAATACTAACATACTGGTGTAAATGGGGAATTTTAGGATTGTTCAGGGAAGGAAGCACGTATGTCTGGTGGAGGTATGAATGTATTTCTGTGGTTGATTGTGTTCAGGATGAAAGAGTGTGTGTGATGCGATTTTTATTGCTGTCCTGACTAGGGATCGAACTGGTTTTCCTTTGATGTCAAATTTATTTTCTTCTGTAGTCCTTCTAAATTTTTTTTCTTCCTCCTGTTGATTGAATGAATTACTCATGTGTGAAAGAATTGATGTAAGTTTGCAATTTGAATTTGGGTGGGAGTAATTGAGGCCTAATTGCCAGTAACGTAAGATGGATTATTATTAATTTTATATTAGTTGTATTAGTTGCATTTCGAAAATGGACCTATTATGCAGATGTGCTTCGTATGGGGATCTACTGTCAGGAGTCCATTTAATTTGGGGTGTGAGTACCATCTTGATTGGGCCCGGGCAGGGTGTATATAGTATTTGCCCGAGTCGAGTGACTGGAGGTATGGGACTTCGTTATCTCGGTGACAGGCAATTTTTTTTTGGGTATTTAGAAGCCACTCGTCCAGTTAGTATGGAGAGTCGGGCCACAATTGCTGAGCTGTCGGTAAGTGTTTCTATACCATAGGGTATTTTGTGTTCATGATATTTGTACGATTGCTAATTTGCATAATTGAAAGTAACGGGTTATTGTAGTGGGTGGTAAAATCTTATAATGAGATGTTTCAGAAGGATGTGTGATGGATGATGGATGAATGTTAGGAACTGGAGTCCTGTGTTCGAGTTCCAGTGATGAAGTTGCTAGCTCTGGGAATACTTGTTGATTTTTGGTATATATAAAAAAAAGGTTATTTGGTAGTTCGGTTGGTGAAAGTTTTCCTTTAGGGAGATATCCTGCGGTGGCATGCTGAGCTGTCGCTGTATGTCAGCTGCTGTGTTCGCTAGTCTGATTTTGAGATTTTTTTGAGGTTGCAGTGCTTCGTTTGCGATGGCATTGAAATAGGCTGGTTCGTTAGTTATTCATAACTTGCAGTTCTTGCTGTTAGGCGGCTAGGTTATTCTATTGTGGTCACATTCTGAAGGGTTGTAGGTTCGTGAGATTTCATGTAGACTCCCGTTAGCTTGGGTGTGTTCGTTTCACAATCAACTGTTGTAGGCGTTCATGCATATTTTGATATTTTGATTCTGGAGTTTTCACTTGAGGGTGCTTCAGTGCATTAGTTGGTTAGTTATTTATAACTTGCAGCCTTGATCTGTTAGACCGCTAGGGTCTCTGTTGTAGTCTCAACTCTGAAAAGTTCTGGGTTCGTTAAAATTTTGTGTAGCCCCGTCACCTTGGGTGTGTGTGTGAGTTTGGCTGTTGCCACCGGATGTTCTGATCGATTGTGAGCCTTAGTGACTGTCAGTGTCCTGGGTAGTTACTGGAGTAATCATCTTTTGTGGTAAATAAATTTAAATTCTCTGAGTAATAGTGTGTTGGTAGCTTGGCAGTTTTTTTGGGGTATGCGAGGTTCCAAAGTGGTTAGGTGTGAGCTGGATTTATGGACTTATTTTGAAGATTTTAATTGCTTCGTGCCTTTTGAGATGTAACATCTGTCACTGCTGTGATTTGTAATTCTGAATAATTTAGTGTTGATATTCTGGGAGGAATTTCATTGGCGTTAGAATTTGGTGAGATACAGACACGTGTTGTTAGTCGAGGAGGTTGTGAATTTTGAGATTTTTAGTAGCTTCGTGAAGTTAATGTTTTGGGAACGTATGATGACAGTGGTGCGTTGAAGCATCATGGGTTCGATTTGAGTGTGGTCATAAAGTGTCACCCGGTATTTGAATGGTGAACATTAGTGGAAGGTGACACACGTTGTTAGTTAGAGACGTCTGTAGTCTGTGGTAACGCCAGTTAGAGAAATTTTCGGGATTGTGTTTGTCTGTGTTGTGTGATTGGAAGGTGAACCACGTGCACTAGGGTGTGTGTGACGCTTGGTGGGTGCCCTACCTTGTGTCGAATGTGTATTTATGTTTTGGTAATGTGTTGTACTGTCATCTTCTGAGGCGGCCATGCCTTTGTGGGGGAAGATGTTAATTACCCTCTGTGGGGTCGTGTGTTGATCCGGAGGGGGAGCTCAGGTACCGAGCTGATTTTGTCGTGATGGCCAGGGTTTGGTGGCGCAAGAGTGATGTTCCTCCCGGTGTCATAAGGGAGAGGACCTGTCATGTGAAGGACAGGGCGGTGTTTGTTTGTGTAGTGTGTGAATGACAGTGCATACTGTTTTAATAATTCACGTCAGGTTAGGAACTGCAGTCCTCGTGTTGTTTTCCTGGTTCGCTAGTTGTCCTATGGAATTTAGGGTTATTTATGTTTTGTGTTGTCACCGGGAACAATGCCCGTAGGCAGTTATGGAGTGGGGGACGTTGTGTTGTCGCCGGGAACAGAGCCCGTAGGCAGTTATGGAGTGGGTGACGTGGTTTTTCCTTATTTTATTTGTCTTGCTGCTAGTATGCTTGTGTGATAGGATGTTGTGGTCTCTGTTCCTCCTGTCCTTGGAGGCCACTGAGGGCAGTGTGGGTCAGGAACATGTAAAATTGAGCAAGACATGTAATTTGTGTTTGTGTGCATATCAAAACGAGCTCTGTGTGATGCCTTCGGTGCGGTAGGTAATTTTGTAATGTATTAACTTGAGCGGTGCCACGGGCGGTATAGTAAATGTAGTTCTGATGGAATGCCCCGTGCGGCATGTTAATGTAATTGTCATTGTGAATTTTGGAAATAGTTACGTGCTGTCCTGATTTCGTGAAGTCGCAGAAAAATGGTCCTTCGGTTTTGTTAAAGTAAATTCATTTTGAAAAATTGTTTAAAATTTTTGGTGGGCAAGTTTGTAGGTGCCTTTGATTTGCATTTTCTAAAGAAAAATTCTGGGTTCTGTACACCTTAGTCAAATTTTGGTTATTCTTGCTAAGTATTGTAGAGAACTTTCAATTAAGCTTGTTAACGTCAGTCATATCGTGTAGTTGGTTGCCCCTTTCGTGTGTTTTTCATACTTCAGTGGACCTTTAATTATGCCCTGGACACTATCTCTTTGCGCAGAACCTTGTTTGAAGCATCAAGTATCCCTTGTGATTTGAAAGACTCTTAAGTGAACTTCGATGGCACACTAATGCTTCGTGTGATGTTTTTTTTATCCTTCCTGGGATAACTTCAGCTGTTATGGGCTGGTTGGCTGGCCTGGAACGATTGTTCCCTCTAAGGGAACTGTATTTGTACCATACGCTGCTGTTCTGATGTGTGTTTCAGTGGTCACTATGTGGGACGTGTACTACCAATCTGGGCCCAGTTTGGAGGTACCATCTAGGTCCCATGGCATCATTCTACCCGAGGAGATCTACTTCAAGGTCCGCTGGCGGAGATTGGAGTAGCCTCTTCAGCTGCCAAGAGACCAGCTGGACACCATCACCCTGTTCATCATCTCCCCATCGTCTTCCTTTGGAGGAGGAGGATGTACCAATTTTGCAAATCGGTAATGTTCATCTTATCTTCGAGACGCGGCAGGAGCTCCAGGTCTGGCCGGTTTACCATGAGAGCATACACCAGGGCTCTTCTGAGAATTCCATTCACCAAGCTGGCGCCTGGCTACTGGTGAAATGGGATCGCCTAGCCCTTTCTACCAGGATTTGTGCCCTTGTGTGTGCTGTCACCTAAAGGTTTATCGTAAATGGAAAAGAGGGATAAGTCAAGCTTTGATCCGTGAACTTTTGAAAGGTGAACATTTCCTGTCAGCTTCATTCGCCAAGACTTTCTGCCAGGATTTGTGCCTTTGTGTGTCCTGTCACTCATAGGCTTATCATTGATAGACACTTGTAAAGGGAGATAAATCGAGCTTTGTGTCTGCAAACATTGGAAAAGCAACATTTCTTGTCGGCTACATTCGCCAAGCCCTTATTCTAAGAACACCCTTGCAAGAACACGGTGTAACGCCTCAGCTCCTGGAAGGTTTCTACGCAGTAACCTGTATGGGCTGATATTCTATAGTACCCACTCAAAACCTTGGACTCTGGCCTTGAACTCTGGCTTTGTTTTGGCCGGTTGTGCCTCTAGTCGCAGTTGGTATTACTGGAGGGTTGTGGTGGGGGTACGCTGATATACAAGGGTGGAATCTGTGACTCGAGAGACAGTACGAGAGGAACCTTGCTGACGGAAGGGCTCTTAAGCTATCGCCTCCGGGGAACTGAGGGCAGTTCTCCGGAGGGCTGAAATACACCAGGTGGTATGAACTCAATTTGTTAGAAGGGGCAACCGTTCGATGGAACATTAAACTGTGTCTTTTGCTATGTCGTTAAGGCCATGTGACGGTGGACCGTATTTTAAGCGGACTGACATTATTATTTTAGTATGTAATATTTTGGAAGGGTTTGTATGATTTGGTGGTACCTTTATATGTAATTACTGCAGGGTGGGTTATTATTGCCCTATTTCCCGTTAGCTGGATGGGAACCTCGTGGATTTAACTTTGGTCAGATAGGCTTCAGAAGACAGTCAGTGCTGGACTCTGAAGTTTCTCAGACGCTTTCGTTCACTAAGGAACGCGTAAGTTGCTTATGTAACATTGTTTTAGAAGTGGCACAGAGTCTAACTTCATGTTGTTATTCCTTTAGTTTTGTCGTCAGGGGAATCTTTCTAATCAAATTCTTTTCCATCACAAATGTAGATGTGTGTAATCTTGCCAAGCGGGCAAGTGTCTGGTTTGTTTAGGTTAAGTCAATTCATTGGTGTTTAATTAGATCATATTTGTCAGACGGTTAATTTTAGTGGTGGAAGGTTTATCTTGTAATTTGTTTGATCTTAATGTTCAATACATGTTAGCTTATTTTGATTTGTCATGTTATTTATTGCATGAAGTCACTAGGAAGATTATTCCCCTTTTCTTCTTCATCTTTGGCAGGGTCAATTTAATACGGCCTGCTGAGGTACGCATCCAGCCTTCCACTCAACAAGCTGGTCTTGACATTGGTTTCGTCCCGCCTGGTCTCTTTTCCTAAATCAAATGAGGGTGTTCTTGAAAACCAAGCCAATCGGAACATTCGCTCCTAGGTTTTTTTGCTGTGAACTCAGCTGACCTAGCGAGTAATTAAATTAGGCCTTTCCTGTGTGTTATCATTTATTAATTTCTGATATGGTAATATCATGTTAATAAAGCATTTTTGATATGCTAATTTTATTATCACATCTTGGGTTATCGAATAGGGAAGGGGGGGATGAGAGCCACTGTTACATTTTTAATGACAGCTTTAGTACGAGCAAATTTAATAGATGAATCGACAATTTTAAAACTATCATCATCATAGCGAACACCATACGTGGTATCTGTGTTTCCAATAAATAGATCGGTGAAATAGGGTTCCAATGTTGATCCATAATATTTTATTAAAATGGTTTTCAGTTGAGCTTTATGTTGAGGGGTGGCAAAGAGTTGTGAAAACGGAGACGCTCTGGAAGGGCAAGGTGTTTCGACCATGGCCAAGGATTTCTTTTTTCTCAAAAACTCTGCAAGGTGTGCGGCCTTTTTTGAGGCGTAAACACATGTTCCTCGCCATCCTCAACTTCGCTAACACTAGTAAAATCTTCCTGTTCCTCTTCCTCTTCCTCAGGGTCCTCGTGCAGCGTCTGCGTGGCTTGTGAAACGGTGGGTAGCGTTTCAGATGGCTTGAAAGAGGGTTTCAACATGGCTTTTAGTGGAGGTGCTAAATGTTGCTGAATAAACAAAGCATGATTTGCACGTGATCGTTTCTATTGACGAAACTTTTGGCGAATAGTATTTTTTGCTCTAATAATATGTTTTATCAATTGACTCTCTGCTAACGCCATGGTGTCTTGACAAATGACTTGACGGGGAATGAGACAGGGACTTAAATAGCAATAAAATGATCAAACCCTAAGCGATACCGTCCTTGGTTGAGTTCACTTTGTTTGTCAATCACTAAACAGGCATGACGTTGAGTGTGCCAACACTTGGCACACAATTCTGTAAACATTTGAAAGGTCATATCCGGATTCACATGCTCATTATAAATGTGACGACTGTTCCTCTCGTCCTGGCGAAATAAAACAATGACATTGGCATTGTCACGAATCAACTGTTTGGACATTTTTGAATACGTTTGTCCAAGATAGAAGCAATCGATATGTTTGTGTCGACCCATGCTGAAATAGCTTTGAATGATGCCTTGACGTTCAGTGGATACATCATCGAAAATCATGAGTGAATCTGGCTTTACCTCATCCGGTGAAATCACATTTTCTTGCATGGAAAATGTAAAATAACCCATATTCTCTTTTTGTAATCCAGACATGACTTGATCCAGAAACACGTAGAGGGGTTGGTAGAGAGATTTTGCAAAAATATAAATATTTTGAAAACTCAAACCATTGGGCGCCGTAATGAGCGTTAGCAAAAGATTTGTCTTTCCACAGCCGGAAGGCCCCACAATGATGCAGCGAATGGAAGATGGAAACAGTGAACCATTGTGTTGTTCACGTGATGTGGGACAGAGATGGGAAACCATGTCCCCCACGGGGAATGACTCTTGCTGCTTAATAATCTTCATTTCAACTAAGGCTTAGACAGGCTAGCAGGCTGTCTATATACAGGACACCGAACCTTGTCATAGAAACAGTAGACTGGTACTACAGGTTGATGATGAATGTCTTTGGACGTGCGTTGATGGCCAAAGCTAGGCCTGTCCCCATACATGATCCTAAACAAGAAACAGATCCTGCTAATAAACACTATGTGGATAGGTCAGTAGTGCCACGCGCAAAACAGGGAGATTATAACTTTAAGGGAAAGCGGTTAACCCATGTAAAACATCCTCAAGTGTCTACAGACGTTACTACGAAAAAGTATGTGGATAACAAAGTGTATGAGTTTTATGACAAAGTGCCCCAGCTTACGGTGAATGCTATAGCGCTAATCACCATCGGATTATTCACGTGGAAGACCCACAAGACGAAGACGATGTTTGTACCAAGCGTTACTAGACCTATGAAATGAAAAGGCTTTATAAATTTATCCCATCTGTATTTTTAGTGTATCTGACAAATGAAAAACCTGTGAATGACAGAAACCATTTACCGCTAGTCCATGATCAGCACTTGACCTATGTGCTTTCTTCGGGTTTAAGCCACTATCGATTACACTATGATGGAACCAATCACATCAAATATGCCATACCTGATGAGAACCATTTACAAATAAAGATAAATGGTCATAGGATGTTGATCCATAACCGTGAAATGGTCAATGCAGGTGACGAATTATCCTTTCATCTCATGTTGACATGGGATGAAAAGCAAGCGGGTAAAACCATAAACGATTTCCCACTTTACGTGGAATTGGAATATACAGCCATGAAATAACAGTCTGACGTTAGTTGTGATTTAAACTTTCTTGTGGTAGGTTGTTGGTCATTATCATCATGGTGAAACAAAGGTATGCGGTGAGAAAGACTAAAAAAAGGACTTTGTCCTTGGCAAAGCCTAGGCTTACGACATTCGTGGACAAACCCTTGCGAAAGAAAACAAGAAAAAATACTGTATTGACTATAAGGAAAGCCTTTCGAGCAGCACAGAGACATGTTGTTCCAAAACGTCGGCGACAGGGTTCAAACCATGGGCGAGTGATTCCCGTCCCCAAACGAGCGGGATTTTTACCTGCTTTATTTGCTGGTCTGGCTGCTCAAGGTTCACTTTCGGCGGTGCCAGTGCAGTGGCGAAAACCATTAAAGCCGCGCAGCAGGGCAAGCAACAACTCAAAGAAAGTCAGCGACACAATGAAACGATGGAAGCGATTGCCATGGGGGCTAGAAATGCCAATTTAAAGCCAGCCATTTATCAACAAGGATTTGGGATTTCACCATTTCGAAGTATTAAAAAAAAATTAACCTCAGCCATAGCAAGACATGCCCTGACGCATCAACAAGTGGAAAGCTATGCTAAACAACTAAAGCTTTCTCATTTTCGAGGAAACAGGAATGTGCTGTTGTCAATTTGGATGATCACCGAGGATCAGGAACGCATTATGTAGCTTATGTCAAAGAGGGATCCATTGTATGGTACTTTGACAGTTTTGGGAATTTGCCTCCGCCCATGGAACTAGTGATCTATTTTGGAAACAGGATCAAGATATATTATAATGTGAAACGAGAGCAAACGTTTAACAGCCAACAGTGTGGACGTTTGTGTTTAATTTCTTTATATAAGACGCAGCATAAGCTAGAACGCCACCAGTATGTCGGCAGAAAGTAAAAGGTTGTAGGTCGGCAGAAAGTAAAACGTTTACACTGCATGGACGTGGACCTGAAGTCAGCCTAGACTTTTACCCGCCTATCGAATTCAGTGAAAAACCCTATGGTTTAGGACTTGTTTCTCTTGAAACGTACAATCGAATATACAGCATACGTGAAAATGTGAACAACAAGTTTAACTATGACGATCCTGCGCTCACCTTGAACTCTGGTGGATACACGATCGATGACATTTATGAACACATTTATGTGGTGTTGATCAATGAGTATGGTTTAAAGTCATTTCTCGACGGAACGCACAAGTTTGAACTTGTAGGCAATACCAACATTCATCGCTGCAGTATTTTCTCTACCTTCAACATTGACTTTAAAACATACCCCGATTCCATTGGTCCATTACTAGGATTTAAACTACGCGTGTTGGAGCCCAACAAAAAACATGAATCGGACCATGAAGTGAAATTCTTTGAGGACCATCATGTGTCGGTGACATGTAATATTATTAGCCAAGTGTACACCAATCAAGAACCATCGCATTCGCTTTATGACTTTATTGTGACATCGCCCAATGGCTATATTATTCGTGAAAACCCTCCAGTGGTGCTTTTTCATTCTGTGGCTGTCGATAGTATTAGTAATATAACATTAAGACTGATCAATAGAGAGGAACAACTCATAGATCTAGATTCTACCACACCAGTGACTTACAAGTTGGTGCTAAAGCCACTATGAAGTTTGTGTATAAAGCAACAACACCGTCTAGGAATGATGTTAGTTGTTTGCCACGTGAATACACGGTAACATCTCAAGGCAAGCAGATTTTACAGCATTTGGGTTACCACGTCAACCCTTATGATGAATTCTATCCTAGAGATAACAAACCGCATCGAAGAGCAGCCAGGAGTGGTAAGAATTGATCTCCATTCCTATCAAGCTCAAAAACCTGGACTCAATAACAATGATGAAATTCAATTTGTTATCAACAACCAAGATATTTACACCCTACCGCATGAAAGTGTCATTCAGATTGAAGATCGGCTCACCAAAGCCGATGGCTCTACACCCACCACATCCAAGTTGGCCAACCATGGTTTGGCCTTTCTGTTTTCTGAAGTGCGGTATCTCATTAACGATATCGTGGTGGATAGCACTCGAAATGTGGGCATTTCCAGTGTCATGAAACTATACCCCTCTTATAGTGAGGAAGAAGGTAAAACACTTTGCATGGCAGGTTGGTGTCCTGACCCGACCAATGACTGGATGGTACACACCGATGGGACCTTTACTGGATATTTACCTCTTAAACTGATTTTAGGCTTAGCCGAAGATCACCAACGCATTGTGGTCAACGCAAGGCAAGTGCTTTATCTAGTGAGAGACAGGAGTGATAATAATGCACGCAAGGGAGCCGACAATGCCCCCATAGATTCAAAAATTCAACTACAACGCTTGCTATGGAAAGTGCCCCATGTGACCCTTGAAGATAGCAAAAAACTGGACATACTCGAAATGGTAAAGAGAGATATGCCTCTACCCATGGAATTTAAAAGCTGGGCACTCCATGAGTATCCGCTATTGCCCACCACCAACACACACAGTTGGTCTGTAAAAACAGCTCGCTATACAGAGAGACTTCTCTACCTGATCGTGGGTTTTCAAACGAATCGCAAGTATCAACAAACCAAAGATGCCACGCAATTTGATCACCTGCAATTGAGAAATGCACGTCTTTTCCTCAACGGAGCTGTGTTTCCCTATGAAGGACTGGATTTGGATTTTTCAAAAAATAAGTTTGGCCCTCTGTACGACTTGTTTTCTAAATTTCGATGGTCGTATTATCAAAAAGAGAACGGCCCCATGCTGCTACCCCAAGCGTTTAAGGCAAGAACGCCACTGATTGTCTTTGACTGTTCTTACCTGGAAGAGTCTGTCAAGCCATCCAATATCGACATTCGACTAGATTTTGAAACGCATGACAATGTACCAGCCAATACCACGGCCTACTGTCTGATTATTCATCACAAACAAGTCAACTATTATCCACTATCCAACCATGTGACGAGTGTATAAATAACAGGTCAACCCACGTCGAGCCACTCAGTCATGTCTTGCTTTAAAGCCTCAAGAGACGTTACATCCATGAATTTAAACTGTGAGGAACAACGTTTCAAGACTTTTGCCACGTGGCCGGTGCCTTTCATAAACCCTCAAGCCTTGGCGGCCGCTGGATTCTACTATTTAAAAACAAGAGATGAAGTGAAATGTGCCTTTTGTCCCATCATCATAGACCAATGGCAGGAGGGCGATGAACCCATGCAGGAACATCAGCGCTGGTCACCCACCTGCCCCTACCTGTGCAGAAAGGAAGTGGGAAATATACCCTGTCATTCAAGCTATCCCTCACTTGTGTCCCTGGGTAATGAAAAAAAAAACAAGTTACGATACATGTGGACCGTATGGTATCCATGGTGCTTCGGTGAGCAGCTCACCGTCAAAATCGCCTAGTTTAGAGACATTGGGACATCATCGGTGTTATGGACGTAACAAACACAAGAGACTATATTGTTGTATCAGTTGGTATCGTCCTTATCCAAAAATGACAAAAGCCTGTAAGACGTGTTATGATAATAAAATGATGTAATTCTTAAATTCTTATTTTTGCATGTCCCCCTGTCCCACCCTAATCTCAATTTTCTATCCAATCTAGCATGGCAGGTAAGTCCATGTCATGATCACATTTTAGTGGTCGATCGTCAGTCAGTCGTCAGTTGAACTTGGTCCAGGCAAGCGTCAACATGTTGCGCACACTCATTGTGGATTGCCAAGGGTTTAAAATTGGTGAAAACAAATTTATATTTAAACAAGTGGCCATTATCGATTGTACCACGTTTTGGATATCGCAAGCTACGCATTTGCTATTTAAACCGCCCCATGCTTTTGATTTGTTATGTGAAAAAGACCGTAAACAAACCCAATGGATTGAAAATCATAGGCAACTAGACTGGAATCAGGGAACCATTTCCTATAAATATTTGGACGTGGTCATGAAAGCACACTTGTCCTCGGCCAATGTGGTATTTGTGAAAGGTAATGAAAACGTCAATGGTTGCAACCATTTTTGGCGTCTTACTGCCAATGTATCGACCTCATGGAGTTGGGCTGCCCCTCCCTGCAAACGCTCATGGATACTTGTTCCCGTGGCAACATTACCCATACAGCCCTATCGCATGCGTGGCATCTCTTTCATTGGTTAACCACCCATGCCTGCTGGGAGTTGTTGAACAAAATTATAACTCAAGATTTACCTGTGAATGACACCAGTGAGATTTCTACAAGCGACGTGTAAACATCTACAGCACGTGATACAATGGAGAAAGGCAATGCTACGGACAAAGCCATTGGCAAGTTCTTTGTGTGCAAAAAGAAACTAGACAGTTTTACCAAAGAGGAACTCTTGGCGCTCCCCAAGTCGTTCATTTATTATGTGGCCGCCAACGCAGTGAAAGAAATCTGGCAACATGTACCAAAATCATGGACTCAAGACCCTGTGTTGAGTGAATTGCAACCCTGTACGGATTACGATCACCATAAGCAAGTGGCCATGGCAAAAATACCGTCTATGCGTCAGTGTGCGACTTGCCAGCTAGTGAAACTGTATCACGGTCATAAAAGTCCGTGTAAAGACTTTGTTGAATCATTCCACGGGTGTCATGGCGAGAAAAAGCAACAACAACAACAAACACAAACATCGTCCACAGAGGAGGAGGAAGACCAAACCTTTTTACCATCAATGGAAAAGGATATGCCAGACCTGTACTGGCAATGGCGTCATTGACAAAGTGATTCAATACCTATCTTTCGAAATCCATCTTCCAGGTTATCGTTTTTGCGGCCCTAGAACTCATCTTGAAAAACGTTTACAACGTGGTGATGTCCCCATTAATCTTTTGGATCAAGCATGCAAGGAACATGACCTTTCTTATCGCCATAGTCATGCTGGTTTAAGACATGTGGCAGATAAATTGTTATTGAAGAAAGCTAAACAACGTTTCACATCCAGTGATGCTTCAGTGGGTGAAAAGATGGCAGCCCTGATTGTCATGAGTGCTATGAAAGGAAAGTTGATGATGCATGGACATAAACATTGAGGAGTGAGGAATTGGGATTTGTTGGTATTCTATATTTCTTTTGTCAAATCACTATGACTATAAAATAAAAACAAAGGTTTACCAGAGCACGATGTTTTTTTATTTTTAATTTTTTGAAATCATGATGTTGATGGCTTATGTTTCATTTTACACATTTCACACATGATTAATTCACACACTGCCATTTGTCATTTTGCAATTTACAGATTTTAAAAAAGTTCGTTTCAAGTTTTGCGTTTTTGATGATATGGATTTTTCCAGTTTGTTGATGACACATTTAAACAATGTCCGTTTGAAGTTTTTTGAATTTTCAAATTTCACATACGGCCATTTGCAGTTTTTAAAAATGTTCGTTTTAAGTTTTGCGTTTTTGGTGATATGGAAACATGGATTTTCCATTTTGCTGTTTTCACATTTTTCCATTTGGTGTATGTCGAAAGTTGAGATTTGACAATGATGTTAATGCAAGTGCTTGATCATGGCAGTGCTGCAATGTGTTTATGGGATTGCGAAAACGTCGAGGTCTACGACAACTGCAGGTAAGACTGTTTTTACAAAAATAATGTCTTTTGACTGCCACATTTCAATGAAAAAAAAAACTATTGAAAACAAAATGAGTATATAAGTGACCATTTACCTCCTCCCACTTACCCTACCTCACCGTGTTTGCTCTGGTCAACCATACACACCAGCTTTCTCTCTCCACTCATACATTCACAGCTGTCTTTGGGAAAAAACACAACCACTTTATTTATTCCCAAAAGCACATTCCCGACATGCACACTCATTCCAAAATAACTTTTTTAGTTTATTATTTACATTACGAAAAATAATCAAATACTAGTTATTAACGTTACAAAAAATCTTACTTATTTCATATTTACAATAAAAAAAACTTTGTACAGCTTAAAAGAATCAAACTGTTCACCAATCAAAAATAAAAATAAAAAAAGGTTGCATAGAACGTTTTTAAGAGCAAAAGGTCCAAGTGGGTTGCCACTATTTACAAAATCTACTATTCACAATGGCAAAAACCAATATTTACAAAATACTAAATCTACAAGTTACATAAAGCTATGTCCCATAAACGATTAAACAGTGAAATCACACCTCCTCCTCCTTGCGATCATAACCCCAGGGCAGGCTGGTGAGCAGGTCATCAGCCCACACACGCTTGTTATCCATGGAGGCGATGGTGCGTTCTCTCTGTTTCACAAGATACAAATGATGGTTGCTGGATTGTATCCTGCACTGTGTATGAGACATAGCTTTGCCCGTGCGTAAAACCGCTAGATAGTCATCAACACGTAGCGATTTTATCACTGCCCTACCTACACCTTTTGCTCTTTTGGCTTCTTTACAGTCGAGTGTGCGGTAAGCATACATTTTCGAAGCCAAACCTACGAATTCCGTCATAATGGAATCACCGCATTCATCTTTTAAAACACCCATTCCCTTTTTGTTTTTTATGGGCAGCTGAAACACGTTGTCAGCGCTATAGCAAGAGGTGTCGAACCAGTCACTATGTTGCCTCATGACGTCATAGGGGTTGCAGTGGCGAATGTGGCAAATGAATGAGTCCGTATCCATATACAAAAGAGAGACTTCCTCAAAATGGCGTTTGGCAAACTCATAGTGAAATCGATACATGACCGATTTAGAAAAGTCTAAAATGACTTGACCCAAGTAAATGGGTTTATCCATGGTCACGCTGGTCTTACTCATTTCAATAGTAGCCAAATCCTCATCGATAATTTTGATCGATTTGAAATTTGGCTTGGCAATGTACCGCCGGGCACCCCACTGCCCCTCCCAGACATTCACCAATTTAATGTCACGGTATTTGCGTACATTATCCATAGACTTGCCATAGATGCAGTTGTTCATTAATTTTAAAAAATAATTTCAAACTGCTGTATTGCCATTTGTCGGTGCTCTGTGTTGACTCGCATGTATGGCTCAAGCCATGCTTTTTGAGCATAATAAATACCTCTATGGATTTTCTTCAACACCAAGCCTTGGGCGAGGCATTGCACCAACATTTGGATATGTAGCACATACCGATTTTTGTTGTAATGTGTGCCCATGAGTTTTTCAATTTTCACTTTACTGTCAAGGGGAACCATTTGCTCAAGGCAGAATGGGAAATCGGCATGTTCATCATACAAGGATGATGGATATTCAATATCCACTTCTAGCACATATCCACGACCTGTTTCTTGGCTCGCCTTGATCACATCAAATTCTGACACTTGTTTGTCTGTCAGCCAAGCAAACTTCCCATAGGGCAAAGGCTGACTCATGGCGTAACCGTATAAATTATTCACTTCATAGTACATTAAGTACGATTCTGGTTTGTCTGGTGAATAATCAGGCATGTAGACATTGTTCGCTTCGGCATGGCGTTGGTTAAGTGACACAAAGCCGCCACGAATGCCCTTTTCAAAAAATAGAACCATGTCTACATCAGTGAGTAAATCCAATTCCACTTGAGTGTATTTTAAAGCGGCATCAAACGAGAGTCCAGGACTCGTATAATAGTGAGCCGGGTCAAGACCGTAAATGTGTTGACACAACTCACGAAATTTTTCAAACACATCGGTGAGCAGCAATACATCCAGTTTTAGGTAATGCAAAGCATATTCTCTTAGCTTCTTAATGCCAAACACTCGCCAAACTTGACATGCATGTGCATAGTCTTCATCGGACACGGTACTGCGTGTTAGTTTCGAGTAAAATTTCTCTTGTGGTGGGAGTTTTCTTTGCTTTAACACGTCCCAGCTGTTGCAGAAATCATACGGGAATATACCTTTCCGAATGCACAATTGAAATTGCTCAGGATCATTAAAATGCATTCTAGTATTTTTTTAATTCCTCCTCGTTCAAACCATTCACAAGGCTGTCTAGCGAGGATGCCATAAACTTAAAGGAATCCAAAAATCGAATGCTAAAGTCGCCCAACCACCATGTCAGGGCCGTAAAACGCTCATGGTTTTGAGGAATAATGGTAAACGAGCCCTTGTTGACATGACCCAATTCACGAATCAAAAACTGAATGTCATAATTTGCCAGATTGTGGAAAAAGACACTGATGAAACGAGGAGCTGGGAAGTTCAAGTTACATTTACTTTGCGCAGGTCCACGAAACTCCCCCGTAAAATGCGAGTGGTCTCTGACTTTTTCCTCTCCACTTAAAATAGGCTTTTCGCAAATATGGCATGTCGTGGCATGCTCATACCGCTGCTGCTGTTCTGGAGATAGGCTCATGGGTACTGGGTGGTCCAGTATTTCCTGTACATCATGAGCCAACTTGACAAGTTCATCCAAGAACCATTTGGCACAATCTGGCCCCTCGCGGTATTTGTAAACGGATTGCGTGTGGTCATAGGCACACACCACATTAAATCCTATGGCAAAGGGTTCATGTTTTTGAATGGGTGTGGTTGAGTTGATGGTGGTATCTGGTTCACATCCCACCATGGGTGTGGTGAGTGCTTCGAAATCTGCATATACCACATAGAGAACAGTGTCACGCTTGTGAATGTCCTTAAACTTTAACACAGCCTTGTCCCCTTTTGGCAATATCAGTCTCACCGCTTCCTGAGAAACGCAATCTACCCTATGACGTTCCAAAAGCGTAGGGGTTTTAAAATATTGCAAGCAACGATCACAAATATGTTTTGGACGCTTGTTCTTGGACATTTGACGGCTTAGCAATCTACTTAAGCTTTTAATGAGGCAATAGTGATTCACCTCTCCCTCAGACAGATATAAAAGATGAATGTGATGTCGTTTCGGTTCTTTTGTAGCATAAAGAGGACCCACAATCTCATCACCATCATGACCATACACCATGAACGAAAAGTCATGGTTGTCTTGTTCAAACCTATGAATCTCGGTTAAGTCCACAGGGAACGACACTCGAGTTAAATTTAATTTTTGTTTCAATTCTTCAAACTTGGCCTTGTACTTTCCTGGTCGAGAACCATTACGGTCTTGGGCTGGCTGCAAATACGCGGCCAAACACCACAGGAAGCAATCCTTGTCATGGTTCTCAATATTCACCACAGCCTTTTTCAATACTATTGCTGGTGGTGATTTAATATAGCATTCAACGGGTTGAAATGACAAATGTTGATTTGTAGATGGTGAATTTTGTCTAAGGCGAGGCCACTCGGTCCTTGTTGCAGTTTATCAAATTTTGATAGCAAGGCATTCACCACATGGCTTTGATACCACTCGTTCAGATTATCAGCTATCATAAGCTCTTGCATTTTACTGCAAATATAAAATGTCTCTTTATGCTCTACGTCCTTCTTTTTATATATAAAATCGCACACAAGTTCTGTATTCACCTTTAAAGCCGTATGCAACCTTTGCACTGTACAAATTTCAATTTTAAAAATTTCAAAACAAGATTCTAAAAATTCTTTGGGAATCAAACTTTTTCTAACATTGACCACACGACCAGAGCACACACGCGATTTGAAACAACTGTTTAGGGGTTCCCAAGTTAGGCTATCGGTAGCAGTAGCAAAAGACATTATTTTGAAAGAACACTCTCACCTGAGTTTTCATTTGTAGACTGCTTGACAAAGGCCTCAAACACACGCGTTCCTAGTTAACAACAGAGGTCAAGCGTTTTCCAACACTCTAAAAAGAAATAAAATAAACCACCATAAGTATATCCATTCCATATAGTTTATGCACGTCATAAACAAAACAAAATCAAACAGGTTATATTATATAATAAAAACAAATCTCACCTTGACTTGTAATACTTTGCTTTATTCCCGCCTCGTGAGCTAGTATGGTAATGGTTTCCGTCTCTAGTTGTCCGATTTTCTCTCTTTTCCAATCTCTTTCCCACAGACACCCAACAGGTAGGCTGTACACGTTATCTACAAATAAATAAATAAACATTTATTTATAACTTTAACAATCAATAAATAATTGCATGTAAATATATATATGAATCAATAAATATATAAATGAATGAATAAACACCTACCTCACAACAAGGTTAAGTATTTTCCATCAACACCAAAACTGTTAAACAAGACCAAGTGTTTCACGCAATGCAGTGTGTTCAAAGGTAGTTACCTAAGTGAGAGTGGAAATGATAACGACATGACTTTATATAAGTTACCTTGCATGTATAATCTTTTTTTTTCCACGCTTTGAACATTCTGTTATCAGGCACGTGGACAGCTAACGTCCAAGGTGAACACCTGTGGCAGATAAATTTCACGTCAACTTGCATTCTGTCACGTACGAAGCAAACAGGATGTAACTTGTTAACAGTTATCGTGCACGTGGACAGCTAACGTCCCAGGCGAACACCTGTGCCAGGTCAAATTTCACATGAACTTGCATTTTGTCACGTACGAAGCCAACAGGATGGCACTGGTTTAGCCCTCATGTGGTTTCACATGTGTTCACATGCCTTTCGCTCTTCCCTGTCACCACGATGTTCAGATTATTTCACCTTCAAGCGTCATTGTCATTTTTCCATTGCGCCTGTTGTCAAGTCAGATCAACGCCTTCCAATAAGCTCAAATGACCTTCACCTCCTGCTCGTCTGCAAGTTTGTTTTCTGTACTCGCTTCGACCAACATAGAACCAAGTTCTCATCACCGTTTACACGTCAAAGGTAAAATGTGTGAAAAAACGCACCCTCGGTCTGTCATATATCGACCCGCCGAAATAGCGATTGTTCTATTAAGCATGGTCCTTGTGGTTAGCGACAGGTTCGTTGAAACACACACACACACAGCAGTATCATCTCTCTCAACACCACGCTTCATGAACATTATAAACAGGTAAAGAAAAAAACAGTTTTTTTCAACATGAATGGCGTTAGGCCCTTTGTCAAAATTTCAAACATAGTTTCAAACAGGGGGCGTTAGCCCGAGTCCTAGGACACCTCGTACACGTCTCTGGCGTTATTGGTCCGTGAGATATCAGCAAAAATCACAAAAAACACTTGTTTACCCCAAAATCGAGTTTCCAATTTTTTAAAATTATAACGAGTGGTCCGTAGCAAAGAAGACGTCACCCCGAGTCCTTGGACCCGTCGTACACGCCTCTAGCATAATTGGTTCGCGAGGTATTAAAAGCGGATGACCTTTTAGCTTTGGTCTTTTATTTAAATAAAGAACCTATAGGAAAGTAGGGGACGTCACTACGAGTGCTAGGACACCCTATATGTTCAAATCCCATGATTGGTTAGCGAGATATCAGGTTCGGGGCAAATACGAGGAGGGTTCAAAAAGAAGTGTCGTAGCTTCCCCACTACCACACTACTGTCAGGTTTTTATCTTAGAGACTTGAAATTTATTTTAGAGGTAGAGGGAGTAGGGACCATTTATTTACGTCAAACAAACGTTTTTGTAAACTTCCTAGTTTCCAAAATATAGGAATTTCAAAATTACACATTTTTCAAAAAATGTAAAAAAATAAAAAAGTTGTATTACACAAAATAAAGAACATAATGGCTGGTCGTTTCAGCCATAGCACAACGTTCTATCATGTTTGGTTTTCAAACTATCGCCTATTTTCGAAAACGAAAATTTTCAAATTGTTTTTGAAAAATATAATACATGGTCCATAGGAAAGAGGACGTCAGGTCGAGTCCAACGACACCTCATTTGTCACCATACGACCATGGGTTCGCGAGATATTAATTATTTAACATGGCTGAGAATGTACAGTAGGTGGGAGTAATAGTAGGAGGAAAGCAGAAACCGCCTCACTCCACTACTATCGTCAATAGTATCGCCGTGAGAAGAAGCATCAGAATCCTTGTTATAGGAAATACAGCATCAAGCTTCGGACTTTGTAAATTTCACCAATACAGTCAAAGTCTTAGACTGTGGACTTGAGCAATTACCGGCGATAGGTACTCGAATCTGAATAGTTTCAGTTTAAGAACCGCAGCATCATAGGATTTCGAAGTACCCAAGAACAGTGAGCTATACAAATCTATATCTACGTTAAATAACCTGATCGGGGTAAAACGTGATAGTAACGCCTAGTGTTCCGGAACTGAGGAGACTAGAGCGGAGTGCGATAGAATTTAGGAATCGAGATTCCAGGCTTTGGCTATGAGTAGACAAATGAACAGTAAGGCATTGAAATTACTCCAATAGTTCAAGAACCGCAGACTCAGAAAGTAAAATCCACGTGTGGATTACCAGACAAGGAAATTACTAGGTCGCCGTTATACTAGTTCGAGCGATTCTAGAAGTAAAACGCCAGTGACAGACTGATATTAAACGAACAATTTAGCGTCAAGTAAGATACGATATCGTGCATTAAAATCATTAAGCCGATAGTCAAACCCGGAATAAGAGAATCAACCGTTCCAGTGAGGGTAGTTCGATCGAGACTTTCAGTCATCCCAGTGGATTAGGAAGCCGACGTAAATAAAGTGCAACCCTTGGAAACGGGAAAGAATAATGAAATCACCTGTGTTATGGCAAATAATTAATGCCAAAGTGATAAAATTTTATGTAATTCAAGTTTAGTGAAAATTTTGAGTGTATTATTTTTTTAGTGAAATTGTATATGTTTTTAAGTGAAAATGAATCCCAAAATGGTATTCATTAGATTAAATGTGATCAGTGTATATGTTTTATGTGATGTTAAAAAAGTGTTACCAAGTGTAAATATGATCATGAATATGGCTTAAGAAGCAGTAAGTGGGTTAAATGTTTCATCGATGGAGAACTCGGACTCTGACCGGAAAATCATGTGAGTACTAATTTCAGTATTATGTGTTTTGGGAAGATTTGCGTAAAATCATCAGAAGTGGAAGTAGGGATGTTTGAAAACATGTGAAATATAGGTTGCGCGATCTGAACGATTAATTGGAATAAAATATAAGTAATTTGAAGTATTAATGAATCCCTTGTGGAAAATATTCAGTGGAATATCAGTATAATGGTAAATAATATAATTGTGGTAAAGCCAGCACGATAATAATAATAATAATAATTAAATGAATTAATTATGTGATGAATTTTATATTGAATAAGTGGTAGCTGCAAGAGCTCCTTAAATGAATTGTTAATATGTTGTGGAACCAGTTATGTTCTTAATGTTATAAATAATTATTGTTGATGGAGGCTAAGGCTGAATATACTATTTTCGAGACGAAGATCAAATTTTGATTTGAATTTCTTTCTGTCTTTCTTTCTTTCTTTCTTTCTTTCTTTCTTTCTTTCTTTCTTTCCTTGAAAGGCAACTTGGCTATTTTATGTAATGAGCGACATGCCGCGCAATTGAAATAATTTGTCACGCTAGGAACGCGTTGAAATGCTCGGTAATAATAATTGTGAGGGACAGTTAGTAGCGGTAATGAGTTATGTTGAATTGTGGTACTATGCAATACTGGAAAAGGTGCAATTTATGTTGAATTATGAGCGCTGGTTGCGTACTATACCTTCCCTAAGTCGCTAATATTGTGAGTCCTCAAAGTTGGGATACGGTTCCCGAGGCAGTTTTAAGGGATTGTACTCGGAGTCTCCCACGTCAAAGCCCCTTATATATTTGTTGTTTTATGGATTCTCTTACCCGCTAATGAGGACACTTCATAATTATACTTTACCGAAGCTAAAATAATAGGTTTGTAGAACCTAATAATGTCTTGTTGTTAATTTGTACTATAAGCCTTGTCTTTCAAAAGAAATGCATTAAAGCAGCTGGTAGTAAACACTGTATGGCCTGTCTCTCGAGGGAGCGAGACGTTGGGTCCCCCTCCTTCCAAAGCCATAAATCAGCCAAGTATTGAGACAGACCCTTACAACTCTCTTCTAGAGAAAGGTCAAGAACGAGCTGTCTGGTTCACGTTACATGGATGTGTTTAAGATTGTTTTAACGACCCAGTACTTGAACTGAGGTCCTTTAACGTTCATTATTGTCGCTTGCAGAGTTCAGATCGTTGCTTCCTTAAGATATAATGGTCTTTGAGGACAATATAATATAATCCCTAACTTTATTATTAAATGATGCAGTTGATTCACGAGTTATGATGAAAATGTTGAGATTTTGGGAGTAATCTTAAGTTGACTTGGTCAGTAGTTTTCTATAACTCGGGGATGCGCAAATTTTTCCAATCACGGTAGTTAGTTGGTAGCTTGAGAAGAGAGATGGTAACAAATGAACATTGTGGGAGCCCAAAATAATTAATAAGATGCCATACTATAATATTGTAATTAAAGCTAGATATACTCATGTAAAAACTAAGTAGTGTGTGTTTAATTGTTAACACGATGCATGTAAGCTTTACCGAGCCATTTGGAGCTCGTTTTTTTTAAGGAATTAGGATTGGTGCTATATGGGAGTGAAACTCAGATGAAGTTTTTGTTTGTTTTTTGGATAAGCATTAATTATTATTTTGTGAATATTTAATTTGATTTTCTTGCTCATCTTTGGACAAGTGTGAAGTGTAGTGTCAGTGTTTTATGTTTACTTTGTAGCGCCATATTTTGAATAATTAAATGTTTTGATAGTAGGATTTTGGTTTTGTTTATTTTTTGGAAGTGTATCCTATGCTTAATCCAGAGTGTGTAAGTCACAGAGTGGGAGAACATACCATGAACCCCGATACTCCCTATTGAGGATTGCTGGCGAACTGTGATTTGCATATTTCATTGTTGAAATGGGCACAGTACATAGTATAAAGCAAAGTCCCCGACACTTGGATGTAACGGATAATCTCGAGAACCACTGGATGGATTTAGATGCAGTTTTCACCATTCTATAAAGGATTTCTCGGGGAAGGTTTCTGTAGAAAAACATTCATTTATGACCAAAGGAAGCCGAACAATAACGATTTCAGTGAATCGAGTCGAGAAGAACCTGCCATCCGTGCGCCTTTTAAGCTTACGTTGGGTAAACAGTTAAAAATATCAACGAGTATATAGACCTACTGAACCCTTTAATATTGCAGTGTTTATATGCGAGAATCTTGATCAAAGGGTCGCGCTCAGTTCATAGTGTGATGTTTACGTTCGCCAAACAACATGCCCTACTGAGGGAAGGGTCATAGGATTAAAACTATAATTAAGAAAGGAAGTGACAAGACGTAAAAATAATAACATAATTTAATGACTATTTGTGCAAAAAAATGAAATGAATATAAACAACAACAATAATAATATTCCTCCCTGAATCTTCCCATTACAGAAATATCTATCAACGTTGAGGAATCAGACGGATCTCCCCCTCATAAAAATGTGGATCCAATTTCCACTAACTTGCATTGGGATTTTATGTACGCGTAATGACTAACTACGAGGGATGAGTACTTGGATGACTGTTCGTTTACATTGGGTAACAGCCACGATGCTTACGAAACAATCATCTCGTAAATCAACGTTTACGGATATAGGACACAACATTAATAAAAACCCTTAAAAATTAATGCTGACACACAATCTAAAATCTAATATTTACAGGAATCTCCCTCGAGACCCTCCTTCAGTGCGATGACACATCTGACAAATGAGCTGCCAACACGGCCAATTGCTCAATACACAAACAAGGAAAAGACAGCATCGCACGTGACTGCACGGGTCACTAATACGGGACATAAACATGGAATAAAACCAACAACAACAAAAGCCTCAGCGGCTGAGATTACCTTATATGAACAAATATGCACGTTAAGCTAACGCTTCGGAGATTATAGTGATTCGTAGGCAACTCCCATTTATTTAAACAATTTTTATCATTGATCAGTTCTTATTCTGTATTTCAAGTAATATTACGGAGCCAACAAGCACTCCACTAATGACCGGGATGCAATCTTTTCAGCCCGCCTTGTGAAAACAGCTCCCCCCTACCACAACTCTTTTGTCATCGTCCAACTCCAGTGTGTAAAAATAACTTGACCAACTGTCCCGTTATCTCGTAGAATCAACAGCAACAAATCTCAACCACATAAACATATGGTAAGACATTAATCGATATAGCCACATATGTCCTCGCAAGGCAACGATATGGACTTGGCACCAAGCTCACAGAAATCAGTCTACGCTGAAATTCCCGCTTGTAATGACCAATAAAATACACACACACACACTGCTGGGAATGACATAACACATTTCACACAGGTCGGTTGAATCGGATGCTCACAATCTATTTAAGAAAATATTAAAACCTACGAGAGAGCTGACTGCTCCTCGCCACAATTCACATTGCTCCAAAGGCAATGACCTCACTGAATCTGATCAATAATAAACATTACAAAGATTAATTTACCCTCCAATCTACTGTATGATTCTATTAATTCAGTCTTACTTCTGAAACACAACATATCTCCGAGAGACGTTTCTTAACCGCATTGCGTAAACAAATGCAAACACGGTTGTCCACATAGCCACGTTAGTTAAAACAAACAAACAAGAACTTACGACTAAGAAAACTTGTGCGAGCTGTTTCCATGCAAAAGGTGTGTCAGACCAAAACTAAATACACTACGTTAATCAACACAAGCAAGATATTTACAAACAAAATATGTCCCATATACCATAAGTTAATTTGTCAGATAATAAGAATATTATTCAGTACTCATCCTCGGCCAGTCACCGTCAGCCAACATCTGCTGCCATCTCCCTACTTAATGCTGCTTAGCTCATCTCAAACATCTCGACGGAGTGTTGACAGTTCCAAACTTCTTCCAGGACAAGCGATCTCATCTCTCGTGCTGAAGCAAAAAGTTATAGATTATTACACACTCGATATCTGACTACTAAATTCACCGTTTTAGGTACTTATTTCCCCAGAGCAGTCTGTTGGCAAATTGTCGATGATACTGTCCCTACAACATAATACTGGGACTATCTATCACACTGAATTTACAACACATTTATATTAATAAAAATCTGTGTCCTCATGACACGCAAAGTACAAGTGCCTACGTCCTCAGACGCGCAAAATGTAGTAATAACCTGTGTCTTCCGACACACAAAATGTAATATAACCTACGTCCTCAGACGCACAAATTGTAATCATATTTCTTGGCTCTTCACGCCACTTATAAATGAACTGGCCCTAGGTATCGATAGGGGGGAAATTATATAAAAATTTCTCAAAATAATAGTGGTACAGGAATGAAACACATATCACTGAACTCGTAAAATTGCGCAGGTCAAGAATATGCCCATTAATTCTGGAATCGATCGTAGAGATGTTGTCTAGCCGATCTCCCGCGTTAATGCTAGCTATCGCGTGCCCAAGCTAGACTTGGCGCGTTCGTAAGCATTTATCTCTCATTGGTTTAACTTTTTCGTTAACTTCGCGGTTTTTATCAGACCTCGGCCTCGTAGGAGTGTCCAGTAGTACCATCAGCCACTCACGTTACTGCATTATATTTTTTCTAGGCACGAATAGTACAATGAACATGCCATAAGCGTGTCTCACCACGCGTCCCTTCTATTCTGAGGCAGCCACCACCTGTCCTTCTGAAACTTTGCCAGGCTCTTTCTTTTCACAATCCTTAAGTATTTAGCCTTTTGTCAAACTGCTGCAGGTATGTCCCCGCTGTCTCCAACAAATGCTTGAAGTTTCCTCATTTTCGTCTGGCTATTTCATGACGCTGGTGGAAATATTAATTAATTGTAGAAATAAAACATCGAATCATTTATCCATCAGAGGATAAAGGGTTCACTACTATGAGTGTAAGAATTGTTCAGCATGAAAAGTTCTAAAAAAAAAAGAAAGTCCGCGACAGCATATCTCTATCTTTAATACATCGCCCATATTTGTGTTTTTACGTTTTCGTTTTTTCCAACAATCTCCATTCAGTGGAAATTGAAATTACTATCTTCGGAGTAAATTTACGAACTAACGAGCGAGCCTATCACCCCAACTTCGGCCAGCATCAAACTGTCGAGTAATGTCGAGTCAAGACTTCAGAGAAGAGTACAGTATATGTGTTTGGAGCTTCGCTGTTCAGCTCGGCTTTTCTGAATTGCGTCTGGGACCTGCTGTCCATGCGCCTTTTAAGCTTACGCTGGGTAAACTGGGCGAAGACGGGGTGGGTTGCTAGTATTTTGTATAGAAAATTAATATCACAATTACATGCGGTTGGCAGCACTTATATAAACGAAGAAGTGCATCTTGTTGTGGGTACGCAATATCAATATCGGATCAGCCGTCAAAAGTTATAAGGGCGACATATAGGTATACACGACTTTTCTCTGTTAGAAGGGTAAAACAATACTGCCATTATAATGGACAGGCAAAACACTCAAGACTTTATCAATTGGCGGTTTCCCACCAACGTAGCCGAGGATTCTAAGGCATAGACCTATTCCACGTCTGGACTGAGGTCCGAGGTTGCCAGTGGCCATCCTGAGCCTGGTTTGCTCTCTGAGTTTTTTTTTTTAATTGAACACATTCCAGACAAATACCGGGATGGTAAAGTGTCATACTTCAAGTCCTGAGGCTGTTATCATATTCTTTATCACAATGGTTTCAATTACACAGGAATGTGGTCACACACGAAGTACACGAGACTGAAATTCATGATGTCTCAACTCTCAACCAGTCGTTGTTGTTGTTGTTGTTTGAGTCTTCAGTCTTTTGACTGGTTTGATGCAGCCCTCCATTCCTCCCTGTCTTGAGCTAATCGTTTCATCTCTACATAGCTACCACACCCTACCTCCGAAGCAATCTGTTTAATATATTCTAACCTTGGTCTACCCCTACACTTCTTGTCCTCAACCCTTCCTTCCATAACTAAGCTTGCTATTTCTGGGTGTCTTAGTATGTGTCCTACCAACCTATCTCTACTCTTCATTAGCAGTCGCCAGAAACATCTCTCCTCTCCCACTCGTCTTAATACCTCTTCGTTTGTCACCCTATCTACCCATCTGATCTTCATCCTTCTCCTGTAACACCACATTTCAAATGCTTCAATTCTCCTCTTTTCTGCTGCACCAATAGTCCAAGTTTCACTTCCATAGAGCGCCACGCTCCAGACAAAGGCTTTCAAAAATGACTTCCTAATACCTAAATCTATATTCGATGTCAACAGATACCTTTTTTGTAGAAAGGCTTTCCTTGCCTGAGACAACCTACTTTTTATATCCTCTTTGCTTCGTCCATCACTGGTTATTTTGCTTCCTAAGTAACAGAAGTCTCCTACTTCCTTCAGCTTTTCACCTGTCAATGTGATGTCCATAGAGCTTTCTGTTTTATTTCGGCTGCATTCCAGTATTTTTGTTTTACATCTATTAATTTTCATGAAGTATCGGAACAATCCAAGTCGACGGCGATGATCTGCCTAGAACGATAAAATTTAAGTCTCTTGGCTCTACGATAACTGTTGAAGGTCGTCTCACCGAGGAGGTCAACATAAGAATTAATGCTGCGTGGATGAAGTGGCGAACAACGACAGGTGTCATGTGCGATCGCCAGATGAAAGACCACCTAAAATCGAAGATTTACTGCATTGTCATTCGTCCCGCAGCGCTTTATAGTACCGAATGTTGGCCGACCACGAAGGAAGCAGAACGTCGGCTAAGTGTCATGGAGACCAAGATGCTTAGATGGACAGCAGGCATTACTAGGTTGGATCACATCCCCAATCAAAGAATAAGGGAACGATTTGGTATCGCAGCAATCAGTAACAAAATGCGTGAGGGTCGTCTGCGATGGTTTGGGCATGTGCTACGGTCAGGAGCGGACACCATTGCAAAACAGGGCTACACACTGGAGGTCACCGGGAAAAGACCAAAGGGGCGACCGAGACAACGTTGGGCCGATACACTGCACAGGGATTTGAAAGGCGTCAACCTTCATCCGGACATGGCCCATGACCGAGTAAAGTGGAGACAGCGGACTCAAATAGGGGACCCTGCCACGAGGTGGGACAAACGCTATAGAAAAGAAGAAGAATTTTCATCATGTATTCATTCCGTAAGACGGAGTCCATACCATTCGAAAACTCATTCAAATCCTCAGGCGTGTCGGCCAAAATGACGATGTCATCAGCAAATCTTAGAGTTGAAATTGTTTCTCCTTGAATCTTTACTCCCACTTTAAATGTTTCTCCAATTTCCTTCATTGCTTGTTCAATGTAAAGATTGAAAACTATGGGTGATAAGTTGCAGCCTTGCCTTACACCTTGTAATCTATCAATTCTTGCCACAAGATGGCTTCACCCAGAGAAGCCATTTGTAACTTTGAAGATACAAAAATTTTAAAATTTAAGCAAATGACATAATTAGTACTGTAATTGAACAAATCCACCTTTTTGAAACTCTTCTTATCTCCGGGCGTGTGCAGATATTCTGAAAGGACTGGCTCGTACATAGGCCTTACCAAAGCCTCCTATAAATTAATAAAGACGAAGGAAGGTTTACATGCATCTAACTAAAAAGAAACTATCCAATTTAAATTTACTTTATATTCTGAAGCTGCATGCAAGAAATGGATAAATATAATAAAAAAGAGTGACACACAAGAAATGCAATTAAAATATATAATATAATGATATAATAATAATAATAATATTTAGGCCTGTAAAGATTTCTTAGTTTGTTTTCACATTACCGGTAATGCCGTCGTCTGCCCAATATGTCCATTTCACCTCTACACCACTTTGAAGCTGGTCAGCCATCCCTTCACATTTGACGGTTCTCTTCAACGTTGCACAATCAGCCCTACTGTGATTGTGGCATAACAGTAAGAACCCAATCACGTGGTGCCCTCCATACTAAAACAAATCGGAGTCTTCAAGCTTTTTTCTTTCCGTATAAACACGAAGCACTCAGCTCAAGAGAGACACACTACACAACCAGTAATCTCAATGTCTAGAGATGCTTGCCACGGTGGGTGAGTGGTTATAGTGTCGGACTACCAACCCCAAGATTGCAGGTTCGCCCCTGACCGTGGTAAGTGATTTTTGAAAGGCGACAAAAATCACGACACTCATGTCATACGTTGTTGGCATGTTAAAGAACCCATTTGAATTCAGTAGGCCGTGTTCAATGGCAAAATTAATCTCGGGATTTTCCGCCAACACTAAGTTCCTCCATTCTCTACTTGACAGCGCTGCAGTGTCAAGGAGTTTGGATATCTAACTTCCTTGACTTTCATAGCGTTCAAAGGAACGACGAAATTCGACATGCAAGCTACCCTCTGGGTGTCAATTAACAAAGCTTGCACCAGGCACCCGAGGCCATACGATATTATTATTATTATTAATGTCTAGAGAGACAATCACCCCAGCAGTGATCTCAGGTAGCTTGCTACGTCACGTCTGAAAGCCACAGCTCCTACCAGGAAGTCTTTCTCAGAAGCGCTATTGTCATACGCCTGTTTGTCCAGGCCACTCATAGCAAGCCCCTTGCTCGGCTCTCGCATCACCCTGTTCCACGCCTAAGGGCTTCTTCCCTTCTCAGAATCCTTATTGTCTGTCCAAGCCTCTTATAGCACACCCCTTGCTCGGCAGTTTCCTCATGACCAGCAGCAGGCTCACATTTCACCAACAAGTGACAGGCAATTACGTCCCCCACCATTCTCCGTACTTAAATATACCAAAACTGTACAAATGAAATATACTATATTCTTTACAACAGAATCAAAGCAAGCTCCAGAATCTCGTCAAAAGTGACCTAAAATACATTGAATAATTAATAATAAAAAGTATACGTATATGATAATAGTAATAATAATAATAACAAGTATACATATATGATAATAGTAATAATAATAATAATGACACTGTGTCTACTTCAGCCGTGTCCAATGCAATTGAACACGTTGCCAACACGATAACATTATATAAAGAAATAACAAACCTACGAGCCTACATTAAAACTGTCATGGGGAACTCATAAAATATAGGTTACAGAACGCCCCCTTGCTTTTCATTCATTTGGTCCTATACCATAGAATAAAAGGCAATCCTTTTAGGCATGACTTCCCTTCCATAATCCTAACTCCTTCTTTCCACAAATATATACACAACCAACAGGGCTACTAGGATATGTACATCCTCAGATTGGAAATATTGTAAATCGCTAGCACCCTTCCGACCTTTGTAAGGAGCTCGTACGCACAGGCCCCTAATTTCCGTGCAATTTCATACGGTCCTTCATACAAATGAAAAATTTACTTACCAAGTCATCGATGTAACTGGCTGTGAAATCCCCAGTGTCATGTCCCAGAGCGATGTTAAGTGCGCGAATGTGCCCAGCTGACGATGTTTTCATACCAAAAGGAATCCGTGTAAATTGTAACAGCTGGTTTTTGTAACAAAAAGCCGTGAATTGCATATCCTCCTCCCGTAAGGGTACCTGCCAACAACTAGCACTCAAATCTAATGTGGACAGCCATTCTTTACCCCCAAATCTCTGAACTAAATCCTCAGTAGTTTCCGGTCGCTGATGATCCGGCGCAATGCGTTCATTAGCTTGTCCTTCATCCAAACATAGCCTAACTGAGCCTTCCTTCTTAATCACTACTACCAACGGATTGACATACTGGCTCCTACTGAATTCGATCACCTCATCGTCTAGCATCTGCGAAATGACATCATCTACAGCTTTGACATGGGCGTGTGGTATCGGGTATCTTACACCATTAAAACTTGACCTATCGGTGATCTCGAAACTATGCTCGTAAACATGTGTTCTACCAGGTTTGTCAGAGAACACCTCACTGTGCTCTCTCAAGACCTCTAACAACTGAGCCTTCTGCTCTACCTCCAACATGGTATCTTCCACAACACTTGAAAATTCGCCTTCACGCTCCTCTTCCACTACCATACTACAACTTTGAATATCCTCTGATACCATGTCACTACTAACCTCACTGACTTCTTCCTCTTCATTTAAAACCTGGACACACACTGATATACTCACAAAAGTTCCCGAGTCCACCTGATAACTCAGACTAATCGTATCAAAATTCTCACCCCACTTGAATCTCACCTTAGATTCGCCGTAATCAAGCTTACACATCTGACTGCTTAGCCAATCCGCACCCAATATGACAGGATAAACTAAATTCGCGACCACTAGAAAACTCTGACGACCACATTTCTCATCAATGTACATAGGTGCGACAACCTGTCTACGCACTCTCTGTGACTTAGTCCCAACAGCAGACAATATAAATATATTGGACACAGGAATCTCCTCTATGGCTTCTCCTTTACTCTTAACCTCATCATAAATGCCTGCCTTAATGCAAGAACACATGCTCCCTGAGTCCAATAAGGCATCGACAACTTGACCCCATATCTTCACCTTAATCACAGGACTGATCAACGTAGGCTCACACCTCTCCTGCATAACCTCAAACTGGTCATCTAACAATTCCTTTCTAACATCAAGGTCGTATTCTATCTTCTTCAACACATGAACTGGAATACTGGGGTGGGACCCTCTATCTGACCGACTTAAAGAGCCCTGTTCCCGTTTAAATTACTCGGCTGAGCTGGCTGTCTCTCTTCTTCACTCCCCCTATTCTCTAACTGCCTTTGTTCCCCAGGTCCCCAATTTTCTGCCTGCCTCTGTTCTCCGCGCCCCCTATTCCGAAAATTCCCTTGGTCACCCCTATCCCTATTTACAAAATTTCCTCTCTCATTCCTCACAAAATTACCTGGCCTATCGATATTCCTACGCTCATAATGCCTATTCCCTTCCTCCTGATACCCCTGATCGTAATTTCCCTCCCTTCCCTGTTCTTGCCTTTTGCCTCCCATTCTACCCAAAGTATCAAACCTTTCTAACACACGTTCCATGTCCTTAATCGTATTTACATCCTGCATGACTACGGCCATCTTCACCTCATCAGAAAAATGACAGGCCATACGCCTAACAATATCACCTTCAGAAGAACTAGTGTCTAAATTCTGACTGATAAGGACATGTGTGAGGAAATACTCCGTCATGCTCACCCCCTGATTCGACTGATACCTCCCAAAAGAAATCTTGTCTCTTTCTCTTCCTTTAGTCTGTTCATTCCAGAACTTTCCCTCAAACTTCTGCCTAAAATCTTCTAACCCTTGAAAACCTCCCCTAAAATCTTGATACCAAGATTTAGCCTCCCCCACAAAAGCTAAGGATATGACTTCCTCAACAATATCCCAGTCTAAAGTCCCATCTTCTAACCCTTTCGTAAACCTCTTCTGAACAACTTTAACAAACTCCATAGGGTTAAACTGCCTTCCACTAAATTTAGGTAAGTCAGATTCCCTATAGAAGTTACTATGTCCTACAGAGTGATTACAATTTTCCTTATTTGACTTGGCCTGATTCAGTTCTCTTCTTAATTTCAAATTTTAGCTCTCATTAAAGGATTTCAGTTCACAAATCTCCTTTTTTACACTCTTATCTACCATCGTTACTTTGGCTGAAGACACCGCTAGCTCCTGTTCGAAAAACACCTGCTTATTTCTAATCTCAGTTATATCCTTCATTTCTTTCTCTACAACTATCAACCTCTCACTAACTTCTTTCTTGACAATGGCTACCTCATTACTCACCTCGCCTATCTGCTTATCAACAGTATCCATAATGCCCTGCTTCTGTAAGCTCATCTTCTCCTCAACTTGCTCGAATCTTTTATCTACCATCTCAATTCTACTGGCAATTTCCTGACGAATTTCCTTATAGCCTTTACTCATACTTTCTACAATCTTATTAATTTTGCTCTCTAAATCCGTACTTTGAATGTCTATCATAGTACTAAATTCACTGCTCTGATTATTAATTTGAGTACTTAAATCACTACTCTGAGTATCCATTTTAGTACTTAAATCACTTAGTTTACTACTGAATTTAGACATCATCTGCTCCATTAACTTGATCATCTGTGAGTTTTCCCCCAGCCCTACATTTTCCTCGTCACTATTCACTCCCATTCCTAACTCCTTGCTAGTTGCAACATCATCTTTCTCGGCCCCCTCACGTCCCTCCAACGTACCAGAAATCACATCCTTATCTGCCATTTTACTAAGAACTACTCTCGAATTTGTGGAATCTGACCGCTTATTGGTCTGCCTGTTTGACTGACTCCTGCCTCTAGAATGACCAAGAGTGCTTCTGTCAACACTTCTAGATCTCAACTTTAATAAATCAGGCTCACTATTATTACTTAGCATACCCTCCAAAATCACTGAACATATATACCCTTCCTAAAATACCCAATCAGATTTCACAAATTACCTGTGCGTACTGCCATGCTATGCACCAGCCAGCCTTATTCACACTCCATAGTTGGACGCCATTTGTAATCTATCAATTCTTGCCACAAGATGGCTTCACCCAGAGAAGCCATTTGTAACTTTGAAGATACAAAAATTAAATAAAAATGAATATTCTGCCTCATAAATGGCCTTTCTTTAAAATTTAAGCAAATGACATAATTAGTACTGTAATTGAACAAATCCACCTTTTTGAAACTCTTCTTATCTCCGGGCGTGTGCAGATATTCTGAAAGGGCTGGCTCGTACATAGGCCTTACCAAAACCTCCTATAAATTAATAAAGACGAAGGAAGGTTTACATGCATCTAACTAAAAAGAAACTATCCAATTTAAATTTACTTTATATTCTGAAGCTGCATGCAAGAAATGGATAAATATAATAAAAAAGAGTGACACACAAGAAATGCAATTAAAATATATAATATAATAATATAATAATAATAATATTTATGCCTGTAAAGATTTCTTAGTTTGTTTTCACATTACCGGTAATGCCGTCGTCTGCCCAATATGTCCATTTCACCTCTACACCACTTTGAAGCTGGTCAGCCATCCCTTCACATTTGACGGTTCTCTTCAACGTTGCACAATCAGACCTACTGTGATTGTGGCATAACAGTAAGAACCCAATCACGTGGTGCCCTCCATACTAAAACAAATCGGAGTCTTTAAGCTTTTTTCTTTCCGTATAAACACGAAGCACTCAGCTCAAGAGAAACACACTACACAACCAGTAATCTCAATGTCTAGAGACAATCACCCCAGCAGTGATCTCAGGTAGCTTGCTACGTCACGTCTGAAAGCCACAGCTCCTACCAGGAAGTATTTCTCAGAAGCGCTATTGTCATACGCCTGTTTGTCCAGGCCACTCATAGCAAGCCCCTTGCTCGGCTCTCGCATCACCCTGTTCCACGCCTAAGGGCTTCTTCCCTTCTCAGAATCCTTATTGTCTGTCCAAGCATCTTATAGCACACCCCTTGCTCGGCAGTTTCCTCATGACCAGCAGCAGGCTCACATTTCACCAACAAGTGACAGGCAATTACGTCCCCCACCATTCTCCGTACTTAAATATACCAAAACTGTACAAATGAAATATACTATATTCTTTACAACAGAATCAAAGCAAGCTCCAGAATCTCGTCAAAAGTGACCTAAAATACATTGAATAATTAATAATTGCTTGCCACGGTGGGTGAGTGGTTATAGTGTCGGACTACCAACCCCAAGATTGCAGGTTCGCCCCTGGCCATGGTAAGTGATTTTTGAAGGCGACAAAAATCACGACACTCATGTCATACGTTGTTGGCATGTTAAAGAACCCATTTGAATTCAATAGGCCGTGTTCAATGGCAAAATTAATCTCGGGATTTTCCGCCAACACAAAGTTCCTCCATTCTCTACTTGAAAGCGCTGTAGTGTCAAGGAGTTTAGATATCTAACCTCCTTGACTTTCATGGCGTTCAAAGGAACGACGAAATTCGACATGCAAGCTACCCTCTGGGTGTCAATTAACAAAGCTTGCACCAGGCACCCGAGGCCATACGATATTATTATTATTATTATTATTATTATTATTAATAAAAAGTATACGTATATGATAATAGTAATAATAATAATAATAACACTGCGTCTACTGCAGCCGTGTCCAATGCAATTGAACACGTTGCCAACACCATAACATGATATAAAGAAATAACAAACCTACGAGCCTACATTAAAACTGTCATGGGGAACTCATAAAATATAGGTTACAACCTTTCTGAATACCAGCTTCTCTCTCATGTCCTTCAGCTCGAATGACTGCTGTCTGGTTTCTGTATAGATTGTAGATCACCCTCATATCCCTGTACTTTATTCCAATAGATTTCAAAATGCCAAACAATTTAGTCCAATCAACGTTATCGAAAGCCTTTTCTAAGTCTACAAATGCCATGAACCTTCTCTTATCTTTCCTTATTCTACCTTCCAAAATTAGCCTAAGACTTAGTACAGCTTCCCTTTTTCCTACACTTCTCCTGAAACCAAACTGGTCTTCACCCAACTCCGTTTCTATCTGGCTTTCAATCCTCTTGTAAATTATTCTAGACAGGATCTTTGAAGCATGAGTAATCAAGCTGATTGTACGGTAATCTTCACTTCTGCCAGCTCCCACTTTCTTTGGTATAGGGATAATAACATTCTTCTTGAAATCAGGGGGTACCTCACCTGTCTCAAAAATCCTACAAATCAAGTGAAATAACCTGATCAGACCTTCATCTCCTATGCAGCGTAGCAACTCAATCGGTATATCATCTATGCCTGGTGCTTTGTTCCTGCTTAAGTCCTCCAATGCTCTGTCAAATTCTGATCTCAATATTAAATCTCATTTTGCATCCTCATCAATTTCCTCCTTCCTTTCCATTACATGATTCTCAATCTCCTTTCCCTTATACAAACACTCTATGTAATCTTTCCATCTCTCAACCTTTTCTTCCCTATCTGTTAGAGGCTTTCCATTTGTGTCCTTAATATTACAGCACTTGGTCTTCTTTTCCCCAAAAGTATTCTTAATCCTTCGATAAGCTGTGTCTACTTTTCCTAGTTTCAGACAATTTTCTATATCTGCACATTTCTCTTTCAACCATTCTTCTTTCACTTCCTTGCACTTCTTGTTAACCTAATTTCTCAGACGTCTGTATTCTGCTTTCCCCTTTTCATCTCTTACATTCTTGTGTTTCCGCCTTTCATCCATCAATTCTAGTATATCCTGAGTGATCCACGGTTTTTTTACCTATTCTTTCTTTCCTACCAATGTTTTATTCTGTGGATTTTGTTATTTCATTCTTCAAAAGTGCCCATTCGTCTGCAATTGAAGATGGTTTAGGGTTTTTCATTAGTCCTTCCTTTATACTCTTCTTGAATCTTTCTTTTACATCCTTCACTTTCAGTCTGTCTATTGCCCTCCTTTTTGGCTTTTGGCTTTTCTTCAGTTTCTTCAACTTTAATCTGCATTTCATAACAACCAGATTGTGGTCAGAGTTTATGTCAGCACCAGGATATGTTTTGCAATCCAAAATCTGGTTTCGAAACCTCTGCTTGACCATAATGAAGTCGATTTGGTAACGCCCTGTATCTCCTGGTCTCATCCATGTGTATATTCTTCTATTGTGGTTATTGAATAAGGTGTTAGCAATGACCAACTCATGCTCGGTGCAGAATTCTATCAGCCTGCTTCCTCGATCATTCCTTTCACCTAATCCGAAATCTCCTACTATCTTCCCTTCTCTGCCTTTTCCTACCACAGCATTCAAATCTCCCATTACTATAACATTTTCACCACCCTTGATATACCTCAGAATTTCATCTATTTCTTCGTAGACCTTTTGAACATCTTCATCATCAGCTTGACTGGTAGGCATATAGACTTGTACCACTGTGGTGCACGTAGGTTTAGTATTGATTTTTGCTACAATAATTCGTTCACTATATTGCTCATAATATTCCACCCGCTGTCCAAGTTTCCTACTCAATATGAGACCAACCCTGCTTGGCCATTGTTTGATTTAGTGCTAATGACCCTATAGTCACCTGACCAAAAGTCCTGTTCTTCCTGCCAGCGCATTTCACTAATCCCAACCAAATCCAACCTCAACCTATCCATTTCCCATTCTAAGTTTTCTAACCTTCCATCTCCTAGCAGACTTCTAACATTCCACGCTCCGATCCGTAGAATGTCAGATTTCCTCTTTGTCACTTCTGTGATGTTAACCCCCTCTCGAGTAGTCCCCACCGGGAGATCCGAACGGGGGACTAGTTTACCTCCGGATTGAAATTTTACAAGGGAGGAGGCCATCATCACATGTAATTATGCATAGAGAGGTGCATATCCTCGGGAATAGCATTACGGCTGTAGTTTCCCATTGCTTTCAGCCGTGCAGCAGAACGCAGTGTAGCCATTAGTTGGCTTATATTATCAATATCTTAACCGTCTATAAGACAAGTAAAGCTGATTTATTCGGAAAGGCTGCTACTCCCTTTCAGAATAAGTAAAGAGCAATTCTACTAACAAAAATACTAACCTTCTACTGACAATTAAATTCCAAAATTCTACTAACGAAAAATTACTAAATTTCCACCAACAACAAGTACTACCACTAAAACAGTCCGTCACCAGGCACACTCACATGCACCCTCACACATCACAGTCTAATGAAACAATGAACTATATCCAATAAACATGCAACTGCCACCAGACACACTCACACACCACAGTCTAATAGATGATGATGATAATTGTTGTACATAAGATGATAAGCGGACCTGACTACATGGTCATTGGCCCAGATGATGATAAACAGACCTGACTACTTGGTCATAGGCCCAGATGATGATAAACAGACCTGACTACTTGGTCATAGGCCCAGATGATGATAAACAGACCTGCCTACATGGTCATAGGTCCAGATGATGATGATAAACAGACCTGACTACTTGGTCATAGGCCCAGATGATGATGATAAACAGACCTGACTACTTGGTCATTGGCCCAGATGATGATGATAAACAGACCTGACTACTTGGTCATAGGCCCAGATGATGATGATAAACAGACCTGACTACTTGGTCATTGGCCCAGATGATGATGATAAACAGACCTGACTGCATGGTCATTGGCCCAGTTATACACAGCACAAAACTAACTACTAACTTATATACTAGAAGAAGAAATGGAAAATAAAAGGAGAATAAGGCAAATAAAGGACAGGAGGAATAGAAATGCCCTCAACCCTCGAAGAATGCGGATTGAGGGACTTGGAAGGAAGGAGAGCCATGAAAGGCAGATAGGAAAGTGAAAGAGGAGAGGGTCCGCCCCACAGGTAAGGGACAAAAGGGGGAAATCGGACCCAGCTCAGGAATCCCTCGGGGTCGCCAACTCCCGAACTCATAGTCGTGAGCCCCTGAGGGTGTAGCAATATCCAGGGTGCACCAGACGTGGTGGGGCTACATACACCCTGCCTCATAAGTCTACTTTTTCCTCATTTTTGCAAAAGGAGATAAGTAGGCTAACAAAGAAAGGAAGAAGAAAGGAGTCGAAGAGTCAAAACAGCCAACGTCGTGTGTAACTCAGCGTGACGAAATAAGGGCTTTAGCTTCTAGCAGACACAATGTTGAGGGGGACATGAAGTAGAATCTTAGTTCAGTAGCTAGCGGATCTGTGCGAGAACTCTCGCACAATGTGTTGTGTGTCCCATGTGTACAGACTATCCGCCCGCATCTAGTGCTATGCCGTCTGCCAGGGGGTATAGTCTTGTTTATTTGTTTAAAAGCACTTTATAAACAAATTCCGTTGACTTTTCAAGAAATGCAAGATTTTTCCTGTAGTATTCGGATGGATTGGATGATTTTGGTACAAACCACACCTTCGAACTCCCTCAGGTTTAGTTTTGTGAAACACACCTTAGCGTATTATATAATAAGATTGTTCTCTTAAGGGGTGGAACAGTGAGGGTATCTACTCCTCTAAATTATACGATACAAATTTAGAATGAATTAAAATTTAGAGGTGTAAGCCTAAATATGAAAAAAGCCTAAAAATAATGATACAAAAATTAAATAAAAACAAATAATTATAATAATAAGCAAAAATATACGGAAAACAAAAAAACAGAATTTTCAGAGAACAAGTTATTTGAGTAGATAATTCAGATAGAATCTAGAGCTGGGATTCTTATGTAGTATCAAGTGGCATTATATGTACATACATAAATATGTAACAAAAAGCACCAAAATATGTAGATTGAGCAAGAAAATGGCTATAGGTTATCATGGAAACAAACATAAACTGTAAAATTCATCAATGCGCTTAAGGGGGTTAAGGGGTACCCTAGAATTTGTAAACGCAACTTACACGTGCGATATGTTGTACAGAAGGTCTATTATATCTCTAAACAGCAACATTATTTTCAAAAATTCCTGAATTGAAATAGTGTTTTTTGCAGCTTTTGGGAATTTGGGCCATTGGAAGCTAAAAATCCTGAATTTTCATGCACCACAAGCCTTTATAATTTATTAAAGGGGTCTTCGTGGGGATGGGGACTTTTCACAGCGGGGAGAGTCAGTTTTTATTTGATATATATTGCGTTTCGTCAACAAGGTTTTCAATATTATTTTATTGTCAGGAAGTACACGTTAGGTGAATTTAGTTTGAGAGCACGTTTTAACAAATCATACATGGGTTGTTTTGTTTTGTTTTGGCACCTTAGTTATAACTGGATTAATAACTCACTTAGATGGTTCCAAGTTTCACAGGCCCTCGATGTAGTCCCCTCCGTTGCGTACAACGTGTTCCCAGCGATGCGGAAGTCGTTGGATCCCGTTGGCACTGCCCAATCTATTGATGGTACGAAGAGAGCGCTCGGCAGCCTGCTTAACGTCTTCAATAGTACGGAAGCGCTCCCCGCGCATTGTCATCTTCATCTTCGGAATGAGATCATAGTCGCAGGGACTGATGTCGGGAGAATATGGGGGGTGATAGAGGACCTCCCAGCCCCAGCGATCCAACAATGCCGACACAATGCCTGCTGTGTGTGCCCTAGCATTGTCATGCAGAACGATGGGTGGTGTAACCATGTGGTGGCGCCGTTTCCTTCTCAGAGCTCCTCGGAGATGGTCTTGTAGAAACGAACAATAGTACGCCGCATTAACGGTTTGCCCTCGGGGAACCGTATGGTGAATGATCACACCATCCCAATCATAGGCAAGAATCAACATTACCTTCACATTAGTGGGGGTTGGTCGAACTGTTTGTTTCCGTCAGTCAGTATGAAAGAAAGCAGCATGTGGCCTCTTGGGAGGTCTGGTGTAGGCCTTTCAAGTTGACGTCCGGAAGCGACCTGCTCGTTATGATGAGGATGAAATGAAAAAGACGTTACAAACACCTAGTCCCCAGGGAATTAACTCTAATGGAGATGAAATTCTCACGGCCACAGGAAAACGAACCCGGCATCCTTCAAGTAGTAAGCCATGCACCCTCGAAATGAAACAATTAACCAAACAGTTATTTGACTACTTCTGGAACAAGAAGGTTGGTTGGTTCCTTAGTTTAGGGGCTGCGACAACGCGGTCATGTAGCCCCGTGTATTTTGGGTGTATTTAGAATCTGTCTGATATCCGGTGATTGTGATGACTGTATTAGTGTGTGTTATCTGTTTTTAATTCAAGTACGGACTGCATACGATAATTTCAAGAGGTCCCTACTTTCACTACCAAATGCCACCGTCCACGACATTCAGCTGTGAACTTGGCTACTACTAGATGCCATCGCAGCCAGCGCCTGGTGACGAACGTTGGAACTTCAGAGCATTTAACCTAACCTACAAATTTTGCTTCACACACGTTTAGTAAATGGAAGCTTCTTTTACATGCCATAAATCTATGACAAGGGCCCGCCGGCTTTACTTCCCCTCCAAAGGAAGGCATACTGAGGGATTTTAACGCTCTTAAAAATCCGACGACTTCGGCCGGGTTTGAACCCGTGATCATAGGCATAGAAGCTCAGCATGCTACCAACTACGGCACCGAAGCCGCCTGGGACAAGACGACCACTACATCATGGGTTAAAGAAACTCGGTAATAGAACTTGAAAGATCTAACATCCCGGAGGCCCAAATGTTAGAAAGGGATACGTTTCGAAACCGTATACACGATCTGGAAGGGTTCCAAGACGAGTAAGTGCTACAAAGACCGGAAGAGCTTGGACGGAAATCCAACGGCAGCATCAGAGCGAACTATGAAGGAGTACTGGAGGCAGAGGACATAACTTACAAGGCAGAAATAGTGAAATATTGTATGGTGATCCTAAGTGGTCAATTCGCAAATTAAAACAAAAAAAACATAAGGGTAAGATGACCGAATTGGAAGCCATTTTTAGCCTATTTTCAATTTAAAAAAAAATAGGCTTATGTGATCAGCTTTTGTCCGTGTGTGTGTGTGTATGAGGTGTGGGTCCCCCCCTAATAACTTCTAAACGGCTGGAGCGATTTCAATGAAACTCGGTATGTTCAGAGCACTATTCCGGACGACCCCGACTTTGCCCTTCAAATTTTGTTATGTCTCACCAATCCAACATGGCGGCTGTGCAAAATATTTCACCAGCATTCAATATTTCCGAAACTATTCCCGATATCACCCTGGAATTGTTTACGGTGATAAAGGGAACTACTAGAAGTTCACCTATGTGACTTTTGAAAAACTCGTAACTACAAAACCAACATGGCGGCCACGCGAATTTGCGACTTTTAAATAGACGTTTATCGCGATTTAACCAACCAAACGCAATAAAACTTGGTACAGTATATGTTTATACACATTGGAATGCACCGACATCTAACTTCGTTCAATTATTTACATAACCACAAGATGGCGGATGTGCGAAATATTTCACCGGCATTCTATATCTCTGAAACTATTAGCGGTATCACCCTGAAATTTTGTACGGATATAAAGGACACTACTGGAAGTTCATCTATAAGACTTTCAAAAACTGGTAAACTACAAAACGAACATGGCGGCCAAGCGAATTTGAAAATTTTAAATAGACCTTTCTAGCGATTTAATGATCCAAACGCAATGAAATCTGGTACAGGAAATGTTTATACACATTGTAATGCACTGGTATCTAATTTAGTTTAATTGTTTACATAACCTCAAGATGGCGGCTGTGCGAATTTTAAAATTAAGTTTTTATTTCTTGTGTCGTAGTCATGCGATCGAAGAGAAAGTTTGAATAATGAACCTACGCAATAATTTTCCTTTAATGTTACATGAGTCTATGGCCTATACATTTAACAATCCAACATGGTGACCATCCTAAATATTTAGACGGCTCTGAATTCTACGAATCTATTGTAGCAAACAAACTGATTTTTTATATTTTCATAGGGGCAATGAACTTAAGTTCACCTATAGGACTTTAAATAACCTGGTGATCACAAATCCAACATGGCGGCGACGCGAAGTATAAATATTCACATGGACGTTTCTCGCAATTTAACCATCCGAATGCAGTGAAACTTGGTATAGTAAATCCTTATACGAATGTTAATCCACTGGCATCTAATTTATTTCAATTGTTTCCATAACCACAAGATGGCAGCTGAGCGAAATTTTAAAATCTCCTTGTTACTTCTTGTGTCCTAATCATGCGATTGAAGTTTGAATGCTACACGTACACAATAATCTTCATGTAACAGTACATAACTCTAGGTCCTACATATATAAAATCCAACATGGCGACCATCCGAAATATTTAGTCGGTTCTCAACATCTACGAATCTATTACAGCAATCAAACTGAAATGTTGTATGTTAACAGAGGCAATTAACATAAGCAGGATATATGGAAATAGGCTGTATAGTTCTTCATGGAACTATTTGTTCAGTGTTGCCTTAGTGATCGAAATTCGATGTTTTTTCAGCTGGCCAACTGAAAAACATACAATATATATTTAAAGGGTAAGTGTGGGCCGCAAGTGGCTTCCTTACTGTGATCACGTGAAGACCGAATGTTCGCAGTGCACAGCTGGCTCAATCTCAGGCTGCAGTAGCTCAACAATTGGTCAAATGACGTCAGGCTTCTACAAGGAAACATCGCTCTGGCGTGACTATCTTTTTTATCTTCGAACAAGAAGCAATGAGTGCCCTAATTCAATGGAACGTCCTCAGAAATCCACTAGGGAAACCCGTACTTGTTTAACTATCCGTTTCGAACGAAATGCAAACAAAAAAGTTGATGTGATTTCCTTTAGCTACTAACCCCTCGTGGGATAGCGGCTAGCATTCTTGGCTGTCGCGTCGCCACGGATGCCCGAGTTGGATTCCTGGCTCTGCCAACAAATTTAATTCTGGTCGAGGGCTAGAACGCGGACAGCTCAGCTCAGCCTCGTGAGGCAAGAGCAAGGAAGTGGTTTTCCGTGGTTTCCCATTTCTACTCCAAGCGAATATGGGGATGGCTGCTTCCTTCCCAATCCCACCTGAATTACAAAACAAGTTACATACACTACTACAGCCATCACAATAACACATCAGGCAAAATTCCACACTCACCAAGTACACGGGGCTAAATGACCACGAAGTCCAAGCCTCTCAAATGAAACAATAGCATTGCTAATAACGATGCTGTTGTCGATTTATTTAAAGGTTCCACGACATTCTAGTCACTTGGCCGCTTTTACTTGGGTGTATGAGTGGAATTTACCTGGTAACCTGTGTTATTGTGATAGTGTGTGTATTTATATTTGGGGCTAGGATTGGGTACGAGACGGCTGTGGTCTTATGTTAGGAACCATCGCGACATTTGCCTGGAGTAGAAGTGTGTAACCAATGAAAACCACTTCCAAGAAGGCTGAGATGGAAATCGATCCCACCTTTTCTCCGTTCCAGCCCTCAGACCAGAATTAAAATTTCTTGGTAGAGCTGAGAATCGAACCCGGATCTCCGGGGCGGCAGCCAAGGACGCTAGTCGCTACACCACGAGGTAGCCACGGCAACGAAACGTACTGAAGCATTTAATTCAGTACCAGGCAGTTACTTGACCTCATCTGGGAACGGTACATAACAATGTCCATAGTTAAACTTTGACTACATGCACCTATTAATATTTAATAAGTACACGCCTGGTGAACATTGTACACTAAGAAAATAATGTCACGAAAACACGAAATATATCATCTTTGTAAACACATTTAATCAACTGTTCTACAAGCAGAATAGTTAAGGCTATTTTGTATCGTGATCATTTTCCTCTATAAAGTTGTCCTCGAAAGTATCTGCGTCTCATCCAACTTCTTGCGTTATAACGTCATAGATTTCTTCTTCAGTAAGTCACTTCGGATATTTAGCTCTTATACAAGCCATAAAAACACAGAATAGTACGAGACATGGAGATCGTTTCTAATTCTATTAAAACATGATTTAAGCTAATAAAAATAATACCGAGTGAAATAACTGAATCAATAAGCGACGTGGATAAATGGTGCTCCAAGAATAACTTGGTCATTAACATATCTAAGAAGCGGCTTCGGTGGCGTAGTCGGTAGCATGCTGAGCTTCTATGCCCAAGATAGCGGGTTCAAACCCGGCCGAAGCCGTCGGATTTTTTAAGAGCGTTAAAAATCCCTCAGTATGCCTTCCTTCGGAGGGGAAGTAAAGCCGGCGGTCCCATGTCATAGATTTATGGCATGTTAAAGAACCTTCCACTAATTGCACCTGTGTGAAGCTAAATTGGATAGGTTATTGTAAACAACGCTCTTAGGTTTCTAAGTTCGTTGCCAAGAGCCGACTGCGGTGGCGTCTAGCAGCTGAGTTGTGAACTTAGCCTAGTAGTCGTTGACGGTGGCGCTTGGCGGCAAAAGTAGGAACTATTTGAAAAATTCTAAGTTGCAGTACTTAAATTAAAATAACAGATAACACACACTAATACAGTCATCACAATTAACACCGGTTATCAGACAGATTCTACACACACCCAAAGTACACGGGGCTACATGACCGCGTTGTCGCAGCCCCTAAACTTAAGAACCAACCAACCAACCAACCAACATATCTAAGACGAACACAGTGATCCTAAGAAACGGAGGAAGAGCTTCCGCATCAGCTGAGATACACATAAGGGAAAGAAAACTGAAAATAGTATCAGAAATCAAGTATTTAGGAATCACTCTACAAAAGACCGCAAAATGCTTCACAAAACACATAAAAGAAAAGGCAACTAAAGCGATAATGACAATGCACGAAATAAGAAACATTCGATCCCTCTGCCTAAAGACGGCGATGCTGCTATTCCGAGTAAAAAATTTACCAATACTGACGTATGGCATAGAAATCATCTGGTCACACCTAACATTGAAGAATCTATCTACGATGGAAGGAGTGAAGGCATGATACATAAAGAAAGCGTTTTAGGAGTGTCAAAAATGACGCATTCAAGATACACATTTATGTTGGCGAAGGAAATTTTCCTCATCGAGGATCTCAGGACAAGCATACTCCTACCTAACACCTGCGCCTCACAGAACCTGCTAGCAACACTGAATAAGTTGGTTGGTTGGTTCCTTATTTTATGGGCTGCGACAACACGGTCATGTAGCCCCGTGTACTTTGGGTGTGTGTAGAATCTGTCTGATAACCGGTGTTAATTGTGATGGCTGTATTAGTGGTGTATCTGTTTTTATCATTTTTAATGATCTTGTCGACTTCGTCGTTACGCTGGGGTCTGGCGTTACGTTACGGTGACGGACGGACAGATGCACTGAGGTGTGTGACGTCATAGTACCGCTCGGTGCATGTGTACCCCGAGAATCGCTACTTCGTTAGTATAAGACAAAAATCCCCGATTCTTGGATGTCACTGGTAATCTCGAGAACCACTGGATGGATTTTGATGCGGTTTTCACCATTTTGTAAAGGATATCTCGAGGAAAGATTCTGTAGAAAATAATTTATGTATGATCAAAGGAAGCCAAGCAGTAACGATTTCAGTGAAAAAGTCGAAAACAAACTTGGCGCCCGTGCGCTTCTTAAGCTTACGCTGGGCAAACCGTTAAAATTATCAATATACTATGAGCGTAAGAATTGGTCAGCATGAAAAGTTCTACAAAAAAGTCCGCGAGAGCATATCTCTATCTTCAATACATCGCCCACTATAAGTGTTTTTAGACTGGATGGAAGGGGCTAGTCCCCGCGCGCTCTGATGAGCGTGACGGCATCCCGCACTTGCCCTTCGCGAGTAATTTGAAACAAGATAAGCAAGATAAGTATTATGCAGAAATTTTCTAACATGTCAAGGGTGTTTGGTTTCGAGCGAAGCGAGAATCCTCCAGGTTCTAGCATTTTTCAGCATTTGTAGCATTTACAGTAAAATGATACAAAGTCTAGTCTTTCAGACTGACTGTCACTCTTTTTAATTCAAGGAAGGACTGCAACTTTGAATTTATCAAATAGTTCCTACTTTTGCCTTCAAACGCCACCGTCAACGACTACTCGGCCTAGTTCAGAACTTAGCTACTAGACGCCACCGCAGTTGGCTCTTGGCAACGAACGTAGGGACCTAAGAGCGTTGTTTACATTCTTAACCTATCCAATTTAGCTTCACACAGGTGTAATTATTGGAAGGTTCTTTAACATGCCATAAATCTATGACATGGGACCGCCGGCTTTACTTCCCCTCCGAAGGAAGGCATACTGAGGGATTTTTAACGCTCTCAAAAAAATCCGACGGCATCGGCCGGGTTTGAACCCGCGATCTTGGGCATAGAAGCTCAGCATGCTACCAACTACGCCATCGAAGCCGCCAACACTGAATAGGAAATGAGAGGAAATTCAACCGGCATTCTACAGCACAGGAGCCATGTGGACAAAGGAAAACGTCCAAATCAGACACGTCATCACTAGGTTGGCAGCCCATGGATTCCACCACCTGATATGCAAGATCACAAACTTTCACGAACCAAATATAGACTGTGTATGTAGGCTGTGTGAAACGGCATGTGATCGTTATCACATCGAACTATGCACAAAAAGGACAAAGTCAATATCTGAATATGCAAACATGTAAAATTTCAATTTCATCTTGGCTATTTGGCTGCAATAAAGATTTATTATAACTGAATCAATATTATTATTATTATTTTAGTCGTTTACCCTCCAGGTTGGTGGAACCCACGGACTCAGCGAGGGAACTCACCACTGCCGCCTCTACGGGCAGTGTCCTAGAGCTGGGAACATCGAATCGGAAGGGATACAACTGGTGAGGCGGCCTCACCTGCAAAGCGAACAGGGGCCTCATGAGGGAAGGTAAGGGATGGTGAGGATCGATAGGCAAGGAAGAGGGAAGGAGGCGGCCGTGGCCTTGAAGAAGGTACCATCCCGGCATTTGCCCGAAGACGAAGTGGGAAACCACGGAAAACCACTTCGAAGATGGCTGAGGGGGAATCGAACCCCCTCTACTCATTTGGGCCACCCGAGGCTGAGTAGACCCCGTTCCAGTCCTCTTACCACTATCAATATTATACTTATAAAATATAGCTACTCGCGTGGTGTACTTTGTTCACCGTACCACGCAACAGCTCAATATTTTTTCCTGTGAATCAGCACAAGCGAATCCGGCAACAATGACACTGCTTGTGGTCGTTTGGGAACATTTTAAGAATATGTTAGTACAGCGTTTCCCAAACTGTGGTACGCGTACCACTGGCGGTACGTTCGTACTGTTGCAGTGGTACGCGGTGATGTTACGAAAGATATAAAAAATATAAAAATATAAAAATACTAGCAGGTACCCGCGGCTTCGCCCGCGATCAAGACAATGGGGACGATGCATTATTGCTGATAATTGGTCTATTCTATTACAGCAATCGCGGCTATATTCTGATACATACAGTTTATTGATATGATCAGCAAAGTGGTAATTTTATAGAGTTGTGAACGTCTGCAGGGTTCGATGTTACATTATGTTAACACATTTTAAAATTACGTTTATGGTTTTGCCATCTTCTGCTGAGACATAACGATTTTGTTGCCCGGATGCTCGCGAGCACGCCACATACAGTTGGCCATGGGAAAAAATGGTTTTGTCTAAATGTGCACGTGCTACTGCTAAGTGTGTGTCATTGCGCTTTGTTAAAGAAATTGCGAATATTGTTTGAAGAGGGAACTGCACTCTTGCACACTGGAATGGCAAATCTACCGGAATATGGGGAATTAAAAGTATTCTTACTTAAGCTATTCTGGATGTAATTTGGCCATACTAATTGATGATTTGAACATAAACATATCCCTATTAATAGACCTATGATTAAATATCGCTCACCTTGGCTGCTGATATACATTATGCAGTCTCTTCCAGTGTTACATCCCAGGGATTGAAATTCTCCAACGACCCTTTTGCCCCACATGCCTCTCTAAGTAATTAAAATTCCTGATTGTTGTTGTTTGAGTCTTCAGTTTTTTTTAACTGGTTTGATGCAGCCCTCCATGTCTCCTTCTCCTGAGCTAATCGTTTCATTTCTACATAGCTACCACACCCTACATCCGAGGCAATCTGTTTAACCCTGGTTTACCCCTACAGTTCTAGTCCGCGACCCTCCCACCCATAACTACTGTCGACCAAACTATTTTGTGTACTCGAGTTTGAAGTTTGTTTGTGAAGTAACCGATAGACCTTTATAAAATCCAATAACATCATCATTTTTGTCGTTCTATTTTACGTTAGATCATGTTGGTTTGGAATTTTTAATATATATTTTAATATTTTTTATCACAGTTGGAACACAAGAAGTGCCCGTTTTTAAGCGTTTTTCAACCATGCGTCACATTTAAGAATTATTATCTCACAAATCCGTCATCAGATCGAATCCAAATTTTAACACAATATACATTGGAATGTTGTATAACAGGTTTATTAATTTTAAAATTGTGTGTGTCCAAGAAACAAAGTTGTTATCATTTTTGTAAGGTAACTTTTCCTCGGCTCAGGATGTTTGAAAATGTCGTTTTTGGTCGCGTTGTAATCCTTATACATCAAAACGGTATGCTGTTTGATTGTGAAATACGTAAATTAATTCACTTATTGTATATCGGTTTGTATTTGTACGGAGAATTAAGACATGGTTCACCAGTTAGCCGCTCCGGTGAAAGCAGTACATCATTGCCAAGATGGGCTACATCACGCGTCATGGCGCGTCTCGCTCGGAAGTGATTGGCTCCATCTCAGCAACGCTGTACAGCTTTTCCTTAAGCGGCTAGCTGGAGAACCATGTGTTATTTCCTCGTACAAATACAAACCGATATAAAATAAGTGAATTAATTTACCTATTTCAAAGTCATACAGCATAACTTTTTGATGTATAAGGATTACAACACAACCAAGAACTACATTTTCCAACGACCCCAAGCCGAGAAAGAGCTACCTTACAAAAATGATAACAAATTCGTCCTTGAACACACAAAATTTTGAAATTAATAAACCAGTTATACAACATTCCAATGTATATTGTGTTAAAATTTGGATTCGATCTGATGACGGGTTTGTGAGATAATCTTATATATAAAAGTGAAAGTCTGTATGTATGTATGTGGGTGGGTTGGTTCCGTATACAAATCTACACCGTTCCACCAATCTCAACCAAATTTTGCATACACATAGTTTAGGACCCAGAAGGAACCGCTGGCTACATGAATTTTCGATAGTCTTTCTCATTTTTCTGATTTCGGCCCTTTTGCACTCAAGCACAGGCTAATCAAATCATAAAATATACTCATGAAGGAATGGCAAGATAGATAGTTTCCATGGCAACATAGTCGAGACACGGCCGTCTGTATGCCAGTTGCGCTCTGCACTACCGGTATAGAAAATGAGCATCTTTACTTGAAATCCCGTTAGTTACTCACCTACTCACACAGCACTGTCAACCGAGTTTAGCATAACAAAGACTTGACACTATCTTCTACTATATATTTGTCAAATACCACCCATCACTCACTCACTCATTCATTCATCACGAAACCTCAGAAACCACCGAACGGATTGGAATGAAATTTGGTATGCTGCTTCTACAAGGGCCACAAATGCCCACTAAGAGAGGATTTTTGTATATTCAGGTTCTAAAGGGGTGTTAAGGGGGGTAGACCTGCATTTCATTGAATAGCAATATCTCCCGATTGGTTTCATTGGGGGATGTGATACTCGGCACATAAACTCATCATAAGAAGACACGAGTCTGAGGGTTTTTCGATGTGGTGTATATTATGAGGTGAAAGGGGGTGAAAAGTGGGGATTGAAAGATTCCTAACGGAGCGTGTATCTCTTAAACGACATAGGCGAAGAGTTTGAAACTCAGCGGAAAAAATCAGCATGAAAGTAAGTAAATATGTGTTTGACCGTTTTTTTTCATGAATCCAATTTAAGGGGCCCATGGGGAGGAGTGAAATTCTGGGAGTGGGGGACAGGAAAGAAAGTGTCCTAACTGATTGACTAACTCACTCATCAAACTCAGGGGGAAAAAACTGCTTTAAGGTAAGTAAATAGCTGTTCGACAGTTTTTTTTTTCATAAATCAAATTTAAGGGGTTCATGGGGAAGGGTGAAATTCTGAAAAAAGAAAATTGAAAGAAAATGTCCTGACTAACTCAGTCACTCACTCACTCATCATCGCCCAGCAAAAAGTATTGAAGTTAGAAACATGACAGTTTGGGGATATGTTCATTGTATGTCAAAACCATCTACTAAGGGAGGATTTTCGGATATTCAGGTTCTAAAGGGGTCTTAAGGGGGTTAAACTTGCATTTCATTGAATAACAATATCTCCCGATTGGTTTCATTGGGGGATGTAATACATGGCATATATACTCATCATTAAAAAGTAAGAAGACACGTTTCTGAGGGTTTTTCGATGTGGTGTATATTATGAGGTGAAAGGGGAGTAGTGGTTTTTGAGGGGTTCAGATACCACCTCCACCTCCCCACCTCACAAGATGGCGGCAACCCGATATCTCTCGAACGCATGGTTGTATTTTGACAAATGAGGTGTCATTGAACTCGGGCTGATACCCCCTTTCCAATGGACAACATATTTCCACCCCAAAATAAAACCTACCCCTACTAGGGGGTGAAATTGTAATTTTTTAGAAAATCTCTCTTTCCAATTGTAACATGTGAGAGTTTGAATGCTAATATGGATTTAAACGTTGTTCTACATAAAGTGCATGTGTTCGGTGGATAGCCACTATGAATTAGCATGCCCACTCATGGCTTTTGAAGAGGGTGGGGGAGTGGACCCCTGTTGATGGGTCATTGTTGACAGGTCATTGTTGACGAGTCATTGTTGACGGGTCCTTGTTGGCGAGTCCTTGTTGACGGGTCCTTGTTGACGGGTCCCTGTGGACGGGTCCTTATGACTGTTCCCTTTGGACTGGTCCCTAATGATATGATGAAATTAAACGTTGTTCCACATGAAACGCATGTGAAGAGCCGTTTGCTACTATGAATTAACATGTTTGTTTTCTGTTTTTACGCATGCGCACTTGGGGTTTTCGTAAGAGGGCGGACTTTTTAAATAATGATTTATAGATGAGTTATTTAAAAAAATAACCAATAGATCCAAAACTAATAGGTCATTGGCTTTTTAATATCTCATGAACCAATAAAGCTAGGGACTTGTATGAGGGGTCGTTGGACTTGGTATGACGCCCCGTTTTTCAATGTATTTTTTTTGTCAAAAGGACCTAAGTACACTTTTGTTAATATCTCGCTAACTAATAATCACAGAGGGTCAAGTGAGGTGTCATAGGACTTAAAATGGCCAACCCCTCCCCATGACCAATGAATTTACCCCAAAATAAAACAGCAAGGTCATTAACCTAAGATTTTATCAACTAATAATCAGAGAGGGACAAATATGGTGTCACAAGACTCAGGATGGCCAACACTTTTCCATGACCAACGAATTTACCCAAAATACCCAAAACAGCAAGGTCATTGACCTAAGATTTTATAAACTTATCAGTAGAGAGGGTCAAGTGAGGTGTCATAGGACTACGAATGGTTAACCCTTTCCCATGACAAATGAATTTACCCCAAAAATCCAAAACAGCAAGGTCATTGACCTGAGATTTTATAAACTAATAATCGGATATCAACATGTGAGGTGTCATAGGACTTAGAATGGTAAAGCCTTTCCCATGGCTAATGAATTTACCCAAAAATACCCAATACATCAAGGTCATCGACCTTAGATTTTATAAACTAATAATCGGATATGAACATGTGAAATGTTTACAGTGAGTGATGAAACATAGCTAGGTAGTGAAAGAATTATTGTAGGCTACATGTATGGTGACTGACAAATCTTTCACCATTGGAACTTGTTTTCAGATCAAACTGCAGTACAGAGAGAGTATAGGTTGTAGGTATGGGATAATAAATGACAAATGGTGTATACAAAATCTGATTTATCGATTCAAGAAATAAGAGTAGACAATCTTTAATTGATTGGTTAAAGAGGATAGCTAAAATCCAAAATAGTGACTATATCGAACTAAACTGATCCAAGCTGAATCAAACCCAACTAAACCGAACTAAACCGAAGCAAACTTATTCAAAAACAAGTCAATGGTTTAAGTGTAAAACTTGTGGGTGAATGTGGTCATTGGTAATGTCAGAAAGGAAAGGGGTAACGCTCTACCTATAGAGGGTAGGTAAAGCTAGTGCATGATGCTAATGCACACACACAAGTACATGAAACACACACAACTAACCTATACTGTTTTTATGGGTTGACTGTTAAAACTTGCTCAGTGGTTACTGGGGCAAGATGGTCGCTACACACAACAAGCGTTAAATACTTGAGGCTAATAATCTACACACACGCACACACACACACACACACACACACACACACACACACACACACAAACACACACTTGTTCTAAACTAAACTGTCTTGCAGACAGTGCTCACACTGTAGGCAGATGACAGAAATGCTTGGCTAACAGAAATACAATCATTTCCGGTTGTCTAATGTTACCAGCTAACCATTTTGTGCTGCAGTGGCGAGCACATGTGCCACTTCCACTAGAGATTTTAACTCGATTTCAATCTCTAAGTCCTAGAACGAATCAACTAAGAAAAAAGGGCATAGTGGCGCAGTGGTTAAGCTGTTAGCCTTTCACTAAAGTGGACTAGGGTTTGATTTCAGGTTAATACGCATGTCATAAACATATAAAAAAGCAGAGATAATGTTTTAAACCGATTACACTCGTCTCTTTTCAAATTATTACTTGGATTACAAATACAAAGGTGGACTGGGTGTGATATACAGTTAATGCTGCCTATCGCACACTAGCTGTAAGGAAGCCATATGTAGAGCTATATGTAGAGAACTACCTAGGGATTTCATGAACTGGTATAGCTATGTCGCATAAACGGTGCAGGATACAATCCAGCAACTATAATTCGTATCTTGTGGAACAGAGAAAATGCACTTTTGCCTTGATGGATAACAAATGTGTGCATACGAATGACCTACGCATTAGCCTAGCAAGGGGTTATAACCACGAGGAGGAGGTGTGATTTCTATATTTTATTGTTTAGAGACATGGCTTTTGTAACCAGTAGATTTAATTGATTTAGTATTTTGTAAATAATTATTTTTGTAATTGTAAATAGTTAATTTTTTGTAAATAGTGGAAACAATTTATTTTTGTAATGGTAAATGTTAAATGTATAATTAAAGTTTTTGGGATGAGTGTGCATGTCAATGATGTTTTAGGGATAAATAGAGTGGTTGTGTGTTTGTTCTCAAAGACAGGCAAGGTTGTGTGGATGTATGACTACACAGAAAGAGAGAGAGAGAGAGTGTAGAAACAGCCTTACCTGCAGTAGTAATAGTAGACCTCTATGTTTTGCATACACATAGACAGACTGTACGATCGCAATGGCCAAGCACTCACTTTAACACCATTTACAAAATCTTAAAATGAAAAAATCATGTTTCGCAAATATGAACTTTTGACATAAACAAAATAAAAATAAAATGTGTAAACAACAACAAATTGGAAAATCCATGTTTCCATATCATGAAATTCAAAAACTTTAAACTGACATTTAAAAGAAATGCAAATGGAAAATTGACAAATTGTAATGTGTGAAATGTGAAAATGAACAAATGGCTATCATTATTTAAAAAAAAAAATGGTGCTGTATTGTGCCCGTTTAGACCGGAGTCCGCGCGACCACATATGCATTTTACCAATAATCAGTCAAAATATCCCGGAGCGCCAGATGGGTTAAAGCAAATCGCAAAAACGATATCAAATGAAAAAATGCTTTACTGATTTTTGGCTCAATGCAACAATGAGGATAGAAGGAGATTCAATTGGGTATAACACATCCTGTAAAATTATCTCATTTTATTTTGAATTTAAAATTGACTGCTAAAATGCTCAAAGCAGCATCACTCACGTGTGGCGACCCACACTCCTATTTACACAATATACAGAATTTTTCCAAACACATTTGACAATTATTTTTGGAAACACAAGTCTGATTAATAGTCCTGTAGACTGTGTTCCAAAATTATATATAATTAATGATTAAATCCAGTTCAAATTTAATTGTCTCTACTGGAAATATCGTAGTTCACTGTTTGAATTTTCACATAATATTAACACTCGTAGAATAAATGTTCATAGAATTTTTAAATTTCACTTATTTTTCCAGTTTCAAAAATACATTGTCGAAAAATATTATTATCATCATTGAATCAACACAAATTATTTACACATATTAATAACATCTGAAAAGTATTTGACCTTGAGCATAGCATCGAAGAACTGTGCGAAGCACAACAAAAATTAATTGTTCTTCTGACATTAAACGTTTCGAGAAGTGACTCGATTATGAACTTCCAAGTTCCTAACAAAATATATGATTTCTGAATCATCAACTTGATCAATAAATTGTTGAACCATTCAACTATTCAATTTTCCACTTAGAATCATCATTAAGAAAAATATTTATATTCATGGCCATTTTTAGCAATTTTCACAACTTGCAATTCTTCGACAGAATGCGGAAATAACAATTGTAGTTTCATAATGAATTCATTTAGTTCATGGCACTAGGATTGAAAATATCCTTCAAATTATTCGTGGTTAAAGAATTATTTTTAATTGGCAGTGGCCCATTCTATTATTTGTGTAAGAACACAATATTACAACAACAACAACGGCAAAGGTCTTCCTCTGAAGAAGAATAAACTATTATCATGACAAATCCGGGTTCTAGCAAAATCAAAGTCTTAATGAAATCCGTAAACAAGGTTGAAATAAGAACTGATGGTTTCTAAGAAATAACCTTCGGGTCATTCATACGACGAAATGTGTAGTTCCAATACTCCTATAAACCTGAGCCATCGAACCTGCTATTTGATTGATGCTCGAAAAAACCTCCTCATTCCTGCGACTTAAACATGCGCACCTGGGAATGGCATTTCAACTACTCCACACATAAATTTTCTTCCCAAAATGTATACAATAAATCAAGCCTCTGCTTGTTATCAACACTGGAAGATTAATAAACTTACAAGTTTATTTTATTTTACCATTCAGTTCAACCCGTGAATTTACCATACTTATGAAAATCTTTATTTCACTTTCGAGTGTATTTACGTCATGATTTTATATAAATACAAAAATATCCTATTTGATACAAATATCATTTGCTTCCCGTTTCATGCCTCTCCGTGTTATCTGAAAAATATACTTTACTCATTGCAAATATCAACTGTTCAACCAGAACTGAAATGTTGGTTGAATGCGGGCTTGCGCTAACCACTCTCCTTCGGAAAATCTCCTGTTCCAAACTAGAAATGATTAAACTACTTCATAAGCTCTCTCTCAATACATATGATTATTAGAAAATATATTATCCAAGAATTATTTAGAAAAGTTATAAAAATTATTATTATTATTATTAGTGGATTATTATTATTATTATTATTAGTTATATTATTTTAAATATGTTTAATTATCATCTCATTATGTGAGAATCCACATGTTCGAATCTTCGAATATGGAAAAAAAAATCCATTCCTCAACAAAAATAATTTAACTCAACCTTCACATCGACGGTTTTCCGTGATATCCCTAAAATATGAAATATTCAAATAAATGCTCGAAATGCTCGGTCATCGATCCTAAACTGTTCTGAGTGCTGAAAATACTCAGAATAACTCTAACAAGTCTTGCGTAAATCATTGCAAGATTTAAAATACGAAGAAAAATAAATGTGTTGGTCATCTGCCGAAAAATAGTTTGTTCCAATTAGCTAGGCATAATATAATTCAAATGTGGCTTACATTTCTTGATGGTCTTGAAGCGTAGTGAACCTGGTCTGTACCAGATCTATCCATAGACATGCCCTATCGGACAAGCACGTATAATCCTTGTATCGGCCTCCATTATATACCCACAATCCGTCTAGTCAGACATAGTGGTAGTATCTCTTGACGTTTGAATTAACTGTTGTTCCATTTTAATATGGGCTTCTATCAAAGCCATAACAGTTTGCTTAAATGGGGTCAGATCTAAGTGATCTATTCTTAGATATGTCAGTTGTAACATAACTCACGGTAATCTTATCAATACAAGAAGACACTGACAGTCTAACCAATCAACGGCTGTTCTGAAGATCGTTCCCTGGGCATGGCTTCACACCATCTACCATGCGCTAAGCAACCTGTAGTTTCCCTTGCGTAGACTAATGAACACCACCGTGATCGACTGGTCTTCAATGTACTGATAGATCGGAGTGGTTATTAAGTTACAAATATGAAAACTGACTAAATGGACTAAACATCCAAGTATTAGGTTATTACTGGACTGTGACAAAGTACTAATTCTAGACAAAGTCTAGCATATGTCCATGTAGAAACATAAATATTTCCACTAATGTCTGCAGAAAATAATCAATCACCTAGTGATTCTCCTCGCCGGAAACTTACTAAGTTCCACTTCGTAGCGCAGCACTTTTTGTGACTATCACAACTTTGAAAATTACTTCTGCGTAGATCCGGCAACCATGTGCCTTGGCTCAGCGTAGCAGCAACTTGCTCGGCAAGTGCTTGTGTTGGAATGAGCTATCGATGCCTCGGCCGGACGGCTTTTATTCAAAACAGCCAGGGTCACGCGTCATCACGCTGAAATATGGAAATCCTCATATCTCTGGTATCCCTGGTCCGATTTACTTGATACTAAGTGCATTCTCTTTCATTTGGCCGTGCCAGTAATCTGATCCAAGTCTCAAGTCTCTACTCCATGGTTAACTATTTAATCAATAAATAGCCTCGACCTCTGCTATTACTCGCTACGTCACTTGACATGCTAGTATCGGTATATTCTTTCCAATTCCTTCTCGAAGCAATGGAGCGCGATATTCAAATATCTCAACTTTCAAAAGCGGCTGTAGCCTTTCCCTTGATATCTAGGTGTCTGAATCTTGGAATACCCATTCCTAGAGTTGGGCACAGTATGGTTGAGGTGTGAATCAAACCCTACTTATTTTGGACCACCCGAGACTGAGTATACTTGTTTTAGTCCTCATACCACTTTTAAAATTTTGTGTTAAAGCTAGGAATTGAACCCAAGAGCTTGTAGGGGGAGACAAAGGTTAGAATATGTTAAACAGATAGCCTTGAATGTAGGATGTGGTAGCTATATAGAAATGAAACGATTAGCTCGGGACAGATAGGTACTGAGATCTGCATCAAACCAGTCAAAGGACTAAAGACTCAAACAACAACATGTACGTTCACCAAAATAATGTTGTGTAACGGTAAATGTTAGTCAACGAACAGTAATGCATTACTAAAACCCATGACACGATACCTAAGAGCTTTTCTAAAATGATTTTAAAATACCTTTAACCCTATATTGAACACCCAGTTCGCAAGACTCATAACTGCAATGTTATGGTAAAACAAAACAAAATCTATATTTCAAAACAAGCAAGTGGTTTAGTCAATGTATACTGGAAAAAGTTTTGTAAACACTCAAGTCCTCAAGACCAATTAAATTAGTAACTGTCAGGTTGGCCGAGTGGTTAAGGTGTTTGACTTAAGATCAAATTTCTGTATAAGGAAGCAAGGGTTCGAATCCCTTACCTGACATAACTATTGCCTTAACATGGCTTGGCCACACTGTATTATTATGATACTCGGTACACAAACCATAGATATAGTGTATTGTTTAAGGCCACTCTCTTTCTGAACATAGTCAGAGACGGTTGATGGTTAACAATTGTATTAATAGTGGGACATGGGGATAGCAATTAAGAAAAAACAGCCAATACCCATACAATATTTTTATTCATTTAGTTTTTTTTACAATAGTTACACACTGAATACAACTTTTTATCTCTTTACCATTGTTTGATATAGATTTTAAACATAACGCTTGTTGTAGATCCTTTTACAACTTTCTCCAGGTACTCTTGTTCTTAAAAACTGGGGAAGCCGCAATGGTTTTATAGACAATAAACCCTCATTCTCTTCTTTTTCATCATCATCATCATCATCATCATCATCATAAATATTATCTTTATAATTATTATAGTCATTGTCACCATCATTATCATCATCATCGTCATCATCCTCAACATCCCTAGAACTATCGAATTCTTTTTTTTTCCTTTTCAAAAGGGACCTCTTGAAGAGTCTGTGTTGCTTTTGATAATGTTACGGTTTTATTGAACGTTGACAACTGTCCTAACATGACTTTTTGAGGAGATAAATGTTTTTTCACAAGGAAGTCACTATGTTGAGTAACACTATGTTTTTGTTGGGCTTGCTTTTTCTTGTTCTTTTGATCATGTTTTGTTAACACTAACGGTGTTTCATTAGGTATACCACATTGATGAGTACCCACACTTAAGACCTCACTATGTTTACTTTTTAGATGGCCTAGACATTTTGTTGTTCTTTGTTTTGAGCACTGCCAAAATATGATGCCATTCGCATTTTCTCGCTTATAGTTATAAGAGTACCCATGATACAGGGCACGTGGTTTACCTTTATTGGTTATCGTATATTCCATAGTAGCCACTGACTTGTATAGTCGATCCGCCTACTACAAAGGTCTGAACACTTGTGGTGAAAGAATGATGTTGTGTTGACGTTTTATGCAGGATGATGTTGGTGACATATGCGGGTGGCTTATGTGGGTGGCTTATGTTGATGACATGTGTTGTTGGCTGATTTAGGTGGCTTATGTTGATAGTTTATGGTGGTGGCTTATGTTGATGGCTTATGTTGGTGGCTTATGTTAGTGGCTTATGTTGATGACATATGTTGGTGACTTATGTTGATAGCTTATGTTGGTGGCTAATGTTGATGACATGTTGTTGACTTATGGTGGTGGCTTATGTTGATGGTTTATCTTGCTGGCCTATGTTGATGGTTTATGTTAATGGTTTAGGTTAATGTCTTAGGTTGATGGCTTAAGTTGATGGCTTATGTTGGTGGCTTATGGTGGTGGCTTATGCTGGTGGCTTATGGTGGTGGTTTATGGTGGTGGCTTATGTTGATGACATATGTTGGTGACTTATGTTGGTGGCTTATGTTGGTGGCTTATGGTGGTGGCTTATGATGGTGGCTTATGGTGGTGGCTTATGGTGGTGGCATATAATGGTGGGTTATGGTGGTGGCTTGTGGTGGCTTATGATGGTGGCTTGTGGTGATGGCTTATGGTGGCTTATGGTGGTGACTTATAGTTGTGACCTATGTTGGTGGCTTATTTTTGGTGGTTTACGTTAATACCTTATTTGTAATGGCTTATTTGACACGTTATTGTTGTCAATGTATTTAGAGGATTTTTCTCTTGGTCTTGGAAAGTATCTGAACCCTTTTTTATGGTAGCATAATGCTTACCGCCATGTTTGTAAGCAACAACAACACACTAAAATTCCAAGAATCCAAAGTACTCTAATGTTAATGATTGTCTCTCAACTCCTTTCAACGTCTAGTCAAAAACATTATATATTTTTCACATTTTTCAAGAAAGGTAAATTGGGAAAGTAGGCTATATGTTTTAACTAAAAATCATATCAAATCATATGCTAACTCCAACACCTACGTCTATCCCACTCTCAGTCAAAAAATATAATATTCTTCAAATTTTTCCAAAACAGTATTTGGAAAGTAGGCCATATTTTGAAAACTAATCATCCTATAAAGTCATATATAGACTCAAACCAATGGCTTTTATATCCTTAATCGTAAGAACAAAATATGGAATTTTTGACATTTTTTCCAAAAATGTTCATTTTAAAACGGGGCTATATTTTGGAAACTAGGAATTTTACAAGAAAGTTTGTTTAACGTAAATGACAGGTATTCACCCCCACTACCCACAAACCAAGTCCCAGGTCTCTGGGACAGTTCTAGCACCTCCTACTCCTCACCCTCCTAACAAGATGGCGGCAGTAGCTTAACTTAACCTAGCCTAACCTAACAAGATGGCGGCCGTAGCCTAACCTAACCTAACCTACGAGGTGTGATCAAAAAGTTCCAAAATGGCGGCCGTAGCTTTACTTAACCTAACCTAACCTAACTAAACCTAAACCTACGAGGTGTGATCAAAAAGTTCCAAAATGGCGGCAGTAGCTTAACTCAACCTAACCTAACCCTACGAGGAGTGATCAAAAAGTTCCAAAATGTGTGGAGGAATGTGAAGGAGGAGGGTGTTTGTAGAACTCTTAAAAACTACTGGGGTAGGGTGGGGGTAGTAAGAAATAAAAACAGTATTAATTATTATTCAGCATGAGAGTTTTTTAATTCGTTAAAACGTACAATACATCTATTGTTTTTTATACCCTCATAAATTAGATATAGAGAATGTCCACCATGATTTAGATCCTCGAGCACATTTTCTGACATATCATTAAAACGTGTAGGAAGGAATGTCTGAAAATTTTCACTAACACATAGTACACGTTCACCATACATTGTGTCCACTTTTTGAATGTTGATGATACGGAATGGAGTATGCATTGGTAATTCAGTGAGCTTTTTTCTCTCTAATCCGCAGTTCTGCCCCATAGCATTGAGAATGTTTATTGTAGTAGCCTATAAAGAAACAAAAAAAAATGTCTATTACAGTTAAGCTATAAGTGACCAGAACCACTACATATATATATATATATATATATATATATATATATATATATATCATTTTATTCTAAGAGATTTCCATGATGATAAGAAAAAAAGAGCTTACCATAATGATGGATTGAGTGTAAGAAAACGTCTTTTGCTGCTTGATGTCACTACTAAAGTGATACTCTTACAACAGACAAGTGAGTTCATGTTTCGCTGACGTAATCGTATGTTTCCACGCACTTCCTGTGTTGAGCGCGTCATAGTGGCTAAATTTAAAACTCTAGATGAGATGTTTTGCTGACGTAATCGTATGTTCCCCGCACGCACACTTTGGACGAGTCCTTTTTGAAGGAGTTTTTTTTTTCACGGGTCCCGGAGGAAGGGTCCTTGTTGACGAGACCCTGCGGGCGGGTCCCTTTGGCATAAATAAAATGCATGGGCCAGTCCACAGGGATCAGTCCAAAGGACCCACCCGCAGGGACTCGTCAACAAGGACCCTTCCTCCGGGACTCGTAAAAAAAAGACTCCTTCAAAAAGGACTCGTCCAAAGTGTGCGTGCGGGGAACATACGATTACGTCAGCAAAACATCTCATCTAGAGTTTTAAATTTAGCCACTATGACTCGCTCAACACAGGAAGTGCGTGGAAACATACGATTACGTCAGCGAAACATGAACTCACTTGTCTGTTGTAAGAGTATCACTTTAGTAGTGACATCAAGCAGCAAAAGACGTTTTCTTACACTCAATCCATCATTATGGTAAGCTCTTTCTTTCTTATCATCATGGAAATCTCTTAGAATAAAATGATATATATATATATATATATATGTAGTGGTTCTGGTCACTTATAGCTTAACTGTAATAGACATTTTTTTTGTTTCTTTATAGGCTACTACAATAAACATTCTCAATGCTATGGGGCAGAACTGCGGATTAGAGAGAAAAAAGCTCACTGAATTACCAATGCATACTCCATTCCGTATCATCAACATTCAAAAAGTGGACACAATGTATGGTGAACGTGTACTATGTGTTAGTGAAAATTTTCAGACATTCCTTCCTACACGTTTTAATGATATGTCAGAAAATGTGCTCGAGGATCTAAATCATGGTGGACATTCTCTATATCTAATTTATGAGGGTATAAAAAACAATAGATGTATTGTACGTTTTAACGAATTAAAAAACTCTCATGCTGAATAATAATTAATACTGTTTTTATTTCTTACTACCCCCACCCTACCCCAGTAGTTTTTAAGAGTTCTACAAACACCCTCCTCCTTCACATTCCTCCACACATTTTGGAACTTTTTGATCACTCCTCGTAGGGTTAGGTTAGGTTGAGTTAAGCTACTGCCGCCATTTTGGAACTTTTTGATCACACCTCGTAGGTTTAGGTTTAGTTAGGTTAGGTTAGGTTAAGTAAAGCTACGGCCGCCATTTTGGAACTTTTTGATCACTCCTTGTAGGTTAGGTTAGGTTAGGTTAGGTTAGGCTAGGCTAGGTTTGGTTAAGTTGCAGCCACATTTTTGGAACTTTTTGATCACACCTCGTAGGTTAGGTTAGGTTAGGCTACGGCCGCCATCTTGTTAGGTTAGGCTAGGTTAAGTTAAGCTACTGCCGCCATCTTGTTAGGAGGGTGAGGAGGAGGAGGTGCTAGAACTGTCCCAGAGACCTGGGACTTGGTTTGTGGGTAGTGGGGGTGAATACCTGTCATTTACGTTAAACAAACTTTCTTGTAAAATTCCTAGTTTCCAAAATATAGCCCCGTTTTAGAATGAACATTTTTGGAAAAAATGTCAAAAATTCCATATTTTGTTCTTACGATTAAGGATATAAAAGCCATTGGTTTGAGTCTATATATGACTTTATAGGATGATTAGTTTTCAAAATATGGCCTACTTTCCAAATACTGTTTTGGAAAAATTTGAAGAATATTATATTTTTTGACTGAGAGTGGGATAGACGTAGGTGTTGGAGTTAGCATATGATTTGATATGATTTTTAGTTAAAACATATAGCCTACTTTCCCAATTTACCTTTCTTGAAAAATGTGAAAAATATATAATGTTTTTGACTAGACGTTGAAAGGAGTTGAGAGACAATCATTAACATTAGAGTACTTTGGATTCTTGGAATTTTAGTGTGTTGTTGTTGCTTACAAACATGGCGGTAAGCATTATGCTACCATAAAAAAAAGGGTTCAGATACTTTCCAAGATCAAGAGAAAAATCCTCTAAATACATTGACAACAATAACGTGTCAAATAAGCCATTACAAATAAGGTATTAACGTAAACCACCAAAAATAAGCCACCAACATAGGTCACCACTGTAAGTCACCACCATAAGCCACCATAAGCCATCACCACAAGCCACCATCATAAGCCACCACAAGCCACCACCATAACCCACCATTATATGCCACCACCATAAGCCACCACCATAAGCCACCATCATAAGCCACCACCATAAGCCACCAACATAAGCCACCAACATAAGTCACCAACATATGTCATCAACATAAGCCACCACCATAAACCACCACCATAAGCCACCAGCATAAGCCACCACCATAAGCCACCAACTTAAGCCATCAACTTAAGCCATCAACCTAAGACATTAACCTAAACCATTAACATAAACCATCAACATAGGCCAGCAAGATAAACCATCAACATAAGCCACCACCATAAGTCAACAACATGTCATCAACATTAGCCACCAACATAAGCTATCAACATAAGTCACCAACATATGTCATCAACATAAGCCACTAACATAAGCCACCAACATAAGCCATCAACATAAGCCACCACCATAAACTATCAACATAAGCCACCTAAATCAGCCAACAACACATGTCATCAACATAAGCCACCCACATAAGCCACCCGCATATGTCACCAACATCATCCTGCATAAAACGTCAACACAACATCATTCTTTCACCACAAGTGTTCAGACCTTTGTAGTAGGCGGATCGACTATACAAGTCAGTGGCTACTATGGAATATACGATAACCAATAAAGGTAAACCACGTGCCCTGTATCATGGGTACTCTTATAACTATAAGCGAGAAAATGCGAATGGCATCATATTTTGGCAGTGCTCAAAACAAAGAACAACAAAATGTCTAGGCCATCTAAAAAGTAAACATAGTGAGGTCTTAAGTGTGGGTACTCATCAATGTGGTATACCTAATGAAACACCGTTAGTGTTAACAAAACATGATCAAAAGAACAAGAAAAAGCAAGCCCAACAAAAACATAGTGTTACTCAACATAGTGACTTCCTTGTGAAAAAACATTTATCTCCTCAAAAAGTCATGTTAGGACAGTTGTCAACGTTCAATAAAACCGTAACATTATCAAAAGCAACACAGACTCTTCAAGAGGTCCCTTTTGAAAAGGAAAAAAAAAGAATTCGATAGTTCTAGGGATGTTGAGGATGATGATGATGATGATGATAATGATGGTGACAATGACTATAATAATTATAAAGATAATATTTATGATGATGATGATGATGATGATGATGAAAAAGAAGAGAATGAGGGTTTATTGTCTATAAAACCATTGCGGCTTCCCCAGTTTTTAAGAACAAGAGTACCTGGAGAAAGTTGTAAAAGGATCTACAACAAGCGTTATGTTTAAAATATATATCAAACAATGGTAAAGAGATAAAAAGTTGTATTCAGTGTGTAACTATTGTAAAAAAAACTAAATGAATAAAAATATTGTATGGGTATTGGCTGTTTTTTCTTAATTGCAATCCCCATGTCCCACTATTAATACAATTGTTAACCATCAACCGTCTCTGACTATGTTCAGAAAGAGAGTGGCCTTAAACAAAACACTATATCTATGGTTTGTGTACCGAGTATCATAATAATACAGTGTGGCCAAGCCATGTTAAGGCAATAGTTATGTCAGGTAATGGATTCGAACCCTTGCTTCCTTATACAGAAATTTGATCTTAAGTCAAACACCTTAACCACTCGGCCAACCTGACAGTTACTAATTTAATTGGTCTTGAGGACTTGAGTGTTTACAAAACTTTTTCCAGTATACATTGACTAAACCACTTGCTTGTTTTGAAATATAGATTTTGTTTTGTTTTACCATAACATTGCAGTTATGAGTCTTGCGAACTGGGTGTTCAATATAGGGTTAAAGGTATTTTAAAATCATTTTAGAAAAGCTCTTAGGTATCGTGTCATGGGTTTTAGTAATGCATTACTGTTCGTTGACTAACATTTACCGTTACACAACATTATTTTGGTGAACGTACATGTTGTTGTTTGAGTCTTTATTCCTTTGACTGGTTTGATGCAGATCTCAGTACCTATCTGTCCCGAGCTAAACGTTTCATTTCTATATAGCTACCACATCCTACATTCAAGGCTATCTGTTTAACATATTCTAACCTTTGTCTCCCCCTACAAGCTCTTGGGATCAATTCCTAGCTTTAACACAAAATTTTAAAAGTGGTATGAGGACTAAAACAAGTATACTCAGTCTCGGGTGGTCCAAAGTAAGTAGGGTTTGATTCACACCTCAACCATACAGCACCATTTTTTTTTTAAAATAATGATAGCCATTTGTTCATTTTCACATTTCACACATTACAATTTGTCAATTTTCCATTTGCATTTCTTTTAAATGTCAGTTTAAAGTTTTTGAATTTCATGATATGGAAACATGGATTTTCCAATTTGTTGTTGTTTACACATTTTATTTTTATTTTGTTTATGTCAAAAGTTCATATTTGCGAAACATGATTTTTTCATTTTAAGATTTTGTAAATGGTGTTAAAGTGAGTGCTTGGCCATTGCGATCGTACAGTCTGTCTATGTGTATGCAAAACATAGAGGTCTACTATTACTACTGCAGGTAAGGCTGTTTCTACACTCTCTCTCTCTCTCTTTCTGTGTAGTCATACATCCACACAACCTTGCCTGTCTTTGAGAACAAACACACAACCACTCTATTTATCCCTAAAAACATCATTGACATGCACACTCATCCCAAAAACTTTAATTATACATTTAACATTTACCATTACAAAAATAAATTGTTTCCACTATTTACAAAAAATTAACTATTTACAATTACAAAAATAATTATTTACAAAATACTAAATCAATTAAATCTACTGGTTACAAAAGCCATGTCTCTAAACAATAAAATATAGAAATCACACCTCCTCCTCGTGGTTATAACCCCTTGCTAGGCTAATGCGTAGGTCATTCGTATGCACACATTTGTTATCCATCAAGGCAAAAGTGCATTTTCTCTGTTCCACAAGATACGAATTATAGTTGCTGGATTGTATCCTGCACCGTTTATGCGACATAGCTATACCAGTTCATGAAATCCCTAGGTAGTTCTCTACATATAGCTCTACATATGGCTTCCTTACAGCTAGTGTGCGATAGGCAGCATTAACTGTATATCACACCCAGTCCACCTTTGTATTTGTAATCCAAGTAATAATTTGAAAAGAGACGAGTGTAATCGGTTTAAAACATTATCTCTGCTTTTTTATATGTTTATGACATGCGTATTAACCTGAAATCAAACCCTAGTCCACTTTAGTGAAAGGCTAACAGCTTAACCACTGCGCCACTATGCCCTTTTTTCTTAGTTGATTCGTTCTAGGACTTAGAGATTGAAATCGAGTTAAAATCTCTAGTGGAAGTGGCACATGTGCTCGCCACTGCAGCACAAAATGGTTAGCTGGTAACATTAGACAACCGGAAATGATTGTATTTCTGTTAGCCAAGCATTTCTGTCATCTGCCTACAGTGTGAGCACTGTCTGCAAGACAGTTTAGTTTAGAACAAGTGTGTGTTTGTGTGTGTGTGTGTGTGTATGTGTGTGTGTGTGTGTGTGTGCGTGTGTGTAGATTATTAGCCTCAAGTATTTAACGCTTGTTGTGTGTAGCGACCATCTTGCCCCAGTAACCACTGAGCAAGTTTTAACAGTCAACCCATAAAAACAGTATAGGTTAGTTGTGTGTGTTTCATGTACTTGTGTGTGTGCATTAGCATCATGCACTAGCTTTACCTACCCTCTATAGGTAGAGCGTTACCCCTTTCCTTTCTGACATTACCAATGACCACATTCACCCACAAGTTTAACACTTAAACCATTGACTTGTTTTTGATTAAGTTTGCTTCGGTCTAGTTCGGTTTAGTTGGGTTTGATTCAGCTTGGATCAGTTTAGTTCGATATAGTCACTATTTTGGATTTTAGCTATCCTCTTTAACCAATCAATTAAAGATTGTCTACTCTTATTTCTTGAATCGATAAATCAGATTTTGTATACACCATTTGTCATTTATTATCCCATACCTACAACCTATACTCTCTCTGTACTGCAGTTTGATCTGAAAACAAGTTCCAATGGTGAAAGATTTGTCAGTCACCATACATGTAGCCTACAATAATTCTTTCACTACCTAGCTATGTTTCATCACTCACTGTAAACATTTCACATGTTCATATCCGATTATTAGTTTATAAAATCTAAGGTCGATGACCTTGATGTATTGGGTATTTTTGGGTAAATTCATTAGCCATGGGAAAGGCTTTACCATTCTAAGTCCTATGACACCTCACATGTTGATATCCGATTATTAGTTTATAAAATCTCAGGTCAATGACCTTGCTGTTTTGGATTTTTGGGGTAAATTCATTTGTCATGGGAAAGGGTTAACCATTCGTAGTCCTATGACACCTCACTTGACCCTCTCTACTGATAAGTTTATAAAATCTTAGGTCAATGACCTTGCTGTTTTGGGTATTTTGGGTAAATTCGTTGGTCATGGAAAAGTGTTGGCCATCCTGAGTCTTGTGACACCATATTTGTCCCTCTCTGATTATTAGTTGATAAAATCTTAGGTTAATGACCTTGCTGTTTTATTTTGGGGTAAATTCATTGGTCATGGGGAGGGGTTGGCCATTTTAAGTCCTATGACACCTCACTTGACCCTCTGTGATTATTAGTTAGCGAGATATTAACAAAAGTGTACTTAGGTCCTTTTGACAAAAAAAATACATTGAAAAACGGGGCGTCATACCAAGTCCAACGACCCCTCATACAAGTCCCTAGCTTTATTGGTTCATGAGATATTAAAAAGCCAATGACCTATTAGTTTTGGATCTATTGGTTATTTTTTTAAATAACTCATCTATAAATCATTATTTAAAAAGTCCGCCCTCTTACGAAAACCCCAAGTGCGCATGCGTAAAAACAGAAAACAAACATGTTAATTCATAGTAGCAAACGGCTCTTCACATGCGTTTCATGTGGAACAACGTTTAATTTCATCATATCATTAGGGACCAGTCCAAAGGGAACAGTCAAAAGGACCCGTCCACAGGGACCCGTCAACAAGGACCCGTCAACAAGGACTCGTCAACAAGGACCCGTCAACAATGACTCGTCAACAATGACCTGTCAACAATGATCCATCAACAGGGGTCCACTCCCCCACCCTCTTCAAAAGCCATGAGTGGGCATGCTAATTCATAGTGGCTATCCACCGAACACATGCACTTTATGTAGAACAACGTTTAAATCCATATTAGCATTCAAACTCTCACATGTTACAATTGGAAAGAGAGATTTTCTAAAAAATTACAATTTCACCCCCTAGTAGGGGTAGGTTTTATTTTGGGGTGGAAATATGTTGTCCATTGGAAAGGGGGTATCAGCCCGAGTTCAATGACACCTCATTTGTCAAAACCCAACCATGCGTTCGAGAGATATCGGGCTGCCGCCATCTTGTGAGGTGGGGAGGTGGAGGTGGTATCTGAACCCCTCAAAAACCACTACTAAGGGGTGAAAAGTAGGGATTGAAAGATTCATAATGGAGCGTGTATCTCTTAAACAACATAGGCGAGGAATTTGAAACTCAGCGGAAAAAATTCAGCATAGAAAATAAGTAAATATATGTTTGACCGTTTTTTCATAAATCCAACTTAAGGGGCCCACGGGGAGGGGTGAAATTCTGGGGGGGGGGGGAGGGGGAACAGGAAAGAAAGTGTCCTAACTGATTGACTGACTGACTCACTCATCAAACTCAGGGGGAAAAACTGCTTTAAAGTAAGTAAATAGCTATTCGACAGTTTTTTTTGAAGGGGTTCATCGGGAGGGGTGAAATTCTGAAGAAAAACAAATGAAAGAAAATGTCCCGACTCATTCACTCACTCATCATCGCCCAGCCAAAAATATTGAAGTTGTAAACATGGCATTTTGGGGATATGTTCTTTGTATGTCAAAACCGTGCACTTAGTTAGGATTTTTGGATATTCAGGCTCTAAAGGGGTCTTAAGGGGGTTAAACCTGCATTTCATTGAATAACAATATCTCACGAGTGTTTTTATTTGTGGATGTGATACTCGGCATATAAACTAATCATTAAAAATAAGCAGACATGTGTCTAAGGGTTTTTCGATGTGGTGTATTATTATGAGGTGAAAGGGGTGAATAGTGGGGGTTGAAGGATTCCTAACGGAGCGTGTAGGCCTATCTCTTAAACGACATAGGCAAGAAATTTGAAACTCAGCGAAAAAAATCAGCTAAATAAATAAGTAAATCGGTGTTCGACGTTTTTTTTTTCATAAATTAATTTAAGGGGCCAATGGTATGGGGTGAAATTCTGGGGGAAAAATGGAGAGAAAGTGTCCTAACTGACTGACTAACTCACTCATCAAACTCGGAGGAAAAAGACAGCTTAAAAATAAGGTAATAGGTGTTCAAGAGTTTTTTCATCAACCCAATTTAAGGGGCCCATGGGGAGGGGTGAAATTCTGGTAAAAATAATTGAAAGAAAATGTCCTGTCTGACTCACTCACTCATCACGCCCAGCGAAAACTATTAAAGTTGGAAAAATGAAATTTTGGGAATATGTTCTCTGTATGTCGATAACGTCAACTAAGGAATGATTTTTGTTTATTCGGGTTTTAAAGAGATGTTAAGGGGGTAAACGTGCATTTCATTGAATAGCGATATCTCATGAGTTGTTTCTTTGGGGATGTGATATTCGGTATATAAACTAATCATTAAAAATAATCAGACATATATCTAAGGGTTTATCGATGTGGTGTACATTATGAGGTGAAATGGGTGAAAATTGGAGGTTGAGGGATTCTTAACGGAGCGTGTATCTCTTAAACGACATAGGCGAGAAGTTTGAAATTCGGCGGGGAGAAAACAGCTTAAAATACAAGTAAATAGATGTTCGACCGTTTTTTTTTCATAAATCCAATTTAAGGGGCCCTTAGAGAGGGGTGAAATTCTGGCGAAAAAAAAACAGGAAAGGAAGTGTCCTAACTGACTCACTTACTCACTCATCAAACTCAGGGCGAAAACAGCTTTAAATAAGTAAATAGGTGTTCGACCGTTTGTTTCATAAATCCAATTTAAGGGGTTCATGGGGAGGGGTGAAATTATCAAAAATAAATGAAAGGAAATGTCCTGACTCACTCACTCACTCACTCATCATTGCCAAGCCAAAGTTATTGAAGTTAGAAACATGAAATTTTGGGGATATGTTCGTTGTATGTCGAAAACGTCCACTAAGGAAAGAGTTTTGAATATTCAGGTTCTAAATAGGTGTTAAGGGGGGGGGGTAAATGTGCATTTCATTGAATAACAATATCTCACGAGTGGTTACTTTTGGGGATGTGATACTTGGCATATATACTAATCATTAAAAATAAGCTGACACCTGTCTAATGGTTTTTCGATGTAGTGTATATTATGAGGTGAAAGGGATGAAAAGTGGGGGTTGAAAGATTCTTAACGGAGCGTCTATCACTTAAACGACATAGGCGAGGAGTTTGAAACTCGGAGGAAATCAATCAGCTTAAAAATAAATAAATAAAATAAATAGGGGTTCGACCGTTTTTTCATAAATCCAATTTAAGGGGCCTATGGGGAGGGGTGAAATACTGGAAGAAAACGTCCTCTAAGGAAGGATTTTTGGATGTTCACTCTCATCGACCAACCCAAACTATTAATGTTAGCAGAATGATATTTTGGGGATATGTTTGTTGTGTGTCGAAAACATCTACTAAGGAGGGATTTTTGGATATTCAGGTTCTAAAGGGGTGTTAACGGGGTTAAACCTGCATTTCATTGAATAACAATATGACACGACTATGACGCGAGCGAAGCGAGGCTAAAAATGAGATGGTGTGTGTCAGTGTATTACTCAATCACGCAAGTACCACTGGTCCGATTTACATGAATTTTACATGGAAGTAGCTGATTTACCTGGTTAACATATTGGTTACTTTTGATTTCAATACTTTGCATTATTTAAAGATGGCGACCATTTTAGTGACGTCACTACACCCTTCGGTTTAAAACTTTCATATTTCCATTTCAAATAAAAAGAGAACGCTAAGAAATAGCAAACTTTTGATGGCATATACGAGGTTTAAAATTACATTTTCTATCCGAAAGGTATCTACAACCGTTAGCGAGTAAAACCTAAATTTGTGCTATTAACACGGTCAACGCCGAGCGGTGTAGTTGGACAAAATGTTCCTTCCTTATTCTCCCTCTGCGCAGCACCTCGCCTATCCCCTGTTTTAACTGTCACCTTCACATTTTAATTTATTTATGAAGCGTGGCGAAGCACGGGTACTTCAGCTAGTAATTCATAAATGTGACGCATGGTTGAAACACGCTTAAAAACGGGCACTTTTTGTGTTTCAACTGCGATAAAAAATATTAAAATATACATTAAAAATTCCAAACCTACATGAACTAACGTAAAATCGAACGACAAAAATGATGATGTCATTGGATTTTATGAAGGTCTATTGGTTAGTTCACCAACAACCTTCAAACTCGAGTGCACATAATATTTTGGTCGACAGTAAGCTTGCTATTTCTGGGTGTCATAATATGTGTCCTACCCTCCTATCTCTTCTTAATACCTCTTCATTTGTTACCCTAGAATAATAATATCGTATGGCCTAGGGTGCCTGGTGCAAGCTTTGTTAATTGACACCCAGAGGGTAGCTTGCATGTCGAATTTCGTCGTTCCTTTGAACGCTATGAAAGTCAAGGAGGTTAGATATCTAAACTCCTTGACACTACAGCGCTTTCAAGTAGAGAATGGAGGAACTTTGTGTTGGCGGAAAATCCCGAGATTAATTTTGCCATTGAACACGGCCTACTGAATTCAAATGGGTTCTTTAACATGCCAACAACGTATGACATGAGTATCGTGATTTTTGTCGCCTTCAAAAATCACTTACCATGGCCAGGGGAGAACCTGCAATCTTGGGGTTGGTAGTCTGACACTATAACCACTCACCCACCGTGGCAAGCATTTGTTACCCTATCTATCCATCTGATCATCATTCTCCTGTATCACCACATTTCAAAAGCTTCAATTCTCCTCTTTTCTGCTGCACCATTAGTCCATTAGTACAACTCAGCAACTTTTCTAGGTTTAAGCCGTGCCTTGTGCGGGGATTCAATGGCCGTGAAAGACAAAATATCAACTTTATTGAAATAAGTTTGCCCTATTCCTCAGTAAGAGTAATTAAGAAACCATAATAATTAACGTGACAGCCGGTAGAATACGACACATTCGACTGTGAATATACGTTGCAGATCATGGTTAAAAACGAAAAAAGAGCAGATCAAAATTGGCAAACAAAAATATTCAGTTAACAAAAAACAAATTTATAAAGAAAATGAAAGCATACCGTGCAAAATAGAAAGTATCTTAACATTGTAAATTCGAGTAAACTTCTGAAAGCTCGCTTACAACAACCAGCTGAAAGAGTATAAAATTAGACTCAAAATCACGATCGTTTCCGAGCCCCAAAAGCAACCTCTATAAATAAAATATATCTCATTTTACGCGTATCAATGCGAGGAGCAACGTTCGTGGTTAGAAGTGGAACCAAACCCAGCGTTTTAAGGCCCTAAAACGAACGGTTTTCGTGATATTGCCAGAAAACTATCCCCGGTCTGCGAAATTTCAGCGGTTGCCATAGTAACGTTGATCTGTTTCTCAGAGGGAACACAGTTATTTGGGAATATCTCCGAAACCGTTCATTTTAGGAACTTAAAAAGTGTGTTTCGGGGTCCCTATAGGACCTCCGAGTATTGTTTCTCGTACCTGGCGGCTTAATATGAGCTAAATCCGAACTTTGTACCGACTGTCCTTGCTCAGTGCCAAAAAGCCGAAAAAAGTCACCTACAAATAGAATTTTCAAAAACCGTTTCTTAGTGGGCCTCTACATACTCGGATCAACCAACATGCAAAATTTCAGCTTTCTAGGTCTAGTGGTTTGAGCCCTGCGTCGATGAGTCAATTTTGGATTGTCAATGCCAAAGGGCCGAAAAAAGTCACTTACAAATTGAATTTTCAAAAACCGTTTCTTAGTTAGCCTCTACATACTCGGATCAACCAACATGCAAAATTTCAGCTTTCTAGGTCTAGTGGTTTGAGCCCTGCGGTGATGAGTCAATTTTGGATTATATATAAGAGATAAAAATATAAAAAACATTGATTTGTTGCCGGAGGACTTTAAGACCAAATATAAGGAACAGTTTTATGAATTGAATTATGATTCAGAACTAAGCCAAACTTTTTCAAAAATGACTCTTGTGAACTTTTGGGTTGAGAGGCGAGCAGACTATGCAGACTAGCTGACAAACAAGTCAGACTTTTACTGCCTTTCACTACTTCGTACTTGTGTGAGAATGCATTTTCTTCACTTGTTTATCTGAAGAATAAATAGCGGAATACGCTCCTTACAGTGGTAAACGATCTTCGTTTGAGACTCAGCAATCTTAAACCAGACATTCCTAAGTTGGCTTCTAATCTTCAAGCTCAACCCTTCACATTGAAGTTGTTAGTTGAACCTAGAAAAAATGCTGAGTTTTGGTTTTTATGTTTAATTATTAAGAGTTTTTCTATTAATATTATTTGTAGAGTGTCATTTCTGGATGTTTGAATTGAATACTTATTGTAAAAAAGAATAAAACAACTCGACACACTTTTTATTTTCTGAACTTTAACTGTAACAGTCTAACTCTAACAAACACAATTTACAATCCATCCTTTGGTGTGTTACGCAGCGGTGGTGGGGGTTATAGTTATTATATCTCCCAACCATTATGTGGTACGCGAGAGATTCTTATCTCTTCAAATGATACACACTCAAAAAAGTTTGGGAAACACTGTGTTAGATGACACCTAACAGCCTGCAGAGAGATTACAACCAAACATATACCGTACCATCTTTAGTACGGCTGATGTACTTTAAACACCAGCGCGTGTACTTAAAGGTTAAATTTAACCTAAACCCACATGCTGAATACAGTGTTGCCAGACGTTCTGATATAGCGAGACATGTCCCGAATCCCTTATAAATCTAACAACAAGAAAGGAAGCGTGTGGCCTCCTAGGATGACTGATGCAAGGATGAACCTCGGGGATGACATGTTCGTCTTGATGAGGATGAAATGAATGACGAATACGTCACAAACATTAAATTAGGGCACTCATTTCTCGTTCGAAGAATAAAGTCACGCCAGAGCGGTTTTTTCTTGCAGAAGCTTGACGTCACTCAACCATTGTTGAGCTGCAGTGCGAGGCTGTGTACGCTGATCATTCCCTGTCCACGTGATCACAATTATCAGTCATACAGCAGGCCACTGTAATTGTACATTCCTTAGAATAATTCTGACAGATGGCGAATTGTGCTGTCGCACATTATACATACTCGTGATTGGCTCTCATCCCGGTGAGCCGGGTTCAATTCCCGGTAGGTTCGAAACCTGGCGCAGTCAGCTGACATTTGAGGGTGCGCAAATGCGAGGGAGCCGTGTCAGTACATTTACTGGCACGTTAAAGATCCCCTTCGGGGCAAAATTCCGGCACCCTGGCGTCTCTAAAAGCCAGGGTAGTTAAAAGGGACGTAAAACCAATAACATTAACATGATCAATTCCCGGTTCTGCCAAGAAATTTTAATTCTTGTGTGAGGGCTGGAATGAAGTACACTCAGAGCGGCTTCGGTGACGTAGTTGGTAGCATGCTGAGCTTCTATGCCCAAGGTCACGGGTTCAAACCCGGCCGAAGTAGTCGGATTTTTTAAGAGCGTTAAAAATCCCTCAGTATGCCTTCCTTTGGAGTGGAAGTAAAGCCGGCCGTCCCATGTCATAGATTTATGGCATGATAAAGAACCTTCCACTAATTACACTTGTGTGAAGCTAAATTATAGGTTATATTTAACGAACCGTCTTCGGTTCCAACGTTCATCGCCAGGAGCCAACTGCGGTGGCATCTAGTAACAAAGTTCAGAACTAGTTGGTCGTTGACGGTGGCGTTTCGTAGCAAAAGTTGGAAGTACTTGAAATCGAATGTCTGCAGTCCTTACTTGAACTAGAAACAGATAACAGACACTAATACAGCCATCACAATTAACACCGGTTATCAGAAAAAATCTGAAGCCTCCGTGGCTTAGGCGGCAGCAAGCCGGCCTCTCACCGCTGGGTCCGTGGTTCAAAACTCGGTCACTCCATGTGAGATCTGTGCTGGACAAAACGGAGGCAGACAGATTTTTCTCCGGGTACTACGGGTTTTCCTGTCAAAATTTCATTCCAGCAACTCCCTCCACTATCATTTAATTTGATCTGTCATTCATTTAATCATTGCCCCAGAGGAGTGCGTCAGGCCTCGGCAGCCGGCACAGTTTATATCCTCGCCGCTAGATGGGGGCTTCATTCATTCGATTCCTGACCCGGTCGGAGACTGGAAGCAGTCTGTGGATTTTCATTTCATTTTCATCAGACAGATTCTACTACTCACAAAGTACACTGGGCTACATCACCGCGTTGTCGCAGCCCCTAAACTGAGGAACCAATCGAAGTACACTCAGTCTCATGAGGCAAAACAAAGAAGAGAAGGGTTCGATTCCCACCTTAGCCTTTGTGGAAGTGACGTTTCGTGGTTTCCAACTACTACTCCAGGCAAATGCCGGGATGGTTCCTAATTTAAGGCGACGACCGCCTCCTTCCCAATCCTACCCTCAATTTAAATATACGCACACTAGTACAACCATCACACTAACACAGGTCATCACACAAATTCCACACATACCCAATTATACGGGGATACATGCCAGGATGTGGAAAAGCCCCCAAAATAAGCATCAACAACATATTCGTGACATTCCGTCTGCAGTTATCTTCACTTAGGCTATTGATACGTGCTACCCCTATCAGCAAGTTCGTTAATTGGATCAAAGTAGGTAAAGCACAACACAAATGGTCCTTTAAAGAAATAGTAGCTTTATTGCAGGTCAGAAAGTTACACCACACAATAAGCAAGTAGGAACAATTAGCTGTCTTACAGAAGCTTCCTCCTTTATGGAGCACACTCACCCTTTCACTTGCTCATGCAGTTAATACCCTCACTTATGAGGCCGGTGTCCTCGGCTAGAAGTAACAACAACTCTTCCTCTTGTACACCAGCCACAGTCTGTCACTCACTGTTCTTGAATACACACTGTTTCGCAATTCTCACGTCACCGTAACACCTCTATCGCACTGGTAAGAACACACTCCTCAATACTTAGTCCATCCTCACCGGCCAGGATCGCTCTTTATATATCGGGGATGATGACTCAACGTTGTTTCTAGAGTAGACCTGGGTTCACACCTTCACGAGATTTCCAATAGTAGGCGGGGCACGAACCTTCTGGACCATGCCCTTTTGTTCTTACAGCCCCGTTGCGTAAGGCTCTGGTAACACAGTGTCAGGGATAGCCTGGGGCGGCCTGAGTCACGCGCGAAGCAGCGAAGCTGTTTGGCACTCGTAACACTATAATAATCACACCTTCAGAATCATAATAAGTTATTCATAATCCACTCTAGTCGAATGACTTTACCACCTCGCAGGAACAACAGCATCTCATGCGCAAGCAGCGAACAAGGAAAGGAAGAAAGTTGAGCAGAAAAGAATTCATCCGTTATATATATATAAACCAAGGTTTCTTCGTAAATCAGCAAGATCCACACACTAGGTTAAAATGTGGGCCACTGTGAATATGGTCATTGTAGCGACACCATGGTTATGTAACCCCGTGCTGTTCTAGGATGTATGTAGAATCTGTCTAATAACCTGTGTCGTTGTGATGACTGTAGTTGTGTATTACTAAATAGGCGAATTTGCAAATTTCCATAAAAATTCACCGATATTGAATATATGCTGTACTTACAACAGGCTCTCAGCTGACAACAATTTAGATTTTGGAATGTCCTTGCTAAATTATAGAAGACAATTACACTTAGTTTTAGCTGTCAAATGATTCACTGCTATTCGTTTTAGGTTTCATCTTCCATTGCTATTGTATTACAGTAGTACCTAAAGATATGAATCTAGTTTTACTTTATGTGACCAAATATTAAAAAGCATGCTTCATTTACTGTTATTGTGACTTGAACTTGTGTATATTCCTTGTTAACAATTCCTTTTTTTAAATTTAAATTTAAATTTTCAATTTTATATTTTAATTTCAATTATATATTTTCAATATTTATTTTGTGTTTGAATGTATTTTTATCTTGTATTTTAATGTATTTTCATGTATTAGGCCTATCTGTGTGTAAACAATCGTTTGCTACTGTAATTGGGGCACTGCCCTGTTGTGGCAACAAATAAATAAATAAATAAATAAATAAATAAATTCAAGCTTGGCGTGTGAGTATATCAAGTGCTCTACTTTTTAGAAATAAGAAAATAGAGGAAATTTCTCCATTTATCTGGAGAATGTCAGGCAATGCTTACTGTATGCACACGTAGTGTGAGAATGGTGGTGCGTCACATAGGCTATGAAAGGAATGCTGAGCACACGCTATTCAATTCATTCATGATCATAAAGGCAAGACAGAAGTACCGTGGCTGTATTACGGAACAATGAACAGAAGGTGAATAGCGCAGCTGTAAACAGTAGTGCCTTATGAAACTTACTGGTTACACTATCGATGAGAAAACAGCTAATCGTCAATTTTGTAGAACATCGGCCTACATCATACAATTTCATGTTTCTAACCACATGCAATATTACTTAAGCTACTGCAAAACCTGTGTGTGCTATACTTAAACAATTATGTTGTTATTCTTATTTTGCAACATTCATTCATCGTATCTTCAATAAGTTGTCATTGTAATGTATTATCACTTATCAATTGTGAATTTTCCTTCAGTATGCCATCTTTTGGAGGGGGAGTAAAGCCGGCGGGCCCATGTCATAGATTTATGGCATGTAAAAGAACATTCCACTGCAATTGGTAGTGTATAGTGTACCCTTCTGACATTATGTGGAGAACATGTGATCGTATCCCAACTGCTCACGGTCTTTCGAGGCATTGTACGCCCATCCCAATGTACGACCACATGCTCAGGATTTGAGTCTACCAGGTGACTACCCTACATGGAAAAACAACAGATACCTAAATACTGAATTTAATATTACCCAAATCATGGCAAAAATAGCCTACAACAAAAACACAAATTATATGTACATTTAACTTCCCACAACACAAATAAAATATATGGAGCGCACAGATGATAATTACATCCAGTCATATAAACCCTAATCTGATTCATCTGCACCCCGCAGCTCTGATTCAATAATCCAAAGATCAGATCAACTTTAATGCACTGAGCTCATCAGGCATGCTGCAACATCTCTCGCGAGTCTTTAATATGTGTGGCGCTCTTCTGCACCCAAATCTACCTACACTTCCTAAAAACATACTCTTGACATTGACGAATGTTCAAAGTGTTCTTCACATAGCTTAATTAACATTAATTAATGCATCACAACACAACAATCACTAAATAAACAAGTTATTTAAATCACCAAATTATCTTTAAATGCAATCATTGTTGATCTAACATGCTGTCCGTTCTGCATCGGAACATTTACCTTTATAATTATGATTCAACAATATCAAATTATCAATCTAATTGCTTTACTTCTTTGCTTAGTTTGCATTGTTTGTGTAAACAATCGTTTTCTTTCCCATCTGTTTCAAACGCAACATGAGTACCCTCTCTCTCCACAACACAAATAATTAATGACTAGCATTACCATACAACAATCATTTAGGTTTAATCAAGTCGTCACTAACGTTATAATTGTGCCAATCCGTTCATTAATGCTACCCGTCTGAATATTTAACATTAAGTGACCAATTACTTATTAAAAGTGCATCAACATGATTTAGCGAAGCTAAAATATCACAAAACATTAACTTGGCTAAATATTATGCGATTTTTACGATCCTTCGAAATATCTGTACGTTCAAAATGCGTACAATTTATTTATACAATAATATCAAACATTATTTAATTAGATCAAGATATCAGTTTGTGTATTTCAGTCGCCCAGTACCAATTCATAAGGGTCGCGGTCACTTTAGCTACCCTGCCTCGTGGACAATAGGCTCGCTAAGCTCCGCCCCAAAACAAGATGGCTGCCTCACACTCCAATTTGTCTGGATCCAATGACCTAGACCTTTAAATTTTGTAAACAATGCCCTCAAGATGGCCTTCCTTTCACTCGCAGGGGTAAGGGTTGGATGTGTCATTCAATGAGCGGAATCTCTAAATATTTAAATATTTAACTCCTACATTTAGGGTAATTATAATTGGCTCAGTATGGCTCTCAATATTCATAGCAAGGGATGGATTTTCAATAGCTCTGTCGTCCTGGGGAAACAATCTGTGGCTTTTAATGCGTGTGAGTCAGATTGTAACGTGTTTTTCGAGGTTTTTTTATGCCACTGGCATAAGTCAGTAGGAAGCCATTCTATATTTATTTACGCGGCAAATTGTTCAGCCAAGAGAATTTTTCATGTTAATTTATTATTATTATTAACTTATTATTATTATTATTATTATTATTATTATTATGGTATTTTTTGGAGCATTTTATAAAATTATAAGCATACAGATTGGTTTTCTATGTCTTAGAAAACACTATCAAGCAAATTATTACGAACGACATTATCATAGAAAATTATGTGATTACGGAATTTTACGGAGTTTCGTCAGTTAGGGTATTATGAGAGAGATGACTCATTGGGAATTCAGATACAGGCTTAGTCTTGTCAAGAAGCATGTCGCAAGTCTGGGTTGCAACGTCAAGAAAAGGCGGATAGTATGGAACGGCAATCGACTTTACCCTCCCGCCGAGTGTAATGAGCCAGAGGTGGGGAAGTAGCGCGTGGGGATCAGCCAATCAGTGGAGACCACGTAAGCTGGAAGTCGGCAGTGGAGTGGGAAGCCGACGAGTGCATATATCGTTTGGCGCGCCGTGGAAAAAAGGACAATCTGTGTAAGAATTGACCAGTATGGTTGCACGCATGAGTCGCTCCGATGTTCCGTGGAGTAGAGGACTATCTTTGTAGAACTTAACCAGTGTGGTTGTACGAGTGTTTGGCTCCGATGTTCGGACCATAGAGTTATCAAATATATCATCAAATATCGAAGAAGATGACGGCGTCCAGGAAACAGTGGGAAGCTCTCTTCATCATCCAGTACGAGGGAAATGCTTCGGCAATTTCCAGTGGTAAGCGCGAATGACGCAGACATACGCCATCTCTCGTTTCTCTTTGTTTTAAATTCAGTATTTCAGTAACTTCATAGCTTGGGAATAAGAGTAAAATCAGTAATTTATCCGACTCCAGTCTCTCGTAATTCTCTATCGGTAATAGTAAAATCGCAACGCTCCAATATATATATATTGAACTTATTATTATTAAGTTTGCAATACTTGTTATATATAATAAATTCATTTCTTTTAACCATGCAATCTTTGCTTTCAGTAGGTAGCATTAGATATAGACCAATTCCTTCTCCTGATACAATTGTTGTTGGGTTAATGATCAAATCATACCACGATCTGAGTGAATAGAGTCTTGAAGGTGTTCTGCCAGAGCTAGACGTTGTTAAATACAAATTTAGATTTCAACATTGCGTTGAGGTCTTGGCGCCCATTAAAACAACATAGCTTAGGCAAAGGTCAACAGTTACATTTATCACCAAACAGTAAGGACCAGTCAAAACGTTTCATTTGTACGCCCAACAGTTAGGGGCAGCTAACCCGTTACAAGATGTCCATCGTTTTCCCGCTCCACGATACAAATATGTGATATAGAATCGCCATGATTCCTCCACGAAGCATTGTCTCACCACCATGGGCGGATCAATTATTTAATTAGCTTACACGGGGTGACACTGTTACTCGCCGGTAGCCACGAAGACGCTGACTATGGGCCACAGGCACCTTACCTGCCCCAACGCTGTCGTTATACTTTGGTACGCACTCAGGCTGTACATTACACATTGTAGATTCGTAGAATGGCTCACAAGATTTCCCGACGTACACGCTAATTGAATGATCCCTGCACTTACTTACGCAAATCTCTGGATTATACTTTAGATTTGCTCGCTTATCGCGGCTACAACAATATCTCTGTTAGATGATCTGGCTCATAATGCACTCCCATAACTTCCCTGATTCAATTATTAAACCATGGCTCTACATAGGCTTTCATTACTGGTATTAGTTTACTGGCAATTACGTTATTGGCATTATTACTGGCTTTCATTATTAGCAATTATTTAGCAATTATTATTTAGCACATCTATTACACTGAAATATATATTTACACTTCTTAACACATATCTCTCACTCCTCCACACACAATACTACTATATTCTCTTATCGGATATGACACAATTTAACGTTTTTAAGGCGTCAACATGCCGACGTTACGTTTATTTCGACTTTGACCTTATTATTATTATTATTATTATTATTATTATCAATTAACTTTATCGTTATATTGGCCATTATCTTACGCAATAGTTGTCGTAAGTAAATCATTCTCAATTCAAGTTATTACTGCAACACGAGGAATGCACACTCGTACAATTCTTACCGCAAATTCCTTACGTTATTTTATAGAATGATATGGTTGTATGGTGAGCTATAAAATCATATTAACATATTGGAGTGTACTCACATTTTCTTCGGGCTGGAGTTATCCAATGTACAGCAATTCGCCCACCATAATGACTTGCCTAACACATCGCCATTTCTTTCACAAGTAACACATTATGTGGTTTAAATACACTGATTATCACTTGGAATGGATACATTTTACACTTTAAATTATACCACATTTTTATCACACAATTAAAACACTTTATAATATAACACTTGAACACAAAACTTTGTACACCTGCATTTACTACACACACTGCCTTCTCGGGCTTCTCGCTACTGCGTGATTTCAGAGTAGCGGGCACCGCAATCCCTGACATCTGCTTGTTTCCAACGAAAGTTTATCTCGAGTAGATGTGTACACCTCCTGTCTTCTAAGACTGTGTCCTCTACTGTGTGTTCCTATCTTCTCCTCCAGATCATCTAGTCTGTCAATCTTGTGTCTGTTCTCTATGTATTTTATCACAAATACCTGTGATACAGTACTTGCTCCCATGATATATCGTGTACTTTAATACTTTACTGTACGATACTTTAAAGATCAATATTATCCCAGCGGATAAGCCCATTGCCTATGACAACATAAAGCGATTTCCCTACGCTGTAATATGTTATATTTGCGTATAATAACTGATTATATGCAAGTTGTATACTGTTTATGATTCTAGTATATCAATACTTGGAATAGGCTGCATAATGCACCTTCCATTGTCTATATTTCTGTCCTGACTTTGACGAACTTGCGTGCTCCGCGCACTACTTTACTTCAACGAACTGCGTGTCCCCCGCATGGGTGGTTTCAACGAACTGACGCTTCCCAGCTTTACAGAGCTTATAAAGGATTCTGGTAAAACATAGTCCCTTTTCACAACTGGAGCGGCTATTTTCTCTCATACCGCATTTACCGACAAGATAATGCGTGATTCAGGTGCGTATTTTCATGGAGGTTCCAATTCTTCTTGCGTGCAGTGAATTCGCTCGCTCAATTAATTAATATTAATTGTTTTTCTCAACGGCGTCCAGACGCTACCCTTCGGGGAATCCCCTGTCGAGCTCCGCTAATGACATTCCTGCCCCACTTTGTTTGTGCACTTCCCTCCAATGCTTTATAGGTTTCCATTTAGGTATCTCAACTTCCCTAAATTAGCTCTCTTTGATTTCATGCATGTGGGTGTATGTCTCATCCCATAAGAATGTCTCGTTTGCCAGCAATTAATTAATGTCTCTTGGCTTGCTCCCCCACCCTCATTCTCCTCTTTGTCTCCGGGTGGTTTTTGGCCTGTTTCTGGAGCTTCCCTTCCCACAAGACGCGTGAAAATAGGTCGACAGTGATGTAGTTGGCGACCCATTTTCTAGCGACTTCTATCACCTGTCAAGTTGCTCCAACTCTCAGAACTTCTGCTAGAATTCTGTATGCTAGCTCCCAGTTCATACAATAATCTGTCTTAAAATTGCTTGTAATTCTTTTCCCAGACATGGAATTAAGCTTCAATTACCTCAGTAATTGTTCTTTCAACTGTCTCTCGGGTTCTATGCGGCTGTTCCCCCTCAGAGATCTATGGTTCGGTTCTCTGGAAAATCATAGACATCATTCTTCCTACTCAGAGTCCCAGGTTCGATGCCAGTCAGCATCCGTCCCATCGGGTACAATAGCTAAAGTTGCAGGTTATTTGGCTAAAATCGCTCAATCAAGTTCCAACGTTCGCCGCTGGGTGTCAGTGACGTCTCGTAGCCAAAGTTGGAACTACTTGAAATTGAACTTGCTAGTTTCGTTCATCTTCATTCATTTCATCTCATCCACATGCGACGGTACTTGTAGCTCTCCCCATGGGTGTCCGCATAGAAGCAACTACAAACTCTGGCGAAGCGGCTTCGGTGGCGTAGTTGGTAGCATGCTGAGCTTCTATGCCCAAGATCGCGGGTTCAAACCCGGCCGAAGTCGTCGGATTTCTTAAGAGCGTTAAACATCCCTCAGTATGCCTTCCTTCGGAGGGGAAGTAAAGCCGGCGGGCCCATGTCATAGATTTATGGCATGATAAAGAACCTTCAACTAATTACACTTGTGTGGAGCTAAATTAACTTATTGGTTAAACAACGGTCTTGAGGTTCCTACGTTCATCGCCAGGAGCCGTCTGCGGTGGCGTCTAGTAGCCAAATTCTGAACTAGTAGTTGTTGACGGTGGCGTTTGGCGGCAAAAGTAGGAACTACTTGAAATTCAATGTCTGCAGTCCTTATTGAATTAAAAACAGATAACACACACTAATACAATCATAACCATTAACACCGGCTGTTGTTGTTGTTGTTGTTGTTTGAGTCTACAGTATTTTGACTGGTTTGATGCAGCACTCCATGCCTCCCTGTCCTGAGCTAATCGTTTCATCTCTACATAGCTACCACACCCTACATCCGAGGCAATATGTTTAACATACTCTAACCTTGGTCTACCCCTACAGTTCTTGTCCTCCACCCTCCCTTCCATAACTAAGCTTGCTTTTCCTGGGTGTCTTAGTATGTGTCCTACCAACCTATCTCTTCTCTTCATTAGCAGTCGCCAGAAACATCTCTCCTCTCCCACTCGTCTTAATACCTCTTCGTTTGTAACCCTATCTACCCATCTGATCTTCATGATTATCCTGTAACACCACATTTCAAACGCTTCAATTCTCCTCTTTTCTGCTGCACCAATGGTCCAAGTTTCATTTCCAAAGAGTGCGACGCTCCAGACAATGGTTTTCAAAAATTTCTTCCTAATACCTAAATCTATATTCGATGTCAACAGATTCCTTATCTGTAGAAATGCTTTCCTTGCCTGAGCCAACCTACTTTTTATATCCTCTTTGCTTCGTCCATCACTGGTTATTTTGCTTCCTAAGTAACAGAAGTCTCCTACTTCCTTTAGTTTTCCCCCTACCAATTTGATGTCTATAGAGGTTTCTGATTTATTGCGGCTGATAACACCGGTTATCAGACAGATTCTACACACACCCAAAGTACACGGGGCTACATGACCGCGTTGTCGCAGCCCCTAAACTAAGGAACCAATCAACCAAACTCGGGCGATCCGAACATGTCCTCAGGCACTCCCGGCATTAAAAGCCATACGCTAAATTAAATAATAAATAAGTAAATAAATACATAAATAAATAAGTGAATTTCTATATTATAAAAACTTTAATCATTGTGCCCACAAGTCAGGGTATATCACTCTACAATAGACCCAGCAAGCCAGTAGTGGATAACCCCCATCGTTTTGACGAATGGACCGTTTTGTCTCCTCAGCCGTTAATCTTGCCTCACTGTCAGACAGCTACTGAATTACCCTCACGATGCTAAGTGCACCCATTTCCAGCCCCCACGTAAGTTTCTAAAATCCCTGACGGAGCTGGGAATTGAACCCATTCCTCCGGGCGAGAGGCAGGCGCACTACGCCAAAACTATGGGGGTCGGCTCATTATTTATGAGCAAGAAAGTATTGGGAGTTTTGTCAAATGGTAGGCCCGCTTGCCAACTGCCATTGTATAAACAAGTAGTTCTGTGAAGAACTATACAGCCTATTTTCATATATCCTGCTCATGTTAATTGCCTCTATCAACATACAAAATTTCAGTTTAATTGCTGTAACAGGTTCGTAGAAATTGAGAACCGTCTAAATATTTCAGATGGTCGCCAGGTTGGATTTTTATTTTTGTACTATTACATTAAGATTATTGTGTACGTTTGGTATTCAAACTTCAATCGCATGATTGGAACACAAGAAGTAAAAACGAGATTTTAAAATTACGCACAGCAGCCGTCTTGTGATTATGCAAACAATTGAAATAAATTAGGTGCCAGTGGATCAACATTTGTATAAGCATTCAACGTGCAAAGTTTCACGGCACTCGGATAGTTAATTCGCGAGAAACGTCCATTTAAATATTTATACTTCGCGTCGCCGCCATGTTGGATTTGTGCTCCCCAGGTTACTGAAAGTCCTATAGGTGAACATATGTTCATAGTCTCTATGAATATTTAAAAAAATCAGTTTGGTTGCTGTAAAAGATTCATAGATATTGAGAACCGTCTAAATATTTCGGAGCTCGCCATTTAGGATTGTTATATATAGGCCATAGAGTTATGTACCATTAAAGGACAATTATTGCCTAGGTTCATTATTCAAACTTTCACTTCGATCGCATGATTACGACACAAGAAATAAAAACTTAATTTTTAAATTTCGCACAGCCGTCATCTTGAGGTTATGTAAACGATTGAATTAAATTAGATGGCAGTGCATTACAATATGCAAAATCATTTACTGTACCACATTTCACTGCGCTCATAGAGTTAAATCACGAGAAAGGTCTATTAAAATATTTCAAATTCGCTTGGTCGCCATGTTCGTTTTGTACTTTACAGGTTTATGTAATAGACATAGGTAAACTTGTATCAGTACCCTTTATCACCGTACAAAATTGCAGGGTGATATCTGAAATAGTTTCGGAGATATAGAATGTCAGTGAAATAATTCGCACAGCCGCCATTTTGGAGTTATGTAAACAATTGAACTAAATTATACTCCAGTGCATTACAATGTATATAAACATTTGCTGTACCAAGTTTCATTACATTTGGATAGTTAAATCGCGAGAAAAGTCGATTTAAAAGTCTCAACTTCGCTTGACCGCCATGTTGGTTTTGTAGTCACCAGGTTTTTGAAAGTCTCATAGGTGAACTTTCAGTAGCGCCCTTTATCACTGTACACAATTTCAGGGCGATATCGGTAATAGTTTCGGAGATATTGAATACTAGTGAAATATTTCGCACAGCCGCCATGTTGGATTGGTGAGACGTAACAAAATTTGAAGGGCACGGTCGAGGTCGCCGGGAATATTGCTATGAACTTACCGAGTTTGATTGAAATCGCTCCAGCAGTTTAGATTTTATTAGGGGGACACACACACACACCTCACACACACACACACACACACACACGCACTCACACACGGACAAAAGGTGATCTCATAAGACTATTTTTTCAAAATTGAAAATAGGCTAAAAAAAGGGGCATGATTTTTCTTTTTCGAAAGTTGTATTTTAAGTTCCCTCAATTGGCTGCATTTCATGATAGGATTGATCGTTCACTCCTTATGCCGGGTTCTAGAAGTTATGACAATCGTAATTTCCTGGAAATCTATTAGGGTTGCCTAGAAAATGAATATGGTCTTTCGTGGAGAAAACTGCATTTGAAGTTAACTTGATGGGTTTTGTGATAGGATTAATCGTTTGCCCATTATTTTGGTTAATACAAATTATACCCATGCAATATTCCAGCTCAATAGATTAAGTAGATCTTAGCGTCCAAGGAATTGTCATTCAAGATTTCAAGTTGAGTGCAGTTCTCAACGAGGCTTTAGCATGGACGCCTTATTTTCATTGAAAACCATTAGAGATACGAAGAAATTGCATTGGCTCTTTTGTTGTTGTAGTTAATTGAATTAAATATATGGTGGCCTCCATTATATGATAGGATTGGACCGTTCATTCATTATGCTGGCTTTTAGCAGACAAGACATTCTACAAGTCTACGGAATACCATGATTTCCCGGAAATCCATTAGAGTTCTGAGAAAATGTAGAGGGCATTTCTTGTAGAAAATTAAACTTTAAGTACACTCGTAAGGCCTCGTGGGCTTCACTTCCTGATAGGTTTAACCGCTTGCCCATTATTTTGGTGTTTAGTAGATAAGACACGACCAAGTTAGCCACCTTTTTAAAATGGTTGACTATAATGTTCAAGATCTGAAGAGGCCTTATGCGTTGGCCGACCATAAAAACTATAACCATGAAAATGTTCAGTAAAATAAAAGTTGTAACTTTGGAAGAAAAAGTTAAAGTGATTCATGAAATGCAATGAAAAAAGCTGATATGTGTCGTCGATTTAGCCTAGTTAATTCCACAGTCCAAACTATCTAGAAGAACAAGGATACAATAATGTTGCTGCATTTGAACAGAATGGATTGAAAATTAAATGGTTACGAAAACCTAGATGAAGCCCTGCTGAAGTGGTTTAAGCAACAGGAAAGCTACAATGTACCCATTAGTGGACCTCTCCTTGAGGTGAAAGCAGAATGCCAAGAAATTTAAAGATGAAGAATTTGTGTGCAGCAGTAGGCGGAATGACAGATTCAAACGTCACGACGAAATTTGGTGAGTACCGGTACTCGACGAACTGTTTTAATTGTAGTGTATATTCATGTAGGCCTAATCCTAAAGCAAGCATATAAAATAAAATGAAGCTAATTACGTTTGATCTCTTTCATTTGCCACCTCACCAGACTGAAAATGTAAATGTTGGTTACAACGACACTCATTTATAACGACACATTTTTTAAGATCTCTTGAGTGTCGTTATAACTAAGTTCAACTGTATTTACAAGAGTCTTGAGTATGTTTCAACTGCTAGTGGGATCTCCTACTGGCCTACTCAAAGTGTCATCTACATTTTTCTTATTAAGTTAATGTATTTTCATGAAATATATTCATAAACATGTTTGTATTTCTATTATTTCACGCAATATTTAGGAATGAGTCGAAATTAACCAGGATTTGGCTTTTTTCACACTCTTGATAGAACTGTGGGTGTTGAAGGAGATACAGAAGTATGTATGTCTTCTTGTTGGTCTCTCTTGAACAAATTACGTAACGATATGTATACGAACGTGCGCAATGGCTTGCGAGCAGGTTAAGTGATGTCATCTATTCCACACGCCCCCGTATCTGGCAAATTGCCAATGCCATTTGACTTCTGTGCGTCGACCATGAAATAGTTTCAAAATTATATTTATGGTCTGATATGAGTCTCGTTTTAAAAGGAGCGACACACAAAGAGCTATTTTGTTTTCAAAACTGCAATACCATATGAAAAAAGCCTGTAGTTTTGCATGGCTATGAATCTCGTGATCATCAACCACGGGATCTCCTATTCACGTGGAATCCGAACCACGGTAAGTGACATTTCATCTCAAAATCTCATATATAAAATAAATCGATCCCAGCCGTCTTGGTGAGAGGCAAGCATCTTGTCCACTGCAACATCATACTTCGCCATATTTAAAATTTAGCCTGCCGGTTGATTAAGAAAATCAGTTTTTATAGACATAGTCTTCGTATTACGGGCCGTGAAAGAATAAGTTAAAAAGGAATACTTTGTAGTTTTAGTCTAGACCACAAGGCGATAGTGATTATGGTTTTAAGGGCCAGAACATAACGGTCATCTGCGACTGAAAGTAGGAAAATGTACGTAGGTTGATGCTGATATCCCAGCCACTCCCATCCAACACTGGTTCCAAATGAACATGTTTACCATTCCTGTTCTTCCCACCGGACTACATGATTGACCTCCAAAGAGCTCTTGTTGTTGCTGTTTGTTAATGGGCTTGGGACAACTTGGTCATCAGTGTCGTGTAGTCGGGTGTGTGTTGAATTTTTTAATTAACCTGTGTTTCTGTGGTAACTCTAGTATAGTTGTATTATTATGGTCCGGAACGGGGCAGGGATACTTGTAGTTTTACGTGACCATTAATCTCGCGATTATAAGCCACGAGGCCTCCATTTTTACGAGGAATCCGAACCAAAGGACGTGAAATTTTACTTGGACCTGGAATATAACCCGGTCCGTCTTTCTGAGAGGCAAGCAGCTTGACAACTGCACCATAACACCCCTCTACTAAAATGTACTATCCCGGCATTTGCTTAGAGGTAGTGTGGAAAAAACCGGTGAAAGACCACACTCATGACAGCGCCGGGATTCGAACTTCCGATCTCCGGACTTGCTGCAGCTGCCCATCGCAGTCGTGGTGAGTGATTTAACGCTACGCCGCGCGGTCTTTGAAAGAACAATCTGATGCTAAAAAGCAATATACACTCATGGTGCTGAGTTTTAATCTACACTCTGTTCACTATAAAAAAATAACAAAATACAACAATATGCTAGTAACTTACTGTGCTGTAACATGAAATACGTATTCACAATCAAACTACAGTACTCACATGTTAATACATTACCTTAATGCTGTTGGTTCCTTGTTTTCCTCAGAACAAGGTTATCAAGGATAGAAATAAACTTTACCAGGATTTATTCTAAATAGGGGAAGGGTATTTATTTTGGACGTTCAAAATGTTACAATTGGGGGGATTAAATTTTATGGTATTTTCAAATGATAAACTTTTTTGTAGCTAATGTCCAGAGTAAAGAAATCGACATACCATATTACAGTAGGTTAAAACGCCCTAAAATTAATAAGTGCACAACGTGTATTGTTATTCCGAACAACATTCTGTGGGGGACTTCTGCCTCTGTTTACAAAACATTCCGTGGTACGGTATCGATCACAGCTCCCACCACATATCGGCTTCGGTGGCGTAGTTGGTAGCATGCTGAACTGCTGTGACCAAGATCGTGGGTTCAAACCCGGCCGAAGTCATCAGATTTTTTAAGAAAGTTAAAATCCTTCAGTGTGCCTTCCTTCGGAGGGGAAGTAAAGCTGGATGTCCCTTATCATAGATGTATGGCATGTGAAAGATCCTTCCTCTAACTAAATTGTGTGAAGCTAAATTTCTAGGTTAGATTTCGTTGTTACGCTCTATCAAAATCCAACGTTTACCTCTAGGTGTCAGTGATATCTGGTAGCGAAAGTTGGAACTACTGGAAATTGAACAGAACTTGTAGCTCACCCCATGGGTGTCCGCTTGAAGCAGCTACAGCCTCTTGCGAGCCGAACATGTCCTCGGACACTCCCGGCACTAAAAGCCATACGCTAAAGAAATGAAATAAATAATACCACATAGTTCACACACACTCTCTCTCACCACTTGGGGTATGGAAAGCTTTTATCACCCACACTTGCAAGTGGAAACCGTGAACTGCAAACCGTGTCAATGTATGGCGCATCCAATCAGAGTTGAACATTGCAAAAGCCTTCCCATATTTAGCTCTTCTTACAATTAGATTGAAGTTCCAACGACAGGTCTTGGTATGGTTCGGTCGATGGGAGCAACATCCCCAACCTTAATATTGTTCTAGTAAGAAAGGTTCTCTAGCCATTTCGTACGAGAGCCTAGACGGAGTGTATTTGATACACACAACAATTTCTTTAGGAAAGTGGATTTCACCTGATCAATAACTTTGAGGTCACTTTTAGTCAGATAGGACTATATGACTTCCATTCCATAGGTAACCATTGGTACAACTTTGGCATTAAACAGCTTCAAGGCAGTCGTCGCGGATAGTCTGCGCAGGAACAGGATATGCCATAATTGCGAATGTATTTTAAGGATGATCCCTTCGTGTTTCAATCCTCGCAATATCCACGCCCTGTCACGCTATACGAGCGTGTGTTGTAGACGCAAGTGTTTTTTCCCGGCCGGCTGGCGAACAAGGAGAATTCCTCTGCGTGATTCATTAGCGTAGGACTAGAGTTACATTTCCCGCACAGCACGTGAACAAGAGCTGATCTTGATTTCATTCCTACTGCTGATTCTTCCCTGTGCCCGTAAACAGTGAGTCAACAGGAAGGCGCGATATCCTATTGCTACCGGTGAGCTTTCCCTTTAGTCTTCATATTGGAAACGCTGATTCTATTACATATGTCTGCGCATCACAGGGTCACATGCGGTCATATCAGGTTAATGGAAGAATCATTGGTTCATTCCGTAAAGTTAGAGTTAATTGCTCAAAATATTTACTGATTAAAGTTAACTGTTGAAATTATTAACTAATTAAAATTAGAGCTAATAGTCAAAAATGCCCCCCCCCCCCAGCCCCCCAGAAGGGGCTCACATCTTGTGGGACGTGGGTTGGTGTCCACGGGGCCCCAGCTGAGTCCGGCATTGCTTCCACTTACTTGTGCCAGGCTCCTCTCCGTCTTCTTTCCTGTCGACTTCACTTGGTCAACTATTGTTCTCTTCCGACCCCGACGGTATTAGGGTATCCGAGACCTAGGGAGTCTCTTCCTTTCCCGCCTTAATTGGCCCTTGTCTCATCTTTTCTGATACCCTCCTTCTGCGAGGGGTCAGCCTTCTTTTTCTTTTCCTGTTATCTCCTGCCTTCTGCTCAAGGCCCTGAAGGAGGCAGGGTGTATATAGCCCCACCACTTCTGGTGCACCCTGGTTGTTGCTACACCCTCAGGGGCTCACGGCTGGTGAGTTCGCGAGTTGGCGACCCCGAGGGATTCCTGAGCTTGGTCCGGTTTCCCCCCTTTTATCCATTACCTGTGGGGCGGACGCTCTCCTCTTTCAGTTTCCTATATGCCTTTCATGGCTCTCCTTCTTTCCAAGTCCCTCAAACCGTACTCTTCGAGGGTTGAGGGCATTTCTTTTCTTTCTGTCCTTTATTTGCCTTATTCTCCTATTGTTTTCCATTTCTTCTTCTAGTATATAAGTTGGTAGTTAGTTTCAGTTATAGTTTACATTTCATTATCATCTTCACGATCACCCAAACCATTAGGGGCCGATAACCTAGATGTTAGGCCCCTTAAAACAACAATTATCATCATCATCATCATCATCATCAAAAATGTTAACGGATTACATTAATTGCTCTAAAATATAGGCTAGTCTTTACACAATTACCCGCGTTTTAGATCACTCACCATGGCTGTGTAGGGGGAGAGGGCTGCAGTAAGTCTGGAGATTGAAGGTTCCAACCCGGCGCTGGTAGTGGCTATCCTGAGTGTGGTCCCCCCCCCCCGAGTTTTTCCACACTCCCTCCAGGCATATGCCGGGATGGTACCTTATTTCAAGTCCCGGGGTGCCTACATTAAAGTTAATTGCTGATAATATTCACTGACTTGATTTAAAGTTAATTGCTGAAACTAGTAACTAATTAAAGTTTAAGTTCAACATTTAAGTAATTCACTGATTAAACAAACCTTAACTCCAACAAACTTACTGAGTTTTTTGCTAGCTACATTACGGGGTTTCACTCAGGTGTACCAAATTGGGCTCATGAACAGACTCTTGGAACACTTCGTCTGCATACCGCCAGGATAGCGAACCTTGCGCATTGAACAAAGCAACGTTCACGGCAAAAGACATGGGGAATTCCGGAGTTTAATTCCTTGGCAGTGAATGTCAAAATTTCACCTTTAAGGCAAAACAAGCAAAGCTTTGACGTTTTTGGGCGAAATTCGTGATGTGATTTTGAGTCAGATTTTGTACTTTCTGTGCGACCTTTTACAATTTTTGTCTTTATTTGTTTTAAGGCGTACTGCTTCAAAAATGTCGTGACCAAAGGAAGGATGTTCTTGCTAGTTTCATTGATTATGAAAGGGCATTTGGTAAAGTGAGACACGATAAGCCGATGGAAATCCTCCAAGAAATACAACTTGACAGTAAAAGACATTCGGATCATCGGAAATTTATACAGGAACCAGACTTCTAAAGTCAAAGTGGCACATGCAACAACAACCAACATCAATATACAAAGAGGAGTTCGTCAAGGTTGCATACTATCTCCTATGTTGTTCAACTTATACTCGGATAGGATTTTCAAGAAGACCTTAGAACAAAACATTTAGGAGTTCGAGTGAATGGCGTTGTCCTGAATACAATTCAATATGCTGATGACTAGAGCTCGGATTTTTAGGTAAATAAATATTTCTTTATGTAAATACATATTTTAATAATTTTTTCTATAAATACATAAATTCTTGCTTTTCATTTATTAGCGTATAAAAAGACATACTATTTACAATTTTTTTAAATCAGTGTGCTGGATCTTTCAGTTTATTGCAATTTTGTTCTTCAAGGGGAAGAACCTATGAGCTATCTAATCTTCATGCAGAGCGTATGTCAGCTTGCAGCTGTGTTTTTCTAATCTTGTCGCCCCGTGCCACTCACTGTGGAAGCCGGGGATGCCTAAAGTAAAAGCAACTACGAGTTATCGTCTGCAGCAGTATGTTGCAGAATTTATGGATAATTTTACTTCTGATAGGGGCATTCTGTTCTGCCAACCATGTTGGAAAGCCATCAAGGCTGAACAGCGATCTCAAGTTACACCACACCTCGAGGGCAAGAAACATATTGCCGCAGAAGTCGCATTGAAATGGCACATTTTCCATGAAATGTTTTGCAACATCAGAGTTTTCGACTTCAGCTTTAGAACAGGAATGTTTTACGATTTATTAGGATATATTTTTTTTGTCTTGAATATTAATTTCAGTTTAATTTGAATAATGCATTATGCTTAGTTGCAGGTTGTATGATGTAATGTGTACTGTATGTATATCTGAATATCATTAAGTGCATAATGAGTCTTAAATGATTTATACTTATTTTTATATCTCGTTGGCCTATTTATAGTTTACATATACAAATTTAGAAAGAGTTGATTCTCTCATTATTTTAATTTATTTCATTGATTTTACTTCACGATTCATTAGAATAAAATAACAATTACCTTCACAAAGACATGTCTGAGGTCTAAATTCTCCCCCCTTCACGATGGTATGAAGTGGGGGCGGCAAAGACCCACGGGCCTATGAGCGCATAAAACCTAAATCCGGCCCTGAGTGCATATAGGAAAATGTCCTTTTGCTTCAACAATGGCAACTTATATCTGAAGCTCCGACAAAAATTGGCTCGACACTCTTGTATAGTATGGAGGTTTGGACTTTGAAGGTCAACAACACCATGAAACGATTAGAGACCTTCGAAATGTGGATTCATAGACGAATACTTAAAATACCTAGGACTGATAGAGTTACTAACAGAGATGTCCTCAGAAGAGCAAAATGTGATCTTCAGCTCTTGTCTATCATTAAGTACTGTATCGAAAAACTGCCTATTTGGGTCATGTACTTAGAGGCCAAAAATATCAGTTGTGTCGACCAATACTTTTTTTAAAAATTTAGTCAATTTTACCCTCCAGGTTGGTGGCTCCCACGGACTCAGCTAGGGAACTCACCTCTACCGCCATTCCAGGCGGTGTCCTAGAGCTGGGAACATCTGGTCGGAGGGGATACAACTGGTGAGGTGTGATCAGCACCTCGCCCTGGCGGCCTCACCTGCAAAGCGAACAGGGGCCTCATGAGGGAAGGAAGGAGGGGAAGATTGGGATGGATAGGCAAGGAAGGGGGGAAGGAGGCGGCCGTGGCCTTACATTAGGTACCATCCCGGCATTTGCCCGAAGACGAAGTGGGAAACCACGGAAAACCACTTCGATGATGGCTGAGGTGGGAATCGGACCACCTCTACTTATTTGGAACACCCGAGGCTGAGTAGACCCCGTTCCAGTCCTCATGCCACTTTTCAAATTTCGTGGCAGAACCGGGAATCGAACCCAGGACCTCCGGGGTGGCAGCTAACCATGTTGACCGCCACGCTACGGAGGCGACATTTCGACTAATACTACAAGGCAAAATAGATGGCAGACGAGGGCGTGGCAGAAGACAGATGTCCTGGCTTTAGAAAATCAAGGAGTGGTCACGGATTCGATGTTTTGAAAAATTGTTCCGGCTTGCGGTGGACATAGGCGCCTTTTCCATGATGATCGCCAACGTTCGGGGGACCGAACACGGTACTTGAAGAAGAAGAGAGGAGCTTGTGTATTTCTATCGGCTGAAAGGGTGGTTAACATATTCTCTGCAATATACCACAACTGACCCGCCCTGTCCGTTCCGTCTGATTGCAATGCAATTAACCGGGGTGGTCAATTTGAGTACATACACGGACACATGATTAAGACTGCTGCAATGACAGCTGAAACGTCGGGAAACAATCATCGTCACACACGTGGTCCCATCCTGAAGCCTAATTAATAAATTTAATTTCTTGTCAAAATCGTGAATCTGGGACCTAAGAATGCTTAACCACGAGGTGGCCTGGTGGTACTGAGGGGACGTGGTCCATAACTTAAGGTTGATGCTATAGGCTAGCTACCCGGAGCTACTAGAGAGTGTAGCAGCTAGCCTTCTTGGCTGCCGCCTCGGAGGTCCGGGTTCGATTCCCGTCCCTGCCAAGGCATTTTAATTCTGGTGTTAACTTAGGGTTGGAACGAGGTACACTCAGCCTCGTGACGCAAAACTGAGAAGAAGGAGGGTTCGATCCCCTCTTTAGCCAACCTGGAAGTGGTCTTCCACTTCTACTCCAGGAAAATGCTGGGATGAATACTAACTTAAGGCCACGGCTGCCTCCTTCCCAATCCGGTCCTCCAATTTACAAATATACACACTAATAGTCTACAGCCATCACAATAACACTGGTTATCACACAAATTCCACACGTCCGAAATACACGGGTCTTTATGACCACGATGTCGCAGCCCTTAAAATAAGCAACTACGAGGACAACAAAAGTGGTAATTATGAAATGTATATAGGCCTGTACGCAATTGAAGACCCCATAGAAAGAATGGGATAAGTAAACTTTTTTCGGAAATGATTTTATGGCACATTCTGGTGGCCAGCAATCGTAACTAAAGATCAGTTGAAATTGATTTCAAATAAAGCGGAATGTCACCGAGATACAGAGGTTTTTCTTTTTAGTGGAAATGGAAAGAACGTCCCATATCCCCTCACTTTTTCATAATTTAACTTTGGGTGTTATTTGTATTACATATACAGTACTTCCTATATAAGAAATAAATTTGGCAAAATAACCATATTGCTTACCCTCAATTGGGGTGTTATGTGTATTTATTTTTAGTGTTGAAAGTTTAAATTGGCTCTCCTGAAAAATTTACATAATGTGACTTACCCCGTTTTCCCGTGGAGTCTTCAATTTTTACCCTGTATTTTGAAAGAAGGAATCTGAAGGATATGGCGGGAGCGATATAAAGTGGGCGCCGGCGGGCTCCTATTGGCTAGAGTTTAAAAGCTAGCACAACGTTGCCAGCGCGTGATCATTCATTCAGTCGCTTACTATCCATTCTTACATAAGGACATTTTTTCAAGAGATAACTGCTTTATAAATGCTACTCAAACTCAAATAATTATTTTTCAGAGTAATAATTTGGACTCTGCAGAGCTCAAAGTACTGTATGGAGAGCCAGATCTTGTGACGGAAATTAGAGGAGTAGGCTGAGGTGGTTGGGACATGTTCAGCGTATGGAGGACAGCAAACCCGCAAAGAAGGTTTTCCAAGGAAAACCACAAGGACGGAGGAGTAGAGGCAGACCAAGGAAGTGGTGGCTGGATGATGTGGAGGAGGACCTCCATAGCATGGGAATCCGAGGATGGAGGAGGAAGGCAGCGGACCGAGCAGAATGGGCAAACGTCATCAAGGAGGCCAAGGCTCTTCAAGAGCTGTAGTACCATTGAGTAAGTAAGTAAGTAATAATTTGGACAATTTTGATTTCCAGTGGTTGTCTGAGCAGCCTGTAGACATCCACAATTCAGATAAGTCTCCATATTAGATCTTTCAACACATTATTAGTAGACAAATACTATTTCTTATTAAAACCCAGCAATTCCTCTAGGTTTGTGCCGTTTCTTGTGTGGGGTTTCGCCTAGGACACCAAGCTGGTTCATCAGCGGGCTCTTGGTGTCCCCGCCTGAACACCTACAGGAGTAGCGAACTGCGCGCTACCACCCTTTTTATGAAGCGCACCTGCGCCTCTTCACTGCGAGAACTAAAAGCTCAAGCTGCCATAACCTCCCTATGGAGGCTTCCAAAAAGATCGTATATTGGCTTTCACGGCAAGTGAACTAAAACACTGCTATTTTTCTAAGTTTATACCTTCTGATGAGCCATCTTGGTGTCATAGGCGAAACCCCACACAAGACACGGCACAAACCTAGAAAAATTGCTGAGTTTTAAATCACCTGCCGTGAAAGCCAATAAATACTACTAGTGGGCCCGTGCGAGCTTTCGCAACGTGAATGTTGGTTTACGGGGTAGTAGGGAAGAATGTGGGAGAACGAAGTTTCAAATATTGAAGAAATGTATTTGTTGTTGTTAAACAGCATACGTACATGAGAAGAACACAAAGAATTATGTAGAACAGTGTTTTGTACTTGACACAGCACCTCTTTGTAGACAATATTCGATGTTACAACGAATTCATCGGTTATTGTTAGCTCGGGAGTTTCTTCTACAGCAATTTTTACATTTGCAAAGGATTGAACCATAGAGAAAGTCTTGGCGAGACCACACCGGAGCCATCTGCTGAGAGACTCCTCAGCTAGCAGTATGCCGCGCTCCCGCTGCCGCGCTGCCCTGCGCTCTAGCGGAAGGCTCGCCAGGTTACGGTGCTCCCATTGTAAATGTACATTTTTAAGGTATTTATTTAATTGTGAGGCATTTAAAGAGTGCGTTTCGAGCACACATAGGGTTATGCGGAACCTGTAGGTACCCCATATGTGTAGGTTGGTGTTAACAGGACCTTATTTTCGGTACAAAACCGGAATGGGATCTTAGCAGAATAATATAGGGAGGATTTCGTATGTTGCAGTTATAGCTTCTACTATCACCACAACAGAGTACTTGTAGTTCATTCACGCGTATTAGTTTACAATTCTATAGCCTAGTAGTAGAGGGCTTATTGCGTAAGTGTATCACGGCAATAGTAGCTACACCTTTATAGATTACTTCGGGGTGGAAGACTGTTTATTTATTGATGGGATAGTCACTTCTAAGTTTTGCAACATTAAAATAAATAGTTCTTTTTTCGGGTGCATTTTGCCTTATTATTTATCAGTAATAGTTGCATCACTGGGACCGTGAAATCAACACCATGCCATTGGTTACCTATGCTGAGCCACATTCCTCCGCCTCCCCCAGGGGCCCACGGCGACGGTGGGTTGGATACCACGGGACCCCAGCTGAGTTCGGCATTGCTTCCAATTACTTGTGCCGGGCTCCTCTCTGTCATCTTTCCTATCGACCACCCTTGGTCAACTCTTGTTCTTTTCCGACCCCAACAGTATTACGGTATCCGAGATCTAGGGAGTCTTTTACTTTCCCGCCTTAATTGGCCCTTGTCTCATCTTTCCTGATCCAAGGCCCTTAAGGAGGTAGGGTGGGTGTAGTCCCACCACTTATGGTGCACCTTGGATAATGCTGCACCCTCAAGAGCTCACGGCTGGTGAGTTCGGGAGTTGGCAACACCGAGGGATTCCTGAGCTGGGTCCGATTTCCCCCCCTTTTTCCAGTGACTCTAGGGGCGGACCCTCTCCTCTTCCCCTTTCCTATCTGCCTCTTCTAGCTCTCCTTCCTTCCAAGTCCCCCAATCCGCATTCTTCGAGGGTTGAGATCATTTCTTTTCCTCCTCTCCATTATTTGCCGTATTCTTTATTTTTTTACCATTTCTTCTTCTAGTTTATAAGACAGTAGTTAGCATTAGTTATAGTTTTCATTACATTTTCATCTCATCTTTCACTATCACCCAAACCATTAGGGGCCGATAACCTAGATGTTAGGCCTCTTAAAACAACAATTATCATCATCATCAACAACATTCCTCCGCCTCACCTAAGGCGGAAACAAGCTCTACTGAAGGCGGCTTCGGTGACGTAGTTGGTAGCATGCTGAGCTTCTATGCCCAAGGTCGCGAGTTCAAACCCGGCCGAAGTCGTAGGATTTTTTAAGAGCGTTAAAAATCCCTCAGTAGGCCTATATGCCTTCTTTTCGGAGGGGAAATAAAGCCGGTGGTCCCATGTCAGAGATTTATGGCATGATTTGACCAACGCTCTTAGGTTCCAACGTTCGTCGTCAGAAGCCGACAGCTGTGGCATCTAGTAACCAAGTTCAGAACTAGTTGGTCGTTGACGGTGGCGTTTCGTAGCAAAAGTTGTAAATACTTGAAAATCAAATGTCTGCAGTCCTTACTTGAATTAAAACAGATAACACACACTATAACAGCCATCACAATTAACACCGGTTATCAGACAGATTCTACACACACACAAATTACACGGGGCTACATGCCGCATTGTCGCAGCCCCTAAACTGAGGAACCAACCAACCAACCAACCAACCAACCAACCAACCAAGCTCTACTGAGGGAGGCTAGGAAGATCTCTACATCACCTTTCTTGCCTCTGCATCAGGAATTCTGCCATCCGCCAGAACAACAATTGTGACCATGGAGATCAGTAAGTGCCACCGCAGGGAAACTCATTTCGGATGGCTTTGATTTAAACGTAATTTTGGAAGAATGGTCACGAAAAATTTTGGGAACAAATTCCCACCGTCTGGATCCCAAAGGTTTTGACCTACCGAGGAACCTTTGGTGCTGTCTCAACAGGCTGAACATGGCTGCTGTAACTTTTCAAGTGGGGATGGGTGAGAGTGTAATCTAGAAGAACAGACGATTGCACATCTAGTGCAACGCTGACCTCTTCATTCGTACTCTGGACTTCCCGACGACGTGTTTAATCTCACTCCAAATATAATTAGTTGGCTGAAAAGCATAGACTTTATAGTGTAATTATGTCTTATGTCTTTTGTACGGTATATTGTAAGTAATCACCATACGATTAAATAAAACCACACTTTCTACGTTTCTGGACGGATTTTTGATTTTGGAGAGCAGAGGTTGTCTGAGGGTGTCCCTGTAGGTTTGGTAGTGTTTTGTAGAGCTATTTGTTTCATATATTTGGATCCAATGATGCTCGCTGACGAGCGAAACATATCACCCCTTAGTTTTCTCCTTATTCAATAATCCATAATAATATACTGTACTGTGCAGGCCTATATAGCCTAATATATTTATCTTAAACACATGCAATGTACATATTTCTGGTTATATTTTCACATATTACAGTGCGGTACCGTAATTGGAATTACTTGTGTTGACCGACTGAAAGTTACAATATCAATAAACCATTGTTTCCCTTCATAGCCGCTCTTCCTGACGTCAACCTCATGAGAGATGAAACGAATGAATATGAATGACACTGGGCAAAGATCTGGAAGGAAGCGGCCGTGGCCTGTCAGAAGGTACCGCCCCATCAATATTGTCTCGAGTTGAAAATGGAAACCACAGAAAACCATTTCAAGGACGGCCGACGGTAGGGCTCGAACCCATGTCTACTGAGTCCGCAGAGCTTGGCTCCATGGCCTAGCGCTGCGCTTTAGCGAGCGTAGCTACCGCTGTCGGTAGCCTTGAGTTCAACAATACAACTCGACAATGCAAAAACACGGCAACAATATCTCCATAGAGGGGCTTGTGTGAGTATTCTGTACTATTCCTTTTACCTGGAAGCCTCCGTGGCTTAGGCGGCAGCACGCCGGCCTCTCACCGCTGGGTCCGTGGTTCAAATCCCGGTCAGTCCATACGAGATTTGTGCTGGACAAAGCTGAGGCAGACAGGTTTTTCTCCGGGTACTCCGGTTTTCCCTGTCACAAATTTCATTCCAGCGACACTTTCCACTATCATTTAATTTCATCTGTCATTCATTTAATCATTGCCCCAGGGAAATGCGACAGGCTTGGGCAGCCGGCACAGTTCATATCCTCGCCGCTAGATGGGGGCTGTATTCATTCCATGCCCTGACCCGGTCGGTCGACTGGAAGCAGGCTGTGCATTTTCATTTCATAGCTTAGTTATTGTTGTTTTAAGGGACAGAACTACAAGGTCATCTGCCCCCTTAACATAGCTTGTCATCACGAAAGTGATTATTAACAATAAAGAGTTGATACTTGGTGCTATCACGACCCGTTGTTTCTGTATCAACTACTGTATAGGCTACCTAGAATTCTTTTATCTTGAAGGATAATCATTAATAATACTTTCAAAGGGGAAATTGCATGGGAAGACATTCATGAGCGATTGGGAAAGAAAGGGTCGTATATAGGCAGATACAGTAAATAAAAACTTCCTTCGGCTTTTCCCAATTAATTGGGGTCGCCGGAGCCAACCAGGCTCATTTTGGTTTTGGCCGGGGATTTAAGGCCGGATGCCCTTCCTGACGCCACGTGATTTTCCAGGTGAAAATTCAACCCCGCTGTCACCGGGATTCGAACCCCGGCCGTCCGAGTGAAAGGCGAGAAGCTAAGCCACTGCGCCATCACGCTCCCCTGTGTAGGCGGATACAGTGATTCTTGTAAATTAAAATGAAGTCAGTGGAATAGTAACTGGGTCAAATATTATTTCATTGGGAGGGGGGGAAATACAATGGAACAGTTTGCCAGGGGATATTTTCAGCCCTTTGCCATCTGATGTTGGAAAACTCAAGGAGTTCGTAAGAAAGCGCCAGATCAGGAGACAGTGATGGGCGGTACATGACTTGATGGAGGAAGAAAAGTTTAATTATTCTTATTTTATAATTATCTCTATTACTTTTTCTTTGTCGTTTACCTCCAGGTTGGTGGAACCCACGGACTCAGCGAGGGATCTCACCACTACCGCCTCTACGGGCAGTGTCCTAGAGCTAGGAACATCGAATCGGAAGGGATACAACTGGTGAGGTGGGATTGGCACCTCGCCCAGGCGGCCTCACCTGCAAAGCGAACCGGGGCCTCATGAGGGAAGGTAAGGGATGGTGAGGATGGATAGTTAAGGAAGAGGGAAAGAGGCGGCCGTGGCCTTAACGAAGGTACTGCGCCCGAATTCACCAATCAGTACCTATATCCACAGCACTGTAAACGATTACAGACACGTAGCTACCCAGCTCACAAACTTACTATTGTCTGCTAAGTAAAAATTGGGAATTCTAGGATCATACAGGGTAGATCTATAAAAGAAAATAGTACTACCAGCCTAGGTACAAATTTCTACTAGCATTTACATTTAAGCAAATCGAGAAACTCCAATCTCGAGGGGTGATAAGGTCTGTCTATAGTGAGCGCCTGTATCTTACCTAGCAGTACTATTTTCGGCGATGACAAAATGAAAACGATGTCAGCCAAGATAAAAATTGGCTAATTCGCTAAAAAAAGCGCCAGCCGTTTATTGTGCTAAGGAAATACACACATGTCCTGGATGCATATCGATGATTAGTGTCTACTTGACACGGCAAGAAATGAAAACACAAGATAAACTAAAAGCGTGGCACTTATACATAATGTCCTGAAAATAAAGGTTGGAGAATTCTGCACTCCACTGATTCCTTCTTCTCTCATCGGAGAATATAGCATTCCTTTGCCATTACAAAAATTAAACACAAAATTTGTTACAAACGATAAACTCGAGTGGAGTTACTTAGAACCTCCACTGAAATATGAGAAATTATGAAACGGCGTGATTTCAAACATTACCCTATATTATACATTGCGTTTCATATTTGAACCGTAGTTCCACATCTAAATATGTAAGATCAAGATTTACTCAGTATTAAATATATATCCATATTGAAACGTGTCACCACTAGCCGGACAGACAGTTCTCGAAGGAGGGGCCGTACGACGAATTTACCAACGAATGAGACCGTCCTCAGGTACGCACCCTTATTAGTCACTCCCAAGGCCGCCACAAATACCAACTGTAACGAGTCACTGTGGGCCAGACAGGCGGGTGGGGTGTATGGAGAACGCTGGGCAGCCAATTAGGCCAAGGCTAATTAGGGTAGCCCCTCACCAAGGCCACAATCTATACAATAGCGCTATGAATGAGGTAGACTATTGACGCAAGGCTTCCAGACTCTTCTGCTTCTGGAGACTACTGGGTGTGACAAGAAGGTCCCGAACCTTGGTGGTAGGGGTTGGATTATTCTGGAAGCCAACCACGAGGACATACTCGACGCTACTGGAAGGAGCAACGGCCGAGAACATTCGAGACCCGGAGCTGGATTGGTTATATACCGGCAAACTGCGGCGGGCAAGTTAGTCCTGAGTGAATCCGCACTGTCGGTGTGTGCCGTGCCGAACGACCAGTGGAAGTAAATGTGAAGTGCTGTAATATTGAAGACAGTGCTGTGAAGATTAATAACGTAGGCAGTTCTGCGTGGGAGCGAGCGAGTGTGAGATCGTAGTCAGTGGTGTTGGTTGAAGCAGTTTGCCGTGCCTAGCGCGATGAGTGGAAATAAATAATGGAGGACTGTAAATAGTGAAGACGGGATGTGATGATAAATGTGGAAATAAATAATGTAAATAGTGACTGTGGAAGATAAATAGTGACTGCAAGAGAAACTGACTTGTAGAGATCAGTGTACATAAATAGTGACTGGTAGCTGTATAAAGTGAGATTCTGTGTATGTGTGTGTGGATGTAAGTAGGCTTAATTTGAATTAGTGTAAATAAAGTATTAGTGCATTATAGCCTGACCAGTATTTTAACGAACCCCAAAAACGTAACAATTGGTGTCAGATGTGAGGGTCAGGCTATAGTGAGTGCTTCTGTATGAAACAGTGCGTACTTTTCAAAAGGCCTACTTTAAAGAAGTGTATATTTAATTGCTAAGTGACTGTCTGGTGTGTACCATCTATAGGCCTAGTTCATCGTGTGCTGACTGTCCGTATGTCTCGCATTTTGGACTGTAAAATGGCGGCGAAGAAAGTAAGACTCTCAGAACTGAAGGTGTCAGAATTGCGTGAAGAACTGGAAGAGAGGGATGCTGATGCAACGGGAACCAAGTCTACGCTACAAGTGCGGTTATGTCAGTTACTGCTGGACGCTGGTGAGGATCTAGACACATTTCTGTTCGAGATTCCTTGTAGCATGTGGGAAGTGTTGGAAAATGTTGAAAAGAAAATGTCAGAGCATTTCGAAACACTGGGAAAGAAATTGACAGAACATTTTGAAAACGTTGGAAAGAAAATGGCGGCAACTCCAGAAAATTTCGAAAAGAAAACTGAGGAAAAATTTGGAAATAAAGTGGAGCATTGTGGGCATGAAACTAGTCATGACGAGCTGAAACCAGTCCTGAAGTCAAAACGGGAGTGTAACGAACTTGGAGGCGGTATGGAAAGTGGCGCTACAGAGGGTGCTGATAACCGAGCCGAACGCATCGTGGAGTCCGGTGTTCGGAATGCTGAGCCAGATGGGGACGAGTCACTGGGAAGCATCACAGGCCTGGAAACCAGTCGGAGGCTTAGCAGCTCTGACGATGGGGACAGTGTCACGAGTGGAAGGACCCCGCACGTCGATGAGGCTACATCACGGCAGATCTGCGGGACCGGGTTCGACAATGTGGCAAACCATGCCGGGTGCACGCTGGAGGACGGAACAGTTCAGCTCATCACGGGACTTCAGGAACAGATGGCGGAGGTGCTACACGACATCCAGTTGGGGACCGCCTACAACGGGATCGTCGCGACGCTGGAGGAGCATCATGTGGGCCTCCAGCTACCGCCCATGTACCAGCTACGGCTAGAAGATAAGGACATGTGCGCGAGTAAGTCACTTCAAGAGCTCGCGCTAGCTGGCTTGCCTCCCGAGCACGTACAACGAGAGGCGGCATACATCTTCGCGGATGAGCATCACGACGACATGGTACCTCAGCGTTCGATGCTCAGTGGAAGGCGATACCCGCGGCAGGCAAAAACCATCGCGTTGGGAATGGCGGCGGCGAAGAGGACAGTTTGGGTGACGCCACCGAAGAAGAGTGACGCCGCTGGAGACGAAGAGGCGGTGGAGGTTGGCTACCCTCCACCAAAGCGGCTTAAACCACCACCGGGACGCCGTTGCAGAAGAAAAGTCACCTGTTGGCTACGGTGTGAAAGGGGCCATTTAATGAGCAGCTGTCGGCAAGGAGCAACTTCACGGCTAGAGAAGCGAGTGAGAGCCAGCCAAAACGGGGGCTTGTTAGCGCCGTCAATGCCACCTCCTCGGACAACGCACAGTCTGACGATGAACAACTCGAGGCGTGTTGTTTTTAAGACGGGGGTAGTGAAACGTAACACCACTAGCCGAACAGACAGTTCTCGGGGGAGGGGCCGTACGACGAATTTACCAACGAATGAGACCGTCCTCAGGTACGCAACCTTCTTAGTCACTCCCAAGGCCGCCACAAATATCAACTGTAACGAGTCACTGTGGGCCAGACAGGCGGGCGGGGTGTATGGAGAACGCTGGGCAGCCAATTAGGCCAAGGCTAATTAGGGTAGCCCCTCCCCAAGGCCACCAACTATACAATAGCGCTACGAATCAGGTAGACTATTGACGCAAGGCTTCCAGACTCTTCTGCTTCTGGAGACTACTGGGTGTGACAAGAAGGTCCCGAACCTTGGTGGGAGGGGCTGGATAATTCTGGAAGCCAACCACGAGGACATACCGTACTCGACGCTACTGGAAGGAGCAACGGCCGAGAACATTCGAGACCAGGAGCTGGATTGGTTATATACCGGCAAACTGCGGCGGACAAGTCAGTCCTGAGTGAGTCCGCGCTGTCGGTGTGTGCCGTGCCGAACGACCAGTGGAAATAAATGTGAAGTGCTGTAATATTGAAGACAGTGCTGTGAAGATTAATAACGTAGGCAGTTCAGCGTGGGAGCGAGCGAGTGTGAGATCGTAGTCAGTGTTGGTTGAAGCAGTTTGCCGTGCCTAACGCGATGAGTGGAAATAAATAATGGAGGACTGTAAATAGTGAAGACGGGGTGTGAAGATAAATGTGGATATAAATAATGTAAATAGTGACTGTGGAAGATAAATAGTGACTACAAGAGAAACTGACTTGTAGAGATCAGTGTACATAAATAGTGACTGGTAGCTGTATAAAGTGAGATTCTATGTATGTGTGTGTGGAAGTAAGTAGGCTTAATTTGAATTAGTGTAAATAACATTAGTGTACAAAAAGTATTAGTGCATTATAGCCTGACCAGTATTTTAACGAACCCCAAAAACGTAACAATATGTTCAATGATTCGTGATTCGCACAAATATTCACTAAACTGCGTTGAAGTGATTTAATTTCCTTTAATATACATGAGTCTTTACAACTCAAACTTCCGGAATAAACACCGTAACTCTATCGGTTGAAAGTATAAATACTAGTCTGAATCAAGAGAACATAGGTGACAAACGTTTAAGTTCAGCACTGCTCTAACTTTGTTTTCTCCCATTTGATTATTCAATCTCGAAACATTCCTGAAATTCTTTGCTTGGCTTACATTTTCTTTGATAAACGTGAATATTCGAAGTGCATGGCATTTTACCTTCATTCCACACTTCCGTTCCAAAATTATACAACAATCACATTATTTCTTAAACACCCTGTACAGAACTTGCCTCAAATGCAATTAAACAATGTCACATACGCTGTGATCAAAACTAGGAAACGTGACTCCTCAGTCTCCGTTTGTGAAAATACGTAACTCATTTACGTCTACGATTCCTTTCTTGCACGGTATTCCAAATCTAAATCCCATTTCAGTGCATTTTCTCAATCAATGCAAAGAAAATTAGTAACTTTATTAAATATCCACGACCATTGTGAATATTGTTCAAGAAACAAACTTTAACAATCTCCTCTATTCTTATACAAAATTCCCTTGTGCCTATAACTTCAAATCTTTAATTACTTTCTGTACAGTTACTTTTATATCAACCTGTGATTTAACTTTCTTAACTCCTTTTCACGTATTTAAATTCAGTTATTACATTATTGTAACTTTCAAAGAATTGTCAGCAAGAATTCATATTTAAAAATGATATAAGTGTGTCCTCTTTTCCTGTGAATACACTTAAGTCTTAACTATCTTCGTGAAATATTTTGTTTAACAAATTTTATCTAGTCTTTTTAATGCTCTAAATGTTTTATCGGACACATATATAAAGGTTCTTGAAACACCTTTGTTACTAGGAAATATGGTTTATTACGTTTACAGCATAGTTCTACATAACTATCTGTTTCATTACAATGAATTTGGTATTCATTGATTTAATTGTCTATATCAAGTATTTAGACTATCTTCTACCAGATTTTGTGTCGTGTAACAATCCATTTTTGCACACAGTTGGTTTATAATAAATTTCTGACACAAGAATCAACATCTTGAGTTGTCGAAATTTATTTGACACTTCGTGACATGGCTTTTTAAATATACGGTACTTAAGTTGTTCAATATACGTTCCATCGCTGCGCATAAAACATATTTATTTAATTTAACGCAAGTATCTATAATTCTAAACGATTTTATATCGAAATGATTTAACGTTGACAACAGCAATACGCTAATAAAATTTCGTCCAAATGACAGAAATTTTTAATAAAAATGACTCCTAAAAATACTGATATACTGGATTAAAATCTACACAATTTTAAATACAATGACAAAATTATACGATTGGTCAATTAGGACAAACACAGAACATGACTACAATTCTACTAAATATAAATCAATCTTTTCACTACCTTGAGCTGGTGACGATCTCTGATGTATCATGTCTCGTCTGGCAAGACAAATGTGTGTTTGAGCACAACGCCCACAGCTGCGAGAACCGGTTTTGACGAGGCCTGCTGGATAGCCCTCACAGTGGGACAAGGTCGATGACATAACTGGGTTAGCGACCTCTCCGAGTACAGCAAGTCTCTCCCTCACTCCTTCGCTCGACTCCCGCAAGTTGTTCGGATCTTCTGACATTACCCCTTCACTGTGCCGACATCGCTTCTCAAGATTGAAATTCGATTGTTCTATAAGTGTCTTTGAGAGTATACTGGATGTATATGAACTCGTGTTAAGAAGTATAGATTTGTTCTGCATTTCTGCGCATCGCGTAGATCGCCGTCCATGTTGTGGAATTCTGGATTCAACTTTTCATTTCTGTAGTTTCTACTTCCCTATAATGTGCATCATAGCACGAAGTCATAATCAGTTTAATGATTAAACCTGTATAACTTCCCCGTTGCCAATGTATAAACTGCATTATGTATAGTTCCCTAGGAAGAGCTGAATTGTATGAGTTATGTAGCTCTTTTCCTGAAGTGAATTGTTTGCTTTTATCTGCGTGAGATGTGTAATAGCTTCGTATTGAAATACCGAAGTAACAAGCAGTGTTTCAAATTCTCCACAGACTTGCTGTATGAAGCTTCTTTAAAAGTGAGTGTAAATGAACTCAGTCTCGTTACGATAAGTGTGTTACAAAATCATTGGTCTTCATGCTGTGATGGTCTCAGTCAGAATGTCCCTTGCTTCACATGTCACAGCCTTCTGACTTCACACTTCTTCTCTCCACTTTCGCTATGCTTGGCTCTGTTCTCGAAACAACTTGTTTCTACACTGGCGATCTTGTCCCGAACCGATATGAATTAGGAATGACTGCTCGTTCTTGCTCTCCAAGTACGGCAAGTTCCTCGCGTTTCCTCCCCTCTCGTGGTGTGACGTAACTCCACAGACTTCCCCTCACTCAGTCTGTCATCAACCTTGATCACTTCTCCTCCTGCACGACGTTACTCTCACTTCTCGTGGTGTGACGCATTTTTACAATGTAGGCCTCCCTACATTCAGATAATAAATACACAACCACATTTAAATAGTTCCTTCTTGCCTTCCGTAATTGTTTAATTATTAATGATGCATAGTATTACACTCTATTTCATCTTAGGTTTTCCATATCTCACAAATTTTTGAGGAATAAGAGATTTTAATTCGTTCTTTTATTTTTCCTGGGTCCCAGTTCGTATCCCGTCTGGATCTTTAGTATTGGCCTTAAATAAATTCGGGCGCAAATCCCCGTTGCCAATTAAAAGTTAAGTATAGCCGGTACTTTCTTTAATAACAGTTGGTTTCTCTGCTCTTGGGACTAAATTTATTTACAGTATTTACTGAATCTTTGGGTAAAATCTCTTTAATTTGGAGTGGTTAAATTTTCCAATGGATCTGTTGTCTTCAATCCTCACGATCTTGTAGCAATTGTTACCGTAGACTGAATCTACTTTGAAAGGTCCTCTAAAAAGACTACTGAACTTGATGTATAACTTCTTCAGTACGTCAGCTTTCACAGGAATCCTGACTAACACAAGGTCACCTTCTCGTAGCGGGCCGCTAAATCTCTTCCCTTGCAAGCGTTTTAATCTCTTCTCGGCCGCTTTGTTTAGCTGTTCTCACGCTGCTTTGATTCTCTGGTCCATCGGTGGTTCGTTATCTTCCGGAATGTTGAAGATTCCGTTCCAGGGTCGTATGGGCTTCTCCTCAAAGTGTAACATTACTGGAATTTCGTTGGTGCTCTCGTGTCTCGTATTATTGATGCAAAATTCAACTAGGGGTACAATCTTCACCCAATTTGCAAGATTATCTGCACTATACAAGCGAATGTACTTAGAAAATGCAAGCATTATTCGTTCAATGGGATTTGTCTCTGGGCTGCGAACTGATGAGAATAGGTGAACAATATCCAACCTATCCATCGCCCCTTGAAATTCTGCAGAGGTGAATTGCGTTCCGTGGTCCGTTAGAAGTCTTTCTGGTTTTCCCAACTTGGGAATAATGTTCCCCTCCAAGTGGTATAAGACAGTTTTCGTTGTGGCTTTTTGCATTGGATTAAGCATTACAACTTTGGAAAACACATCCATCGTGACTAGCACATATTGGTTTCCTCTTTCTCCTTTAGGTGCAGGCCCAAAAATATCCTGGCTAAACAGTTCCAGTGGTTGAGTAGGGATAATTGCCTTAGGTCGTTCCTTCAATAGTTCAGAGTTGTACTTGTTTTTCTGACACAGTTCACAAGATCTGACCACTGTGGTAATGGACTCTCGCATGTTAACCCAATAGAACTTTTCTAATATGGTATAGTATGTTTTATCAACTCCACCGTGACCTATGCTTTTGTGGACTAACCAAATTAGTGGCATAATAAGTTCAGGTGGAATTGCAACTCGCACCTTCGTGTGTCCAGCATCTATGTATTTGCATACGATTTCTCCTACAAGAATATAATGTCTAGCTTTCCTTCTAGTTTCGAAATATGTTGCGTGCCTCATTGTCATTCTCCCTGACAAGAATCAATAAATGTTCCTTAATGATGCATGCTTCTTTTGAATGAGAGGAATCCTTCTTAGTTTATCCAACGTTTCCTGATCCTCTGCGTCCGTCTGGATAACGTTAATTCTTACATTATTTTCAGGAGTCGGTTGTCTGGAAAGAATATCTGCCAGTAGGTTGTCTTTTCCAGGAACATGGACTATCGTGGCATCAAATTGTTGTAGAAACATAGTCCACCTGGTCATCCGATCGCTTGACAAGTCGGACTTCAACATGAACTCCAGTGCTTTGTGATCCGTTCTGATTACAATCTTGTGTCCCAGCAATATCCTTTTCCATTGTTGTAGGTCATTTATGACGGCTAAAGCTTCAAGCTCCGTCGTGAAATAATTTAACTCGTGCGTGCGTAACTTCCTGCTGCTGAAGGAAATGTAGTGGTTGTTGCCGTCTTGATCCTTCTGATACAAGACTGCGTTAATACCAATTCGTGAGGCGTCAGTTTCTACTATGTATGATCTTTCGATGTCTGGGTATTCTAATTTGATGTTGTTTTTGAGCATCTCCTTTGCTTGAATAAAGGCATTCTCGGCAGCTGCATCCCATTTCCATCTATTGTTTTTCTTCAGGAGCTCATGTAGTGGAGCCATAATTTCTGAATAACGTGGGCAATGACAACTGAAGAACTGGCAAAGACCCGCAAAAGCTCGAATGTCTTTGATCTTCTTGGGTTTGGGAAACTTTAATATTGCTTCTATCTTGTCATCATTCGGATGGTAACCGAATCTGTCTATCGTATGTCCAAGAAAGTTGATCTTTTCTTGAAAGAAATGACATTTATTTAATTTTACCTTGATGTTCGCATTTCTGAGGTTTTCAAATAGCTTTTTCAAATGCATGGAATGTTGGTCTGGCGTTTCTGAAGATATGATAATGTCGTCCAAGTAACAAATGGCAAATTGTTTTACTTCATCACTCAACTTATCATCCAAGTCTCTAATGAGAGCTGGGCTTGAATTTACCAACCCATATGGTACTCTCTGATAAACGTAACAGGTTTGGTTAAACATGAACCCCGTGTAACATTTGCTGTCTTCGGTAAGCTCTATTTGATGAAATGCGGCAGTTAAATCAATCACTGAGAAACATGTTTTATTCCTGAATCTCCTCAGTAGTTCCCTGTTTTTTGGTGGCCTGTCATATTCTTTTAACAAAAGAGTATTAATGCCCCTGGCATCTAAGCATAGTCTCAGACTTCCATCTGCTTTCTTTACGACTGTAAGAGGGTTTAAATAAGGAGTGGCTTGCTTCCTTATTATACCGTCCTTTTCCATGCCTTTTATTAACTCCGTCACTTCTGATTGATATTTCTCCGGTATCGGATACAATTTCTTTTGAAAGGGTGTGTTATCTGCGAGCTTGATCTGATATTTATATCCTCTGATAATGCCTGGTTTATCATTAAATATATCTGCAAAATTCGTGGCCAATTCTTCTAATCTCTCTCTATGATCTTCGAAGTTCTCAATTCTCCTACCATATTGAGGTATCCCTTCTGCTTCGACTTCCATGACTATTCTTACTAGATTTTCTTCTGTAGTTTCGTCAATCAGACCACACTCATTCTCCTCCTTCTTCGAGTTTTCTGGCTGATATTGACCTTCATTAAATTTTATAACTCCGTTGCGCAAGTCAATAACGGCTCCCGTCTTCGTTATGAAATCAATACCTAGAATAGCATCGAAATTTATCTGGTTCAAGACTATGGATATCTGCTCGTATTTATGTTCATTGATGGAGAATTCCATTAATGCCTGGACTTCACACTTCATGGTCTTATCATTGAATACACCCCTGACCTTGATAGTTGAAACGGGCATTGCTGTGAGTGAATTACCGTCTTTTAATCTGTTAAAACAATTCTCTGACAAAATTGACGCTGTCGCACCCGTATCTAGGAGTGTTCTCAGGCCTTCACCTTCTGATACTATTTCTATGATGGGTAGCCTCGCTACTCTTCCTGTTTTCGGCTCTTCTCGCTCATACAGGAGATCTTCGTTCGTGGCCTGATACAATTTATTTATCTCGATTACGTGTGTAGTTACGGTGATGTTCTCGTCCTTCTTTACTTTTTGGAATTTTGAAGTTTTTTATGTACCCCTCCAGGGTCTTCATTGCTCCGGTCTCTGCTTGATCCGGGCTGAGATTCCTGATTTTGGTTACGCTGTCCCTGGTTTTGGTTTCTTGCGTTTCCTTCTTCCCTTTCTCTAAGGTTCTTCAGGTATTCTTGACTTTCTCTCTCTCTCTATCATCGTAATACCTCCTCACGTTATTGTTGTTTCTCCATCCTCGGTTTTGTTGATTCTGCTGTTGTTTCGGTCTCGAATAGTTGTTTGTGTTCCTCCAGTTTTGATATCCGTAATTATTCGTCGGGTTATCTCTGTTGTAGTATCCCTCTCGGCGATAATCATTGTTCCTTTGGAGGTAGCTGTTTCTCCCCTGATTTTCGTCCATCGTCGATTCTGGTATGGTCTCCCTTCTGTAGGTCTCTGATAACCAGGTTGAAAGCGGTTTTGTCCATAAACTCTCGATCTAGTTGGTCCTACTCTATTTTTATGGTATTCCGTCTGTTGCGTTTGATCAATATGGATGGTGTGGATCTCTCTATGTTCTGGATTTCTGCTTCTTTGGTTCTGGTTTCCGGTTGAGTTGTTGGACACATTGGACGTGTGATCCAACCTCCTCAAAATTTCCGCCATCCCCTTTAATATTCTGACGTTTGCCGAAATGAGGTGCCTTCTAACTTCAGTTGGTAATTGGCATGAAATAGCATGTACTAGGTCTTCTTCTGCCAATAGAGGTTGAAGATATTGCAAGCGTGCTAATTGATTTGTAAAGAAGCTTGCGTACTTCGTCGGACTAGAGTAAGCATACTTTTTCGAATAAATTTCGGCGCGTATGTCTTGTTGAAGTTCTTTGCTCCAGAATCGCTTCTGTAGAGCAATAGCGAACTCCTCGAATGTGTGGTAAGTATACCTGAAAGCTCTGTGCCAAACTAAGGCCTCTGAGTCCAAATATTTCTCCACTACCCTCATGTGTCGTTCACGAGGTATTCTGTTATCCTCTAGATACGATCTCATGTCTCTGAGAAATTCCACAGCAGTGATATTTCCAACCCCGCTGAATTTGTTGGGTTTTTAGTCGTTACTCTTGATGACGATAATGTTCGCATTTGACCTACTCTGGAAAGGTTCAAAGTCTCCTCCAAGTTCCTCAGTTTCTGCTCGAAATGGCTCTCGAATAAGTTAAAGCTGGATTTCGGAAGCTGCTGACTATCCACGCTTTCCTTATCCTCTTCTATCTTGTCTGTCCTAGCCTCTAATTTCCTGATTTCTTCCTTCAATTTCTCATCTCTTGCCTCAAAGAATCTAGTTAAGTCCTTCCTCATGTCCTCCCTGACTTCAGCTCTTAACGTAGATGAAAATGGAGAATCCCCAATCGTGAGTGACTTTAATTGTTTTTTCCAATTCGCTGGTTTCCTTTTCCTGCCTCGACCTAATTTTCGCCAATTCTATGTTTATGTCATCGACTGTACGTTTAACCCTGTCAAGTTCGCCTGAATTACTTAAATCTGCTTTATTTACAATATCGGTCAGCGTGGCTACGTTATTGATTTGAAGCTCATCTACCCACTGGGATAGATCTTCACGTACTCTACTAACATTTATGTTTGAACTTAATTCTATGGCCTTAATATCATTAGATAATTTACTATGGATTTCAGATACAATTTTAGTAGTAACTGTTACGACCTCCTCCTTCATGTCCGTAACAGCCTTTACAATAGAGGCATTTATGTCCACATTAATGCCATCCTCGATCAATTTCCTTTGACCTTCCAACTTAACCTGTAAGTCACCAACAGTATCATTTAGACTGTCAAGTTGCTCCTTGAGTCTGTTCTGGGCCCCTGAAACGTGTACATGATGTGTAGTGTTTTCCTCCTTAATGGAGCTAATACTAGACTGTAATTTTTCCTCTAGTTCTATTATGTTGTTACTGTTAGCCAATTTCACTTCTAATACTTTGCCTACCATGTCGGATCTTAAAATTCCTACTTCTGTTTTAGTACGACTAATGTCCTCTTTGACTTGGTCAAATGAGGCTTTTAATTCCTCCTGTGCATTTCCTGCCTTCTCTAAAATATTCGGAGCCTTTTCCTGATTTTTTCCTAACCTCATCATGAATTTTCCTGGCCTCTTCCTGCGCTTTTTCCTGATTTTTCCTAACCTCATCATGAATTTTCCTGGCTTCTTCCTGCGCTTTTTCCTGATTTTTCCTAACCTCATCATGAATTTTCCTGGCTTCTTCCTGCACTGCTCTTATTTCGGCTTGGATTTTTCTGTCTTCTAATCTAGCTTGTTCCTGACTCAATCGGTCCTCTTCGCGAGCTTTTTCTTGAGCTAATCTCATATCCGCTCTTATCTTTTTAGCCTCTTCTTCTACCTTTCTGTCCTCCTCTCGTGCTTTTTCTAATGTTAGCCTAATTACTTCACGTTCCTGTCTATCCTCTTCTCTAGCTAACCTAGTTTCTTCCCATTCCTTTTCTCTAGCTAACCTAGTTTCTTCCCCTTCCTTTTCTCTAACTAGTCTATCTTCCTTTCTGGCCTTTTCTAAAGCTAACTTGGCTTCCTCCTGTGCTAACGTTATACTAGCCTTGGTAAGTGTTTGAGCAACCGACAACTCGGCCTTGACCTCGGATTTCACAGCAGCTACAGATTTCTGAATCTCGGCTTTCATTTGTTTAGTGTTAGAGTGTGTTAATTGGTGGAGGGCTTCAAGGTCTTTGGTCAATACATTTTGACCTTCTTTCATGTTTTCCAACATCGTTCTTATGAATGTCAAGTCGTTTGCTGACATAATTTCTTCTTTCTTGAGTCTAAGGGAAGTATCAACTACAAAAACTACAAGTGGATATCCAGAATTGACCAACGTATACATTTTATACAAGTGATGGAATGCATTGAAAATCTTAGTACTACTTAAGTCTATTTAAATCGCGAGTTATTACGTTTTTTTATTGTCCTATTTTACTGAACCGACATCATTTCATTTTATCATCCGACCTAACTTATGTTTAACAACGTTAATTTACTCTTTAATTTAATATTACATGACAAATTGTCGTTAGCTGGTTCTAGAAATATGCCTCACAACTGTAAAGTACTCCACTGATCTGCTGATGTAGCGTTCACCTCAACAATCATCAAATTTGGGATCGGCATTTCTTATATTTCAAAACATATATGGCCTCACTCTCGAGTGCTTCCAACTGCCTCTCTCGAGTGCCTCTTTCGATCGCCCCACGTATGGGCCGGCCATTTAATTCCACCATCTATATGCGCCCAAATTCACCAATCAGTACCTATATCCACAGCACTGTAAAGGATTGCAGACACGTAGCTACCCAGCTCACAAACTTACCATTGTCTGATAAGTAAAAATTGGGAATTCTAGGATCATTCAGGGTAGATCTATAATAGAAAATAGTACTACCAGCCTAGGTACAAATTTCTACTAGCATTTACATTTAAGCAAATCGAGAAACGCCAATCTCGAGGGGTGATAGGGTCTGTCTATAGTGAGCGCCTGTATCTTACCTAGCAGTACTATTTTCGGCGATGACAAAATGAAAACGATGTCAGCTAAGATAAAAATTGGCTAATTCGCTAAAAAGCGCCAGCCGTTTAGAGTGCTAAGGAAATACACACATGTCCTGGATGTATATCGATGATTAGTGTCTATTTGACACTGCAAGAAATGAAAACACAAGATAAACTAAAATCGTGGCACTTATACATAATGTCCTGAAAATAGAGGTTGGAGAATTCGGTATTCCACTGATTCCTTCTTCTCTCATCGGAGAATATAGCATTCCTTTGCCATTACAAAAATTAAACACAAAATTTGTTACAAACGATAAACTCGAGTGGAGTTACTTAGAACCTCCACTGAAATATGAGAAATTATGAAACGGCGTGATTTCAAACATTACCCTATATTATACATTGCGTTTCATATTTGAACCGTAGTTCCACATCTAAATATGTAAGATCAAGATTTACTCAGTATTAAATATATATCCATATGTACAATGATTCGTGATTCGCACAAATATTCACTTAACTGCGTTGAAGTGATTTAATTTCCTTTAATATACATGAGTCTTTAAACTCAAACTTCCGAAACAAACACCGTAACTCTATCGGTTGAAGGTATAAATACTACTCTGAATCAAGAGAACATAGGTGACAAACGTTTAAGTTCAGCACTGCTCTAACTTTGTTTTCTCCCATTTGATTATTCAATCTCGAAAAATTCCTGAAATTCTTTGCTTGGCTTACATTTTCTTTGATAAACGTGAATATTCGAAGTGCATGCATTTTACCTTCATTCCACACTTCCGTTCCAAAATTATACAACAATCACATTATTTCTTAAACACCCTGTACAGAACTTGCCTCAAATGCAATTAAACAATGTCACATACGCTGTGATGAAAACTAGGAAACGTGACTCCTCAGTCTCCGTTTGTGAAAATACGTAACTCATTTACGTCTACGATTCCTTTCTTGCACGGTATTCCAAATCTAAATCCCAATTCAGTGCATTTTCTCAATCAATACAAAGAAAATTAGTAACTTTATTAAATATCCACGACCATTGTGAATATTGCTCAAGAAACAAACTTTAACAATCTCCTCTATTCTTATGCAAAATTTCCTCGTTCCTATAACTTCAAATCTTTAATTACTTTAGGTACAGTTACTTTTATATCACCCTGTGATTTAACTTTCTTAACTCCTTTTCACGTATTTAAATTCAGTTATTACATTATTGTAACTTTCAAAGAATTGTCAGCAAGAATTCATATTTAAACAAGAAGTTCCGTGACGAACTAAAGAGCCTACTTTTCATGCCAATGATTATTCTACAGTATATGAACCTATCTAGAATAATGACGAAATTAAGTTGCTAATATCGAAATTTCCAATTAGTTCGAAATACTGTATACCTGGCATAATGTAGCCTAATAGAGCACTACAGTTGGCAGCCCTGATGACTGAATATATTCTTAGTTCCATCTCTTAAGGTACAAAATACAAAATTTGTTTTTTTAAGTCCAATGAATACCACGGACGTTACATGCAGTTAAACATTGGATCTAACAGCGCGCGTAAAATCATGTTGGCAACAATGTCATGCATGTATTGGTCAGAACTAATCTGAAATAATATGATCTATTGTTGTGCCAATTTTGAATGAAATCCATTAGTTAGTATAGAAGTTACATGCATTTTAAAATTGGACCTATCAGCAGGATTAGAATCATGTTGGCAGCACTGACGTATATTAGTTACTCCAAATTCGTCTAGAATGCCAGGTACTATACGTGTGCAAAGTTTAGAGCTATTGGCTTGCATACTTTCTGATATATTGATATTAGGGTAACAAAAATAGGGACAGCACATATTAACAGTTGGCAGCCCTGGTTGCTCTTAAGAATACGCATAGTCATATCTGTTATGGTACACATAGCAAATACGAAATTTGGTTGAAATCCAAATGATAGTATGGAAGTTACATGTATTTAAAGTTGGACCTGTCAGCAGGCTTAGAATCATGTTGGTAGCACTGACGTATATAAGTTACTCCAAATTAATATAGAATGTTAGGTACTATACGTGTGCATAGTTTAAAGCTGTCGGCTTGCATTCTTTCTGATATATTGGTATTTGGATAAAATAAATTGGGAGCATTTATTAACAGTTGGCAGCCCTGGTAGGTCTTAAGAATACGCTCAGTCATATCTGCTTATGTACACATACAACATACGAAATTTGGTTGGATTCCAGTTGATAGTGTAGAAGTTATATGCATTTAAAATTGGACCTATCAGGAGGCTTATAATAATTTTGGCAACACTGCCATGTTTGGCCTCCTGGAAATTAAACTGAAATATTATGATCTGTACGTGTGCCAATTTTGAAATAGCTCCCATTCATACTTTCCAAGATATCCAACATGGAGCTCAAATTTCAATTGCGATTTTTTAGCAGTTGGTAGCACTGACATCATTTTCAAATATGACCGTGAGATATTCAGGTATAGATCTTTACTCCTACCAAATTTTGTTTCGATTGCTGCAGCCGTTTAGGAGTTGTTAGGGGGGGGGGACACACACAGCCAGACAGACAGACAGACAGAAGGACAGACAGACAGACAGACAAACAGACAGACAGACACACATTTGCCCGATCTCATAAGTCTACTTTTTCCTCATTTTTGCAAAATGTGAAAAGTAGGCTAAAAATTATATAAGTGTGTCCTCTTTTCCTGTGAATACACTTAAGTCTTAACTATCTTCGTGAAATATTTTGTTTAACAAATTTTATCTAGTCTTTTTAATGCTCTAAATGTTTTATCGGACACATATATAAAGGTTCTTGAAACACCTTTGTTACTAGGAAATATGGTTTATTACGTTTACAGCATAGTTCTACATAACTATCTGTTTCATTACAATGAATTTGGTATTCATTGATTTAATTGTCTATATCAAGTATTTAGACTATCTTCTACCAGTTTTTGTGTCGTGTAACAATCCATTTTTGCACACAGTTGGTTTATAATAAATTTCTGACACTCGAATCAACATCTTGAGTTGTCGAAATTAATTTGACACTTCGTGACATGGCTTTTTAAATATACGGTACTTAAGTTGTTCAATATACGTTCCATCGCTGCGCATAAAACAGATTTATTTAATTTAACGCAAGTATCTAAAATTTCGAAGGATTTTATATTGAAATGATTTAACGTTGACAACAGCAATACGCTAATAAAATTTCGTCCAAATGACGGAAATTTTCACTGAAAATGACTCCTAAATATACTGATATACTGGATTAAAATCTACACAATTTTAAATACAATGACAAAATTATACGATTGGTCAATTAGGATAAACACAGAACACGACTACAATTCTACTAAATATAAATCAATCTCTTCACTACCTTGAGCTGGTGACGATCTCTGATGTATCATGTCTCGTCTGGCAAGACAAATGTGTGTTTGAGCACAACGCCCACAGCTGCGAGAACCGGTTTTGACGAGGCCTGCTGGATAGCCCTCACAGTGGGACAAGGTCGATGACATAACCGGGTTAGCGAGCTCTCCGTGTACAGCAAGTCTCTCCCTCACTCCTTCGCTCGACTCCCGCAAGTTGTTCGGATCTTCTGACGTTACCCCTTCACTGCACCGACATCGCTTCTCAAGGTTGAAATTCGATTGTTCTATAAGTGTCTTTGAGATTATACTGAATGTATATGAACTCGTGTTAAGAAGTATAGATTTGTTCTGCATTTCTGCGCATCGCGTAGATGTTCAACTGCGCCGTCCATGTTGTGGAATTCTGGATTCAACTTTTCATTTCTGTAGTTTCTACTTCCCTATAATGTGCATCATAGCACGAAGTCATAATCAGTTTAATGATTAAACCTGTATAACTTCCCCGTTGCCAATGTATAAACTGCATTATGTATAGTTCCCAAGGATGAGCTGAATTGTATGAGTAATGTAGCTCTTTTCCTGAAGTGAATTGTTTGCATTTATCTGCGTGAGATGTGTAATAGCTTCGTATTGAAATACCGAAGTAACAAGCAGTGTTTCAAATTCTCCACAGACTTGCTGTATGAAGCTTCTTTAAAAGTGAGTGTAAATGAACTCAGTCTCGTTCCGATAAGTGTGTTACAAAATCACTGGTCTACATGCTGTGCTGGTCTCAGTCAGAATATCCCATGCTTCACAAGTCACAGCCTTCTGACTTCACACTTCTTCTCTCCACTTTCGCTATGCTTGGCTCTGTTCTAGAAACAATTTGTTTCTACACTGGCGATCTTGTCCCGACCCGATATGAATTAGGAATGACTGCTCGTTCTTGCTCTCCAAGTACGGCAAGTTCCTCGCGTTTCCTGCCCTCTCGAGGTGTGACGTAACTCCACAGACTTCCCCTCACTCAGTGTGTCATTAACCTTGATCACTTCTCCTCTTGCACGACGTTACTCTCACTTCTCGTGGTGTGACGCATTCTTACAATGTAGGCCTCCCTACATTCAGATAATAAATACACAACCATATTTAAATAGTTCCTTCTTGACTTCCGTAATTGTTTAATTATTAATGATGCATAGTATTACACTCTATTTCATCTTAGGTTTTCCTTATCTCACAAACTTTTGAGGAATAAGAGATTTTAATTCGTTCTTTTATTTTTCCTGGGTCCCAGTTCGTTTCCCGTCTGGATCTTCAGTGAAATGAAAATCCACAGCCTGCTTCCAGTCTCCGACCGGGTCAGGAACGGAATGAATGAAGCCCCTATCTAGCGGCGAGGATATGAACTGTGCCGGCTGCCGAGGCCTGACGCACTCCTCTGGGGCAATGAGTAAATGAATGACAGATGAAATGAAATGATAGTGGAGAGTGTTGCTGGAATGAAATTTGGACAGGGAAAACCGGAGTACCCGGAGAAAAACCTGTCTGCCTCCGTTTTTTCCAGCACAGATCTCACATGGAGTGACTGGGATTTGAACCACGGACCCAGCGGTGAGAGGCCGGCGTGCTGCCGCCTAAGCCACGGAGGCTTCTGGATCTTTAGTATTGGCCTTAAATAAATTCGGGCACAGTACCATCCCGGCATTTGCCCGAAGACGAAGTGGAAAACCACGGAAAACCACTTCGAGGATGGCTGAGGGGGAATCTAACCCTCTCTGCTCATTTGGGCCACCCGAGGCTGAGTAGACCCCGTTCCAGTCCTCGTACCACTTTTCAAATTTCGTGGCAGAGCCGGGAATCGAACCCAGGACCTCCGGGGTGGCAGCTAACCATGCTGACCGCTACGCTACGGAGGCGACTATTATTGTAATAATAATTATTATTTTCTTATACCGAATAATCCTTGTATTCTAAAATGTATTTTTGCAGTTGTATGATTTATTATGTTTAGTTATTGTAAATTACCACCATGGACAGCGTCCACATTTGCAAATAAATATTGTATGTAGGCCTATGTTTGTTCCCACTTTTTTAACCGGTGATGTTGATATATTTATCATTAGGGCTCGGATGTTTAAGACCTAAAAATAGCCCGAATATGCAAGCAAATATGACCTTAAAAATGACGAAATATGACCTGAAAATGACTGATTTCAATTTGGCCGCTTTTTTAAATTGTAAAACCAAGCGACAATCCCTTCGAGATTAAATTGTTAACTAAATTCTTTATTCCTATTTTCAAATTAATTTTCTGAATATACATGTTTAAGTGGTTATTTACAGTCTATTTCTGTAAACACTAGTTCCCGTTCGGTAAGTTGAGGATGATTGCACACCTACAACTGCCGTCAAACTACCCAAATATGACGTTCTTTAAAAAAAAAAAAAGCTCAATATGTGGCCCAGTGGTAAAAGGTTCGAAATATGCATTAATATTTCAATTAAAAACCACTGTATTGTGACGATAATCAATGGATTTGCATCAGAAACCAATCATTTTTTTTAAGTCAACCCCTGGCACCATCCAGCCCATGACGGGCTAAGGCCGACCAAGCGACCGCTGCCCAGCCATTCGGCCTGCATATATTGGGATGACGCGTGAACGGCGCGTCGGGTCCCCTCGGCAATTAATCTTGGTTTTCGTGATCGGGGTGCTGTCTCACTGTCAGACAGCTACTCAATTGTCCTCACGGGGCTGATTGCACCCCGTTCCAACCCTCACGTCAGTTTTAAAATCCCTGATGGAGCCAGGGATCGAACCCGGGGCCTCCGGGTGAGAGGCAGGCGCGCTACTCCAACACCACGGGGCCGGCCTCAGAAACCAATCGGGCATGAAAATAGAGGCAAATAAAAAAATACGATTTTTCCTAAACATCCGAGCCCCAGTCATCATATTACAGTATTTTGTGCGGGTTCAAACCCGGCCGAAGCCGTCGGATTTTTTAAGAGCGTTAAAATCCCTCAGTATGCCTTCCTTCGGAGGGGAAGTAAAGCCGGCGGTCCCATGTCATAGATTTATGGCATGTTAAAGAACCTTCCACTAATTACACCTGCGTGAAGCTAAATTGGATAGGTTAAGAATGTAAACAACGCTCTTAGGTTTCTACGTTCGTTGCCAAGAGCCGACTGCGGTGGCGTCCAGTAGCTAAGTTCTGATCTTGGCCTAGTAGTCCACGGCCGACTGAATGCGAGCTGCGCATCCAGTCGGCCGTGAGTAGTCTTTGACGGAAGCGCTTGGCGGCAAAAGTAGGAACTATTTGAAAAATTATACGTTGCAGTCTGTACTTAAATTAAAAAACAGATAACACACACTAATACAGTCATCCCAATTAACACCGGTTATCAGACAGATTCTACACACACCCAAAGTACACGGGTCTACATGACCGCGTTGTCGCAGCCCCTAAACTTAAGAACCAACCAACCAACCAACAGTATTTTGTAATAGTTGTAGAATGTTCGCACTCTTTGTCATATTTATTGATTTGAATACCAGTGATAACGGCGCCATTAATGAAATAATTAACGTATAAGTGTACCGTCTGAATGCCCGTAGTGTACGGTATTATTAGCCCATAATCAACTGTTTTAAGAACTCGGCAACGCATCTCAGCTGTTCCAAGCTCCCGCCATATCCTTCATGTTCTTTCTTTCAAAATACAGATTATAATATTACTGTAATCTCACATCAGAGAAGACGTATTATTGTTGTTGCTTATTTTAAGGTCTGTGACGTCGCGCACATATAGCCCCGTGTATTTTGTGTGATAATCTGTGTTATTGTGATGGCTGTAGGATACGAGTTGGTTGGTTCCTTAGTTTAGGAGCTGCGACAATGCGGTCATGTAGCCCCGTGTACTTTGGGTGTTTGTAGAATCTGTGATAACCGGTGGTAATTGTGATGGCTGTATTAGTGTGTGTTATCTGTTTTAATTCAAGTAAGGACTGCAGACGATAATTTCAAGTAGTTCCTACTTTTTCTACAGAATGCTACCATCAACGACACTTATCTGCAAACTTGACTACTATATGCCATCGAACCAACACCTTGCAACTAACGTTGGAACTTAAGAGCATTAATCAAATCTAGCCTACAAATTTTGTTTCACACAATTGAAGTTAGTGGAAGGTTATTTTACATGCCATAAATCTATGACGAAGGCATACTGAGGGATTTTTAACGCTCTTAATAAATCCGACAACTCCGGCCGGGTTTGACCACATGATCTTTGGCATAGAAGCTCAGCATTGAGGCTCATTCAGGTGACGATTGGGAATGTGGCGGCCGTGGCCTTAAGTTAGGAACCATCCCAGCATTTTCCTAGAGTAGAAGTGGAGAAACCACTTCCAGGATGACTGAGGTGGGAATGAACCCTCCTCTTCTCAGTTTTGCTTCACGAGGCTGGGTGTATCCTGTTCCATCCCTCACACCAGAATTGAATATTTTTGGCAGAGACGGGAATCGAGCCCGGACCTCCAGGGAGACATCCAAGAATGCTAGCCGCTACACCACGATGTGGTCAGAGAAGAAGTATGAACGGCCATCTGTTTTCGAAAAGGAAGAGTAAATTTCTGCAAAGAGATATCAAAATGTTGTGAAAATCTAATTAATAGACCATCAGTATTCTTCAATGAAACACAAAGTATAGTCAATATTGTGTGTCTCCACATCATGGCGTAGTGGTTATCATTCCTGGCTGTCGCATACTCCAGGTAGGCCTTAATACTTCCTAACTTAAGACCACGGCTGCTTCTTTCCCAAGCCTCGTCTCATTTTCAAATACACACACTATAGTAAAGCCATCATTACTTCCAACTTGACGTTTGAGTTTATCCCAGAGTTATGTAGCGGTCAGAAGGAAAACACATTAACTAGCCAATCACAGGCAGTAATTCAAATTAATATATCACGACAAATCGAGTTCCGTTCGCGAAGACGCGATTTAGCGAACGAAACTCTAGCCTAGAAGGCCTACTTAAACGTCAAGTCGGAAGTAATGATGGCTTTAGTATAGTGCAGTCACCGCAATAGAGGTTATCAGACATATCCCACACACAGTTAGTTTGTTAGTGTTGTTTTAAGGGGTGGAACGACGAGGCCATCTGCCCCTATATCCCACACACAACCAAGTACAAGGGGTTATGTACAAGAGCCATTAAAGGAATCAACAACAGCAACATAACAGGCAGGAAGTTTGTAGTTTTACGTGACCATTAATCTCGTGATCATGAGCCACGAGATGTCCATTTTTGATGTGGAATCCGAACCACTGGACGTGACATTTTACTTCGAAAATATCACATGCATTGACCGGAAATCGAATCCGGTTCACCTTGTTGAGAGGCAAGCAGCTTGAATACTGAACTGCCACGTCCCCATTAGCAACATCATTTTTGTAAGCACCTTGGTAGTTACAAAAGGTGTTTCCTTTTAACAATTATTGCTATGTGAAGCAGTAGATATGGAAATTCGTCACACTCCCATTCCAATAAACAAAACACAACACTAGTCAAACAATGGATATATCAGGCCATTATTTATTCACAAACAGTAAACATAATATCTAAATGAAATCGTGCGTACTCCTTTTATACTGTAAAAGGGCATATTTCTGTCATAGAGAGCAATAGAAACATCAAGAACTTAACACAGGAAATGAGAAAACTTGCTACAGATTAGATTATTTCATTTTCAGTGTCACTTGTGTAAACCGGCAATGCCTTTCTTGGAAGCACTTCGTAGATCACGTTTTATCTTGCGTTTCTTACTAGGATCACCTTTACGATATTGGAGATAAGTTGTTAAGTCTATGATATACATCACACCACAGATCATAAGTTCACAGATAGACTCCCCGAGCTTATAGGCGTTCTCTAAATCCATGCTGGTGCGTTCATCGTACATCCACCATCCATTCCTACCCTCGTAGAACCAGTGATATTCATCAGCAGGGCCTACGATCTCTGTTTCAAATGCGGACCTATCGATAAGATGTGGATTTTGAAGATAGTCAGGTGGAATATCTTGCCGACACAGAGCACATGTATTACTTCGTATAACTAGGCCTTTCAAACACAGAAAACAATATACGTGCCCACACGGCAACTCAGCTGGATGTATCCATTTCTCAAGACAAACGGCACATACTTCAGACGAAGAACATTCCTTTAATTCTTCTTTAGTGGTAAAAGATTCACCGCTTTTAATATCAACAGACGGTAACTTAACCTCCCCATTGGCGCCAAGCGAAGTTCCTCCTTCAGACATTGTCCAACTCGCGAGAATAGGCTAGACTTGTACCACGACTATGTGCCTTGAGATTTACTAAACTTTTATGAAACAATGGGACATGCAGTTTCTTTGGAGTCCACGCGTCCACTTTTAAAATTTTATTATAAATCCTGCAAATACAAAGTTAACACCGGGTTCAAGCGACTGTTGACAATTGACATCATGGAGTAAATAATATGTGGACTGCGTCCAATCCAGTGTTGCCATCTTAAAGCGAAATGTTCCTCCGGATATTCACAAATTTCTCTCCTAAGCCCAAATTTTCCTTTCAATTTTTAAAGTAACTAATAGTCATAATTTCTTACCTAAGAGATTCACATCAGTGCAATTCTATAAGACGTCGAAATTGTTGAATGTGTACTCTGTAGCCCTTGTACAATATCTATAGACGTACTGTATTCTGACTTGCTGCTGTGAGCGGACACTTCGAGAAGCTGTTGTGGATGATCGCGCAGCTCGTATTCAGTCGGCCGTGGGATGATGATAGGTCCTGGGATTACGCGATAAGCTGAGTGAGGAGAACGTGTGAATATTTACTAATTAGTCTTCAACAATTAAAGAGATTGATGTTAAAAATTAATTTGGACTTTCAGGAAACATTTAAGCTCACGAAAACTATAGGTCATCCCTTCGAAATTAAAAAGTTGTTCTATGCTTGAAGAAATGCTTGGTTGGTTGGTTCTTCAGTTTAGGAGCTGCGACAACGCGGTCATGTAGCTCCGTGTACTTTGGGTGTGTGTAGAATCTGTCTGATATTGTTGATTGAGTCTTCAGTCTGAGCTACATGACCGCGTTGTCGCAGCCCCTAAACTAAGCAACCAACCAACCAACCAAAAGTCTTCAGTCTTATGACTGGTTGATGCAGGTCTCCGTACCTCCCTGTCCTGAGCTAATCGTTTCATCTCTACATAGCTACCACACCCTACATCCTAACCTTGGTCTACCCCTACAATTCTTGTCCTCGACCCTTCCTCCCATAACTAAGCTTGCTATTCCCGGGTGTCTTAATACTTGTCCTACTAACCTATTTCTTCTCTTCATTAGCAGTCGCCAGAAACGTCTTCCCTCCCCCATTCGTCTTAATACCTGTTCGTTCGTAACCCTATCTACCCATCTGACCTTCATCATTCTCCTGTCACACCACATTTCAAACACTTCAATTCTCCTCTTTTCTCCTGCACCAATAGTCCAAGTTTCACTTCCATAGAGCGCCGCGCTCCAGACAAAGGCTTTTAAAATTGACTTCCTAATACCTAAATCTATATTCGATGTCAATAGATCCTTTTTTGAAGAAATGCTTTCCTTGCATGAGCCAACCTACTTTTTATATCTTCTCTGCTTCGTCCATCACTGGTTTTATGCTTCCTAAGTAACGGAAGTCTCCTACTTCCTTTAGCTTTTCACCTGCCAATTTGATGTCCATTTGATTTATTTCGGCTGCATTCCAATATTTTTGTTTTAATTTACATCATGAATTTTTTTCCTCAAGACGGAGTCTACAGTATACCATTCAAAAACTCATTCAAATCCTTTGGCGTGTCGGCCAAGATGACGATGTCATCAGCAAATCTCAGAGTTGAAATTATTTCTCCTTGAATCTTCACTCCCACTTTAAATTTTTCTCCAATTTCCTTCATTGCTTGTTCAATGAAAATATTGAAAACTATGGGTGATAAATAGCAGCCTTGCCTTACACCTTTCTGAATACCAGCGTTCTGTGTCATGCCCTTCAGCTCGAATGACTGCTGTCTGGTTTCTGTATAGATTGTAGATCACCCTCCCATCCCTGTACTTTATTCCAATCGTTTTCAAAATGTCAAACAATTTAGTCCAATCAACGTTATGAAAAGCCTTTTCTAAGTCTACAAATGTCATGAACGTTCTCTGATCTTTCCTTATTCTACCTTCCAAAAGTAGCCTAGCTTCCCTTGTTCATACGTTTCTCCTGAAACCAAACTGGTCTACATCCAACTCCGATTCTATCTGTCTTTCCACCTTCTTGTAAATTATTCTAGACATGATCTTTGAAGCATGAGTAATCAAGCTGATTGTACGGTAATCTTCACATCCGTCAGCTCCTACTTTCTTCGGTATACGGATGATGACATTCTTTTTGAAATCAGAGGGTACCGGTACCTCACACGTCTCATTAATCCTACACACCAAGTGAAATAACCTGATCAGACCATCATCACCTATGCAGCGTAGCAACTCAATCGGTATATCATCTATGCCTGGTGCTTTTTTCCTGCTTAAGTCTTTCAATGCTCTGTCAAATTCTGATCTCAATATTAAATCTCCTTTCGCATCCTCATCAATTTTCTCTTCCCTTTCCATTACATGATTCTCAATCTCCTTTCCCTTATACAAACACACTATGTTAGTCTATCTGTCTGATAACTGGTGTTAATTGTGATGCCTGTATTAGTGTATCTGTTATTCAGCTAAGGACTGCAGACAATCAATTTCAAGTTGTTCCTACTTTTGCTACCAAATGGTACAGTCAACGACACCTAGCTGTGAACTTGGCTACTAGATGCCACCTGGCGCCAAAAGTTGGAATTTAATCAAATCTAACCTACAAATTTATCTTCACACAATTGAAATTAGTGGAAGGTTCTTTTACATGCCTTAAATCTATGACATGGGTCCGCCGGCTTTACTTCACCTCCAAAGGAAGGCATACTGAGGTATTTTAACGCTCTTAAAAAATCCGACGATTTCGGCCGAGGGTTTGAACCCGGGATGTTGGGCATAGTAGATCAGCATGCTACCAACTACGCCTCCGAAGCCACGGAAAAGAAATCCGTCTTCTCCTAAACCCCATTTCAAACCCCTTCAGCTCGGCCTCCTCGAAAAACTTAGGGTAGACTATTCTAGATATCTTGTGAGCATCAGTTCCACTACCACCAAATACATTTTTCTAGGATATCTAGAAATATCTAATTAATTCATGTTTATTTTCAGAATACATGTGCTTATACATCGCTGCACCTCGACCACAGAATACCCTACCTCGACCATGATAATATCAGGACTTTCTATACTACCGGACCTGACACTGCAATCCAAGATGGCCGCCGTAGTTGGTGGTCGGACATCAAACGCATGACGTGTGTCAGAATCCAACACAACACAAAATAACATCATGACGTGATTTTGCCTGCTGTTAATTCATTTTATGGGCTTGGGACTTCTTGGTCATCAGCCCAGTGAAGTTGGGTGTGGGTTGAATTCCCCTGATGGGAAATTAGAAAATAGGCACCAATGGCTTATCTTTATTATAATTGGATTTGCATCCAGTCACACAAGAGTTTCAAGGCATATCACCACAATTTTAGCATAGCCTATGCATGAGTAAGCCTACTGGTAGTTTATTAAAACGGGATCCACACCAAGTACGTGATAAGATTGATATCCTTGAACTAGCAGGCGTATAATTGGATGAGAGAACACTGCAGACAATTTAAAAAGTAGGTTATGTTCCTACGTACGGTAATCAATTTTCAGATCTTCTTAGACCTTAAATTGGAATACGTTAATTATCACTATGCTTGCTCATAATGAATTACCATTACTAATAATTTATAAACCCTAAACAGAATAATAATTAGACCAAACTTACCCACTGATTGGCAATAGTGATGGTATTACAAGCGTAACAGAAGTCACCGGTATCTCGTATTTATGAAGCACTAATGCAGACATTTACTTACACGAACGTGTAATATCATTAAGCAATAATCAATAAGCACAGATAATCAAGGGAGACGATTGCTGTCCGAAATTCACACCACCATCACATCGTAAACAAAACGACTCAACTTATAAACAAAGCATGTAACCACCATCTTTCCTCTGTCCCGCCGCCAGTGTCAGGTCCGGTATTATAGAAGGTCTTGATAATATTCAAGAGCTTATAAGCTTGGACACTCGTAGCGCGGCAGTACATTTATCCCTTAAACGCACGCAGCTCATAGGCCTACAACCGCTATCGATATTCATTTCCGCTCACCTAATATTCACTTGGGGACTCTTCTCTCTCCCGTAACAGATCTCAAGAATATGTAATTGAAGTTCCTCCAGGGATAGATGAGTTCGCTGTTCCGCTTAACCAATTAACTGCTATGTTTTCCCACCATGTACTGAGTTATTTTACCCCATCATAGCCCAATTCTACATCAAGGCCCTAGATAAATTTACCACATTTTCCCTTCGCATATTGGGTCCAAATATTTCATATTACATTCGGTTAAATTTTACACACATTGACATAAAATGTTTCCTATCGGAATGCACCTGTAAAATAATTTCCGGTGGGGGGATGGGTGATTGTGGATATGAATGTACTGTTGTAGGTAAAGACTGCCTTATGTAGTGACTGGCTAAGCGACCTTACACTAGGGGTGAAAATAGATAATACATAACTAGTGACTAATCAGACTTTTAGGGGTGAAATATCCCCTTTGCCAACTCTTAGGTACGGTAAACGTTTAGAATCACCACTACTCGAACTAATAATAATAATAATAATAATAATAATATCGTATGGCCTCGGGTGCCGGGTGCAAAGTTTGTTATTTGACACCCAGAGGGCAGCTTGCATGTCGAATTTTGTTGTTCCTTGAAGCACTATGAAAGTCAAGGAGGTTAGATATCTAAGCTCCTTGACACTATAGCGCTTTCTATTAAAGGAATAAGGAACTTTTTGTTGGCAGATTAATTTTGCCATTATGAACACGGCCTACTGAATTCAAATGGGTTCTTTGACATGCCAACATCGTATGACAAGCGTGTCGTAATTTTTGCCGCCTTTCAAAAATCACTTACCACGGCCAAGAGCGAACCTGCAAGCTTGGGGTTAGTAATCCGACACGATAATCACTCAGCCGCCGTGCTCTGTTATCAGCCCTTACAGCGCACAGAAGTCAAACTTGGAAGGTCAACTCTTTAAACAAATGAATAGTAATTCGCATCACCATTGAAATTAAAAATTAAAATGATTGGTTCTATCTTCGACCATGCTCGAGGGGTTCTATGGACTATCACAAAAGAGCAGGTAATATCGCCTCAAACTGCTGGAAAGTGAAACTGAAAAGACTCGCGCGTAGCGACGAACCGTTTCGTTTAAGGTTTAAGCAACTATAACTTACTAAAGTTCCTCCGCTATACTGAGAAACATCGAATCATGGATATGTTTTGGTTGGTTCCTTAGTTTAGGGGCTGCTACAACGCGGTCATGTAGCCCCGTGTACTTTGGGTGGGGTGTAGATTTTGTCTGATAACCAGTGTTAATTGAGATGACTGTATTAGTGTGTGTTATCTGTGATTCAGGTAAGGACTGCAGACGATCAATTTTCAAGTAGTTCCTACTTTTGCTCCCAAATGCTACCGTCCACGACACATAGCTGCGGACTTGGCTACTAGATGACATCGCAACCAACACCTGGCGACGAACTTTAGAACTAATATAGCGTTAATCAAATTTAACCTACAAATTTTACCTTCACACATGTGTACTTAGTGGAAGGTTCTTTTAGATGCCATAAATCTATGACATGGACCCGCCGACTTTACTTCCCCTCCAAAGCAATGCATAATGAGGGATTTTTAACGCTCTTAAACAATCCGTCGACTTCGGCCGGGTTTGATCCCGCGATATTGGGCATAGAAGCTCTGCGTGGCACCAACTATGCCACCGAAGCCGCCCCTTACATATTGAACTCTTGAAGTTATTAATTTCCTAAAAAAGGTGAAATTGGTAGAACTTGCGCGCAGTATACGTTTTAATGGGCCAACTAATGCGTGTTTATATTTTAACATGGAAATGTTTTAAAGCTGGGGGTTTATCTCTGATTAGTGTGGACAAAGAACAGACACGGGGGGGGGGGGGAGATGTTCTGTTCCGCCCCTTTAAATAAAATCCTAGTCATCATCATCATCATCATCAGAAAACCCACACGGATATCCGGTGGTTACTAAGGCAACAAGTGTTCGTCATCTAGGCCTGTACATTCTAATTTAGTAGAGACATCTATATGTTGCTATAAGAATAGATTAGTTGCTTTTATTGAACGTTAGTACGCCTATCGGCCGCGAGATAGTACGAACTCGAAGTGTAGGTCCGTAAGTTATTAAAAGTAGGTCAGAATTTCCACTTGTCCTTCTTCTGGCGTCTCCAAGAGCGCGAGTGTTCTAGGTCTATGTGGTTACCAAGTCAACCTGACTCTCAAAATGGGCCATGGCGGCTTCGGTGGCGTAGTTGGTAGCATGCTGAGCTTCTATGCCCAAGGTTGCGGGTTCAAACTATGCCGAAGTCGTTAGATATTTTAAGAGCGTTTAACATCCCTCAGTATGCCTTCCTTCGGAGGGGAAGTAAAGCCGGTGGGCCCATGTCTTTGATTTATGGCATGTAAAAGAACCTTGGTTGGTTGGTTCCTCAGTTTAGGGGCTGCGACAAAGCAGTCATGTAGTCCCGTGTACTTTGGGTGAGTGTAGAATCTGTCTGATAACCGGTGTTAATTGTGATGACCAGGGTTCGCAAGTTTAAGACCTAAAGAAGTACAAAATATGCAAGCAAATATGCCCTAAAAACGATAAAATATGAACTAAAAAACTATGAAATATGACGTGAATTTTTGGGATAGGTAGAGTATCGCTAACATACAGTAAATGTCGTAAGTGGCAAAACGTGATCAGCGATAATACACCAGAAACATTTAATCACACAAACTGACAAGAGAGCTTCAAGTACATTAAAATTTTCAACATTCATTCAGTATCATATACTTGAGATGCAGTTCTTGCTCGGTTTCCCTAAAAGACATAACATGGCATTTCCTTGTCTGCTAATTGCTTCTGAGCTAAATATATCTACTGGAGTGACATCCTATTGGAAGAGAGAAGCACACTATCGTCATGTTCCGTGACCTCATACGTTCAGTGTCGCAATCTAAGTTGTCCAGAAAGATGTGCTAAACGACGTCCGTAGAGGAGCGCCTTCTTGGAATCAGGTCTTCTAAACCTGCTATCTGTTCTGGGAAAAGAAAGAAAAATATACTGTATCTAATACACTATTCGGAAATCCTGTGTTTGAAACTCGACGCAGATAACACGTACTTTGTTAACGACGCCTAAATTTAAACACAAATGCTGAAATTATAACCAAATATGACCTTATACCACTAAAATATGACCAAAAATGACCAGAACAATAAAAATGGTCGAAATATGCGTTTATAGGCAATATCAAATTGCTGTAAGCATGGTCAGGGACCCGTCATTCGAACTTATTTTTCAGATTTCGGGTAAAATGAGCTCAGGAAAAAATATGACTTTTTAACATCCGAACCTTAGTGATGACTGTATTAGTGTGTGTGTCTGTTTTCAATTCAAGTAAGGACTGCAGACTTTGAATTTCAAGTAGTTCCTACTTTTGCCGCCAAACGCCACCGTAAGCGACTACTAGTTCAGAACCTGGTTACCAGACGCCACTGCAGTCGGCTCCTGGCGACGAACGTCGGAACCTAAGAGCGTTTGTCAAGTGTTTATCCTAACCTAATTTAGCTTCACACAGGTGTAATTAGTGGAAGGTTCTTTAACATGCCATAAATCTATGACATGGAACCGCCGGCTTTACTTCCCCTCCGAAGGAAAGCGTACAGAGGGATTTTTGACGCTCTTAAAAAATCCGACGACTTCGGCCTGGTTTGAACCCGCGATCTTGGGCATAGAAGCTCAGCATGCTACCATTTACACCACCGAAGCCGCCCTAAAAGAACCTTCCACTAACTAAACTTGTGTGAAGGAAATTTTCCAGGTTAGGTTTGATTAATACTCTTAAGTTCCAAAGTTCGTCACCAGGCGCTGGTTGCGATGGCATCCAGTAGTAGCCAAGTTCACGGCTAGGTGTCATGGACGGTAGCATTTGGTAGCGAAAGTAGGAACTACTTGAAATTATCGTCTGCAGTCCTTACTTGAATTAAAACCAGATAACACACACTAATACAGCCATCACAATTAACACCGGTTGTCAGACAGATGCTACGCACACCCAACGTACATGGGGACACATGGCCACGTTGTCGCAGCCCCTAAACTGAGGAACCAACTATGAATTACATCAAATGTTACCTCATAATACAAATGATAAGAAAACAGAAATTTGGCTGGAATTTTACAGCACAGACGCGACGACCACCGACAAGTGGAAAGAAGCCAACTTCGAACTAAGTCACATAAGGACCAGACTAGCTGTGCACCGATTTCACTTCAAGCTAAGCTCCACAAAGACGTACCACTCGCCGAATGAGGAATCCGTGTGTGCTTTATTCGAGAAGCAACGTGATCGTCATCACGTACTGAGTTGTGCAGGAAGGACAATTCCTTTAACTAGGTTCTGCACAGAATGACTGTGAAATAAACTTGCACATTGTGCGTTTTATATAAACAATTTAAAAAAATGAAAACCTACAGCCTGCTTCCAGTCTCCGACGGGTCAGGAATGGAATAAATGAAGCCCCCATCTAGCGGCGAGGATATGGACTGTGCCGGCTGCCGAGGCCTGACGCACTCCTCTGGGGCAATGATTAAATGAATGACAGATGAAATAAAATGATAGTGGACAGTGTTGCTGGAATGAAAGTTTGACAGGGGAAACCGGAGTACCCGGGGAAAAACCTGTCTGCCTCCGTTTTGTCCAGCACAGATCTCACATGGAGTGACCGGGATTTGAACCACGGACCCAGCGGTGAGAGGCCGGCGTGCTGCCGCCTATAGAGCCCTGTGTGGATAAACAAAACGTTATCCGCATCCGCCCCGCATCCGCACGTTTGTTATCCGAATCTACTGGTTTTACAATAATACTTTTTAATTGATAAAGTATTAAAGCAATACATTTAGACATTTCAGAAGAAAATCGTTCCCTTAGGCTATGTATGGCATGAGGGGCAGATGGCCTCGTAGTTCCTCCCCTTAAAGCAACAATAACTAACTATGAATGGCATGTGCTACTGTATGTTTAAAATTAATGTTATACAGCCAGAATTGCAGCCCTCTTCTGTTCGGAGTGTTAATTGTGCTTAATGACATAATTTCAATGAGATTAGCGTAAATCATCATCTTGCATTTCTGATGAAAAAACCATAGCGGAAAAATATGTCATAAACAACCAGGTCCTAGTAATGATATTCAACAAGTTCGGATTGTATTCTAAATACTATCCGCAAATTTCCTCCAAATATTACCCGCAGCTTATCCGCAATCCGTACAACCATGCAAACTACATCCGCATAGCTTTAGCTGCCTAAGCCACGGAGGCTTCCTTTTAAATAAATAAATAAATAAATAAATAAATAAATAAATAAATAAATAAATAAATAAATAAATAAATAAATAAATAAATTACTTATCAGTTGTACAAAACTGTGACAGAGATAACTTGCTCTGATCACACCGCATTACATGATATCTGCCACATGCTTTGCCGCAGAGGGCACACACGCATTTGCAATCTGGTTGATGATAGATTTTGTTTGCACACACTTTGAAGTGGTATCCATGCACCGAGAATCTGGTTAACAAGTGTCTCATCTCATAGAAATCCTTCGTACAATTCTGCGATGTCATCACATCCGTGACATAAAAATGCCTGCCATATACTTTCTGGGGGCACGAAAGGGCCGCACGAGTATTCCTTTTGGCCAGAACTCTGCTTTTTCTACTTGATCTAAGTCTTTAAAGGGAAGTCCTAATTTAAAAGCATTATTTGTCCCTATAGTTCGTAATTCTTCGCAGTTTGTAGGTTTTTGAATTCCTTTCTTGGAGAAATAATCTTTAAGTGTCACGCAGGTGGTCTATTGTGATAGACGTATAACCAAGCGGTCCTACCTGTAAAATGGAATCTGGTGTTTCATCCGTTCACAAGTTTAGTCTGTGGAAGGATCTTTTACATGCCATAAATCTAAGACATGGGGCAGCTGGCTTTACTGTGCCCATTTAGGACTGGCACAAGATCAAAACCCCTGACCATTTACAGAGAATATTTTAAAGTCTTATAAAATATTATAAAATCTTAGAGATGCACCAGAAGTCTCAGAGAGAAACTCACAGGAAAACGAACATTCAGGCATTCCTGAAGGGGAGAGGGTTAAGTGGAAATACATATATTCCCATTTTAGTTGGCATTTTAAAAGCAAATCGCCATTAAAATAACGATTAGCAAGCACCAGAAAGTCAGACTCAAGAGGCAATAAGTAACACTCGAAATTCCAGGGAGACAGCAACTCCAGGAAAATATTGCGTTTCAAGTGGACACTAAGAGTTGGAACTATTTCTTAATAGACACTCGAAACTTAAACCAGGAATCTGTTAAATCAGCAGTTTTTCTTAAGTAGATAAAAGGGGGAGTTACCTCGTTAAACCTCACGAAATAAACTCACCAAAACTATTAGACACGTAGTCGAAACAAAATCTAGTGACCCAAAAATTCAAGAAGTTGGCAGTCCTGAAAAACACTTGAGAAGAATGCAAGGTAAGGGAAAAAGGTCATAAACACTTGAGCGACAGGATACTAGCGGAGGGCAGTAAGTGATAGATAGGCCCCGCCAAGAGCATATCAACTATTTTAATTAATTACAGATAACCCAGCGAAACAATTTCATTCCGCCTGCCGGAAATTGTAATATTATTACCAATCACACTTGGAATTAAAATTTAAACAAGATCGAAGCTAGGATTCAGGATTTGAACTTCCGAAGCTCGTCAGGAACTAGTTCTCAGCCGAGATGAATAAATAGGCCTAAGACCCGAGCAAAAGTAGGAAGTTCATCAGTCTGTGGGAGGCATTGGTGAAAGGCACGTCAGTATACGAAGTTCGTCAGTCTATGATAGGCCTTGGTGAGAGGCACGCCATACGAAGTATCATCAGTCTGCCAGACAGTCAGAAGAGACAAGTTATAAGTTAAAGTCCGTCAGTAGGCAAAGCTTTATTATAGGCTTATAGGGAAAGTGTACCAAGTACGATCAAAAGTAAACAGAGCCTCGGTGATAGGATACGCGAATTAGTGACATATAAAAACTGTCAAGAAAAAACCAAAGTAACAGACAGTAGAATTCGAGTCTCCGAAAGGGACAAAAAGTACAGAACGAATGCGCTAGGCAAATTAATAAGCTAACAAGCGAGACGCAGCAAACTTATCGTCTGTTCGAAAAATACGCTAGAGACTGAAAAGATCAAAAGAACATTGGTTCGAAGAAATAGGTCAGTCAAGGGGAAACAAATACCCTACGGTATAGTAAATGGTCTTCACGGAAGACAAGTCGAAGCGAAACCAAAAGTAATATTGCGCCAAGAGCCAAACAGAAGTAAAGTTAGAATTATAGGAATAAACAAATAAATGGAAGAATTTGATGAACAGTATTCGAGCGGAAAATAGGCGAAATACTAATACAATTAGGAAGTAAGGAGACTTACCAGGAGAAGAGAGGTGAGCCGTTACATGAATAAAGGCTGTAGGAAAGAGACTTACCTAGACTTAGGGGGGATAACAGTAATCACACGTTCAAACCAGTATAGAAACAGTTCAATAAAGAACATATGGCCTACTTTCTCCTAAATGCATGGGTATTGTTATAACTCCTTGACCTTTTCAAGGAGTATGATTGAATGTTGGTTGTAGTAGCTTGTTGAAATACAACGTGCTATAGGGATATTAAACATGAATATGAGGTGCCCTTTGCTAGTGCTACCTCTGTACCAAATTTCGTTCAATTCGGTTGCACCGTGTTTGAATTGATAGGGGGAATCGATTTGCACACATACTTGGCCACCATCTGCAAACTATTGGGCTGATGTTCTTGCAGTTTGGTCAGAATATGTTTCCCACATAAAGATATGGTGTTGCAAAATTTGGTAGAGACTAGATTGTTAGGTTGGTCGTAATTACATTTTAGCTTTTAACATTTGGGTGGCCGCGATTACGTTTCCGTCAAGATAGCGGTGATATAAAACATGACACTGAGGTGCCCTTTGCTAGTGCTACCTCTGTACCAAATTTCGTTCCATTCGGTTTCACCGTGTTTGAATTAATAGGGGGAATCGATTCTGACACAAAGATGGCCGCCATCCGCAAATTATTAGGCGAATGACCTATTAGATTGGTCAAAGGATGCTCCCTCCATAAAGGTATGTAGTTGCAAAATTTGGTAGAGATCGGATGATTAGGTTAATCGTAATTTGATTTAAGCTTTGAACATTCGTGTGGCCGCCATTACATTTCAGTCAAGATGGCTGCGATATAAAACATGACACTGAGGTGCCCTTTGCTAGTGCTACCTCTGTACCAAATTTCGTTCCATTCGGTTTCACCGTGTTTGAATTAATAGGGGGAATCGATTCTGACACAAAGATGGCCGCCATCCGCAAACTATTAGGCGAATGACCTATTAGATTGGTCAAAGGATGCTCCCTCAATAAAGGTATGTAGTTGCAAAATTTGGTAGAGATCGGATGATTAGGTTAATCGTAATTTGATTTAAGCTTTGAACATTCGTGTGGCCGCCATTACGTTTCAGTCAAGATGGCTGCGATATAAAACATGACACTGAGGTGCCCTTTGCTAGTGCTACCTCTGTACCAAATTTCGTTCCATTCGGTTCCACCGTGTTCGAATTAATAGGGGGAATCAATTTTGACACAAAGATGGCCGTCATCCGCAAACTATTAGGCGAATGACCTATTAGATTGGTCAAAGGATGCTCCCTCCATAAAGGTATGTTGTTGCAAAATTTGGTAGAGATCGGATGATTAGGTTAGTCGTAATTTGATTTAAGCTTTGAACATTTGTGTGGCCGCCATTACGTTTCCGTCAAGATGGCGGCGATATAAAACATGACACTGAGGTGCCTTTTGTTAGTACTACCTCTGTACCAAATTTCGTTCCATTCGGTTGCACTGTGTTCGAATTAATAGGGGAATCGATTTTCACACAAAGATGGCCGCCATCCGCAAACTATTACGCTGATGACCTATTAGATTTGTCAAAGGATGCTCCCTCCATAAAGGTATGTAGTTGCAAAATTTGGTAGAGATCGGATGATTAGGTTAATCGTAATTTGATTTAAGCTTTGAACATTCGTGTGGCCGCCATTACGTTTCCGTCAAGATGGCGGCGATATAAAACATGACACTGAGATGCCCTTTGCTAGTGCTACCTCTGTACCCAATTTCGTTCCATTCGGTTCCACCGTGTTCGAATTAATAGGGGGAATCAATTTTGACATAAAGATGGCCGCCATCCGCAAACTATTAGGCTAATAACCTATTAGATTGGTCAAAGGATGCTCCCTACATAAAGGTATGTGGTTGCCAAGTTTGGTAGAGATCGGATGGTTATGTTAGTCGTAATTTAACTTAAGCTTTGAACATTTGTGTGGCCGCCATTACGTTTCTGTCAATATGGCGGCGATATAAAACATGACACTGTGATGCCCTTTGCAAGTGCTACGTCTGTACCAAATTTCGTTCCATTAGGTTTCACCGTGTTTGAATTAATAGGGGGAATTGATTTTCACACAAAGATGGCCGCCATCCGCAAACTATTAGGCTAATGACCTATTAGATTGGTCAAAGGAGGCTCCCTCCATAAAGGTATGTTGTTGCAAAATTTGGTAGAGATCGGATGATTAGGTTAGTCGTAATTTGATTTAAGCTTTGAACATTTGTGTGGCCGCCATTACGTTTCAGTCAAGATGGCTGCGATATAAAACATGACACTGAGGTGCCTTTTGTTAGTACTACCTCTGTACCAAATTTCGTTCAATTCGGTTGCACCATGTTCGAATTAATAGGGGGAATCGATTTTCACACAAAGATGGCCACCATCCGCAAACTATTACGCTGATGACCTATTGGTTTGGTCAAAGGATGCTCCCCCCATAAAGGTATGTTGTTGCAAAATTTGGTAGAGATCGGATGATTAGGTTAGTCGTAATTTGATTTAAGCTTTGAACATTTGTGTGGCTGCCATTACGTTTTCGTCAAGATGGCGGCGATATAAAACATGACACTGAGGTGTCCTTTGCTAGTGCTACCTTTGTACCAAATTTCGTTCAATTCGCATTCACCGTGTTCGAATTGATAGGGGGGGGACAGACATTCAGAGTACACACACTCACACACACACACACACACACAGACTCACACACACACATACACACACACAGACAGACACACTTTTTTCGCCCTGTGTTGATCTCATAAGTCTACTTTCATTTTTTGCAAAAATCGAAAGTAGGCTAAAAAGGGACTTACTAGGATCATCAGCCACGTGAGGATATCTTCATCGTCAGCTGAGATTTGGTCCGTGTGAAAGAAAGTGTAAATAATAATTAAGCGATTTTCTTTTTAGTGAAATAAGTGCTTTCTGTGAAACGTAAAATGTATAAAAATATGTCCGTGTGTAAAATAAAAGGCCAGAAAATGAAGAAGGTCTATTTGTGTGAAGTTATGTAGTGTTAGAATCATGTGTGGGTGAAAACCATCCAAAATCATGTCACAAGATGGAAAAGGGGTGAGTAGAAAATGTTTATAATATAAAAATGAGGCTATCATATGCAAATCAGTGAATTTATGTATAAATGTATGCACGATGGATAGTCAAAAAGTGTTAAGATGTCAAAAGACAACTGCTCAGACGGTTTGCAAAAATGTTAATAATAATTATGAAAAGTGCAAAGTAATAAGGATAATAATAATAATGGAAACCCGAAAAAATGGTTAAATGAAAATAAAGTGAAATCTCAAAGGAGGACTCGAATAATATAAATGAAAAATGGCAAGTAAAATGTATGCCAAATAAATTAAGGTAAATGTAATAAGCACCATTAGGACGATGATAATAATAATTAATATTGAGTTTTTATACTCCGAATAATAATGTTAATGTAAACAATGGCATTTTTGCAAGTTAATAATGAAATACTGAATGTTAATCAAATGATAATAATAAACTCGAGTTGAAGTTATAAAGTAATTGAAATAATTGAAGCGCGTGGAATAATTAACGTAATTGAAGGATCGTTGGGGATACCTTAAGAAATGAAATAATAAACGTTATTCAGCAAATGATAAAATGTAATGTGCTAAAAGTAATAGGTGAAAATTGAACGCCGTAAAATAAAGTTGAATGTTATAGGCTATAGGCCATGTCGAAATAAAATGCTAAACACGAGCAACGTTGTTGTAATGAAGATCCAAGTCTTATAAAAGTTATGGAGCCGGAATAGGCCCGTAAAATGATGAAATGAGTCAAATAGGCTAGCTAGTGGAATAAATATGTCTTGTAACGTGCGTAAGATGAGAGATCTAAAAGTAATAATGGTCAGGAAGTCGTCGGTATTGTTGTATTAGCGAGGGTTTGACCCGTCTGGACGAACAGGGATTCGAACCAGAGGCATTATAGTTGTTGCAATCTAAGTCCCGCTGGGCAATTGCTAAATGTGTGTGTATTAATCTGGTAAGTATCAGTGCTTCTACGAGATATGGTTATAACTGGGGAAACAGTGTGTTCCGAGCCTAAAAATCATATAGCCATACTTTGCCAGCATCGAAATGTTATGACCAAGTGAAATGTGTAAAAGGAATGAACGGGATTCGAAGCAAGGAATGGTAAAGACCTCTTGTCTCCTCCCAATAAATTAATAAATAAATGCGTCGTGATCTCCAATTACAGCACTGGTTACAATGAAATGAATAAAAGTTAATGAGGGATTGAGTTGAATGAAGTAATCTCGCACTTGGATTTTCATGCATCTTATGTTGTAGAAATAAACAGTTGAAAGTTCTTTTAAAGGGAAGTGAATGGTGTGAGCGCAAGGTCGTAAATTATCGTGAAACGAGGGTGTGAGGGAGGTTCTGCCACCCAGCCGACCGACCCTAAACACGAAAGGAGAGTACAATGGACTTTTGTTTAAAAAGGTTGCGGTTGCTGAATAAATATGAAGTGCGTTATAGTCAAATATGCAAATTTATAAATTAACGGTGCTATGAAGTTGTTAATCAAATAATTGAATTGGTGGGTTCTTGAAAATCATCCCCACATTAAATTTGTTGAAATCTGATAATACTTGACCATAGTAGTCAAAGTATAAGTTGAACACTGAATATCCGATTCCTACCTAAAAGAGAGATATGAAATGAAAACGGGTTAACTCATAACGGAGTTTGCAAGTACTGTATTTAAATAACTGTATAGTGATGGCATATGATACCTCATTTATAAACCACCCTATTGCATGGAAGACATTTTGGAGGGACATGAATACGAGAACATGGCATGGTTAATTGTTTTAAAGTGTTGATTTGTTGTGATAGACTAAGGCTTACCGGCAGAGGTAATACAATCAAAATAAAATGATAATTAAAGAATTTAAAGTAAACTGAGGGTAAAATAAAACCCAGAAGGGATGTTAATTAGGCGGTTAAATATCCGTAAAGCCTTAGAGAAAAATGATATGAAATAATAGGCAAGCTTTGTGCCTAAACAGATAATGTGTTGCAAACAAAAATCTAGAGAAATGCTAATGTATAAAATATGATCTAAGCAAGATAAAGATAAGGATAAGATAATGATAGAGATTTAAGTGAATTTTTGATATTTTTGTGGATTTTGGATTTTCCAAAATTTTTATGTGTGACAAATTGTGTTGTTCCTTGGAGTTTTTCTGCAATAAACTCATGTCATTTGTAACATGTCTGGTTTTTCAATTTATTCTTGTAGATCCTAAAAAGTGCTATCATATCGAATGCGGAATCACGGTGGGGGTTGACGTTACACGCCCCGGACCGAAGTAGTTAGCCAGGTCATGATGAAGCATTCTCCATTGTGAAATGGTTACATTACTTCCCCTTCGATGGAAGGTATACTGACGGATTTTAACGCTCTTAAAATAATCCGACGACTTCGGCCGGGTTTGAACCCGTTATCTTGGACACAGCAGTTCATCATGCTACCAACTACGCCACCGAAGCCGTGCAAGATAGGTGATGCCAACTTTGGCATGTTCCATCACACTCCACAGCTGCATCAGTGGATTGGACTACTCGCTCTAATGGGGCTGATATACATTTGGGGGATGTAATCGGTACGTAGCGTGCTTACTTCTGGCATGATTGGCAGCTGTTTTAAACTAGATCCTACTATGATCTCCTTGGCGCTTGCGCTACGGCTGAACTGAAATTGCAATAATACGCTTTCTTGTCGCTACGCGTCTTTAGTGTCGCGAGATCTTTGTGAATTCACAGAGGAATGTGTATTCTGCGCTTCAGTATCGAAAAATTTCCTACAGCCAATATGGCCTCATCCAAAAGATCTGTCAATGTTTATGGATTATACTAGAAAATCACTTTCATTTAACCAAACAATGTAACTTAATGAATATATCACATTAATAACCAACACATTCCAAACAAATCACTTGGTGAAGTATGTTTCAGCACAACGTCAAACACAAGAAAATCACTGAGAATCTACCGATCGCATAATTATACCTAAGCATATCATAGCCTCCTTTTTTGTATTTGAGACTTTTACCTTTCAGAGCCCAGTATACTGTAGTCTGCAAGCCTCTGTTTGAAAAAAAAAAAATCGCCTCCATGATCCCCTATTAGCAGTTAGCGGTGCAGGTCTCCGCTGCTTCTACACCTCTCACTTTGAAATCGTTGAACATTAAAATCTAATCCCTTCCCTCCGCTTCTTTTATACTCTAAAGCCGAACTCATTAACATATTAGGTAATATTTCCTACCCCATTCTCTTCACATGACCGGCTTCGGTGGCGTAGTTGGTAGCATGCTGAGCTTCTATGGCCAAGGTTGCGGGTTCAAACCTGGCCGAAGTTGTCGGATTTTTTAAGAACGTTAAAAATCCCTCAGTATGTCTTCCTTCGGAGGGGAAGTAAAGCCGGCGGTCCCATGTCATAGATTTAAGGTATGTTAATGAACCTTCCACTAATATTGTCCTTCAGAACACCTAAGGCAACGAGAATCTATCGTCGTGCAAGCAAGGCGTTATTGATAGAGAGGATACAGCATACTCGTAAGCAGTTGGATTTTATTTCGAGGGGGTTACTACAGCTACATCTACGCCTCTCAAACTTCGTAAGAGAGGAATTATGGAAGATCTTTGATCGTATTTCTTCAGTGCAAGCTGACAGCGTTCTAGATCAGGTGAGGGACAGACATATTTCCAAATATGATAGGTTATGTCAGTTGCAGAAATCTCAAGCCATTAGACTTGATGCTAACAAGGTTGTCGTAAATTTGTCCAGCAAGCCCCTAAGTGATACCCAACAGGCAGTTCTCGCTAAAGGTCTCAATTTTGCTGTAGCGCCTAGAAGAATTCATATTGAAGAACTTATTACATCCGTAGAATCCTCGGTACATCACCTCACACCTGAAGAGGCCGAGGAAGCCAGGCAAGAATGTTCCCGAGTTATCAAGACCGCTAAGCCACCTAACACCAACTTAAAACAAGGCGAAAGCCGGGCACTTAAAGATCTAAGGGACAATTCTGATATTATCGTTCTCCCCGCTGACAAGGGTAACGCGACAGTGGTATTGGATAAGGTTGATTATGATTCCAAGATCTCTTCTTGTTATCAGATCCTGTATATAGGATTAATAGTCGTGATCCTACTACTCGCTACTCAAATGTCACCGTCAAATTGATCAAGCAATCATCTATTCCAGCGGATGCAGCGAAGACTCTCCTTCCAGGGGATGCTATTCCTCCGAGACTCTATGGTCTTCCTAAAATACATAAGGAAGATGTTCCTCTTAGACCTATTGTTAGTACGATTGGTTCTCCTACATATGCCCTTTCCAAATACTTAGGTAGACTACTTCAGCCGCTTCTGGGTAACACGCCTTCGTACATTAAGGATTCCACACACTTTGTGGAAAAGTTAAAAGCTATAACACTTCAGCCGGGTGATATTCTAGTGAGTCTCGACGTGGTGTCTCTGTTTACGAGAGTACCTATTGATGGTGTTATGTCTCTCATTAATGGCTTTTTTTCCTGAAGACATCACAAGACTTTTTTTTTATCACTGCATGACCTCCTCCTACTTTCTATGGAATGGGAATTTTTATGAGCAGACTGATGGTGTGGCCATGGGTAGTCCTCTCTCTCCTGTTGTGGCTAATTTCTTCATGGAGAACTTTGAAGAGAAAGCTTTGTCGTCGGCTCCTTTCAAACCGAAGATCAGGTGGCGTTATGTGGATGACACGCTCGTTGTTTGGACGGAAGGTGAAGAAAATCTTAGCCATTTCCTGGATCATCTTAATCTCCAGCACCCTTCTATTTGTTTCACCATGGAAAAGGAATCTGACGGCAAAATACCTTTTTTAGATGTTCTCGTCACCAAGAAAGAGGATGGATCTTTAGGACACAGCGTTTTTCGTAAGCCAACACACACCAATAGATATCTCCACGCAAGTTCTCACCATCACCCTGCCCAGAAACATGGTATCCTTACAACTCTAACTACCAGGGCTAGGAGGATTTGTGAAGTGTCTTCTTTACAAGAAGAAATTAACACCCTGCGAACCACCTTTGAGAGCAACGGTTATAGCAAGGCTTTGATTTCCACGGTTCTGAAACCAACAAATAATAATAGGACGTCAGTTGAGAAAAGAGATGTAAGAGGAACTGCTTACCTTCCGTACATACATAACACAACGGATCGTATTGCAAAAATCCTACGTCGGTACAACATACGGACTGTATTTGGAACTTCTGTTAAGATTAGGCAACTCCTGCGACCAACTAAGGACAGTTTGCCTAAATTGCAACAACCGGGTATCTACAGAGTTCCCTGTACTTGTGGCAAGGTTTACATCGGGCAGACTTCGAGAACAATATGCACTCGCATTAAGGAACATAATAGATGTATCAGGCTCATTCAACCTGATAAATCAGCTGTTGCCGATCATGCTTTAACACCTGGCCATGATGTCATGTTCCAAGGAGTGGATGTTCTTGCCCGTATAAAGCAATATCGTCCCAGAATCATCAGGGAGGCGGTTGAAATACGTAAACACCCAGATAATTTCAACCGCGACACCGGCTACAATCTCAGTGAATCCTGGCTACCTATTATCAGAACCCTGAGAAAGTAATTCACTGCTGCTTTCCGTTGTCCCTAACATGGGGCTATAATGGCGTCCATCTTTGGGCACCTTCTATATGTTCTTCGTTGCTTTCTCTTAGCAACATTGTCGTATTCCAGATTATTCCTGACGATGAAAGACATGGTTTATTTCGAAACGCGTCGAATATTAGTATAATAAAACACGGCATAAGCCCAAAATTCAACATTATGAATAGTAACCTTCCACTAATTACACCTGTGTGAAGCTAAATTAATATAGGTTAGACATTTGACTAACGTTCTTAGTTCCTACGTTCGTCGTCAAGAGCCGACGCGACTGCGGTGACATCTGGTAACTAATTTCTGAACTAGTTGGTCGTTGACGGTGGCGTTTGGCGGCTAAAGTAGAACTACTTGAAAATTGATCGTCTGCAGTCCTTATTTGAATTAAAGCCGGGTGAGTTAGCCGTGGTGGTTACGGCATGACTGATGGCAGTCGCTCACATCCGGGAGGCGAGGAGGTTCGAATCCCCCCGTCGGCAACCTTGAAGATGGTCTTCTGTGGTTTCCCATCTTCCTTCCAGGCAAATGCCGGGGTTGGTCCCTAACTATAGGCCACAGCCGCTACCTTCCAACTCCTCGTCCTTACATTCCAACTTCCCTCCCCAACGGTACTTGTAGCTCACCCATTGGATGTCCGTCTCGAAGCAGCTACAAAACTGGCGAGCCGAACATGTCCTCGGACACTCCCGGCACACTCCCGGCACTAAAAGCCATACGCTAAAAAAAACTTGAATTAAAACAGAAACACACACTAATACAGTCATCACAATTAACACCGGTTATCAGACAGATTCTACACACACTCAAAGTACACGGGGCTACATGACCGCGTTGTCGCAGCCCCTAAACTGAGGAACCAACCAACCAACATATCTTCACATGCCCCCAACATCTAAGTCGGATCATGCAAACAGATTCATCGAGCGTGTTCACTTCTAACTTAGCCTTTATCTCTGATCACGAGTACCCTCCTGCCATTGCTCCCATCTATTTGTCAAAGCAATAATTCGTGCTACCCTCATATCAGTTATCTCGCTACACAACTGTAACTTCCATACAGAAATATTGGTTTGAATACTGTACGATGCAGGGACAATTTCGTCACTGAACTAACTTCTTTTTTGCAGAATACTGTAGATCGCAATTGAGAACTCACTGCATTGGTCTCTCTGCACCTCAATTCTATGTCTTTCTCTATACTATTATCCTGAGTGAATACACAGCCTAGGTACTTATAGTCCACGTGCTCCTATTTAATTCCACCTTCCTGGTATTCTACTTTTTTTCCTTCCTTACCGGCATCTTCGTTTTAGAAATGCTGATATTGTTACGGGTGCGGTGTTACTTCATTCCCTCGCGCGTGACTCACAGCCACCGAGGCAACCCCCGGGCTCTGTGTCGGCCGGCCGCTTGCGCAGCGAGAACAAAAGGCATGGTCCAGAATGTTCGTGGCCCAACTAGTGTTGGAAATCTCGAGAAGGTCTGAGAGTAGCTGTGAACCCTGGTCCACTTTAGAAACATCTGTGAGTCGTCAGCCCCGATATATAAAGAGCGACCCTGGCCAGTATCAGTGAGTGTGTTTATACCTGTGCGAAAGAGTTAATGCGGTGACGTGTGAATTACGAAACAGTGTGTGGTATTCAAGAACAGTGAGTGTCGGACTGTGGCTTGTGAACTTGAGGAAGAGTTGTTGTTATTTCTAGCGAGGACACTGGTCTCATTAGTGAGGGATTAACTGCATGAGCAAGTGAAAGGGTCCATTAGGGAGCAAACTTGAGTAAGACAGCTAATGGTTTTTATGTGCCTATTGTGTGGTGAATATTTCTGACCTGCAATAAAGCTAATATTTCTTTGAAGGACCATTTGTGATGTGCTTTACCTACTTTATCCTATTAACGAACTTGTTACTAGGGGTAGCACGTATCAATATTCACACAATATTCCCTACATTTCATTCAAGTTCTTATTGGCTTGTAAACATTCCACAATCAGTCATTACAACCAGATCATCACCATAAGCCTAACTGCTTACCTGGTTTCGGTCTAACTGAATCTTACCCAGCCAGTTTATGCCCTTTATCAAGTGGTCCATATATAAAATAAACAGTAATGATGAAAGATTATAGCCTTGCCACACTCATGTAACAACTTTAAACTCATAACTCATCATTCCATCAACTCTCATTGCAACCTGATTATCAGCATAACTAGACCTACGTGTAGCAGCTTCCCTCGATAGCAAAATCCCTCAGGATGCTCAACATCTTTTTCCTCGGTACTCTATCGTTCGCTTTCCCTAGATCCTCAAAACACAAACACAAATGTCTTTTACTCTCGTAGCATTTAACAATAACTTGGCGCCTAATGAAATCTTGATTCTGACATCCCCATCGCGGTTTAAAGCCACACTGGTTTTCAACCATCTTACTCTTGGGTAATTTATTTGGGTAATACATGTATTTATTTATTTAGTTATTTTGGGGTTTGAAGCCATTTTTCAGTGTTGCCTTAGTAAACAAAAGTTGGTGCTTTTCAGTCGGTCAACACGAATGTACCCAAAAGAGTTGGGTTGTACCCTAGTCATGAAATAAATTACATGAGATTAATAAATACATAGGATCCTAGTGTATTTATTAATCTCATGCATTTTTTTCAGGATTAGGGTATAACCCAACTCTTTTGGGTACATTCGTGTTGACCGACTGAAAAGCACCAACTTTTGTTATTTATATATTTTATTTGCATCAGCTTTTCCTAGTAACTCTGGTGTTACTTCAGTTTCTCTTCAGCGCGTCGCGCTTCTAGACATTTTTACACATGATCCCCATCTATTGCAGATCTCTTGAAAGAGTTAGTTTCCCTGAGTTTTCGTATCTTGAAAGTTGTTTAAGATCCTCTGTTGTGCCTATAATGTCTAAGTATACTTATCAAATAAATACTTCTTTAATTGTTGCAACATTTCCTGTTACCCTGCTCATACGTTGGAGCGATTACTGCATTTGTCCAGTCCGAGGATAACTTTCCTAAATCGCATGCCAATTCGATTGTCCTTTGCAACCATTTCATCTCTGCTTTTCCACTATACTTTACCATTATATGGCCAAATTCCTTCTACCCCTGCTGCTTTGTGTCATTGTAGTTTATTTACCACCCTAGCTACTTCCTCAACTGTGAATCTCTTCCCGTCCTCATTCTCTTCCTGCATAATCTCAAAATCTGTCATATTACCAGGTATGTCCCTTTTAAATTTAGCAAGTTTTGCGAAGTATTCTTGCCTTCTTCCCAGTGCTTGCTGGAGTTTGCCAGAAATATTCAAATCACTACTCCTTTCTCTTTTCCATGAATTTCTATTATTATAACACTCCAGAAAGGGTTTCCTGCCGCTCGACCTAATTTTACTAATTATTCACCAAAATCCTCCCAAGTCTTCCTTTTGGTCTCTAATATTCTCCATTTGGCTCTTCTTCTTATCACTACATAAAGCTCTCTGTCTGCCGGATTCCTTGTTTGGAGCCATTTATACGCCAGTATATGAAACCTTGTAAAAAGATTTACCGCAACAAGTCTCACTGCGCAGTAAAGTGTATTTAAATATCCATAGTTTATGACGCTATTATGTTCGTTTTATGCTCATTAGGTAGTTGAAAGTCACATTGATGAACTTACTTTAACGACCCGTACATATTAAAAACCAGTGAAATATGCATATGCATGGCCTGCTTGTTGGATTGTTTTATGCGTAGGCCAAAGCCTTATATACCAGAAATGAGGATTATTGCGCTGGTTCATTATACACTTCGATCGCTTGATTAGGATACACGAAATTAAAGCATACTTTTAAAATTCCGCACAACCGGCATATTGAGTTTATGAAAGCAATTGCATTGAGTATAATATATAATATCGTATGGCCTTGGAAGTCGGGTGCAAGCTTTGTAATTTGACACCCAGAGGGTAGCTTGCATGTCGAATTTCGTTGTTCCTTGAATCACTATGAAGGTCAAGGAGGTTAGATATCTAAGCTCCTTGAACACTATAGCGCTTTCTAATAGAGAAATGAGGAACATTGTGTTGGCGGAAACTCCCAGATTAATTTTGCCATTATAAACACGGCCTACTGAATTCAAATGGGGTCTTTGACATGCCAACATCGTATGACATGCGTGTCGTATTTTTGCCTCCTTTCAAAAATCACTTACCACATCCAGGAGCGAACCAAAAATCTTGGGGTTAGTAGACCGACACGCTATCCACTCACCCACCGTGGCAAGCTTGCATTAAGTTATATGGTATATATTGGTCACTAACTTCACAGCAAAGAAAAACGCTCCAGATAGTCCAACGCAGGATGGAACGAAAAATCCTCAATATCACGCTGAAAGACAGAATAAGGAACGAGGAGATACGTAGAAGAACCAGTATTAAAGACGTCATCAACACAGCGGACAGACTAAAATGGAAATGGGGAGGCCACGTAGCGAGGATGGAGCATAGGAGGTAGACGCACAGACTAACGATGTGGGACCCCAGAACCGGCAGGAGAAACGTAGGAAGATAGAGGACACGCTGGGCTGACACATTCAAGAAATTTGCCGGACCACGAACAAGAAGAGCAAGAGAAAGACAAGAGAGGAAGACCCTAGAAAAGCTCCTTTTCAAAACATAGTATATGCGAGGAAAGGAAAGGAGCAACTCAGTACAACATAGTGAACCCTTAAATACAATAGCGATAATGTATTGAAGACAGTTAAAACTCTACTAAAATAAAGTGTACGTGCTAGAAACATTAACAATTTTACAAATATTAGATATAAGAACAAGAATACAGAACATAGACAATACTGTAACTAGGTTAGGAATAGATATATCAATAGCTATAAGAACAATTCAAGAACAGAGACTAACATGCCAGAAAAGTGCCTCACTACTCTTTAGGACTGCTCACCTAATGAGTGTAATGGAGCAAAATCCCTGCCTAGGCAGGAGGCCATTGCCCTTAGGGGATTAAAGGGCTGTATTTATTATTATTATTATTATTATTATTATTATTATTATTATTATTATTATTATTATTATTATTATTATTATTATTATTATTATATGGTATATTAAGCCTTGTGTGTAGATTTACCGTGCCAAGTTTCACTGCACTCGATTGAATAAATCGTGAGAAAATGCTTATAAATACTTGAAACGTTTTTGGACGCCGTGTTGGTATTGTTCACATAAGTGAACTTATCTTACAATTAGTACCCTCAAACACAATACAATATTACAGGTCGGTAACAGTTTCGGACATACCGAATGCCGGAGAGATAGTTGGTTGGTTCCTCAGTTTAGGGGCTACGACAACGTGGTCATGTAGCCCCGTGTACTTTGGGTGTGTGTAGAATCTGTCTAATAAGCGGTGTTATTTGTGATGGCTGTATTAGTGTGTGTTATCTGTTTTTAATTCAAGTAAGGGCTGCAGACAGTCAATTTTTCAAGTAGTTCCAACTTTTGCTACCAAACGCCACCGTAGTTCTGAACTTGGTTACTAGATGTCACCACATTCGGCTCCTGGCGACGAACGTTGGAATCAAAGAGCGTTAGTCAAATCTAACCCATAATTTAGCTTCACACAAGTGCAATTAGTGGAAGGTTCTTTATCATGCCATTATGACATGGCACCGCCGGCTTTACTTCCCCTCCGAGGGAAGGCATAGTGAGGGATTCCTATTATGGCCGCTAGAATACACTCGCCCTATTAGGATTATCTTATGCGAAACGTTTCCAACAGATGTCATGACTGGTCTATGTGGGACTCCATTGGTTTGCCTACCGTTACATTCTATACACATCAAACTTGAAGAATGGCAAGTTGATAATACGATAAATATTTATTGATGTGTAACATCTTTCCACTCGGTAACTGGACATTTTTGTGGGAGTGATTTTGGAAAAGGGACGGAAGTGCACGGGACGGAAACAATGAGTGCGCGTGGTGGCGGAGATCGGTACAACGACGTACTGTAGGCCATGTGGCTATGGGGAATGTATATCGCATACAGTTTAGTTCAAGGTTTGGAGACCCCATTTAAGATATTCCTACAATAAATCATCTTCAAGTTGTCGTTCTTTGGTGTGAAAATATTCATTTTATCATATTTGCTGGAAAAAAACTACGATTTATTGAATCTTCATACTTTTGCTGTATTCTTATTTAATGTAAGCACTCGATATACTGTCGGCCATGTGGCTATGTGGAATCTATATCGCATGAGCAAACAGTCCAAACAACGTAGGAATTCATTATATTAACGCCGACTAGTAACATTAATTGAAACTTCGTTGGTCTAAACATATAAAGGGAGAAACACATTTAATATACCTTCCGCACACCTAATTTTTAATCGCGCCTATACTTGGCAGTGCGCTGATCGGCAAAACGAGACCATTTTCAATAACATCGCTGGCATGGGTTAACTAACTGGCCGGTATAGAGCGCAGCTCGCATCAAGTAGGCAATGGATTGCTTCCGCCACGGCAAATTATGATTGATTTCGGTCAGGATTTGGCACTGGAGTTTTACAAGTATTTATTTCAATGACCAACAGAGTTCACTGTTAACAAGGGATTTGCGCTCCCGGGACACATAGTAGGATAACATGTCACATGTTACACATCATATGCGACTACTGTAAGGCTCGTATAATTTTTTAAAAGCGTTAGTAACAGCCTATTGTGTGATATTTGAAAATGTTATTTAAACTAAAGAACAAAACGATACCACATTGTACCTGTACTCCAGCTGTTGGTGGTAGTTCAGGATATTAAATTTACTGCAGCCAAATAGCAATCGAAAATAAAGAAAATGAACATGTACCCTAAAATTGCGCTCTGGGCGATTTGAATTGCATAGTTTTGGTTGTTTTCTTTTACTACAGAGCTCTAAGTGGTAGCGTTCACATGCTTGTCCACATAGTTGGCATTCACACGCCACTGTAAGCGGTTGAAAAAACCGACGACTTCGGTCGGGTTTGAACCCGTGACCTTGGGCATAGAAGCTCAGCATGCTACCAACTACGCCACCGAAGCCGCCGACCCAGAGAGCTAAGTCGCGTGGCTGCCATATTGGATTGGTGAAACTTATCAAAATTTGAAAGTAACGATCTAGGTCGGACAGGTTAGTAGTAAGTTCTTACTGATTTTCATTGAAGTCATTCCAGAAATTAAGATTTTATTAGACACACAAACACACTCAGAGACAAAAGGTGATCTTATCAACCTTTCTTCATAGTAGGCTAAAGAAGAAGGCAGTGTTAGCTACTTGCGCTCAGCACGTGATCAAGTCATGGCTCACGAGTGACCGTCGTTACAGGTGGCCATGCATGCCCATGCCGGTTTAGTTGCATCCTTGGCCATGAAACTCAACATCAAGCGCTTCATCTCTATTACAATGTAGGCATACTGTTTACGTCAGTTAGGTGATGACATAAAACTTATTTTAGACCTAGGTCGTAAATAATGAAATGCATTTCTTTTTGCCACAGCTGGACAGCTTATTTCATGAGCCACGTTAGACACGTGTAAGAAAGTTGATAAATCTAGGGTGAAATGTAGCACTTCTTTCCTAGCGTTTATACCAGTACGGCGTCCGCTGCTCTACTGTTTGGATTATATATTATGCAGAGAAATGAAGTTCTTACGTTATATATGACGGGATTGACTTGAGAGGATAGCTTCTTAATACTGTAATAGGTGAAAATAAAACCACCATCGGGCATGAAACTGATTACTCTTCATTTTGACAGGTACACTTCAAGATAGACATAATAATAATAATAATAATAATAATAATAATAATACTTTGTAGGTCCCAGGAATCAACCCGGGAAGAGACCTTGTGTCTCTGGGCAAATGGGAGTGAAATGCGTCGTTGCTAGCCATCGGTAACATTAATATATTGGATTCAGCAAGAGAATCCAACTAGCCTCTTTCTCTCCAACTCCAGCACATAACCTACAAGAGGTGCCCCTGTTAAGCCGAGCAACCCAGTGGACGGATGGGTAACCAATCCTTGCGGGAAGCTGGATCGGTGAGCCGATCAGCGCTGGGGGCTCCAAGGCTCACAGCCTTGGCAGTGCTTTTGTCAGTGTGAAACACCACTGGCTCAAGCCAACAGTCTTTCAACTGTTCAAAGCATGGAGGAAAGTTCAACAAATGATACTACCCCAGATGGTAATCAATCCACCGTCGCTTCGAGTGACGCATGCAGGCCTTCGGAATCTGGGGAGCTTGCACTGAAATGCTTGTAGGTATCGGAGACTCCTAAATACAAGATCAACTATAAACAGCGGAACTTCTTTGCAACTTTCAATGTGAACTCGCTCTTAAAACTTGGCAAACTGAAACACCTCACTGACATCCTTTCACAACAACAAATCCTAATAGCAGCAATTCAGGAAACATAATACACAGATGAACATGCTTTCGAATCTGAGGGTTACAGGATCCTAAAAGGTAAACCAGGCAAACGTGTTTTGAATACCATCCCTCACCTTGGTACTGGATTTATTATCAACAAAAGGTTATTAGATTCCATCACATACTTTTCCTCTCCTAACAGCCGAGTCTCAACTCTCACTTTCCGAAGTATGAACAAAATCTACACCATCGTAAATGTGCAAGCGCCAATCAATCAAGCAAACAAAACTGACTTAGTCGGAACAGATGAATTCTGGGAGGAACTGGAATATATTATTTGTAGGATTCCACAGAAGCATACAATCATCCTGCTCGGTGATTTTAATGCGCAAATCGGAAAAGATAGAAAATTTCAAAACATTGTTGGAAAGTATCCTGCTCACCGAAGAACTAATAGGAATGGAGAGAGACTCATAGAACTTTGCAAGGCATTCGATCTGATCCTGAAATCAACTGCCTTCAAACACCTGCCCAGAAAACAGAAAACTTGGACATCACCAAACCCCAATCTTGGTGAGTTCCAAATAGATCATGTCGCTATTGCAAGAAAAGCACGACAGGAGATCCAGAACGTCAGAGTTCTGAGAAGTGCCAATCTTGACTCAGATCACTATCTTTCAAAGATTAAAGTAAAGCTTCTTCCAAGGAATACAAGAAAGGTCCAACGGAAAAAAATCCACAGGTTTCACACGGAGAAGCTCAAATCCAGCGAAGAGTTCACCCAGAAGCTGGAGTCTCAAGACCCAGACAATTGGCAGCAACTGCAAGACGCATTAGTCAAGGCAGCTAACAATAAAAATCCATTAACAAAATCAAATAAACATCTATGGTGGACTTGCGAATGTGATGTGGCTTTGTCGCAAAGGCAGCTTGCTTGGCAGAAATGGAACTCGCAGAATAACCAAGATAACCTGACTATATTTTTGGACGCAAGAAATCATGCTGCCAAAACTATCAGAGGGATAAAACATGCTTTCGACAAGAACCAGCTAGTACAGATTGAGGATGACTTTAAGAAGAACAATACCCGAGACTTCTATAAGACCTTCAAAAATCTCAGCAAATACAGTCCCCCACGTCTACACTTCAAGGGACTGGACGGTCGAGTTGCCTACAATAATACGGACGACTGTCATATCCTGGCGAATTATTTCGAATTACTCCTCAATTGCGAAGCTCCAGAATCCACCTTCACGTTCGACAACAACACTCCCATCCATCCTCCTGATTCAGTAACTCCCACTAGGGAAGAAGTTAGCCATATCATACATTCGTTAAAGAACAACAAGGCACCAAGGGAAGACTCAATAATTGCCGAAATGTGGTAAAATGTAGGAAACAAGGCAGTCGATAAGCTCACGGAGATATTTCGCATCATTTGGGAAACTGAGGAACTTCCATGTGGCTGGTCCTCTGCACTGATCCACCCTCTACATAAAAAAGGTGACAGAATGGACGTAAACAATTATCGTGGCATCTCCCTTCTCTTGATAACCTACAAGATCCTTTCGAAGGCACTTCAAACTACAGCAGAGGAACAATTGGACCTAAAGCTGGGTGAATGCCAAGGAGGTTTCAGGAAAGGCCGTTAATGTGCCGAACAAATCTTGAATCTTAGATTTGTCTTTTCCTACCTGAAGCAGAGAAATAAGAAATTTGTAGTCACCTTCGTAGATTTCAGAAAGGCTTACGACCCTATTGACAGACCCACTCTTTTCGAAATCCTGAAAGAATTCGGCCTAGGTAACAAAACAAGAGCAATTATCCAACAGACTCTTACCAACACCATCTCCAAAGTGAAATTTATGGGAGAGATTTCGAATTCCTTTGAAATTAGGACGGGAGTCAGGCAAGGAGATGGAATCTCGCCTTTACTTTTCAACTGCGTACTCGAGAAGGTCATCCGTGAGTGGCGGAAAGCAATGGGTAATAAAGGAGTTGAAAATGGAGTTAGACTTGGTTATAGAAGTATGAATCTGTCGGTTGTTTGGCCTTTGTAGATGACCTTGCATTTTTTCTGATTCACTAGAAACAGCAGTAGAAGAAATCAGAGAACTGAAGGCACAAGCAGAAATTGCGGGACTCCAGATATCCTTCGAGAAAACGGAATTTATAAGAAACATTAAGTCAGCACCCAACGTGCTGGAGGTAGGAGAAGGGAAAATCTAACGAACAGGGAAATTTAAATATCTTGGAGAGTGGATAGATCCCAACACTTCGGAGAAAGAAGCCTTTATATCACGGATCAGAAAAATGGAAACGGCATATCAACTAACTAAAAATGTCTACAAGAAGAAATCAATATCCATTAACGCCAAGATACGACATTACTGCACAGTAATACGACTGGAGGCTTTATGTGGTGCCGAATGCCTTGCTATGAGTACAAAGGGTATGATCGAGAAGCTAGAAATAAGTGAAAGGCAGATCTTGAGAAAAATCCTAGGTCAAATCAAAGAAAATGGTCAGAAGACGACACAATCATGAACTCTACTCTCATGTAGAAAATATCACGGACACCATTTGTAAGAGAAGGATAGTTTTCTATGGCCACATTGCTCGTATGAGTTCTACGCGGTTGAGCAATAGGATCTTCAGTTTTCTTCTTAACAAGAAAACCAAGGCGGCGTGGTTCACCGAGGTAGAAAGAGACCCGCGTGAAGTGGGAATAACCCAGGAGGATACCCAGAAACGTGTGCCACTAAAGTCGAAACTCCAAGAGCATCATGGATTCCAAGAAAAGCCAAAACTAAAGACTGGCAAGACATGGACTGAAGCGAGGAAGGAACAGCATAGGAAACGAATGCGGGAATACTGGGTAAACGTTAAGGCCTAGGCGCAAAGACATGGAAAAGGGCAGTTGAAATAGCGTGGTCTGTAGATGGCCGAAACGGCAGCAAGAATAATAATACCGGTACATTGAAGTCTAAGAGTTTAGATTGTGACCACCATCGGGACTTCAACCCTTATCACCTGTATTCAGGGTAGGTGAGCTTCCTTCGAGTGAACCTGACATGGTGTAATTGATTAGTACACCTGTTCGGAAGGTAGGATAATCGGGTCCGAGTCCCAGTGGCAACTTCTTTTTCATCTCTCACACTTCAAAGTACGTCCACCTGGACTATACACTAAAGTTATGTCAAATAATAATAATAATAATAATAATAATAATAATAATAATAATAATAATAATAATAATAATAATAATAATAATAATATGAGGCTGTTTATTCTTCAACGTCCGATGGGCTATATAAAAATAACAGATTGACCAAACTGATTTTATTACTAAACAAGATGTTCAGTAAAGAACATATAGCCTACTTTCTCCTAAATGTATGAGTATAGTTATAATAATAATAATAAATAATGTTATTGGTTTTACGTCCCTTTTAACTACACTGGCTTTTAGAGACGCCGGGGTGCCGGAATTTTGCCCCGAAGGGGATCTTTAACGTGCCAGTAAATCTACTGACACGGCTCCCTCGCATTTGCGCACCCTCAAATGCCAGCTGACTGCGCCAGGTTTCGAACCTGCAACCTTGGGCTCAGCAAGCGAGAACGTTACCCCTGAGCCACGCAGCCAGACCAGAGTATAGTTATAACTCGTTGTTATTATCAAAGAGTATAATAGAACTATTCTTTGTTGAAGACCTTAGAAACGATTTACCTCTACCAAACGCCACGACCTAGATAAAAACTGCTACCATCATTGAAGAAAGAAAGAAAGATAAGAAGTATATCAAGAATGTTATGGATCTGGAGACATAATCGACCGGACTGGCGGCGTGGCTCAGCGGTAACGTTCTCGCTTGCTGGGCCCTAGGTTGCAGGTTCGTATCCTGGCGCAGTCAGCTGGCATTTGAGGGTGCACAAATGCGAGGGAGCCGTGTCAGTACATTTACTGGCACGTTAAAGATCCCCTTCGGGCCAAAATTCCGGCACCCCGGTGTCTCTAAAAGAAGCAGTAGTTAAAAGGGATGTAAAACCAATAACATTATTATTATTATTATTACGATTTGCCGTGGGCAACATCCAACTTTGAGTTGAGGCATGTCTTTACACGTCTGGTTGTGCATGGCTTTCACAACCCTAATTGAATTAACAAATCTTTCCATGACCCTACAGAGACGTGTGTATACAAACTATGTGGATATTTTCGATAATATAATCCTAACAGAGCGAGTGCATTCTAGCGGCCAGAATAAGAAACTTTTCAATAAAATCTGGAAGTTACCTTTTTGGCAGCTAGATGTCTCGAGTAAATCTGCTGGCGAATTATGTTTTAATTAAATATATATTTTACACCATAATGTGGACAATATAACGCTTAATAACATTTTCAAGTAACGCAAAATAGGCTGTTACAAACCCTTTAAAATAAAAAGTTAAAATGTATCGTAGTATCAACTTGTCATTCTTCAAATTTGATGCGCATAGAATGATAATGGTATAGTAATCAATGGATCCCCACGTAGACTAGTCGGGACATCTAGTGGTGAAATATCGAACAATATAATCCTAACAGAGCGAGTGCATTCTAGCGGCCAGAAGAAGAAACTTTTCAATAAAATCTGGAAGTTACCTTTTTGGCAGCTAGATGTCTCGAGTAAATCTGCTGGCGAATTATGTTTTAATTAAATATATATTTTACACCATAATTTTCACAATATAACGCTTAATTTTAAAACATCTGAGTCATTACAAAACAATAAACATATAACATTTCAAGCAAAAAAACTAGCTCTGATCGGGTTTGAACCATAGGAATCTGAGCGACAGGCTATCGCTCTACCACTGAGCTAATTGTGTCAACGAATATCGTTCTATTTAAAATGACTTACATAGAACTTGTTAGCAAATAATGATTTATACTAAACGATTTCATCACTGGAGTATATTATTTATATATAAAGCATTTCATACAAAGTTTATTTATTTTTTATCAGTACGCTATATTGCATTCAATACTCAAATTAGTGAAATATAAGTCAGGCACAAGATATCCGCTGCCATCTTGTCTTATTAATGAATCAGCTGAGCTTTTTAAAATCACGTCTGCACTATAGTATTACAAAATAAACTTTTAATTTCGTACGTGCCTCTTCCTTTAGAACAGTTAAAACGATTCTCGGCTCGATAATCGGAACTGGTGGGTCCCATGATATGGATTATAAAGTTTGCATAATTCGCACGGCCGCCATCCTGAAATGGTATGGCGGACGACCTTGTAGTTTGGTCACAAGACGCATCCTATACGAAGGTATGTTGTTACCAAATTTGGTAGAGATTGGATGATTTGGTTAGTCGTTATTTGATTTTACGTTTTGAACGTTTGAGTGGCCGCCATTCAGTTTTAGTAAAGATGGCGGCGATATAAAACATGACACTGAGGTGTCCTTTGCTAGTGCTACCTTTGTACCAAATTTCGTTCAATTCGCATTCACCGTGTTCGAATTGATAGGGGGGGACAGACATTCAGAGTACACACACTCACACACACACACACACAGACTCACACACACACATACACACACACAGACAGACACACTTTTTTCGCCCTGTGTTGATCTCATAAGTCTACTTTCATTTTTTGCAAAAATCGAAAGTAGGCTAATTAGCAGTAGTGCCCGGCTTCGCCCGGTGGATTTATTTGTTTTATGGATGATAATGAATACTACCACAGAAGTGCACATGATACTTAAACTAACAGAAAAACATATTTAAAAAAAAATATATTTTTGTGGTGGTGGTGGTGGTTGTAGTGGGGGTGATAAATAGTACTTCTTCTTCTTCTTTCGAATAACCCATTTGGAGGGTACGATGAATCAACGTTGGCTATTGTCCATTGTATTCAATTTCCGTTGTTTCCAAATTTCTTTCATCCTTCTAGAGTGACGATCTTTCTCCTCCTGAGTCCACTTTCTGCCAGTTGTTTGTTTCTTCCTTTCTTGAAATTTTGCCTTTTGAATAGCTTCTCTGAAGAGTGATCTGTTTGCTATTGTGTCTGTCTGAATTTTGGCGTTTGTCAAATCTTTGTCAATTTCAATGAACCATGTGGGTTTGGATTTGTAACTAGTCAGTAAGTTGAAGATCTGTTTAGTTAGTCTACTATTTTCCATTCTATAGATGTGCCCAAAAAACTGTAATCTTCTCTTTCTCATTACATCAGTTAATTTTTCACATTTCAAATATAACTCTCTATTTGGTCGTAACCTATATTCTGCGTTATTAATTAGTTTAGCTCCCAGTATTTTTCTCAGAATTCGTCTTTCAGTCTTCTCTAATTTGTCTAAATCACCAAATCTTGTTAATTTAAGTGTTTCTGCTGCATACAGAGTATCAGGTCTGACCACTGTTTGATAATGCCTTAATTTGGTGTTCCAGGATAAGTTTTTTAAATTATATATATATCTTTTGTCATATGAAAACACCTTTGTAATTTATGCATACGCGTTTCTATTGCTGTCTTTTCCTGTGAGTCATTCATTATCCACTCTCCTAGGTATTTAAAGGAATTTGTTTTACATACTGAACTGTCATGAATTGTGATACTTTTGGGGGCATCGGTGATTTTTGTCATGAACTTAGTTTTTTCAAATGATATTTGTAGTCTGACTTTGGCTGCCTGTTTTTGCAACTCTCTAATTTGTTCTTGGGCAGTATCCAGTGAGTCAGTAAGTAATGCAATGTCATCCGCAAAAGCTAAACAATCTACAGTGATTTTATATGGATGTCTTCCTAGTTGAACGCCTTTAGTATTGATGGCTTTCCTCCAATCTCGAATTACCTTTTCCAATGCACAATTGAAAAGCAGAGGTGACAGACCATCTCCTTGTCTCACACCCGACTTTATTTTGAAAGATTTTGAAAGTTCCCCTCTAAATTTAACTTTGGAAGTTGTATTCGATAGTGTTGCTTGAATTATTTCAGTTGTCTTGTTATCAAGTCCAAATTCCTTCAGAATGTTAATAAATGCCTTTCTGTCAATGGAGTCATAGGCTTTTTTAAAATCCACAAAAGTAACTACATACTTCAAGTTCCTGATTTTCCTCATGTCTAATATGTTCTTTAAATTTAGTATTTGCTCCATACACGATCGTCCCTTCCTAAATCCTGCCTGATACTCTCCCAATTGTGGGTCGAGTATTTTTTCTGCTCTTTTTAAAAGTACTTTGGATAGGATCTTATAGGTCACTAGCAGGAGGGAGATTCCCCTGTAATTGTTAGGATCTGTCCATTCGGATGGTAAACTGTGTGTTTTCCATATGCCATTTATGATTTCCGTTAAACATAGGATCATGTTGTCACTCGAGTATTTCCTTAATTCAGCAACTATACTATCTTCTACAGATGTTTTTTTATTTTTAAGTTCGTTTATAATTTCTTTAATTTCATTTGTTGTTGGTGGTTTCGAGTCTGGAGGGACGGGGAGTATATTATCAAAATTAAATGTCTCCTTTGGTGGATTGCAGTTGAGGAGTTCTTGAAAATATTCCGCAAGTATTCTGCAATTTTCAGCGTTATTATATACAGTTTTCTGAGTCTTTGGATCTGTGAAAAGTAAGTTTGGTGGAGTATACTTCCTTAAACTACTTCTGAAAGTTTTGTAGAAGTCCTTTATATTCAGCTGTCTGAAGTCCGATTCTATTAATGTTAATTGGTCTTTCATATGTTGCACTTTTATCCTTTTGAGTCCCTTAGATGTATGTTTTCGGGCTTCTATAAAGCTGTTCCTGGTATTCTCATTTTTATTTGCATTCCAGATGTTCCAAGCTCGTTGTTTTTTAAAGATTAGTTCATCACACTCAGCAGTCCACTAGGCATGTTTTCGGTTTCTTTTGAGGAGAATGGTCTGCTGTCTGTACTAAGTCTCTTTGAAGTTGTTCCCATGTTTTAGGTGCTCTGCTTTCCAAAAGTGTTTCGAAATTATTTTCTGTAGCTAATTTTTGAGTATCAAACTTTTTGGATTGATAATGATTTTTCTTTTTATATATTGGTCTAATTTTGAATTTAATGAGAGACAGATAGTGGTCTGAATCTAAACCTGCACTCTTAGCAACTTTCACATTGAGTATCTCCGTTGAAGACTGTCTGCTAATAGCAACATGGTCAAGTTGTTTCTCACCACAAACTGGATTTGGGGGAACCCAAGTAGTTTGATTCCAAGGAAGTTTTTTGAAGAATGTAGATTTCAGGACAATGTTATGCTCTCTGCTTAAACCAATGAGTCTTTCTCCATTTGTGTTGGTTCTTATGTGCGGGGAAATTGCCTACTATGGACCGATGTTGACGTTCTTTGCCGATTTGAGCGTTAAAGTCTCCAAGTAGAAGTATTATATTTTGATGGAATTTGATCTAGGGTGTTTGATAGTTCTTGCCAAAAATATTCGGTTTGTTCTTTCTGAATCCTATTTTTCTCATTAGTTGGTGCATGTGTATTGACAATGGTATAAACTTTGTTTACTGATTTAAAGGATAGCAGGGATAATCTTTCATTAATGGATTTAAACTCCATTATTGAATTTAATATGTTCTGATTTACAATGAACCCAGTTCCTAACTGAGGTACATTTTTCATAACTATCTTTCCAGGTTTTCCCTTTAATATTCTATAACCTTCTGAATCAAATGGATAAATAGTACAGTATAATGGACGTGACATTCAGGTCATTTTCCTGTAATGATAATAATTAGTAGGGAAACGGCTATTTACTAACTACAGCACGACACATGTAATTTACAAACGAATTTTTAAAAAATGATTAGAAAGAGGAGTAGGTGAAATAAAGGACACTGCCTAGGGCCTATATCTCACTGGCTGTTAGAAAAGTAGAGACCAATAGTGTTGTCTTTCATCTCATAGCGCCGTAGGAAAATAATTAGAACACTTTGGAAAACTTCGGCTGTCCCGAGTTCCTGAGGTAGCAATAGTATCATTTATCGCCACAAAGCGCTCATCGATAAGGTTCGGAATAAATGAAGGTAAATTTGAAAGCACCAACTCTTATTGCAGCTGATAATCTCAATGTACTGCACCAACACAATTGCACTTATACAGAGGCATGATAACGGTTTTAAGGGGCCTAATAAATCCTCTTGCACTGATTACTGCAGCGCAAGATTTAACTATTTTCGCAATTCTGCACCAGAACACTGGTAGGGGCTATCTGATGCAACCCGAATTGCCAATCAACAATAGACTTATTAAAATACTCTTACAGTTACACTACTACGGATATGAATGATTCTAGGGCCTTAATACGTGGATTTCAAGTTCATTTTGTCTGATATTCTAAATGTAGGGAATGAAGAGCGTTGTCCGAAATATCAAGTGGACAGTGTTACCAGCAGGGTTTCAAAGTGTATGTAAAATTTGGTGCAATTAGGAGGAACAGTGTAGATTTGTGATAAAGGGCCTAAATGTTTAGAACCGTGTCACCCGCAGGGTTCCAAAGGGTAAGTATACAAAGTTTGGTTCAGATCGGTGAAATGGTGTAGATTTGCACCAAATGGCCTAAATGCAGGGAATGGAGTAGTCTGTCCGAAATTTCATGTAAACAGTGTTACTCGCAGGGTTCCAAGGGTAAGTAGCCTATACACATTTTGGTTCAGATTGGTGAAAAGGTAGGCCTATAGATTTGTGCCAAAGGGCCTAATTGCCGGCAATAGACTGGTCTGTCATAAATTTCATATAGACAGTGTTACTCGCGGGTTCCAAAGGGTAAGTATACAAATTTTAGTTCAGATCGGTGGAACGGTGTAGATTTGTGCCAAAGGGCCTAAATGCAGGGAGTGGAGTGGTCTGCCTGACAATTAAAGTGGGCAGTGTTACCCGCAGGGTTCCAAAGGGTAAGTATACAAATTTTGGTTCAGATCGGTGAAAAGGTGTACGTATCACTAACCGTAACGCCAGTGCACGCGGATAAAGCTGTTCGGGAGCGCTTGTTCTTCCGACTTACTGAACAAAAATCAATCTTTAAGGTTACCTGTGAGGTGTGGCTTAATGCTACATAGCCTAAACTATTCCTCTTGAATCTGGCTATCATATAGCCCAGGGGTTCTCAAAGTGGGGGGCACGCCCCCCCTCCCCCCCCCGAGGGGGCTCAGAGATTGATAAAGGGGGGCGCCGGCTTTGATTGAAATATTTATATTTAATATTCTGTAACAAATATTACTATCCTCATATTCATGAACCTATCATAGGCAGGTCGCTCCCAAGACCATTCAAGAATAATCAACTCGTACATTTGCTGTCTTATTTACAAGAACTGACCAGTAGATCCTGCCAGCAGGAATTCTGAGCTCCCTTTCACTCGCCACCCGCAGTGACATCTCTTACCAAACACTTAATGACAATAAGCCGCTTGACAATGCCACTTCCTTTCAAGAATGGATTCCAAGAATGGATTCTTCTATTTCTGCCGTTGCCGATTCGAATTCAGCTAGGCCTTTCCAGTCAGTTCAAAGATAGTGAGTACAGGTGAATTCTATAGCGTGGTTAGCCGACTTTTCAATAAACCGATACGAGTCACGCCATTGCCCATGGGTAAGTGGCTTATTAGAAGTGGTAAAAAGAGACCCCATGAAAGTGATAGTGCTTGCCCTCCTTCTGAAAAATAACAAGGTTCGAATGTAAACAAAGTCCATTGTTCTTCCGCGTCTGCTTCTGCTACCATCAGGATTATTAATTCTACACACAAAGTGATGTGCGTAAATATCAAGACGATTATCTGACATTAGGCTTTACCAGCATTCTTTCGAATAATAATCAGGAACAACCTCAATACGTTCTTTGTTTGGAGATTTTAGCAAACGACAGATTGAAGCATGTGAAACTTAAGAGACACTTGCAGACTAAACATCCAGACTGTGTAAGTATACCTTTAGCATTTTTAAGCGCCACGAGCAACAACTAAAAGGAAATGTTAGATTCCTAGAAAAGCACGCAACAGTTCCTTAGAAAGCTCTAAGAGCATCCTTGGAGGTATCCTATTTAATTGCAAAATCCAAATCACCACATATTATTGGTGTGAAATTACTTCTTCCTGCAGCCGTGAAAATGTGCGCGATCAAGCATGGAGAAAAGTTCGGCGAGTGTTTGAAGTCGATATCGCTCTCAAATGATACAGTAACTCGTCGTATTGATGTAATAGCCTCTGACATAAAAACATCAATTAATACCACGTCTTCATGATAGCCCAAAATTTGCCCTGCAACTTGATGACAGTACTGATATCGTAAACTGTGCCCAGCTTCTTGTATTTGTACGCTACTGTCATGAAAATGAAATGCACGAGGATTTTCTATTTTGTAAAGCTCTGGAAGGGAGGACTACAGGCGAAGATATTTTTTCTCTTGTGAATTCCCTTTTTATTGACAACAATCTCTCATGGACAAATTGTGTTGGTATATGTACTGATGGGGCGTCGGCATTTACTGGAACTAAAAAGGCATTCAGAGCAAGAGTGAGTGCTGTTACTAATTCTGTAAAATGCACACATTGCATGATACTCAGGGTGGCATTGGCTTCAAAAGTTCTACAACCGAAAGTCAATAATGTGCTGAACGATGTAATTAGTGTTGTAAATTTTGTGAAAGCAAGACCTTTAAAAAGTCGGCTATTTTCCATTCTTTGCGAGGAGATGGGATCTACACATGATTCGCTTCTATTGCACACGGAGGTACGTTGGATGTCTCGCGGTCGAGTCCTTCGTCGCGTTGTGGAGTTGAAGAATGAACTTCGTATTTTCCTATTGTACAGCAGTCCTACACTCGCAACCCTGTTTCTGGATGAGAAATGGCTTCTAATACTGTGCTACTTGGCTGACGTATTTGAAAAACTGAATGAACTTAACGTGTCACTTCAAGGACGAAATAGTAATATTTTCATTCTAAGCGACAAAGTGCTTGCTTTTAAGAGAAAACTTGAACTTTGGAAAGCCCAGATGGACAAACGTAACTGTGAGATATTTTATTGTCTGAATGAATTCCTGGAAGAAAATGAGTTAGATATTTGTCAAATTAGTGGAATTGTCGTAGATCACGTCCAAAACGATCGTCAAAAATTCGAGGGTAGATTTCCACAACCTTCAACTGAGAATGACTGGATTCGCCGTCCGTTTTAAACGAACGTAACAGCCCACCTCTCAACGGCAGAACAGGAGGAACTAATAGAACTCGCAAGTGACAGAATACTTCGAAATGAATTAAAGTCGAAGTCTCTTGACAATTTTTGGGTGCAGATTTGGAATGAATTTCCCATTTTATCAAGAAAAGCAGTGGACCTGTTATTACCCTTCGCTTCAACTTACTTGTGTGAGCCAACATTTTCCGCAATGGCATCCGTCAAGACGAAGCATCGGTCTCTGCTGCAGCTGGAAGGGGATCTGCGGGTTGCTGTTTCAAACATCCAACCAAGACTGGATTTACTTTCATCTCAAATTCAAGCTCACACATAACACTAACTCCGTAATTGTCTTAGAATTACCGAATTTTGATCCATGCACACTTTTATTCTCCCATTTTACTTTTTCATGCGTGAAGAGTTTTAACATAACATTTTTCAAATTCACAGTGAAATGTTAAAAATTGTATATATTATTTCTATTGTCATTTATAAGTCACGAGCTTTCAAATATGAAAAGCATTACTGAACACAGGTGTCACAGCTAAAGTCCTAATTAGTGAAACAAACAAAATTTGCTCAATTCCAATAACTGCACGTGCAGCAGTTGTATTTATTTTTATAAGCAAAAGTAATACATATGCATGACTTTTTTTTTTACAAAACGTTGTTGTACTTTGATGTGCTATAAGAATAATGAATTGTGTGTTATTATTATTATTGTTATTATTAATGTAACTGGTAGTTGAAATCCTAATTAGGCAGTAGCATACACAGTAGATCTTGTGTGATCTTTCTTTTTTTGTGGGAAGTAGCCTATGAGTAGTGCTACGAAAAGAAATGAGATTGGGGGGGGGGGGGGGTAGATATTTCATGTTTCAGAAGGGGGGCGCGACAGAAAAAGTTTGAGAACCCCTGATATACGCTACAAAAATTATTTTTGGAATCCGACCGGTAGTTCCAGAGATTAGCGCGTTTAAACACACAAACAAACAAACAAACTCTTCAGCTTTATTATTTTAGTATAGATATTTGCTTGTTTTGTACTTATGTTTCAAGATAATCCCCAAAACGATTGAAACATTTGTCGTATCGTTACACCAGCTTTCCAATGGCCTCTGCAAAGAATTCTGCCGCCACTGAGATGGGTACGTCTGGAGAGTCTCCTGAAGTTTTTCTTTTTTGCGAGGCATTGCCGCCTGACCATGATGATGATGATGATGATAATTGTTGTTTTAAGGGGCCTAACATCTAGGTTATCGGCCCCTGATGGTTTGGGTGATCGTGAAGATGAAAAGGAAAAGCGAACTTAAAACTAAAACTAACTACTAACCTACATACTAGAAGAAGAAATGGAAAAATAAAGGAGAGTAAGGCAAATAAAAGGACAGAAGGAAAAGAAATGCCCTCAACCCTCGGAGAAGGCGGATTGAGGGACTTGGAAGGAAGGAGAGCCAGGAAAGGCAGATAGGAAAGTGAAAGAGGAGAGGGTCCGCCCCGAAGGTACGGGACAAAAGGGGAAAACGGACCCAGCTCAGGAATCCCTCGGGGTCGCCAACTCCCGAACTCACCAGCCGTGAGCCCCTGAGGGTGTAGCATTATCTAGGGTGCACCAGAAGTGGTGGGGCTACATACACCCTGCCACCTTAAGGGCCTTGAGCACAAGGCAGGAGGTAAAAGGAAGAGAAAAAGAAGGCTGACCCCTCACAGAAGGAGGGAATCAGGAAAGATGAGACAAGGGCCAATTAAGGCGGGAAAGGAAGAGACTCCCTAGGCCTCGGATACCCTAATACCGTCGGGGTCGGAAGAGAACAAGAGTTGACCAAGTGAGGTCGACAGGAAAGAAGACAGAGAGGAGCTCGGCACAAGTAAGTGGAAGCAATGCCGGACTCAGCTGGGGCCCCGTGGTCGCCAACCCACGCCCACAAGATGTGAGCCCCTGGGGGAGCCGCCTGACCATACCTTCAATTCTCGAAAAGGGTGAAAATCATTCTCGACCGCACTGTGCCAACGTTACGATAGACTTTCTCAAATAATTCAAGTGGGAAGTTTTCGACCATCCGCCGTTTAGTCCAAACCAGCTGCGAAATACATTCTTTGTTGCATACTCAATTACAATTACAATTTCCTACATTAAAACATACATAATGAAAATGCACATTACGTAGCACACACACGTGATATTTATGTCATGGTATATCTTCGTTATCCGTAGGGTAGATGCCTTGAGACTTGAAGTACGGTACAACCCTAGCATTTGCCTGGATCGAATATAGAATATACCCGAGTAAATCACAATCTGGATAGTTTCTGTTCGTGCCGGTAAATTGAACCTGGGATCTCCAGGCTACAGATCCTCATTGCAGCCGTGGGCATGACTTAATGAACTCGACTTCATTGCTGGCTGTAGAGGATGGATTATGAAGGGGATTAGGTTATTGTACTATTCCGAGACTGTGGCAAATATTGAATACTGTTCGCCTGGAAGCCTATGCAATTTGTTTTACACTTCTGGTAGCTAAGTTGCATAAGCACGGTACCACACGGGGTCCTTCTTACTGCGAGAAGTATGACAACTGCTGGGAAATACGACTGACCAGCTACTTAGTCATTTCCCAAGACCCTGGGTTTGTTGATTCACAGGGTCGGGGGAAATAGGTAATGATAGGGTGATTGAAAGTTCCCACTAAAGGACCTATACAGTGGAGAAACTCGAATTAATGTTTAGCTGAGAGTTTCAGGTCTCCCGTTTTAAGAACGTTTAACGAAAGGTTATCAAGTTAACTGCTTCGTATATCTATACTATTCAGTAACGTTGTTACTTTTCCCCAAATACAATGTGGTGAGCAGTAATTTCGGACAAAAAAATGCCATAGAGTATTGTACAGTACATCCATAGATGTAAAGTTCCGAACAAATATACACCATCTGGACGGCCTCATTGGTTGCCAATCCTGAGGTCCCGGGATTGTTTTCCGGTTCTGCCGAGAATTTAAAAGTCTTGGTATGGTCTGGTGAGGGATCTCCGAGTTTCGTAATTCCAAACATCGCGGTGCGCTATTTATCGCACACGGCTACGCTGCAACGTTGCAGCAAACCGGAGATCGAAGTTTCAAATCCCAGTGCTCACAGTGGCCGTACTGGGTGTGTTTTTCCCGGTGTTTTCCACACTCCTTCCAGGAAAATACCGGTGTGGTACCTTATTTGAAGTCCCGGAGCACATATTATAATGCCTTATTTATTTATTTAGCGCATGGCATTACACATAAAAGCAATAATAATAATAATAATAATAATAATAATAATAATAATAATAATAATAATAATAATAATAATAATAATCTGCAACAAACCTGCTGTGATAAGATCACCAAATACCTGCCCTTGGCTGAGGAAATACGGCAAATGTGGAGACAGGAATGTGTAGTGGTTCTGCCCATAGTCATTTCTTCTACCGGCATCATCCCCAAATCATTGGCTCGCAATCTACAAATATTGGGAATACATCCTGGTCTACATATCACCATGCAGAAGGCCGTCATCTTGGAGACCTGTTCCATTGTTCGCTCGTTTCTCAATGTTCCACCTTAAGAGAATTAGCCATACCGTCTTGCAAACAAGCCGACGATATGTTGATATGTCCCACTTATGTGGTGAAATGAATGTAGAAATAATAATAATAATAATTTTAACCGACCAGAAAATCTTGGCCAATCGATCTGATATTGTCTATCTCAATAAAAGAAAGCAAAAAGCCTACTTGATAGACGTTGCTATCCAACCTAGCCAAAATATGCAAACTACCCAAGTTAAAAAGACAAACAAGTAGGCACCGTTGGCAGAAGAAATGCGAATACTATGGGGACTAAAATGCGTAAGGATTTTGCCAGTGGTGATCTCTTCCACGGTAGGTGCTCCAAAGACGTTGGCAATGGCTTTGAAGGAACTGAAAATGAAACACCTGATTGCCAGAATACAGAAGGCAGTGCTGCTGGATACGTGCCATAGTGTTTGGTTATTTTTATCTCTTTAATAGGTTTACAGGGTACTTGATTATCAAATCCGTACCTTGTAAACTGAGTTGTAGCCTACCATAATTATGAGAAATTAAATATAATAATAATAATGAAAAAGTACATACAAGCACAGATATCAACCTTATTACAACCTTATGTCTAGTCTATTTATCCAGTCCATGCTCGATGGTGTAGCACTGAAGAAGTCGTTAGGGTCACCTAGGTACGCTCTTAGTTTGCAATCTTCGACAATGTGCCTGATGGTTTGGTTCGGTGTATCGCAATCACAGGAGGGACCTGGCCACTTCCCTCATGTGTGCAGGTTGTAAGCACAAACTCCATGTCCTGTACGGATGCGATTAATAGTCTTCCAGATATGTCACGGCTGTTCAAAGCCCGTGGTTTTCTTTACGGGATCAATGAGGTCACGTACTTCGGGTGGGGCATTTCTAGTCCATGTTTCAGGCCATTGAGCTGCAATGTTGAAATTACTATCAGTAAGCTGTTGAGCCAGTCGCAGGGGTGGATTCCTGGACTGGAGCTGGTTTAATGCCAAAGCGGGAATGTCGTCATGGATTGGAGTTCAGGGTTGTTCATTGTCTTAGAATATTCCTTCGTCAGTGCATCTTGTCTTCTTAACACTGGAGAGAGTGTTGGGAGCCAGTAGAGGGGAGTAGTTCTTATACTACTGGAGATGGTTCTCATGGCTATGTTGAGCTGAGTGTCTACCTTCTTTAAGTGTGGGCTATTCACCCATACCGGCGTACAATATTCAGCTGTAGAATACACTAACTGAGCGCGGAAGTTCGAAGCGTATCAGCTGATGCTCCCCAACTAGTGCCTTACGCTACCGTTACACACGCTACTACAGCCTCCATTGAAACACAGGTTATCTCACACCCATGTACGTGGGGCTGATAACTTAGATGTCTTTATACCCTGGAATGAATCAATAAGAACAATAAGGCTAAATGGGAACCTGCCTAGCAAGAGAAGCAGGAAGGAGCCGGACACCCTACTGCAGGTAAACATCGGCTTAGGATGCCTAGTTAGTGAACCCTTGTCATGATTAAGGCCTATATCGCTTGTAAGGGGCAGATTACATTAAAACAACAATAACTAACTAACTAACTTTCTTGTGGATGCAGATATTCGAACAACGAATTATTTGAATTGTTAGAATAATATCGAATACGAATATTTGATTCGAAAATCCGTATAGTTCGACTATTCGACTTTCCAACCCATTCAAAATACAGTATTTGCATTAGTGAAATAACCCGACTATTCAGTCAATAATCGAATGATTCGACGAAAAAGTAGAATCATTCAAATGTTCGAATAATTGTAATAAACATAGAAACACAGAGAAAAGAAAGAAAGAAAGAAAGAAAGAAAGAGAGAAAGACAAAAAGAGAGACAAATAGAAAGAAAGAAACAGAAGAGGTAAAGATATAGAGAGAGAAAGAAATAAAGAGAGGAAGAGTGAGACACACAAAGAAAGAGAGGAAGAAAGAGAGAGAGAGAGAGACTGAAAGAGAGAAAGAGAGAGAGACTGAAAGAGAGAAAGAGAGAGAGAAAGATAGAGAGAATGAAAGAAAGGATGATAGAGAGAGGTAAAGAAAGAGAGAGAGAAGGAGAGAGTGAAAGAGAGAAAGAAAGAGAGAGTGAAAGAAAGAAAGAAAGAGAGAAAGAAAGAGATAACAAATGACGCTTGTTTTGAATGACATTTATTTATAAGAATCCATCAGATTAATGGCGAAGGAGTTAACCCCCATCTGACACCTTGGATTCGCCCCTGCTTCTAACAACTAGTCCACTTGACATTTTTTTAAATTTTCGGATACGTATTGTGCCCATTTATAGATGGAGAATGCTTGGTCATAACCTTGCTAAACTCACGTCTTCGGGGGTGTAACGTTCCTCCCACAATATGACCGCGCATTCAGATATGGAAGCACATTTATGTCAACAAGGCTACATGGATACTCACATATTAACTCAAAATATAGTTATTTTCCTTAAGGGAAGCATCCAATAAACAATCTCACATCAATAATTACATTTGGAATGAAATCCAATAAATTCACCAATAGAACACCAAAAAATCATTAATAAAACATCAAAATGTCTTAACATATTGTCCAAAATCATCCTACACTTTATCATGCTTAATTCCCTCCATGCTATCTTTAATTGGGAATTGTTCTTATTTAAGTTATAAAGCGTGCCTATCACACGTCCAAAAACAAATGTTTCTCTAAGGCTTGTGGGATATTTATCTTATTTATTGACTTTTGGGTGTTGACTTGAATCATTTATTCATAACCATTGCATTTAGCATTTTTAAGCTTAACAACTCTCACTTCCACCTAGCCTTAGGATATAACACAATACTTATTACACATCACACATGTCTGGAATCGAATCCCATCCCTCACATCACCATTCTCTCTCTTGCCACTAGGATAAGGTGTGTTATGTTACATTACGCACTACTATTTATCATTTATCAGTGGGCTTATTCCCATCTGAACTCAAATTTATCATATATGTTTACCCATCTGTACTGTCTTGAGAGTGAGGAAATCGCTTACTCTTTTACATAATTATCTTTGACCATTTTCGTCAAATTTCAAAGAATTCATATCAGTTTTAGCTGGAAATACTCGTCTAATCCTTAGCAATTCAAAAAAATAAATTTGAGCACTGTAGCTCTTGCCATTAAATAATTTTACTTGTACTTCGTTAATTACTAGTCAGACCACTTGCCATTGTGAATGCTGCTTCCTCATAAAAGAACCCTTATTCTCCCTTCCAAGACACGGTCTGCAGGCAAGGTCGCGCTTCCCCCAGCCGGCTTGTTAAAACAATAATGACCACAATAAATGATCCGTACAACTCTTAAGGCTTTTCATTCATTCAACTACATCTCGCGTTTCCCGTCTCAATGATAATCCAAGTTCTTTATAATAATCCTACCTTTTCAATTACTTCACTTCTCATTCATCATAACTTCACTATCCATTTATTCGGTGATTTATTAAATGGTCGGTAATAAGAGCACCTGCTCACAGCGTACTACGCCCGCTTAGGCAACAATAATTGGCAATGCTGGCATGATAAAAACATGAATAAAATGGCACTCTCCGAGACGCCATGCTCGCCCGCACATTAATTGCACGAACGACTCGAGGGGGGATCTTTCACCAAAGCCTCAGCCTTCTGCATACACAAATACATTCATCCAGACTTACAATGCAGATTCAACAACAATATAACACACACAGCTATTTTAGTGGGAATCCCATACATCCACTCTTTTGGTCGCTACCCAGAATTCATTCGATGAACCGACTCCGTAGACTGGTCTCTCGAAAAATGCGTATGAATTAACAATGCATAATTACTCCTAGCTTGAGTTTACTTCAACCTACTTGCCCTTTATTTGGCACTCATAGGGTCATAAACACTTCCAAACGTGCTGGGCACGAATAATTTTAAGTGCTGCTCGCCTCAACGAAATCTCCCCTTCAAGAGCACGCATAACTGCTTCCCGTGTTTATATTACTTTAAAACATGTCAAAGTTAATGGGTATTTATCGTGTCCTGCCTGGTTTAATATAACATCTGCTTCTTCATAATCTTTGTTCCATAGCTACTTTTCTGTAAAAGTTCCTTCTTGGTTTAACGTGGATTATTTCCTTTCATTTAAAAAGTTGTGTGTTCGACCTTGTACCATCCCCGATTGGGTACATTATCATCTTCGAATAATTCAAATATTTGAACTGTTCGATTTATTTAAATAATCGACTATTCGAAATACTCAAGTAGTTCTAATGATTCGAACAACTAAAGTATTCAGACATGCGTTAGCAGTGGAAGGAGTACGATTGAAAATAAATAAGTACAATCCCTTGCGTGGAAACACATATATTCCATTACCAGCAGCTGTAAAAGCAAGAAAAGCCTGCATTAATCCTGAAAACTTGAAAGATGAAAAGTGTTTTAAATGTGCCATTTTAGCAAAACTGGTTAGTAAGGATTCTCAACGCATTAGTAAATACAAGGACCTGGAAAAAGTATGATTTTTCTGTAATATCGTTTCCTACATCGCTACCTGACATTTCCAAATTTGGAAAAGCCAACGGCATATCCATTAATGTATTTGGACTGGGAGGAGACAACAAATTGTTTCCCCTAAAGGTTGTGGATCAAGAGCTACAAGACCATCGCGACCTTCTTCTACTGAGTTCTTCATCCGGCCAGAACCACTACGTCTTTATCAAAGATTTTGATAAACCAGTAAGACATCAGATTACCCACCATGAACATAAGATATATACGTGTAAACGGTGTTTTACTCACTTTGATAATCAATATGGTCAACACGGAATGGCAAAATTGAAAGAACATAGAGCATTGTGTGTCCTGCATGACATTGCTAGGGTTGAAATACCAATTAAAAACCCAATTGTTAAATTCTTAAATGTGGAAAAAATGCAAAGAATACCTTACGTTATCTATGCAGATTTCGAAAGTATACTCTTACCATATCAAACATGTCTACCTAATCCTGAGGCAAGTTATACAGTGCCATACCAGAGTCATGTTCCTATGAGCTTTGGTATATACGTTAAACCCTCACCTGCTGTGGAGCACATAAAGGCAAACCTTCCAAGCCAACCTGTTATTTATCGTGTTCCTGACACCGCAGAAAAGTTTATGGACTGTTTGATCTCGATAGCTAATGAAATTGATCGCCTTTACAGCTTAAATGTTCCAAAGGCCTTAACGTATGATGAAGAAGCAGAGTTATAATCTTCTGAAACCTGTTATTTGTGTCATAAAACATTTACCCAAGAGGACTGGAAAGTTTGATATCATTGCCATATTACAGGTGAATACCGTGGAAGTGCTCATAATAACTGTAATTTGAGGTGTAAAACACAAAACCCAGTTCCTGTATTTTTACATAATATGAGTGGATACGACGAAATTTTCATTGTAAAGTAATTGGGATGTACTACCTCCGAAAGAGGCATTCTTTAACAAATTAAGTCAAGAAGATGATAGCAAAAAAAAACCATGCCAAAAATGTCTGGAATCAGTTGAAAATTAAAACTCTAGGTGGATATAGTGACCTCTACCTAACTTCAGATGTACTCCTTCTTGCAGACAGCTTTGAAACATTTAGAAACAAAGCATCAGAAACACACCAAGTGGATGCTGCACACTTCTTTACTTCGCCTGGTTTAAGTTTTGAGTCAATGTTCCTTTACACTGGAATTGGAATGGAATTGCTGCAAGATTACGATCAGATTCTTTTAATAGAGTCTGGAATACGTGGAAGTATAGAGTCCGAGTTCACATCTGCGATATGACATCGATAGCTCATGAAGTGCATAACTTCTGTGGATGAACCGAGGACTCCCAAGCAGCGATACTTTCCCTTTGGGAGTGACTCTAATTGGAAGCACCGCAAGTTGCCGCGCCGCCAATGTTAATTATTTTTTTATATTTCTTGGAGACTGAATTTACTAGAAGACGTTTGTGCATATTTTGAAGCACAGGAGAATTATATGATTTTTGTCAGTAAAAGGAAATGAAGAGGTAACCCCGCAGAGAATGCGAAGAATGTTTATAGTTGCACCCTTGACTGGTGACTTGATCGGAACATCCAGCACTTTGATGAGCACACTTCTATAGCAGGCGAGGTTCTGTGCGGATCTCTAATCGTTGTCTGAATCCATGAATACCACGTTCGATAATTATCATCGAGTGCGTAATAACGTGCTAATGCAAAGCTGCCAGAACTATTTGGAGCAATGATTTAAAGTGAATTAACAATATTCGTGAAATTTGTATTTTTCCGTGAACCCGGAAACGAACTTAGTAATGAGCACATGGTTGCTGATCGAGTGAAAACTCTTCAAATTGCTAACACATTATAATTCTTTGTGTAACCCTCACCAGCATTTAAGAGGTGAATTTTTCATGAGCAAATCGCTCCAGTTTAAAGCAATACGTGTGTGTTTAAATTACACAAAGGCTTCGAGTGAGTTTAGTGGCACAAGCTGCTATTTCGAGTCTGTGAGCGGATGAACACATGACTATTCTTTGCAACAACCCGCTATATGAGTGTAGAATCTGTGAATCCAGTAAACCAAAGTTACCACTCATTTAAAATCAGTGAGAACGTCAAATATCTCACCATCATGGAGCTAACTTTATTGGTTCAACGCCACGTGGACACGCTGATTATTCCAACTATCATGGAGATTACTATGGTGTAAAATAACGATATGGAGGGGTATAGCGACGGATGACACTTATTGATGGAAGGACGGAGTCTTGGATACCATAAACATGCCGCAGAATTTGCCGAGGAGACAAGGCAATGCATACACGCTGGAGACTGAAATTCGGTACTTTTTATGTACGATCATGGCAGGGAGGATTAGTTATAGAAGACCTTACATAGCACATTCTTAGGTAGGGTTTATCACTATATTTCAAGAAGTTATTTAGTATTACACTAAACCGTATCATTTGCCAGAGCCTGGGACAAACGCTCTTGCCATTATCATTGTAAATACATTTTTGAGAGCTCGAGAACAGTGCGCCGAATGGAGCCCATTTACGTAAAAACATTCTGTTATATAATCATGCCACCAATACATTCCACTGGGTACAGTTAGTTCTTGTATCCAGATGTTTTCAAGGCCGTAGCCCAGCAAATGCCATTTATACTGACCTAGTTGTCGCGAACGCAACGCCCTCTTTAATAAGTGAATGGGTTTAGAAGGCAGTGAACTGTACGCTAGCAGCCACCGCATGAAACCTGTTCTGACGCTGCATAAACACATGGGAGTGTTTATTTTGGTTTATTTTTATCAATTGGCAATCTGACCACTATGAACCAATGCCGTAATTATTAAGATGAGCCAAGCAGGCTATCTTGGGTTCGATGTGAGGGGTAATTTTGTAACCGAAAGGAAGTCCCAGGTGTATTATAACACATGTTTCTTGACTGCATAAGTTTGTGATACAATCGCAGTACATGCACACTTTAAGTACGTTTAAGAATACAATTACAGATCCACAGCTGATTTGTACAGCAGATTATAACCTTGTCCACAGGCTGGAATTGTATAAGGCTAGTGGAAACCATTGTTACATTTATTAAGCACTACAGAGGTAGGATCTGATTACCCTTAGTTGTAAGGTACGCTTTTTGGTACTATTTGATCCAGTACTGTGTACGATTTTTGTCTCGTTGACTGAGCAAATGGCCGACGGGCCGAGTATTTTTGGGAAGCACTTATATGTGCGCATGAAGGTTTGGAAAGAGGTTTTTCTTCCAATTATGTGTCTGATGTTGGTTTGATCTACACCAATTTTTCACACCTTTCGAGTTTAGCATGGTCACTAAACCAATACATAGAAACTGGTAGGACTAAAATATGACTTTAATAAATAATATCATAATAATCAAATACCAGGATTTTTGTCTAAACTGAAACATAAATTAAGTGTTAGGAAATATTTGTAAACATGAATAAACCCACTAAACGTAACGAATCCTAGATGACCAATGCTTAGATATTGCTATTCTTCGACATCTTAAATACAATCTTAGGCATTCTTTATTGTGAGACGACGATCATTTAACTACGTGTTTAAACACGGTAGCTAATCTGATAATGCGACATTAGCCATGAATTGCTCATGCAGTTTCCAACATAATTTTCTCTCCCATACATTCGTGACCCAACTTCACAAAGAGTGAGGCTGTGAGTAGGCAGGTCAGTGGCACCAATTGCGCAAATTTACAGGGTGATTTGTAATAAATTTGTGTTGTACACTAGATTAGTTTTTTCCATTTAATCTGTTAGGTTCAGAATGTGCTTAGATTTTGCTTTGTAATAAATTTTGGATGGGACGATTCTCGTTTGCATCATTGCTACTGTTAACGTGCGATAGGTGAAAATGAAAATCCATAGCCTGCTTCCAGTCTCCGACCGGGTCAGGGATGGAATGAATGAAGCCCCCATCTAGCGGCAAGGATATGGACTTTGCCGGCTGCCGAGGCCTGACGCACTCCTCTGGGGCAATGATTAAATGAATGACAGATGAAATGAAATGATAGTGGAGAGTGTTGCTGGAATGAAAGTTTTGACAGGGAAAACCGGAGTACCCGGAGAAAAACCTGTCTGCCTCCGTTTTGTCCAGCATAGATCTCACATGGAGTGACCGGGATTTGAACCACGGACCCAGCGGTGATAGGCCGGCGTGCTGCCGCCTAAGCCACGGAGGCTTCTGTTGACGTACGATATGTAAAAGCTTAAATTACAGTAACGTTAAATGTTAGAGATGGCACCATCATAGCATAGTTTTCAAACTTATTGTGCAGTAAATGTAACGAACTATTTGTATTGTATACAAGTAAATATCATTCTTTGTTGTAAATTCAGGCTTGTATTATCATTATAATTGCAATCTCCGAAGTAATTGTGTAGGGATGAATTACGTGTCATTCTCTTAGCTTTGTTTGTTTATCTCTTCATTTTTAGTAGGACTTCGAGAGGTTTAATTTTTAAGATTTTTCTCACGGAGACGATTAAATTTATATTTGTACTGATTAGCACGGATTAGCCGTTTTTAACCTCTCCGATGTAGGTTAGGGGTCTGCCACTTTTTGAATAAAACGAGTGCGATTTAAATGTAAGCCTGGCCTCTTTATTGTATTTTGTGTTTGTATTCCTCGGACTGGTCGTTTTGATCTCTCATTATACCCGACACCCCCGAATACAGTTTCCTTGTGCATTCCCAGTCCAAGAATGCATTCCTCCCCGTCCTATATGTCTTCTCGTTGGAGGAGGGTTTTGGAAGGGTCATTTAAAGTCTGTGACTCCCCGAAATCCTCGTTTAACGGGCACAGTATATGCCAGGTGTCTCATCGGTATGCTGAAGCTAACAATAAATACATGGAAACCTATGATTCCGAGAAACCATCACAGTTTATTACCTATGATGATGCCAACAACCAATATGGGTGGGCTATGTGCCACTCCCTTCCTTACGGTGGATTTCAGTGGGTTTCTCCAGATACTGTTGATTTAGAAACTTTAAAGGAAGGCGACCCCGTGGGATATATTTTAGACGTAGATGTTTATTACCCATGTGACCTTCATGACCTACACAACGATTTACCATTCCTACCAGAGTGTACACAACCTAAGGATTCTCCTCTGTAAAAACTAATTCCTCATCTTGGAAATCGAAGGCGGTACGTTGTTCATTACACGGCATTTAAACAGGCTCTAGATCATGGACTAAAATTGATAAAAATTCATCGTGTGTTAAAGTTTAATAAAGACCTTGGATAAAGCCATACGTTGATTTTAATAACAACCTTAGAAAACAAGCCAAAAATGATTTTGAGAAAAATCTTCACAAATTATTTAACAATGCCATTTTTGGAAAAAAATGGAAAATATTTGTAAAAGAATAGACATACAGCCCCCGAAAATTGAATCATTCTGGGACAAAATGAGAGTATTTTCCGTCCCCATGATAAAATTTAACCAGCAAATATAAATTCTGGAAGTGTGACACAGGAGGGTCGTGTTACAAGCTCGAGGCCGTGGGAGAGCCCGATCACGTGATATATTGCACAATAGACGCTTCTAGAAGGCTGAAATTGGCATAGCAACAGTGAGTTTGGAAATAAATATTATAAATATTGTTATAAATTATGCTATTGGATCCTAGCCTAGAGCTAATGAGAAGAGGTCTTATTGAAGACGGGATTAACTTCAACTACATAATTTGGTGAAATTATGCATTTAGGTCCTTAAAAGAAGATTTTCTTATTTGGTAATGAAGAGAACATTAAAAGAAAATATGTCTGATACTTTAAAAACCGCAGATCGGTTAATCTACGCAGTAATAAGCATTAGTAATCTACGCGCTAAAATTATGGTGGGAGATTGATATGGCCGCCAAAATTTCGACTTGGAGGGGAAGATCCAAGGATCGAGGTTCTTATTCCAGCAGTCGTTGAAGAGTGATGAAGTGTTTTTATTGAGTTAAGGGAGATCCCAAAGCGTTGTCCGAGTGCGACGACTGTCGACTCGTGGAGATGCTAGGGTAGCAGGGTAGAACGTTGGAGATTACCGCACTTCCATTTTAAGCGAAGTTGAGAAGAACACTGAAAATAGAATATCTCATATGCATTTGAGACTAGACTTCAACTAAGTGAATATAAAAGAACAGGTCGAATACTACATTCTGTTGAAAGTCGAGCGTTCTAAGATTTACCATTTCGACAATATAAGCCCGTTAAGACAGTTTTTCAAAAGTGTTGGAAATAAAGCTGAATATCATTTTAGTTGCAACGTGAAGTTGGCGAACGCAGTTCAAGTGAACAGTAGCAGAGAACTTTTAACATTGGCGCAGTAAATAAGCATTATCATAATGACTATCATTATTCTTCGATTAGTTTCATTCGACATAATTAACATTGTTGATATGATGAACTAAATAGTCATGCGCTAGAGACATATTCGATAACAGAAGTTAAGATACAACGATGGAGCTTCGTTAGACAACGTATTCTTGAGTACAGATGTAGTGTTCGGTCCATCCTGTACGTTTTCGTCAGTCTACGAACACTAAATGTAACATCAATTAGCAATAGAAATAATTCATTCACCATCTACATGAATATTTCTAAAAATTATTTTTCAATGATTACGCTGATATATATTTGCGACGGAGAATGAAGATTCTACAGAAGAGATTTGTCAAGATGCTAGGGTATCCCAGCAAAAACAGAATAATTTGCCAGAAGGATGTCGTTCGAGCCCAGGCGAAGGTTGGTGAATTCCGGAGAGGGAACGTTTTCCTAACTCTGAGGTCACAGATCCGAGGTTCAAATCGAGATCCATCTCAGTATCTTGAACTGAGGAAACATCTAAAGTATTGTGTAAATACTTACCATGTTCTTCAAGATATCGTCCAAATAAGGTAGCAGTGTCTCTTATTTTTAGCATAGAGCTTGATTAGTGACATTCTGAGCCGACGTTCTTACTCCATATTTACACATTTCATGAATTTCAGTGTTATCATGTATTTTATACTTCAGATGTGTGCTAAGATTTTTATGCTTCAAGATTATTTAGGAGATGATTGCCTTTCATCTATTTTTCAATTTTATTCTACGGATCAGTTGTTGAACTGACACTAAAATTTTTGTTTAAGGAATCAGATTTCCTTATAGAAGACGAGTCGTTTCTACTATCAAATTTTAATAATTTTATTTGAACCAAGTATTCAGACATTGTGTCAAAGTTTCAAATTGAATTCTTTTAAATTTAATTTGAGCACTTAAATGTAACAACATCAAACTTCAAGAGAAGAAAAAACATCGAATGATATTGTCATATAATTATTGTACATAAACTTTCGCCGATCTAGGAAATACTAGTCGTTTGATAAGACCGAAGTCTTATTCCCTATAGACATTCTTTGTGTAGAGTGGAAAAACATTACGACGTTGACAAACCTTTTTATTATTTGTAAAGCTGACAGCTTTGTTCATTTAATATGTTAGAGGAAATATCTTTTGATAGAAGATTATTCAAATCTTTGACTAGGAATTCAAAGCTAGTATATCCCGGTCAAGATTGAATTCTATTTGACACTATAAATAACATGTGTGTTATTTTACACTATTTGTGTATTATCACGTCATTATCTAGACCTGATATTACAACGACATACAATTTAAAGCTTGATAAGTGAGGTGAGCCAGGAGTATTATTTTTATTACATGTATTTGCGACAGACGAGTTAACAGTTAATTATCTTTTTGTGTAGTAAACTTTAGGAGGTCAATCACGACAGTCTAAATCGTTCATTACGATTGGAAGTTTCGTTTGAAGAACTTGAGAGTGTATAATAGTAGATCAGTAGTCATGTGAAACGATACTGAGGGTTATTCTGTTATTTGAGAAAAGTTCCTACAGAAGAAATGTTAATAACAATTAATCCGTTTTGGTTATTGTTTAACATGGTGGATGATAATTGTTTATGCCATATATACTGTTATATGAGGATTTGTAGAGATATGGAGCGTTCGTGCGAAGGAAGTTCCGCATTTTAAGGGAAGTCAATGAAATAATTGTTCTTTGATAAGAAAAGGCATGGATCATAATAAGAGTCGTTGTATACAAGTAGTCCAGTTCATGTGAAGTAACGTTTAACTGTGTTGACAGAAGGGTTTTAAGCGGAAATGCAGTTAGAGAATGATTGTCTATCATGTCAATGATACCATTATTAAATTTTTATTAAACCCGAAGTTATGTAATTACGTACAGTTAAACTTTGTCAGTCGACTGTATTAGATCGACAATGTAATGAAACCTATATAAGACGATGTGTGAGCGGTATATGAAAACTACAGAGTGTTAGAAAATGTTTATGTGGAAAAACAGTGTAAATAACTAATTGAAAGTTGTATAGTAACCGAGAATCCAGAATCTCGAAACTAAAGTGTTAGCAACGTTAAATATTGTCTATTATTATAAACAAATTACTTGTAAAAATTTTTGGAAATGATTTAATTATTTAAATAATTTTTAATAGGATTTATTAATCGAATGTTTTAGAATAGCGTGTGTTTTGTGAGCGGATGTTTTTGTATGGATGATTGCCCACTGTTAAGAGTGATTGTTGAACCGAATTGGTCTAGAACAATTACGGGGTATGCATGAAAAGGTTGTATAATGATTTCAGAATGATTGTTAAAGGAATATAGGAGTTATGAGAATTTTGGAAGATCGGAATGTAAATTTTATACGTGTATTTTTAAACGCACACAAGGCAGTATTAATACAAGCCAGACAGAATGGTTGGTTTTTAAGTTTAGGGGCTGCGACAAGGTGGTCATGTGGCCCCGTGTACTTTGGGTGTGTGTAGAATATGTCTGATAACCGGTGTTAATTGTGATGACTGTATTAGTGTGTATCTGTTTTTTGATTTAAGTACTGCAACGTAGAATTTCTCGAATAGTTCCTACTTTTGCCGGCAAGCGCCACCGTCAACGACTACTAGGCCAAATTCAGAACTTAACTACTAGACGCCACTGCAGTCGGCTCTTGGCAACGAACGTAGAAACCTAAGAGCGTTGTTTACATTATTAACCTATTCAATTTTGCTTCACACAGGTGCAATTAGTGGAAGGTTCTTTAACATGCCATAAATATATTACATGGGACCGCCGGCTTTACTTCCCCTCCGAATTAAGGCATACTGAGGGATTTTAACGCTCTTAAAATCCGACGGCTTCGGCTGGGTTTGAACCCACTATCTTGGGCATAGAAGCTCAGCATGCTACTGACTACGCCACCGAAGCCGCGCCAGACAGAATGATTCACCGTTAGGAGTGGAGAGCTTGGTGTTATATAATACGAACAGGTGGCGAGTCACAGCCTGGTATAAAATGTAAATAGTTATGAGCGCAACGCTATGCTAGCTTTCATTGATGAAGCAAGCCAATGCAGGTGCGTTTTCTAGACGCGTGCCAATGAAGGTAACCTGTTGTCAGGAATGTCATGAATGCAAGGGCCCCTGTTAAACGTTTTCTTCACGTACATTAGGTCTAGGCATCTCAAACTTTCTATGCTTGATATTTAAAACTCAGTAAATGTAGTAAGATGTGTGATGAAGAGAAGTGTGTATACTTGTATGGTTTTATTTGTTGTTGTTGTTGTTGTTAGAATAGTTTATTGTTATTTTGTTTATATTAGTTTTCTCTTGTTAATAAATTTACTAAGTTCGTTATCTTTCGTCGTTGACGTGTGGTTCATTTTTAAATATAAGGATTAGAGTATTGTGGATGTATTGTAGGCGAACCTGTGTTCCCAGTCCCCGAGACACGTAAGTAAAGGTAAGTGTGGCCCGTGTAGTTTGTTGTTTATCCACAATATTCTTGTAACTGCTGTATGTAAATCCCTAAAGACCATGTTGGAGCGATTTCTAATGAAGTAATTTTCGGTGCTGATAGAAATAGGCAATCCACCTCGGGCAATGGATATTGCAACAGGCTACTTTCCGGATTTACGGGTACAATACGTCTTGTGACTGACAGCAAAAAGCTGAAAAGCTAATAGCTAAACCACCATTCATTGACAGAACAATTTATGGTCCTAATCTAGCTGCTTTCCGTAAGGCTAAACGTAACATTGTATTCAATAACCCTATATATATATTGGAATGTGTATATTGGATATTTCAAAAACTCTAATGTATTCCCGGCACTATGATGTCCTTCTACCCTATTATGGGATGGAAAATCTTAAACTCATGTATATGGATACCGACTCGTTCATTTATTTGGTTAACACCAAAGATGTTTATCGAGACAAGTTGGATTTCCTAGAACACCTGGACACATCAGATTATCCTACTAATCACATGTGTTACTCTACATCAAACAAGAAAACGTTGGGAAAATTTAAGGACGAGGCTTGTGGACAAATTAAAGCATTTGTTGGACTTCGAGCTAAAATGTATGCTTTAGACATAAATGGTAAAGCAATCAAAAAGGTTAAAGGTATTAGCAGAGGCGTTGTAAAAATCGTATAAGCTTTCAAGATTATAAGGATTCATCTTGAAAAACGAGATAAAAAGTATACTAATGGACATTATTGCTTCTAAACAACATTACATATCATTTATAAGACTAAACAAAATTGCTTTGTGTTCTGGTGATGACAAAAGAGTGATTGATTCGGATGGTATAACCTCACATGCCTATGGTCTATTCTAAACCGTTGACCATGCTTAAAGAGTTACGTTATGGATATGGAAATGCTTTACCTGCATGTAGCAAGTACATAAACCAAACAATTAAAATAAAACACCAATCAAAAGAGTGATTAATTCGGATGGTATAACTACACATGCCTATGATCATTACTCAACCGTTGACCATGATTAAAGAGTTACGTTATGGATATGAAAATGCTTTACCTGCATGTAGCAAATACATAAACAAAACAATTTAAAAAACAATCAAGCAACAAAAAATAGGTATTCATACTAAAAAATGAAAAAAAAAAGAAAACAAATAAAACCAACTGTAAAATTTATAAAAAAAAGAATATAAAGAAAACAAAAGTGTAAATATTGTACATGTATTTAAAATAAATAAAAATATTCTATGGACACTGCTTGTACTTTTTTAATTACTACCCACCTCTCCCCAATCCTAATACAAAGTACACTTTGTACATGGACTAAATGAAAAACATGTAAAACACAAAATTGGAAAAGCCATGTTTAAATATTGACAAAAATTCAAAAACGTTAAACTGAAATTTTAAAAACTGTAAATGGGAAATTGTGAAATTGACAAATGTGTAAACACCAAATTGGAAAATCCATGTTTCCATATTGACAAAATAAAAAAAAAAAAAACACGTTTAACTGACATTCTAAAAACTGTAAATGGGAAATTGTGAAATTGACAAATGTATAAACAACAAAATTGGAAAATCCAAAATTCAATATTGACAAAATAAAAAGGATAAACTGACCTTTTAAAAACTATAAATTGGAAATTGTAAAATCGACAAATGTGTACACAACAAAATAAGGACATGTTTGGTGAACTGAGGTTAGGTAAAGTTAGCTGAGGACATGTTTGGTTATGTTAGGTTAGGTTAGGTAAGGTTTGTTAAGTAAGGTTAGGTTAAGTGAGGTTTGTTAAGTTAGGTTAGGTATGTGACCTTGTAGTTTACTGTTTTAGAAAAAATGAAAAATGTAAAATAAAATAAAAATCTAAAACGTAAAATCCAAAAATGAAAAAAATCTAAAAACTAAAATCTTAAAATGTAAAATCTAAAAATAAAGAATCTATAATCTAAAATGTAAAATAAAAATCTAAAATGTAAAAATTAAAAATGTTACAAGTGTTAATTTTAATCTTAAGTGAGGTTTCTGTGGGTTAGGTTAGGTTAGGTAAAGTTAGGTTAGGTTAAGTTAGGTGTGGACATGTTTGGTTAGGTCAAGTTAGGTTAGGTAAAGTTAGGTTAGTTTAGGAAGGTTAGGTGATGTAAAGTTAGGTGATGACATGTTTGGCTAGGTAACGTTAGGTGAGGAATGTTTGGTTAGGTAATGTTAGGTTAGCATGCCATATGTGCAAGTGGTTGCGTGCAGCGACAATTTTGTGCATTATCTCTGTGCTAAAAAAAATATATTACAAAATCTATAATGTAAAATGAAAATACTGTAATCTAAAATGTAAAATATTAAAAATCTAAAAACTAAAATCTAAAAATTGAAAATCTAAAATGTAAAAAAAAAAAAAAAAAAAAAAAAAAAAAATCTTACATGCACTTAATTTAAATGTTTAAATTAAGTTTCTTTGGGTTAGAGAATTGTTGGGTTAATGACCTTGCAGTTTAGTGCTTTGACACAATAAATAAGGAAAACAAAATAAAAATTAAATATTAATATAAAGAAATTAAAAAATGATTAAAAATTATATAAATAATAAATTAATAAAAATAATAATAAAGAAATAATAATAAATATTCCATTTAGCAACGTTACACAGTCGACCTCTCTCTATGATGTCATCCACAGGCTGAGGGTGTGGCGGCCATCTTGCCCATTAGCCCTTGCGCCAGCTATGACTGTCCCGTCCATAAGAATAACATAGGGCTGGTTGCGCGTGGCGGCCATCTTGCCCATTAGCCCCTGCGCCAGAACTGCCTAACATTACCTACTAACGAGTGCCGCTTTCCTTGCCGGCGCTAGCGTTTGTTAATTGTAGCAGCTGGAGTTTTGGAAACGAGGAGAGGGACGGTGGTAACGGAGCACAGTGCCAACATACGTCTAAGACTACTAAGAGCCGTTTTCACCAACGTCAATCATCTCTTAATTCATCATTGATGGTTGATAAACGTTGCTCGAGCATCTCGACAAACATAAACGCTCGTTAACTTACCACTAACAAGGCATTACGTTAAATGGCCGAATCTAAAACTCTCTAAAACATTGTTAAAGTGGAGGGAAACAGCTGAACTCAACCTCGTGCATCCCTCAATGGCGGTTTGTTACCGTGTTTCACACGAACTTTTATCCATGTGAATACAAAATATGTTTATGGCAATGAAATTATAAATGTTCATACACGTTTAATGCCAAGAAATAAAAAAGCATATCCGAAGTAGGTTTCGAATACCTTCCAGCACTGCATAATAAGCTCAGAGTTAACAACGCAACCGCTTACGCTTTTTAAAAAAATTCAGCCAAAGAGCGTCTTGAACCCAGGACGCATTAGATAACAGATTACACCTTTAACGCTTTTTCTTTTTCTTGTTTCTGTTAATTTGTTTCCAGTGTTTTGTTTTTTTGTACATTGAAGACGTCACAGTCGCCGAGCCAGAGGAATTAACCACAGGATATTAAATTCCCCATGGCCCGGCTGGGAATCGAACTCGGGAGCCTTCGGGCAAAAGCCTAGCACGTTAACCTATTAGCCACGGAGCCGGATCGCCAGGAAAACAACGGAGAGAGTGTGTCCTTTTTACCTAATTAAACAATGTACTGCCAGTTTTTGCCTTCTATTCATTTTTTCTTCTGTGCAAACCACCAACATACTCTTCTATGTTTCTCTCTCTGTGCAGTCCATTTATAGTTCTTTCTTGTGTATTCTATCATATCAATTTAAGCTTTTGTCATGAATAAGGTCTTCTATATGTCCCTTCCTTTATAATTATGTTCCAAAAACATCAAGCATCAACGATGACTGCTGCACGCTTCTTGATCTGTCCGCCATGTTTCTCCAGGATGAAACCGATTCTACGCATGCGCGAGAGCCTTAAAGCATACAGTATTTAAGAACCCGAATGGCCGCATCAACGATTATCACTCATTAACTTTCGTATTTAAGTTAAATAGGTGTTAAGTTAACTAACTAATCATTAGTACAGAGTTGGTGAAAAAGGCCCTAAGCGTAAGAGCACATATCACTACGGAGAGGAGGCTACTGGAGTTCAGTCATAATTCTACCCACGCGTCTGTACCTGGCTTGAAAACAAAGAATAGTTTCCTACTTGGCCACTAGCACTCGCCTTCCAAACGGACGTTACGCGCTCCCTGTCTGTAACGTCAAGTATGCTTTATGGACACACTGTAGTAAAGCCATCATTACTTCCGACTTGACATTTCAGTGCTAGGCTAGAATTTCGTTCTCTAAATCGCGACATTACGAACGCAACTCAATTTGTCGTGATATTCGAATTGAATGGCTGCCTGTGATTGTCTTTAGTTAAAGTGATTTTCCTTCTGACCGCTAGATAACTGTAGGGTAACACTGAAACGTCAAGTCGGAAGTAATGATGGTGTTACTGTAGTAGCAGAGGAGATGTGCTGCTGGCATCTTGGATAGCTTTCTGATGCAGGATGATGGTAGCCTATAGCCTATTCCTGTTTTAATATAAGCTCAAACGTTTTTCAGTACTGTAATTTGCTCCCACATTGGGGTTTCTTTGATTTTTTGCCTTCTATTCATTTTTTCTTCTGTGCAAACCACCAACATACTCTTCTATGTTTCTCTCTCTCTCTCTGTGCAGTCCATTTATAGTTCTTTCTTGTGTGATCTAGCGATCGAGTTACCTTTCACCCTGTTTAAAGAAAACATCAAGTATCTTCTTAGCGCGCCATTTCGCGGCTTCCCGCTGAACTCCTTGCGGCCAGCATGAGAACTCGGATTTCAACAGTTACTGAAGATTGCTTATAAATTCAGCTTATTTACTACAGATGGCTCTCCAGGCAACTATTTTTTGTCAAGACCAGCTCTTGAAAAAAGAAGACAATCTTGTACTTAAGGGCATTTGTTTTTTCTATGTTTGTACGAACTATACGTCATTCTTCCTCTCCTATCTTCCCCTTTCGCACGCCTCGTCAGTCTGGTGCCCTCTCGCTTGTCATTGCTCTGTGAGCCGCCTGCAGATCACTTAGGTCTCTTCCCAAGAGTCTTAGTCAGTGTAGTCGACAATACATCACGATCTTGCAATTTTCGGCAATCTGCAGAGTCCGGTCATTGTGTTCGAATCATTAACTTTCAGCTCCTTCGATGCCTGTGTGGACGTTAAATAGTTCCTTATTATATTCATCCTTCAAAACTAACCACACGCACAAAATAACAACCTACCCCACCTCCAAAAACTAGCCTGCGTTCTTATAAGAACGGAGTGCCGAGTTGTCAACCAAAATAAACTGATTCGATGGATCGATTTAAATCGCGGATAACTCGAATTCTCCTCCAGCTATTGTGAACAGCGCGTCGACACCAGCTGATCGATGAACTTTTAAGTCGGAAGTTATATTTGTCGGACTAGATACAAATGTACCAATATTTTCCCCCGCGTTACCCCTGAAAAAAAAAAAGCACTGGTATTAGTCACTCGCAGACATTTTGTGATAATGGAGTGATTACGTGCACCAGCAAGCCAGCCAAGCAACATGCCAAAGATAAGTTAACCAAACAATTTTAAAATACATTTTATGGAGCTCTTTTAATGTAATTTGCAAACAACTTCATACTTTCAGTTTTTTCCTGCTGGCAGGAATACCTGCTATGGTTTTACTTCTAAATCTCATCTACCGTGGGAGATCCTTTTGAAATACATTGTGAAGCATAGTTGACGGCTAGGCCTACTTGGGAATTTTCTAATGTGCTCTGTAAACGATTTAATTAAGCTCGTCACGGGATTGGCTTCATGCCCCATTCAATAAGGCCAAAACGACTAGAAATTTCTCGGAAGTACTCTCTTCAAATTTGAAATCTGTGACGTCACATTGAAATGTACCTGTCTCCTTATCTAACGGTTTAATGGGTTACTCGGCAATAATCACGAGACTTTCTAGGAATTGCATTAATGCTCAAAACTGAAATAACTTTGCCATATACAACCTCCCCACAGGAAAGAAATTCAGAGAAGTAAACAGTGGCTTTTCTCAATTTCTCCTGAGTGTGATTCACGATCCAGGGTGCAGTGTATCTCCATGGCAATAGTCAGGCTGAATATTGTTTGAAGTGTTGAAGGTTATCTAAATTACTTACCTATTTTCTCCAGTACAGCTACGGATCATATTCAATTAATTATTTAAATAGGTTAAAAATTCTATGATATTATAGACCATTGTGATGAATAGAGCTATGTGATTGGTTAATGTCATGGGACGCAGGAAATTTTGTCAGGAAACCATTACAAGGTGTCGAGCACTTGAATAAGTAGGATCTGTGCTAGTGTGATTGAGACCACGTGCTCGGAATTTTTAATGAAACATTAAGTATCGCTTTAAACAATGAAATACTAGCATAAAGTATTGACTTAAATTGTGCGTATTAGTAATAGTTTGGAACTTGTGAGCAATGTGATTGTTTGGATATTCTCAGATTTGTGCGCGAGAATTGAACCGGCGTCCTTACATGAAAGCAAATTACATGTGAGCAAAGCAAATTATGTTGTGAGGAGTGTAGAAATAGCCAGGAAAAGATAGAACTAGTTAAGCTCATTAGAAGAATAGGAGCAAAATAAAATAACGAAGTTGCAAATTAGACAGGAAAACTAATAGCGAGACAAATCGGAATTGAGACGGCTATTATGAATGATATGATGTGAAATGGGAAATTATTATAAGGAAATGAATTCACTACAAGACATGATGATGAGTTGTTACATATTATTGTACATGTCAAAATATGCTTTTGGGGAAACATCATCGTGTTCACTAGGGAAAATAACCTTACTGCATCACAAGGAATTCAAAAGGTTCAACTATCTTGCGAAACACTTATTAATTCGTTCCGGGACCACATGTGCACAACATAGTGAATGATTTGTGGGATGTTAAAGAACGTGTATAGGTATCTGCATCCAAACTAGATGTTAAAACTCCACCGGTAAGGTTTTGTATTGCATTTTAAAAAGACCTATTTGAAACGGTTCAATATACGTAGATTTTACTGAAGAGTGAAGACTTCGCAGTTTCTGTCATTGTTCAAGTGCTTAGATAGGGTAAGCTTTGTGCTTAGTGGCAATGGGAAGCTCCCAGATATTAATTGATGGCTATTATGATTTCCGTAATACTAATGGATATTTGAGGCCTTGATATCGCCAGACTCAGAAATGAAGATTGTTGTAGCGAATTTTATGCCATCGTAATATAATTTACTTAATCTTTAATCAGCTGCACATCTATATAGAAGGCCCAATCAGAAAGAATAACCCCGAATGCTCCTCAGGACTTGCTCACCTGATGAGTTAAAACTGAGCAATTCCCTGCAAAGCAGGAGGCCATAGCCCTTATGGGATTTGTAAGGCTATTTATTTATTTATTTATAGTTTTAGAATGGGATAACTTTTGATCATTTATATAACCATAGTGTTTAGATTAGGCTTAAGCTAGCTTGTAAAATTAACGTTAAATGTTGGAGATGGTATAATGGTAACATAGATTTATTTGTACCTGTGCAAGTTTTTCGGATCTTGTTGAATGCTGCGCATGTCAACAGATAAGCCACATGCTAGAGTCAGTGTAACTAAATATATACTTAAGTTACATTTGTATTTGCATAGGGGATTTATTTCGTACAATCATTCTAGCTTTATTTTCGTGATTTTTGTATGACAGGACTCTTGAGGGGATTCTTAGGACGACAACGTAGAATGTTAATTTATTTCAGGAGGGTTTAGATGGTTAATCTTCGCACAATGTTCATTGTAGGGATACTGTAAGAGTAGTCTAGGGATCATTGAAATAATAAATGTGAGACGACAGTTGAACTGGTCTCGGCTTATTTGTTAGTAGCTTTGTGATTTTTCCTTTCATTTAGGATGTGTACCTTGGGCTAGTTTCATAACTCCACAACACCCCCAACCCGATACTACCCGAGATAACAGTCTTGTGCAGGAACTAATTCGATTGCATGTCGAGTGTTATATCTCAGCCTCCAACCCCGTGGTTTCCGGGAGAAACCAGGATCTATACATACGCACTTACATACAAAAGGCTACTTACATAGACATACATATATACATATCACAACATAATGTACATACAAATATACATACATGGTGTCAGGGAATGTTCTCCGCAGTGCCTAGGCACTGCTACGTTAGGTGAGAGCCGGAGTTAAGTTGGCAGCACGTTTGTTGCTGACAGCGCGGCTGCCGCCACTTATATCAAAACAAAACAAACAACTAACAGTCCACTTAGAGATTTGCGTATTGATTTAATTGGATTTCGCAGCATTCTATCGAAAATTTCATCATGTTTTTCGTCTGTTAACAGCGTAGGCCTGCCTGTTCCTGGTACATCGTGAACTGAGCCGGTCACACGAAATTTACTTATCAAATCCCGAACGGTATCCCGGTTTGGACACTTTGAATTAGGAAACCGCTCCTGAAATTTTAGTTTAACATTTTCTGTAAACCGATCGCCTTCACGAAAAACGTATTCCACCAAAAACGCTCTCTCTTCAGTAGTAAACATTACCGCCTGTATCCTGTTGCACTATTCCAATAATCTAAACGCTCCCCTACTGCATTCACACTGACGCTTTCCACAGCACAGCTCGCACGTGTTTTCTGATATCCTGTCGACCGTGGAGAAGACAAGCTAGTATCTGGCTGTCGGCGAGTGAGCGAAAGGTCTGCCAACTTAACTCCGGCTCTCACCTAACGTAGCAGTGCCTAGGCACTGCGGAGAACATTCTCTGACGCACTGTAAATACGTGCATAGTGTACATACAATACATACATGTACAGCGTGTTCCGATTCAACACGGAACTGTAAAATGGGTTGCCTACCCACCCGCAATCAGCTTGAAATCTGCTCGCAGCGCGTTAGCGACGGGGCTGAGCTAGATTTCACTGATTGCCGCCTTCTTATGCAGCATTGCAAAGTATTTTGCTCTTTCAAAATATATTTACACAGGCTTAACAATAAGTTTGAATGATTTCTGTGCCAGAACTTGTTATTTTACGCTTCTGTTAATGGGTTTTGCAGAGCATTTTTATAAAATAAAATTTTATTTTACAACATAGTTTATTACAACACAATGCATTTTTGTGTTGTATTTTTTTAAAACACAATTTATTGCTTTTTAACCCAATACCACAAAACAAGATACAATTTCGAAATGATTTGTTACAGAATTGAGTATAATTGAGAATACGTTTCAACGATTTCGATTTCAGAACTATTTACCTGCAACAATGTAAAATGATAAAACAACGAACACAGGCAGTTTAGTCTTACTTCATACTCCAGGACATCTTGGATGATTTTACATTGGCGGAGTTGAACAACATGCTTCTTCAACAAGATGGTCATCCAGCGCACTCCTCCAGACTGGCGAGAGAAGTTTTAAACCGTTTGTTTCCTGGCCGGTGGATAGGAATTGGCGGCTTTATAGAATCCCCACCACGTTCACCTGATTTGACCGCCCCGGATTTCTTCATTTGGGGCTACGTCAGGTCGAGAGTATATTTAAGAACACCACAAGCACCCGAAGAAATGGACTCGTCATTACCGGAGCCTTTGTGGAAGTTACTCCTCAGATGTCGTCGAACGCAAGAGAGAACTTCATGCGACGAGTGGCTCTCTGCTTGGAAAATGATGGACGCCACTTCGAACACCTTATGTAAATGTCAATTTGCAGTAGATGTAACGTCTGTGATAAATTAACTTATTTAGTCGCATCGAAGACTGATCACACTTTGTAACAAATCATTTCCGAATTGTATCTCGTTTTGAGGTATTGTGTTAAAAAGCAATAAATTGTGTTGTAAATAAAATACAACACAAAAATACATTGTGTTGTAATAAACTATGGTGTAATTTTTTTTCTCATAGGAATGCTCTGCAAAAGCCATTAACACAAGCATAAAATAACAAGTTCAGAAACAGTAATAGTTCAAACTTAATGTGAAGCCTGTGTAAATATATTTTGAAAGAGCAAAATACTTTGCAATGCCGCATAAGAAGGCGGCAATCAGTGAAATCGAACTCAGCCCCGTCGCTAGCGCGCTGCGAGCAGATTTCAAGCTGATTGCGGGTGGATAGGCAACCCATTTTACAGTTCCGTGTTGAATCGGAACACGCTGTACTGTACATGCAAACAGTACAAAACGTGATAGATGATTACAGTACATACATAAGAATATACTAATAGAAGGATGGTTGTACAATCCTGTTTCATTTTCTTTAATCAAACATGGTTCACACCACTTCACACATACATAATGAGCATAATTTATGAGTAGGATTATTTCGCTGGATTTGATATCACTCTCTGTTGTCCAAGGAGCGGGCATATCCTCCAGGCGGTGGGTGTGGTGACAGACATTCTGTGAATGTTCGAGTACATTACTATAAACTTCTTGCTCTCGGAGCCGCCAGATGAGCAGTGTTGCAACACTGACTGTATTGGCTGTGAAGGAGTGTCACGGCAGGCCGATGGTATTTGAACGTGGGATTAAGAAGCCCATGAACCCGCAACCTGCAACAAAAATAAACATCGCCTTTCTAATCTTCGGTTGGTTACGTTGCTGTAGAACTACAAAAGAGCATTGAGAGACACAATGAGCGACGGAATAATTTAACGTGACCAAAGAAAGATGGTTTTCAGTCGCTCAGCACGTTCTTTGGGTCCATTCATCTTAAACAGTTAATACTAACTAGTGGGCCTGTGCGAGCTTTCGCATCGTGAATGTAGGTTGAGCCAGGGGGTGTAAACCAGATAGGGATCATTTGGCACCATCGGTGTAGTAGCACGTGCCAGTCGTATGGAGCGCTGTATATCGTGTATATCGTGTTGCCAACATATGCATGATACAACGTTGTAATTAAATTGCAAACATATCACTATATTTAGTCAATAAATATACACATAATTCCTAATTGACATTTCCTTGCAATTATCTTGCTCACAGACGATAATTACGGCACTTATCATTAAATAAACATTATTTTTGTCGGTTGGCGGCATTGCCTTCCCGCACACTACTTCTGTTCTGTTCAAACATGGCGGTGTATTTACATTTCCTGTACATTACAGCAATATTTCTTCCCCAGAGTTTTCGATTGATTTCGCCTTAAATAGGGGCCGATAACGTAGATGTTAGGCCCCTTACAGCAACAATTATCAATATCAATCACCTTAAATACATGTGTTTCTTGATGTTCTGTGAAAAAGAAGTGCCGTAATCTTGGCGTTTTCAATTGGATGTAACCTGTAAACCAGTCCCGGTATTTCCATTTCTGTTGTAAGTACCGATAATGCATTATGTATTATTAAATTGATTTCTTAAGAGAGTGCTGATATTATCGATAGGATTCTTATGAGAGCCATGCATTATTATTTGTGGACTTCCGTAGTCGTAGAAAGCTAGATTTAATGACTTTAGGCTAATTTAATTATTTTTTGTTAGATTTTGTATTTCATGTTTTCTGTACCTCATTCTGTATATTTTGTATGTAGGCTAGGTTATGGGAAAACATCACTCAGAATCTTGTGTTCTTGGCTGCAAAAGTAGAGGTTGGAGATACGCTCCTTTCATCGCTTCTCAGTCGATGACTCAAGGTATGTATCAATAATTAGGCTATTCTGTAATTATTTAGTCAGATTCCTTTGATGGCACTTTTTAAATTAAATTTAAAGTGATGATCCTCACGTCCTACATGGAGTAATCGCCACTGGGAGGGAGTATGGAACAACAACGCTCAGGACAGCTTCTGTCAGTGCGGGGAATCAAATCTCCATCCTCCAGAGTTGCTGCAGCCCCCCATTGGGGGCGCTATGCTCCCAGTTTATATCTTGGTTTAGAGTTCCCACATTTCTATACTCACGGCAGTGTCCACATGAAAACTCCACAAACAATACGATCTTGAAAGGAAGCGTGCTAAAGCTTGAAAATGTGACGCATCTTGTTCTGCCCCTCGCCCTGAGCACTATACCGCTGTTGTGTGTTCAAAAACAGTCAGCAATGCTGTGATCATCCTACAGTCAGCTCTCAGCTGTAACTGTTTAAAAAGAAAATTAATTGTTTTGTAAAATAGTCTTTGAGACTACCTTGCCCGCCCTCTCGATAACCTCTGTCTCGCTGTCACTGGCAGTACTTGTAACTACTGTAGTTCTACATCTCAGCCCTAGATGGGTGAAGTGTGACCTTCACCGCCCGGAGTAGAATGCACTGTTTTATTAATTCATTCATTAATTTTGTACACTTGAATTAATCGTACAGCATGTGGGCTGTAACATGTAGGCCTACAATGACTACGATGCGACTAACATAACCTAATCAATTTGTAAGCGACTTGAAGTGTTCGAAACTTGTAATTACTGTCTAATTAGGTCTACTCACTCGGCCAATCTGAAAACTGCCATGTTTTAAGTATTTTTTTTTTAGTAAGATCTCTTGATCCAAAACCTGACTTAATGAAGCTAGTTATTTTTATAATAATAAATTTATTAAAGCACAAAATATGCAGTATGAAATTACAACTAGTTTGAACAGAACTGAGACAGAGATAACCTCCTCTGCCCACACCACATCACGTGGTATCGATCACATCTTCTACCACATAGGGCACATACACAATTTAAGTCTGGCTGATGAAATCTTCTGTTACGGTATTACACACTTTGAAGTGGAAACCATGTACCGAGAATCTCGTTACCAGGTGCCTCAGCTCGTAGGAGCTCTCTGTCCAGTCCCGTGATGTCATCGCATCAGTCGCGTAAAATTCTTGCCAGATGCTATCTTTCTTAGACTTCATTTCCTGAACTAGTGTCTCAAAACCATGTGTTGTTGGCAAAAGCATCTGCAGTCTCAGTTCTTCAACAAAGGGAAGCTCACTTGAGAGTTCATAAACCAAACGAGAAAGAGTAAATCGGAAGAGGCATAAGACATGTGGTTCAATTTTGTTTTTGTGTGGGGTGAGGTATACCTCCCACCTACACCCACTCCCCAAATATCAAGCTGGAGGAATTTTGGGTATTAGTGACCCATGTGGACTCACATGTGGATTAGTTACATTAATCATAGGCTTAAAATTTTAGTTATTTATTGAAAGGTGAGGGTGGCAGTCCTATGGGTTGGATCAATCATAGATGTCCATTACATTAATAAATAGCTTCTGTGTTTTACTAAAATAAAGGTAGCGCTAAATGAACATAGAACGAGCGATAACATTCTCTATAATAGATGAATTAGCCAAAATACCTTATGAAACGATGAGAAATAAATCAAGGAGCGATGTTTTAATAGATGTTTCCTCCTCTGCCGTCAGTGACCCACCCAGCCATCCCAAATAGGATCACAGCATATAGGCTATAGGCTAGCGAAAATTACAGCTGTGGGTGCCATTGTTCAAATCAATCATCTTCAAAACAGTACCATAACAGTACTGCCAAACAAAGAAGTGCCCAGTTTAGTCTCTAGTGCGCAGCACTCGGTTCACTGCTCTTAATTAGGCTAGTGTGTGCAATATTTTCACTTCTCTGTAATGATTTTTTTCCCCCATGGCTGAAATGAGTTATTTTTGTTATATGCTCTGTAATTATTATGCAGTATATCGCTCCGCTGTAATAAATATGTATTAATTTTTTCGTACAACATTGGTTTTGATAATGGTTACAGCCTAACGCATCCCGATGAACTTCTTTTTTTGATCAACAGTGATTTTGTATCCCAGTTCTTTTTATCAACAGTGATTTGGTATCTCGCATGTTGGCAGCAATGTGTGCGCCTTGGTGCGTGCTGCTAGAGTGAGCGATGATGACAGTTGAACGAGATGCAAGCGCTGTCGAAACATGGCAGCCGTTTTTAAAATATCAATAAATAGAAAAACATATTTACGTACTTTAGCACATCATGAGGTTTGGTAGTGATCAGGGTTCCTAATTTTAATATGTAATATCGCCCAGAAGATGAAACAAGGACACAAGGTATGTAAAAGTTACATTCATGTCTGCTGCAAGTATAATCCGCATTCCACTTACATTCAGAATTAAGGTAGCACTGAATGAAAGTAGAACGAGCGATAACATTCTCTATAAGGGGCCGATTATATTTTTGGTAATTAGTGTCGATGATTTTCTGTAACAGCGAGATGGATACAAGACAAATATAATTGGTTTATTGTATGCCAAAGTAATGGTTGATATAGGCTAGCTAGTATATTTATTCCCACATGTTACTTTACCTAGGTATTAATTCTGAATGAAAGTAGAACGCAGCTTATACACTTGCATCAGACATGAATGTGACTTTTACATACCTTGTCTCCTTGTTTCATCTTCTGGGCGATATTACGTAGGCCTATTGAAATTAGGAACCCTGGTCACTAATGCACATCATATATGTGCTAAAGTACGGGGCGCCAGGAAATGTTCTCTGCAGATGCGAGAGGTTGCGTCATCAGTTTAGTTCGCAGCACGGTGTCCCTGATAGGGCGAAGGCCACGTGTGTGGGCTGTGAGCTGTCGAAATCGTCAGTGCGTATAGTTAGATTATTGGAAGAGTGCAACAGTATGTTATGAATGGCTGGGTGAGTATAAAGTTTACTGTTTGTTATGATACAAGCGACAGCCGTGCTACCAACGTAACTGGTGACTTAATCTCTCGCAGCAGCTTGTAGGCACTGCGGACAACATTCCCTGGCGCCCAGTATGTAAATATGTGTTTCTATATTTTGCTCTTTTAAAAACGGCTGCCATGTTCCGACAGCACTTGCATCTCATTTAACTGTCAACAAAGTCCACTCTAGCGGCACACACTGAGGCGCACAAATTGTTGCCAACATGTGGGATACAAAATCACTGTTGATAATAAAAAGTGGCATACAAAATCACTGTTGATAAAATAATCATTGATCTGGACGCGTTAGGCTGTAACCATTCTCAAAAACCATTGGAATGGACGAAACGAAGGTTAGAATGGTCAGGTGTTGGCGAGGTTGGTAGTACTGTTTTGATGATAGTTGATGTGAACAATGGCAGCCACAGCTGTAATTTTGCCTATATAAGTCGTGATTCTTTTTGGGATGGTTGGGTGGGTCACAGAGAGCGGAGGAGGAAACATCTATTTAAACTTCATTCCCTGATTTATTTCTCGTCGTTTCATAAGGTATTTTGGCTAATTTATGTACTATAGAGAATGTTATAGGTGTATTATCCAGAGTTGGGATCTGACAGTTCGGCGGAGAACTGTTGAACTAAAGGCAGCGGTGCCACGAATGCTGCTGTCCACCACGCGCATACTTCCATCCTCCCGCTCTTTTCCTCATGCTCATAATATCATTAGCACCGTTATTACATTTATTACTTTTTTATTCAGATGGTTTTCAAAATCTTAAACAATCCAATGCTTAAATCTGTTCGGTGCAAACTGTAAAACAAAATATTAGCTCGTCAAATTGAGGAGAGACCTAAATTATTGTAATGAATAGCAATAACAATATTACGAATACTATCATAAAGCAAAAATGATCAAAGCGAAACGACAACACGTGATTGTTTCCGTGATTTTTAGTTATTTATATTTCCTGTAGAATAAGTTTCAAGTCACAAGTAACACACAATTGTATTACAAAATATAGGCTCATTGTGTAGACTATTAAGTCACCCTTTAGAAGACAGAAGCTAATCACAGTAGTCTTACTAATTACAAGAGCAGAGGCGGTAGCCTACGTTCCTGCGCGCGACTGAATGGAATTAATGGTTCGCCTGATGCTCAGAACTGACACTAACACTGCTACATGCATAAATAACGGTCTCTAATGAATCATAAGTATAAATATAAGTATAAAGTATAAATAAGTATAAATCAAACAATTATAACTCATTAAAACAACAGATTATGAAACGCAGCAAAGTGAGTGTGCACTGGGGGCAACCAAACAAGCGACTGATCGGCGACAAGCAAGTGGTGAAATAGCATCATTCAAATTGGCAGCGCTGTATAGTTTCCATGGCAACAAGCCATGCGGGCGATCTAGTCGTCAGCTGTTTTTGCCCAGTGGTGCTGAATTGTCAGATTCCAACTCTGGAAAATACACCTATAGGTAGTGAGTTATTGTTCTTTCAAGGGGCGGAACTACGAGGTCATCTGCCCCTTATGGAGAATGTTATCACTCGTGCTACTTTCATTCAGTGCTACCATAATACCACCTTGTGGTGTGGTAGCTGCCACTCCTAAGGTCCTGGGCTAGTTTCCAAGTAATTTAATTCTGGTCTGAGGGTTGGAACGACTCACAATCAGCTTCGTGAGCCAGAACTGAAAAGAGGTAGGTTCGATTCTCACCTCGGCCATCCAAGAAGTGGTTTTCCGTGGTTTCCCCACTTCCACTCCAGGCTAACGCTGGGATTGATCCTAACTTAAGGCAATGGCTGCCTCCTTTCCACTCGTCACCTGAATTACAAAAAGTAGGCTATACTGCTCGGGTTCATTTTCCATGTTCTGTGAACTTGCGGGGTGAGGAGAAAGAACAGGGGAGGGTCAGGCGAGAAGAGAAAGGCCTGTCAACTGCCCGCCGTGATATCTGGTATTCCTTTCTATTCCAATAATGCTAACTTAGGGCTGTTGCTCAAAACACTGTGGTGTTACGAATGAGTGAGTGAGTCACCGACCAATGTATTTGGTTCTGTACTATGCACGGACCAAGGAACCTCATCACTCGTCAACACCACTGCGATGCACATTTCTCTCAGGTTCACGCAGCTTAGACCCGAGCAGTACACACTACTACAGGTACTACAATAACACAGATTATCATACAAATCCTACATACTTCCAAATACATGGGGCTAAATGAATTAATATCAACAACACAATGATTCTACAATAAGTGATTCTTTTAAAATGTAGTTATAGTACAACTATACACATATCAGCAAATTCAAGTTCTCCATTTGAAGCATTACATATTTTATTAAGTTTACTGCTTCAACATACAAACTTGCATGTGTTGTAGGAATTTGCTGTTCATCAGTGTTAGCCATGGCATAAAGGAGGGAAGAGGTTCATTATCCTGTGCTATAGCCTACTGTTATGCCTTGGCAAGAAAGAAGAAAGGAACATGCCTCAACACGTACTTTTAGGAGGACTAGATTTGATTTCTGTATTTTTGCTAAGTGTGATCTTGGCTCTCGCTGTTATTTTTCTTCGTTGACAACTTTTTAAATAAAACGATGATTTCTAGCAGTATTGAGGTTTTTCTTGTTTTTCATTGAAAGTCCTATTTCTCCTTTCCCCTTCACAGGATGTCATAGAATTTACTGTATTAGTGTGCGATGATTTTTTTAATGTACTTACCTGTACACCCTGTAAAAATTGGTGAACTGGATATATTTTAAAAGGGAATATGAAATGAACTACTGTGTAGACATTTTGTAATATCCAATTATTTTTCTGAAATTTCAGTCTCCCAATGAATTTGGCACTAAGTGCACTAACAATTTTAGTGTGATCTGGTTACACCACCTATTTACTTAGCATTCTCTCTTAACATTTTACTGTTATTGTTAACAGCATCAAGCATTTTAAGATATGAATATTCTCCTTTCCCAGTACTTTTCCTTTGCAGTTTATTCTAATAACTGATTGGTTATAGGCCTAATTAGGCCTAATGTGGTTAATTGGAAGGGACCCTATTTTTAAGGTGAGTAGTAATATGCTGCAGGCCTTTTAGTAGCCTAATTCTTGTCACCAATGCAATATGCTCCAATTGCAACTGAAAGAAATGTAAACATGTAAATTATTGATGAGGTCATGTCCTAAAATAGGGGCAGATGACGTCGTAGTTCCGCCCCTTAAACAACAATAACTAACTAACATGTCCTAAATGCTGTGATTGTTCATTTCAGAGTTCAGGAATTCACAATTTCCCACTTAAGTATTATTTAAAAAAAATGTTATTGGTATTTTGATTGTGATTTATTTCTTGTTGATCATATGATTATCTCCTCACTTAAAAACGTGCTATAAGTATTGGGAAGATTGTGATTTTCGGAACATTGAAGTGGATAGAGAATTTAGGACGAGAATATTTAGTGGAACGAGGGGAAGGGGTGGGGTAGGCTACCCGCACGGCCGTGCTACACGTCAACTAGTACCACGGCCAAACACCAGACAGCGCTGAAGTCTTAGGTGCCAAGAATTAGCATGGCTGTCGGCTATCTGTAGTAGTAGGTAATCTGTGGGTTGAGCCATTTGTTGAGAGACTCCTCAGCTAGCAGTTCGCCGCGCTCCCGCTAGATGGCTGCCGCCACCGCGCTGCTCTGCGCCCCAGCGGCAGGCTCGTTAGGTTACGGTGCTTTCATTGTAAATGCACATTTTTAAGGTATTTAGTTAATTGTGAGGCATTTAAAGAGGAAGTGAGTGTGTTTCGCACAAACATTGGGTTATGCAGAACCTGTAGGTACCCCATACGTGTAGGTTGGTGTTAATAGGACCTTATTTTCGGTACAAAACTGGAATGGGACCTTAGCAGAATAATATAGGGAGAGATTGCAGTAATGGAAAGACATAAAGGGCATGAAATGACGCAAGCACTTAAAACTGTATGCTCATAAATCGAAGAAGAGAAACATCTTTGATGTTGCTTGAATGAAAGGGTTGGGGCATATTTGGTTACCAACCCCGTGTACTTTGTATGTAACTTATTTATATATTGAGGTGATAGAGGCCATTATTCAGTGTTACCTAGTTATTTTCAAGGAGGCTTTCCAGTCAGTCAACACAAATTGTACCCAATTACATTAGGCGGGAATATAAGTATTTATATACCCTAGCCTGAAAGAAATATTTAATGAGATATTTATCACAAAATAACACGCCTCTATGTGCAAAATTGTGGGGGGGGGGACTTAATAGGATGACATGTTTCGATCGTCAAGCGATCATCATCAGATCCTGCTCACTTAGGCTTAGTTAATGTACAATGTTTATGAATTACACTTATATACAATGTTTAGATAACGTAAGTTTGTAAAAAACTTGTGTAACGTATCAATCTTATTTTGCAGATATTATTGCTCACTTGTATAGTAGTTGCGTATTTATGAGGGTTGTTTTTTTAAGCAAAGGCCATTTATTTTTAAAAAATTAACCGAACATTTTATTTTGAAACCACATTTATTTTTTGGTTTTACATACCTCAATCTATTTTTCTACATAGTTACCTTGTTTATTTAGGCACTTGTCATACCTTAAAACTAAGTTCTGAAAACCCTCTGCATGAAAGTTTGCCGCCTGCTCTGACAACCAAGAATTCACACTTGAGGAAAATCCATTGATAGAGTGGTTATCATGATTCTTCGGTCCTCGTGAATTTTCGTGTCAATTGCAGTCACCAAGTCATCTGTGATCACAGACCTGAGTGTTCATCGTCATGAACATTTTCACGGCCACTTTTGAGCTCGCGTACCCATTTTCGTACATTACCTTCCGTCATTGCATTATCACCATACACCTCACAAAGCTGACGATGAATGTCTGCAGCCGACATATTTCTTGCACTCAAACAACGTGTCACAGATCGTACCTCACACGCGGCGGGCGAATCAATAATCTTGAACATTGAAAAGATGCACAGTTCAGCGTACAGGTTAGCTACACAGCTGCAACTGACGTCTGCTTGTTTGCAAAGGCTGCCGGGAGGTAGCGCGCTCGCTTGCTGCGGCGTATGCACTAACTACGGGCTTTTAAATAAAAACGGCCCTTACTTTAAAAACAGCCCTCGTATATATGTATGCATTATGTATTTATGTTTGTGTGTATGTATTACGTAACTTATTTACATATATGTAATTTGTGTGAGTATGTATATATTACGTATTTATTATGTATTACGTTTTATATATGTATTTGTGTAAGTATGTATACATTACGTATTTATATAGGTATTTATGTAAGTATGTATGTATTATGCATTTATATATGTATTTATGTAAGCATGTATGTATTGTATGTATTTATATATGTATTTATGTAAGTATGTATTACGTATGTATGTATGTATTTATCACGTATTTATGTATGTACTAGCTGTACCCGGCATGCGTCGCAATGCCAATCAAAGAAAGTGTTGGCATTGTAACTTTGTATGTTGAAGTGCTTTTGGATTCCCAATATTGTTTTTCTTTTTCCGTTAACCACCTATAAACTATTGTAAAATTGATTTACTATCTCAAAAAAAAAACCATGGGAGCGTGCTCAACATCTCACCAAATTTTCATCGCAATGAAATGAATGGTATATGAACGCATACGGGACTTTGTTGAAACGATTCGAGCGCCGTCACCCATTTGTTGTATATACTCGTACGCTACCTATTGTAAAATGGATTTACTAAGTGAAAACCTTCCCTGGCGTGTACACACCAACTCATGAAAGTTTCATCGCAATCGGATGAATGGCATATGAACGCATACGGTTTTTGCTTAAACGATTCGCGCGACGACACTCATTGTTGAATCTACTCGTGCGCTACAACTTTCACATTTATTCACCTTTTAAACCTTCTCTGGACTTCCACAAATAATTCAAGACCAAAATTAGCCAAATCGGCCCAGCCGTTCTCGAGTTTTAGCGAGACTAACGAACAGCAATTCATTTTTATATGTAAGATTACTTATCTATAAATGTATTTATATAAATATAAGAAAGGAAAAAGAACCAAGTGTGAGAATTACAGGGGCATATCATTATTATGTAGCGCATCCAAGATTCTTGCGCGCATTCTCTTACATAGGCTACTACCATACATAGAGGAAAATCTTGAAGAACACCAGGCCGGTTTCCGGAAAGGCATCTCAACAACATACCAATTATTCATACTCAGACAGATAATTGAAAAGACGTGGGAATTTGATAAGAAGGTATACTGCCTATTTATTGACTTCAAAAAGGCCTATGATAGTGTCAACAGAGAAAGCATCTGGAGGATAATGGAAGAATCGGGAATACCTTCGAAACTGATCGGGCTGACAAGAATGAGCATTGAGAAAACGGAATGTAAAGTGAGAGTTGAAGGCAGGGAATCTGAATGTTTTACTGTGGAGACGGGTGTCAAACAGGGAGATTGCATATCGCCCAGCCTGTTTAAGTTGGTTTTGGGAAAAGCACTAAAAAGAGCATCTTCGATTGGAAGAGGTACGATTGTAGGTGGTAAAGTGAAACTCTTAGCGTTTGCCGATGACATTGTGGTTTTAGCGGATGAGGAAGAGGAACTAAAAATAACAGCTAAAGTTCTAATAGAAGAAGCACAAAGAGTGGGTCTGAGGATCAATCAAGATAAAACAGAGTATATGATTGTAACCAGAAACAATGAAGAGGAAACAGAAGGAGTACTGGCAATAGAAGATATGGAATTTAGGAAGACTAGGTCTTTCAAATACCTAGGGAGTACAGTCAATGCCAACAACAACATGGAGGAGGAAGTAATGAACCGGCTAAAATCTGCAGAGAGGTGTCTCTTTTCAATGAATAAACTATTTACCAGCAGGCTATTAACGAAAACAACGAAACTCCGCATTTACAAGACAATCGTGCGACCAGCATTAATGTATGGGGCGGAAACATGGACACTGAGCAAGAAAATGGAGAGAAAAATTATAACTTTTGAAAACAAGGTATTAAGAAAAGTTTTTGGGCCAGTATCTGAAAATGGAATCTTTAGAAGAAGAAAAAATATTGAAATACACACGCTGTTTAATGAACCCGATGTGACAGCTGTAATAAAGAGCAGAAGAATTGAATGGCTGGGACATGTCCTGAGAAGAGAAGGGAAAATGGTAAAGACAGTGCTAGAAGGGAAGCCACAAGGTACGAGACCCCTAAGTAGACCAAAACTGAGGTGGATGGATGGAGTCAAGAAAGACCTGGAGACACTGGGAGCCAACGAGAACATGGCTAGCAACAGAGACCAATGGAAGAGGCTAAAGAGTGAGGCAATGAACCGACTTCGGTTCGTGTGGCCAACGAAGTAAGTAAGTAAGTATATAAATATGTATGTATTACTTATTTATGTATGTATTTATGTAAGTGTGTTTTACGTATTTATTTATGTATATACTTATTTATTATTGAAAATACAGCACACACATTGTGCATAGGGTTAATAAATTTGAATATACATTAGTGTTTTCACCTTCCACCTTCACAAAATATCACAATGGAAGGTACCCGGTTCTTACATGTGATTACATGGTACCGACTACATTGTTTACCACATAATTTACAAATACAGGATACGTCTATGTCATGAAAGTACTCGGTGACGCACATTTTATGGTGGTACCCATGTACCGCCATCGAGTTAACGAAGTGTCGTTGGCCTTGATTGGTGTCAGTCCAAACCCTATTCGTCATGGCTTCCGTTATGTAAAATTCGAGCCAGATTTCATCCCTCTTCTTCACTCTCTCATGCATTAGTCTTTTCCAGGCGTCCGTAGATGGTAGTCCTCTCTTCATCCGTAGGTCCTCAATGAAGAAGTCCTCCTTGGCAAGTTCGTACACTAGTCTAGATTTTGCATATTTTGATAATCCCAGGGCTGCTTTTAGGAAGCGCGACTTCACTGTCTCGAGCCAGGGTCAGTTTCTCCCAGATGATTTCTATCCCGTATGTGGCGATGGGCGCTATTATCGCGTCGAATAATCTCATAGCAGTTCCCAAAGAGAGCTTCGTGAGTGATTTAATGTCATATATGGCTTTAGTTGCCACCGTTGCACGAGACTTGATGTGGACTCTGTAGGCTCTAGCTGTTGTTTGCAATGTCAATCCTAATTATATGAATGTATTCACTGTCTTGAGGGGATTCAATCCTAGATCCTGTCTTTCGAGGCCTCTCTGCCACATTTCCGAAACGTCATTTTTACTGTTTTCTGTGTGTTAATTTTCATCTTGTTATCCTTTCCCCAACTGTCTAGATTTGTTATGGCTTTTTGCACTTCGTGTACGGAACTCGAACCAATGATCATATCGTCAGCGTATAGGTATATTTTAATATTTTCCGTTCCTAGCGTAGTTGCCGTCACCACATCGTATGTTGCAATGTTGAACAGTAGGGGACTGAGTGGGTCTCCTTGTAATACAACGTTGGTTTGTGTTATCAAATTCGAAGTTGTGACAGGGTCCTCAATTTGTATATAATTAGTGGTCAGATTGTTGCTTATCAGTGTCGTGAGCTTGTTGTTTTCGCCCATTATGGCTACCAGTTTCGCAATTATTAGCGACCTGCTTAACGTATTAAAGACTTTCGCGTAATCGACATACACTACGTGAAATTTGCCACTTGGATGTCTTAGGGTTTCTTCAATGTCATTGAGTCGGTTGCTAATGGCGTGGAGAGTGCTTCGTCCTTTGCGGAATCCAAACTGTTCATCTGGGAGTATTTGGTCTACTGCTTCTGTGATCCTTTTAGCGAGGAGTTTTGTCAGTATCTTCAACATGTTCTTTTCGATAGCGATCCATCTGTAGGAGTTTGGATCTTATTGATCGCCTTTATCCTTGAACAGCACTTTAATAGTTCAGATTCTCTATGCTGTGGGGGTGCTACATTCATGTAGACAGAGGTTCATTAAGACTGAGATTGACGGAAGCAACATCTCTGTTGAGTCTTTCAGGTGTTCGTTACAAATCCCGTCAGGTCCTATGGCCTTATTGTTTTTGAGTGACATGATAACTTCTTCTACCTCCTCCGATGTGAACGGGTTGGTTTCGTATTGGTATGTTCCCATTTTAGTTGGTTCAAGATTGCTGACATCTCCGTCTATGTTTAATATGTTCCGGAAGTGTTTTTCCCATTCAGACATTTCTATTTTTCCAAAGCCATGTGTTTTTCTATGGTTCAATGCTACAAATGGGTCATTGTTGGCTTCTTCTACTATTCTTAACGCCTCATTTTTCAAATCTCCCTTACGTTTTACCGATACCTAGTAGTCTTATGTAATCCTCCTTGATGATGCTGTATTGTTGTATTGCCTTCTGGTCCATAGTAAATTATGCGACATGCATGGCCTCGATGACTCCTTTTCTCCTCAGATAGCACTCTTTGTCGAACCATATTCGCAATATTCTTTCTGGCTTATACACAAGTGCTGATGTGTTGTTTATTCCAGGGATAGCGTGGCTGTATCTATGTCTTTTCTCTTAATGTGTTTATCAAAAATTTTCCATTCCTCCGATTCCTGTCTAAGAACATCTTTGTCTATCTGTCGTGAAGAGTTGGTATCTTTAGGTTTTTCTCTCTTGTCCATTTGTGAGACGTTAAATTGTGTCTAGATCGGGCAGTGTTTCTTTATCATCGCCTCCTCTGAAGTGAGACATACAGTGTAATCTAGTAACTTAATGGTACGGCCTTTATAGAAAACTAAATCTCTACCGGTAGTGCTGCTCCCTGAATGTGCAAAGTACGTTCTATCTTCAACCTTGTTGGCGGGGTTGAATCCTTCCTCCGTCATTAGTTCGAGGAGTTCTTTCCCTCTATGGTTATCGACGTCTAGTGTGCAGCTAAAGTCTCCGGCCAATATAATGTCTCTGTCCTGAGGTACATGTCCTATGGAGAACATGATTGTTGCTATCAGATCTTCAATAGGTGTTAGTGGCCCTGAATATATGGCTATCACAGAGATCCATTTATGTATGTAATTATTTGTGTATGTATTTATTTATGTGTGCTGAGCTTCTATACCCAAGGTCGCGGGTTCCAACCCGGCCGAACTCGTCGGTTTTTTAAGAGCGTTAAAATCCCGTAAATTTGCGGACCCATGTCATAGATTTATGGCATGAAAAAGAAACTTCCCCTAACTACACTAGTATGAAAACAAAATTTATAGTTTAGAATTGATAACGATATATTAGTTCCAACGTTCGCTGCCAGGTGCTGACTGCGATGGCATCTAGTAGCCAAGTCCGCAAGCTAGGTGCTGTGGACGGTAGCATTTGGTAGAAAAAGTAGGAACTACTTGAAATTGATCGTCTTCAGTCCTTAGCTGAATTACAGATAGCATACACTAATACAGCCATCACAATTAACACCGGTTATCAGACAGATTCTACACACACCCAAAGTACACGGAACTACATGACCGCACTGACACAGCCCCTAAACTAAGGAACCAACCATTTATTTATCTGTGTATTTAATTATGTATGCATTTATGTATGTTTCAGGGTTGGGTTAATTGCTTCTTAAAGTTAACACGTTACAGTTAGTCTGTGTGGAAAATAACTGGTTTTTTGTTGTTGTTGTTGTTGTAAGTGGCGGGACAGCGAGGTCATCTGCCCCTTTTAACACATATATATATATATATATATATATATATATATATAAATTTTAACAATCATAATTATCAAAGTAACGTATCGTTAGTTCGCGTTACTTTTGTATTAAAATAGTTGCATAACAACATTTTCCCCGCTCCTACAATATGATTGATCCAAATGGAATGGCGGATTCCAGGAAAATAAATTGGCAATGTATTAGTCGTGTTTTATAACTCCGCCATTGCCGGTCCCAAGCCCGAATGAGAAAGGAGGAGGGTTAGAGGATGGGCCAACCCCCGTACTCCGTAAAAAAGAACCTGGTTAAAGATTAAAGCAAAAGGAAAAGCCAGACGGATCAAAATGTTGACAAAAATGGATACGTAAATGGACTCTCTGGATTTAGAATTGGAACATGGAATGTAAGGTCAATCATGACAGGGGGAATGAAACAACTTGGACAAGAACTGGGTAAATATCAATGCTCAGTAACAGCAGTTCAAGAAACGAGACTTCCTGAGGGAAGACGCTCTTTAACAGCAATGAGCAAAGTCAGGCAGGCCTGGCAGGCAGGACTTCGGGGGATGGATTTGCTGTTCACAATAGAATGATATCGGCTGTCAACAAATGGGCTCCAGTAAATGACCGCATCTGTTGGAAGATTTTAAACTCTAAACCATATAAGATCTGCCTAGTGAACTGTCATGCTCCATCAGAGGATGCTGACGAGGAAGTAAAGAACGATTTCTACCTGGAACTAGAGAATGTAGTAGACAAACTACCAAGACATTCAATTGGTCCTGACAGTATCCACGAAACAAGCAATGAGAACGGCATTAAACTAATAAACTTCGCCGAAACAAGGAGAATGACCATCAAAAGCACATACTTTCCCCGCAAAGTAGTACATAAAGTCACCTGGATATCCCCAGATGGAAATACGATGAATCAGATCGACCATGTGCTTGTTGACCGAGGACATCATGGTAGTGTCGAACATGTGCGATCTTTTCGCGGGGCAGATATAATTTCGATCATTTTTTGGTGATAATCAAACTACGTCTGAAACTGTCTACCAAGTGGCGAAGAAATCCTGAAAAGATGGCCCGCTTTGACAAGGATAACTTGGAAGATGCGGAAGTGAGACAACGCTATCAAGATAAAATTGCTGAAAACCTCACAATATCGGAGAACCCTACCAACGTGGAAGACACATGGTTGTTATTGAGGAATGCAGTGTCACAGAGTGCAAAAGAAGAACTTGCTTGCCATCCAAAAGGCAGAAGTAAACCTTGGTTCGATGGAGAATGTCGAGGATCTGTTGTGATGAGATCAGCGAAGAGAATACAGTGGTTAGAAAAACTCACGGAAGAAGCATGGGTAGCCTACTGGGAAGCGAGGCGTAACACGGACAAACTCTTAAGAAAGAAGAAACGGGAACACCATAAAGGACTGTTGAAAGCAGTAGAAGAAGCAAAGTCATCACGCTCTTTTTTCCAAGCCTCAAGTTTTGCCAGAGGTGTATACCGACAACGTACTTTGGTTCTAACGAATGGGACAGGTGAAGTGGTACCGCCAGAAGAGAAGGCAAACCTATTTAAAGATCATTTTGAGAACCTATTGAATCGGGACTTTCCACTGACGGTGACATATCAGGCGGGAGCCTTTTTTGACAGAGTAGATGTCCCTGAACCATCAGAGGAAGAAATCAGTGTTGCCCTAAAATTACTCAAGAACAACAAGGCCCCAGGAGGTAGTGGTATCACAGCTGAGATGCTTCGCCTGGGAGGACAAGCACTGATGGATGCATTGAAACGATTGATATCCACCATCTGGGCAGCAGAAGTAATTCCTGAAGAATGGAAGGGAGCAATTGTATGTCCAATCTTCAAGAAGGGTGATGCTACCAAAGTATCAAACTACCGAGGAATTTCACTTCTTGAAATTGGATACAAAGTTTTTACAACTCTGCTGTTAAACCGAATGAAACCACTGGCTGAAGGAATTGTAGTCACATATCAATGTGGGTTCGTCCCTGGACGGTATACCATCGACCACATATTTACTTTGAGTCAGCTGATAGAAAAAATATATGAGTTTGATCGGGAACTACACATCATCTTCATCGATTTTCGGCAAGCTTATGACAGCATTGACCGCGTCGCAATATGGGAAACGTTAGAGGAACTTGGCATCCCATCGAAATACATCCGTCTAATCGCAGCCTGCTACTCCCAGTCAACTTCTAAAGTACGGTTTGGCAATCAACTATCACCACCTTTCACTATCCAAAATGGATTGAGACAAGGAGATCCATTCGCGCTAATAATATTCAACTTGGCCTTGGAAAAAGTAAGCCGTGACACTTGCCGAACCAGAGAAATGGAGATGGTGGAAGCAGATACAATTCTAGCATTTGCTGACGATGTTGTGATCCTTGGTGACACTCTAGAGCAAATGTGCGCTGATACTTCCCGATTCCTCCAAAATGCAGAGAAAATTGGGCTGGAGGTGAACGTGGACAAGACTAAATATCTTGGAGTATCACGTCGTCGCGTTCTCCCTCCTTACATTGTTGTAGACGGACATACCTTTGAACGAGTTGAAGAGTTCAAGTACCTGGGCTCAATATTAACCAACAAAAGTGAAGTGACGAAGGAAGTACATCAACGCATAACAAGTGCTAATATTTTCAAATCTCGTCTGATATATCAGAAGAACAAAGTCCATCTGTACACGACACTGGTGAGACCAGCACTTTTATACGGTTGTGAAACTTGGGCGACATCAGCAACGACAGAAGATTCAATATGTGCTTTTGAAAGAAAGGTACTTCGAAAGATATATGGGCCCGTCTACAATAACATGGAAGGTAAATGGGAGAGAAGAAAGGAAGAAGACCTGTACCAGAGGTTTGGAAAGCCACACATTGGACGAATATTGGGACAGAGGCGACTACAATGGTTTGGACACATCTTACGAGCGGACGGATCCCTTCCTAAGAGAGTCCTCCAATCTCAACCCAGGGGAAAACGCCCGAGAGGACGCCCAAGAACACGATGGAAGGATCGAGTGACGACGATCCTTCAAGAAGTGGAACCAACAGCTGTCGAGGATGATGCTAGAGACCGGAAAAGATGGAGTGCCATCTGCAGCAAATACCTCCTCTCATGATTTACTGACTTTCCTTTTATTGGATCCTTTTTTGTGTTATCCCTTTGTAATATTTTTTTGGTTGTTGTAATATTTGTAATATTTATCTTTTCCTTTTGTTATTCTGCTGTAGGCCTCAATGGTCTGTTTAATGCAATAAATGATCATGATGAATAATCGTATTTTATAATTTAAAAAAATATTATTGTGACAGACAGGTCTCTGTAAATTTATGACTTGTAAATACAGTATATTCCTTAGGGACGAAATTCAAAATTGTTTTATCCTAACTTTCCCGATGACCCACGATCACCTCTTTCTCAAATCCTTGCCTAATCATAAGCTAATTTTAATAAGAACCGGGCAGAGGTCAACTGAGTCCAAACGTATCTCTGATTTTGAATCGGCCCAAGACTCTGCCAGATAAAGGGGTAAGGTGAGTTATTCTTTGTGGAATCCGAGGTAAAACCTAGACTTGGATAAACGGAAATTTAAAAAGTACGGTACTTAAATACTTGTTAATGGTTCCTTTGTAAAAATGTTTAGAACATTTCAATAAAATTAACATTTTATTTCAGTAAAAATATATATTACTATTCTTGAAAAAAGTTAGGAGAATTTTCGTTATTTCGTTACTGTCCAAAATAAGACATTAAATTAATTAATTAATTAATGAATTGATAAATTAATAAATTAATAAATATAAATAAAGAATAATTAAATAATTCCAAATTTAATAAATAAATTAATAAATTAATTTAAAATATATTAATAAATATATATGAAGGGGTTAAAGTCAAAGTGGTGTAAGTCAATTTTCGGTAGAAGTTGACTTAGGCACAGAAATGCGATGTAGAAATAAAAAACTGTTTATAGAAAAAGTGGAGTAAGTCAGAGCTTCACTCATGTCGTCGTTAGATGCCAGCACAAGTTAGACTGGTAATGGATCATCTGTTTTGTTGATAACTGAAGTGGCGTGAGTCAGACTTACACCAGTGTGGTTGTAATTGTTTTCATCGAGTGTTGAATGCATGCGTGAATACTCAAAGAAACGATGGATTCTGAAATAAGTTTAAGTGATCCGTTGGATGAGCTGGAGTCCAGTGATGAATGGGAGCGTGAACAAGGAGAAAACACATCAGAAAGAGATGATGGTAAGTACTATTCACCTTCTCACCTCTCAGTTACTCACCCACTAACCTATTTTGTTGCAACTTTTTTAGCAAGTACTTACATTAGATTATGCCTTAGGTCCTTTTGGTCTATTCTTCTCTGAATAATACACCTTTGTAATCGGTTCGGAAAAAAAGAAAGGAAAAATGGAGAAAAAATGCATGAAGAGTGATGTTTTTAGTGAATTTTCTGTGATTATTGAAAACGGTCGTGTTGAGTATCGTTTTTCACGTAATTTTGGATGCTGAATCGAGGCTTCCCCTGCAGTTTTTTATTTCGGTAGTAAGTGTAACAAGATGTTTGTTGTTTCAGAATCAGAAGGAGATGAAGAGGTCGACGGCGGACGCCAGCGCAACCATTCCAGCGAATTCCCTACTGCTGGAACTTCTGAGAATCGAGAAAACGCTCACCCGAGAACGAGGAAAAGACAAAAACACGGAAGTAAAGCTCAAAAGCGAAAGCGAGCACGAAATTCAGGGCTCCCGTACGTGTCCTCTAGAGGAAAAGAAGTGGCCGGTAAGCTGTATCAGAACTTTGATTGTAAATGTAAAAAAAGTGTGTGGAGAACGTACCTGAAGTGGCGAGGCGAGAAATTTTCGACATCTTTTGGAAGCTGAGCAGTTTTTCTGAACAAAACGTATTTTTATGAGGTTTGATTGTGCAACAGAAACCTAAAGTAAGACGCCCACGAAATTCAACGAGAAATGCAGAGTCTGTTTCAAACAGCTTCAGATTCCAAGTCAGAGGCAATAGCGTTACTGTGTGCAAGCGTTTTTTTTTTCTTACAAACACTTCAAGTTTCGGATGGGCGAATGACAAGGGCAATACAAAAAGTACGAGAGGGTCAACAACCAGGAAGTGATGGCCGAGGACGCCATCCCCCCAAAAATAAAACACCGGAGGCTGCCATGAATGGTGTGCGTGACCACATAGCATCTTTCCCATCGTATCAATCCCACTACAGTAGATCAGAGAACCCTAACAGGAAATACCTTCCTCCTGACATGAATGTACGTACAATGTATGAACTGTACAAAGAAAAGTGCACGGAAAAAGGTGATATTCCTGTTTCTGAAGCCATCTACCGTCGAACCTTTAGCAATGAGTTCAATTTGCATTTCCACCGGCCTCTCAAAGATACGTGCACCAGATGCGATGTGCTTGACAAGAAGATTGAAGTGTGTGAAGATGAAGACGAATCTACACAGCTGAAGGCTGAAAAAGAATTACACCTCAGAAAAGCCGAAAAGGTGAGAGAGGCTAGAGATCAGGACACAGTGAAATCACGGGAAGACGAATCTTTCTATGGTCTGACATTCGACCTCGAAAAGGCTTTGCCATTTCCTGTTTTGACGACGTCCGTGGCTTACTATAAGCGGAATATGTATTGTTATAACCTTGGCTGCCATGAACTTGGAACAGGTTTAGGCTTCATGTTCTGCTGGGATGAAACGATCGCTTCTCGTGGGTCTCAAGAGATTTGTTCCTGTATCGTCAAACATCTTGCAGCAAGAGCGTCATCTGCTAAGCACATAGTGTTGTACAGTGACGCATGTACGGGCCAAAACCGTAATATTAAGTTTCCTTTGTACCTCATGAAATACATACAGGGCCCTCAAAGCAATGCAGAAATTATCGATCACAAATTTATGGTAAGTGGCCACTCTTTTCTACCCAACGACTCTGAATTTGGATCAATTGAATTGTACGCCAAGAACAAGTTGATTTATACTGCAGACGACTGGTATAGTATCATACTGAAGTGCCGAAGGAACAATCCATTCATGTTGACGAAAATGGGCCGAGAGGATTTCAAATCTGTTGCAAAGTTGGAAAATTGTATCACGCGAAGAAAGAAAAATGAGAACAACATTGCTGTTAATTGGTTGAAAATTCAATGGATACGAATTTTGAAAGATCAACCTTACACTCTCTTCTACAAAGAAACTGTGAATGAGGATATCCCATTTTCTAAACTAAATCTAAAGGCAGCAAGGCCCGGCAGGCGACATTCTCTGGCCAACGTTTCTCAAGATGTTTTGTACCCAAGGGGAAGGCCTGTTACCGAGGCTAAAAAGAAAGATATGCTTGATCTTCTGCGATACATTCCACCAGTGAAACATGATTTCTTCGTTTCCCTGCGAACCACTATTGAAGAAGGTGAGGAGCTTGTAGATGTTGGACCTCTGGAAATTGTGGAAACCACAAATCCTGATGAAATAGACTGAATCCGTTTTGCCTTGTTAAAAAAATTAAGAATCCATTCGTGATAAAAAATTAAATTGTTTGTATTATTCTTATATTTTGTGTAATGTTCAATAAAAATGTTTTTGAGAAGTGCAAGTCAACTTTACATCATTTTGTTAATGTCCACAGTGGTGTAAGTCTTTGGTTTTAGGTCATACAGTGGTGTATGTCACAGGCTTTGGTAAGGCACAGTGGTGCAAGTGACTTTGGTTAGTGTGTGAGGTACAACTTTTGAGCAAAAAAAAATTTCAAATCAAGCCTAATCACTAAGTTTGGACCTACGTAAAACCTCTAAAACAATACCATCTCAAAAACTTGTCTACTGAATTAACTACAATACCTTTTGCATTATGCTAATTTCCTAAAAACGATGATAAAGTGACTTACACCACTTTGACTTTAACCCCTTCATATATATAAATAAACGAACAAATAAAAATAATTCATTGTAAAATTAATAAATAAATGAATTAATAAATTCATTAAAAATGTAATAATACAATGTAAGTAAATTAATATATTAATAAATTACTAAATAGATAAATGAGTAAATAAACAAATTAATAAATAAATAATTTAACTAATAAATATTTAAATGAATTATACTCGTGATAAAAATAAGACATATTGTGGAATCTCTAAAGCACAACAAAGCTCCGGGAGGAAGTGGAATTACTGCCGAGTTGATTAGGTATGGTGGAGCAGTGTTAATGGAAAATCTGCAACAATTAATTGTTAATATTTGGAGGAAAGAAGTTATTCCAAGTGAGTGGAAGAGAGCCGTGATATGCCCCATTTTTAAGAAAGGTGATGCCACACAACCTTCTAACTACCGAGGGATTGCCTTACTCGAGATAGGATATAAAATTTTTACCTCACTGCTTATGAATCGAGTTAGGCCATTTTTGGGAGACATTATAGGCTCATATCAATGTGGTTTTGTATCTGGTCGGTCTACTATCGACCACATCTTTACATTGAGGCAACTCATGGAGAAATTCTACGAATTTGACAAGGAATTGCATTTAATCTTTATTGATTTTCGTCAGGCCTATGACAGTATAAACCGTATAGTATTATGGACGGCTATGCACGAGATGGGCATTCCAATGAAGTACATAAGGTTGATCAAGACCTGTTACTCTGACTCTAGATGCCAGGTGCTGTTTGTAAATCAAGAATCAGAATCCTTTAGCGTTCAAAGTGGACTAAGACAAGGAGATCCTCTATCCCCAGTCCTTTTCAATATAGCATTGGAAAAGATTAAACGTGGAACTGGTTGGAATAGGGAAATGGAGATGGTCGGATCCGACATAATTCTTGCATTTGCTGATGATGTGGTGATCATGGGGAACACTTTGGATCAGGTAACGACTGATACATCAAGATTCCTACAGGAAGCAAAGAAAATGGGGTTGGTGGTTAATGAATCGAAAACAAAATACATGATTATATCACGTCGACAGAATATTCCGATCGCTATCGACGTTGGAATGCACAAATTTGAGACAGTTGAATCATTCAAATATTTAGGATCAATATTGTCAAACAAAAGTGAAATAGAAAAGGAAATAAGACAAAGAATCACCAACGCTACTCATGTTTCCTATAGCATGAATCGAATTTTCACTTCACGTCTAATATCTCAGGAAAACAAGATCCACCTATACATGACCCTAGTACGACCTGTTTTAATGTATGGTTGTGAAACGTGGGCGACTCCAAGAACTTTTGAAGAACGTATATGTGCATTTGAAAGAAAAATGCTGCGGAAAATCTATGGCCCAAAATACTGCCCAGAAACTGACAGTTGGGAAAGACGGAGTAAAGAGGAGTTATATCGACGTTATAAAAAGGCAGACATCAGTAGAGAGATGGAGAGAAGACGATTACAATGGTTAGGACACATTATCAGAGCAGAAGGTACTCTCCCGAACCGTGTGTTCAATTTCAGCCAACGGGAAAACGTCCAAGAGGTCGACCAAGAACGAGATGGAAAGATCGAGTTATGTTGGCACTGAACCAGGTAGATCCAGATGCAAGTATGGAAGATGCCAGGGATAGAAATCGTTGGTCTAATATATGCCACCATTATTTGAGAAGCTGAAATCATTCTTCCTGTTATGAAGTACAATGTTATAGCCTATATTATGTTATGCTTGCTATTTATATTGTAATCAAGAATTGTATACCCTTGTTTTTCTGCTATGGGTCTTAATGGCCTGTCCACTGATCTCTATACATGGATGGCTGGTAGCTAAGGCAGCAGTAAGCCGAATAGACGATGACAGGTGTAGCAAGATGGCAGCGAGCGCATGGTGCAATATTGCGAATCCGGCTCTGTGATTGGTTAATGGTAGTTTGATGTTATACATGTATTTATACTGGCAGTAAATATTTTGTGTTTCTTGTAGTTGTAAAATGGACTGAATTTCGTTATTTAAAGCGTAAAATCTTAGTTTTAAGTACCGGTTTGGTGACCCATCATCCCAGGCAAGCCGGTAATACCTTTACTTCTCAGGCAGATAGGTCGCTTAGCCGTAATTTTGAAGTTATTGTGAAGTTAAGTATACATATGCGGTGGTGCTGAAGCAGACGTGATCGGGCTAGGCTATTGCGTGTTTAAATTTGATCCCTTTTCAGGGTTTTTCGGTCCTGGGTGCGAATAGTTCGCTTAATAGTTGTAAAACGGTGGGGAGAGTATATTTTGAGTAGGTTTTTAGTTGTGTTAAGTTTTATGTGGAGCTGAGGAGTGAAATTAGTTTGGCTTCAAGTGCATTTTTGGCTTTGATCTACTTCCCGTTATTATTAAGTTTATTGTGCTGCTAGCGTGATTAAAAGCTGTAGTATTTGATGTAGAGTGCTGGGATTACTTGGAGGAAGTGTTGGTTATTTCATGGAAACAGGAATTCATTACGGTACCAATTACCGATTACGATATGTCGAATCTAGGCCTGTATAGTGAGCTACGTTTAGGCCTATAGGTGCATCATTTGAAGAATGCATAATTTTGTGTCATATATACATGTGTACCGTAGCCTATATACAATTTACAAGAATGTTTCCAGGAATTGTTTTTCACTCGTTACTCTGTTGATCGCTAATTGCGTGTACTCAGCACCTAAGTTGATATTTGTCAGTCGTTATTATACATTCATTTTTATTGATATTCCGGAGATTTACTGACCTCGGAATGACGTGTCAGTGATCCCAATGCTCTTAAGCTAAGAGTGAACATATCTCTATATTTTTATGTGCTCCAAAGCACCATTAATTACGATTTAAAATTGACTTGATTATCATTGCTTGCCCATAAGGAGGACTCGAGAATGGGTAGACCAACATGGCGGACCGCGCGCTCAACCTGGCGTACTTTCTCGTGCAGCGGAGCGCTGCCATCGGCGATCCATGTATAGAGATCAGTGGGCCTGTCACATGTAATAAATGATGATGATGATGATGATAAAAATACATAAATAACAATAAATAAACTAATAAACAAATTAATAAGAAATTAATAAAATAGTACATTAATAATTTAAAATGTTAAGAAATAAATAAATAAATTAATAAAATAAAAGTACATAGTAAATTAATCAATTAATAAATCAATCATTGAATAGATTAGACCGCTCCAAGGAAAGCTATCTCCTATGGCATTATTCAAAGCTGTTTCTGAGCATATGCGACTCTAATGAAGTGAACATTTATGTATTATGTAATCTTGTTGTATTCAGGTGCTCACTCAATACTCACCTAGGATGATGCCGCTGAGCACGAAGAAGACGGCGCCACAACTCAGCTCCAAGAGTTGCCCAACCACCAGACTCCCCACAATGGTGCCTAAACGACCAAACATCAGCGACAGGCACACAGCCATGGCTCTGCAAGGGGAAACATTAATCACAAGGTTATGGGTCTTAATTAGAAAACGGCACTCCGGTTGGGGAAGAAAGGTAAGGAACGATAGCTATAGCAGCGTCGCCGTCAGAGGCATTTCTTTTTGGCAGACATAAAACAGCTCAGTGGCGACTGTTGATTTTTATAATGTGTAGGACGTAATATGATAGGATTAACTTAAGATAATTATTATAGCTGGGCTATTAGATATTAGATTCAGTCTTCTTCTTCTTCTCGTGGATGGGTCACTTAGGACCACGCGGAATCAACGTATGTTGAGCCTTCCTCCTTGCCCAATAGCTATTCATATGCATGGATTGTTGTAGTTTCTGTTCCTCCGACCATGCACGTCGTGTTGGTTTCTTCTGATCTTCCTCAAATCCCCTTGGGTGAACAATATTTCTAATATCATTTCTATTCATCAGATATGGCGATCACATCTCCACTAAACCCCTCTCCACCTGTTTGTACCACTTTGGTCTTGTAAGTTTGTTCTGCAGAAATTCGTGGATTCGGTAAGTAAGTCTCGTATGATTCATTCTTCCAAATGGCCCAAAAATTGAATTCGTCTCATTTTCATGGTATCGGTAAGTTTAGAAATTTCCCTATATATTTCAGAGTTGGGTTTGGGAGAGTGTATGCCATTTTTAATTCTGGGCCCTAAGATCTTTCGGATAATTTTCCTTTCCTTAATCTCAAATAATTGTTCCTTTAATGTTTTAAGTTGTAAATTGAGCGTTTCTGAAGCATAAAGAGCTTCCAGTTTAATCACTGTTAAGTAATGGCGAATTTTACTGTTCCATGACAAGCATTGCTCAGTCTAATATTATCAGTCTAAAATTAATTATTCAATCGCACATCACTATTACGAACAAAGTACTCAATACAATACAATCGAATACCACTTCAAAGATGTGCACACGCTGAAAACAGACTATCCATTCTGACCGCGCGAAATCGTAACCAATGAGACCGTAGTGTTAGTTTAAATTCAACCAATAGCGAGACTTGAGGATCTCAGTCGACGTCCTCAGAGCACCATTAAACAGACCAAACCTGCCCCTTCCCCCTCAAGGGCTCCAATACATTTTTAAAGTTATAAACACGTGTTTTGAGGATGCAGGCTTCCTTTCTCAGCTTTCTACTCCGGATGGTGAAATGATCTATGGAGTGACCAGGTAGAAAAGAATGTTTCACTGCGCAAGCGCACCAAAGTAGGGGAGAGTGTTTCTGCTAGTCTTTCTTCTGCGCATGTGCGTCAGGTAGGGGAAGTGTCTCTCTCTCTCTTTCTCGCTGCTACTTGCTTCGTTGTCCTTGTCGCTGGACCTTCCGAAGTCGTCTATGGAGGGGGAAGCTCTTCAGCAGCTACGTAATGCGAGCTCCGCCTCCAACAGTCTTTTCTAGCTGGTACCCCTATAGTTACAAGTACTGACAGTGACAGTGAGGCAGAGCTTATCAAGAGGGCGCGCAAGGTAGGCCCAAAGACTATTTTACATTTTTTTTTAAACTGTTACAGCTGAGAGCTGACTGTAGGATGATCCTCACGTCCTACATGAAGAAATCGCCACTGATAACAGCTTTTGCTTGTTCAATATGAATCACCTTAGCCTTCATAGCGACCGCTGCTCAGACAAACACTGAGTGGCCAGAAGTCTTGGGAAGACACGGGATCTGATGTTAATAATGAGTTGCTCCTCTGCGACCCCTCAAAACGGCAGCAATACGGCGAGGCATCGACTCCACAAGAAATGGGTTTCTGACTCCCAACATTCAACTGGGCGGTGATCTGACTCACAGTAGCCCTTCATCACCCCGTACGGTTATAATACTCGCATGATGTACACGACTACCATCTTGAAATTAGTCAGCAGATGACCTGTAGTTTGGGCCCTAGACGCGTCCTATACGAACGTTTATCTCTCCAAAGTTTGCTAGAAATGCAATGATTAGTTTAGTCATAATACGCTTTAACTTTAAAACACACGGGTGGTCAAAATTGTTTTTCTTTAAGGTTCCCTTATCTAGTATAGGATATAATATCGTATGGCCTCGGTGCCGGGTGCAAGCTTTTGTTATTTGACACCCAGAGGGCAGCTTGCATGTCGAATTTTTGTCGTTCTTTGGAGCGCTATGAAAGTCAAAGAGGTTAGATATTATCTAAGCTCCTTGACACTATAGTGCTTTCTAGTAGAGAAATGAGGAACTTTGTGTAGGCGAAAAATCCCGAGATTAATTTTGCCACTATGAACACGGCCTACTGAATCCAAATGGGTTCTGTAACATGACAACAACGTATGACATGCGTGCCGAGATTTTTTTCGCCTTCAGAGATTTTTGTAGCCTTAAAAAAATCACTTTCCACAGCCAGAAGCGAACCTGCAAGCTTAGGGTTGGTAGTCCGACACGATAACCACTCACCCACCGTGGCAAGCTATGGTTCTGCTGAGGCGACGTGATGTCCGTTCGTTAAACACGTGTGGTCGTCCGTGCGTGGGGGGGTTTACGTGGATAGTAATAATTAACATTATGTCTGCGATATTGAAGATCCACACTCAACATTGTTGACCTCGGAAACCCGAATTCTCGTTTAATCCCCGAAATGCTATGACCCACGCGCCGTGCGCCGATTATCATCCCACGTTTAAAGTCGGTTAACTCGTGACGTGTTGCCAGCTTCACTACACTCGTGTCTGTGACAAACTGCTCTGCTCTGCCGCAACGCTCAGGAGTCATACACGGCACGTTTTCTCATGGGACTACCATACCTACCAACTCTCCCGATTTAGGCGGGAGACTCCCGATTTTACTTAATTATTGACGAACTTCAAAAATTTTCCAGTATTTCTGGATGTTTTTTATAGTAGGCTAGTAATAAATGTTGTGAATTCGTAAAAGTGTTTGGATTTAGAGTAAACTATTGTTTATTGATTTTGCTGCAACATTTTCGTCACATTGTAGTGTTTTTGCACGGTGTAAGATTCTTTACCAATTGCGAATAATTAATTGTTTTCTTGAAACAGTTTTCGGAACAATTTCCGTGCATTGTTGAGTCCAACAAAGGGCATTTTTTTTGCATTGTGTGCTGTTCGTCGAAAGCGGCCTACACACATGGGAACCTGGTTCGCCGAACTTGGTTCGCACGAACCATGTTCGTCATTTGTTCCCCTGTGTGTGGTGTTAAACGAACCAAGATCGCCACAATTTCTCACGAACTTGGTCTTCCATCGGGTTGGAAAACATTTGTTCGGTTCGCCGGCAGGGCGCACCAAGTTCGTCTGTGTGTGGAGGAGGGGAACCGTTGTTCGCCATTTCGATTGTAGTCGGTACTCAGTGCAGACGCTTGGGCGCTTGCAGTAGGAGAGCCTAATTACGGAGGCCCTGTACAAAGGCCTCCAAAATCAGTTATCGTCCAACACTTCTTTTTTCGAAAACAACAGTTCTTCAGCATTTAATCCCTTTCAAATGTATAACCAGATGGCGCAATTTCACTCCTCTTTTAGTGAATCGGATACGTTCAGGAGTACTACTCCTCACACCACTACTGATTCCACTACAGACTTTCTCGTGAATTACGAAGGCAACAGCAGCCGATTTACGGCGCTCTAAAAACACTTGTGTGTGTGATTTGTATTGATATTTTCCAATAAATATATTTGAAAAAATGTTTCATGTAATTTATCAACCAATTAATTTATATCCAAAAAGAAGGTTGTGCTAGGGATCATGATTAGTTTAATCAAAAGTGTACCCTGGCAGGCCAACAACAATTTCCTTTGAAGTTATAAAGATTAGGCTATGAATTATGAAAAGAACTTTGTGAGTGAAAATTAGAAATGAAGTAACGTAATAAACTTACTTTTATGAAGTCTTTATGCAGGGTCTTGTAAATTTCTATGCATGTTTCGGGAATTATTTTCCCCAGTGCTTGTGGTGATATGCCGCACGAAACCTTTAAGTTCTCCATGTTTCTTCAAGTAGCTAGGTAGCGAAAGTAGCAACGAGGCGATGTTCGGCCGATATTGACTTTCTCATGTGAGTATCCTGCTTTGATATGTAGGGTGTCACAAGTTCCAATAAATAATTGAATTCTGTTTCGGTTATTCTTAAATAATTGGTGTAATCTTTCGCACTGTTCTCCCTAAGGTGATATAAGGGATTGAGGTGAGACCACTTCTCTCTCTCACGAAGCCACTGATTGGTCCATTGCGATCTTTTCTTCTTTCTTGTAAATCCCCCGAACTCATCTAATACAACAATAGCAACTGTAATCTTCCAAGAATTCGTCCCAACTGCTGGAATGAAACTGGTGAAATGGCGAACCGTTGTTCACATTCCCCTCCACTGTGTGTAGGGAGTGACGAACCAAGAACTTGGTTCGCCGAACTAAGTTCGACGAACCAGGTTCCCATGTGTGTAGGCCGCTTTTAATGTTTTTATATCTTATTGTCGAATCTTCAGTCGCGAGAAATTCACTAGACATTAGTCCAGTAGGCCGACGACCACGAGGGCGACCGAGAAAGCGCTGGCTGGATACTATGCGGGAGGACATGCAACTAGTGAATGCCACAACTTGAGACGCTCAAGATCGATCAGTATGGAAGAAAAAGTGCAGGAAAGCAGACCCTGCAATAAAGCGGGATTAATGCTAGGAAGATGATTGTCGAAAAAGTGATGTTTCAAAATACGTGGGAACAAGGAAGGAACAAGAAAGTGGAAGTAACAAAAAGTAGATTTTTGTGTTAAAAGTGAAAATGACGGAGTAATAAATACCGAATTCTTATTATTCTTATTTATATAATTCATTTTGAAGCACAATTTGCCAATTCAGCTAATGCACTGTTTGTATTCTGATTTTTCCTGATTTCCATATAAAAAATCTCCGGAATTTTTGTTTTGTAAGTTTGCTACCCTTCGCGTGATTTTTGGCCACTCAATGTATAGCCTGCATATTGCGGGATGACGAGTGGTTAGTGTTATTGATGTTGTTGAATCTTATTTGGGGCTTGGGGAATCTTTGGTCATCAGCCTCGTCTACTTAGGAGTATGTTCAATTTGTCTAATAACCTGTATTTCTGTGTAAAGGTAGTACGGGAATGATGTAGGTGCCCCGGGACTTGAAATAATGTACTAAATAAATACTTAAATAAGGTGATAAAATTATATAATATATTTGCCTGGAGGGAGTGTGGACAAACACGGAGAAAACCCACTCTCAGGATAGGGACGAAATGCTTGTAGAATTTGGCTTGAGAGGCTATACCACGCCATTGGGATTTCGATGCACTTAATGAAACGTACGTGATCTTTATTGACGGTAGGAAGCACGGATATATCAGAGGTGTGTTTTTGAAGCAAAGCATGATGCGTAATCTCAGAGTTAACAGCTGTAGACATCAGATTATTTGAAGAAGCTAGCAATGCTGTATGGCGACTCACCTGAGTTGCGTGGGGAAGAGGTCCACCACGATGCTGTTGACGACGCTCACGCACATGGTGGACAGACCCACGAAGATACACGACACACCCAGTACGGTGTCTGGAGACCGCATGAAGTACAGGACCATGCCTCCCACTCCGGAGATGACCATGCTGGAAACTGAGATGGGGTTGCTTTAATAAGTGCGTTCACGTGCGTTAATACATGCCGGGATTTCGATGCACTTAAGTGATCTTTCTTGACAGTAGGAAGCACGGTAATATCAGTGGTGTGTTTGCGATGCACTTACCATTGTGTGCCCCACTGGTTGGTATACTAGACTGAATAAACATGGCTGGCACTGAAAAAGATTGTATATAATTATGTTAGGAGTGTCTGGTGAAAATGAAAATACACAGCCTGCTTCCAGTCGACCGACCGGGTCAGGGAATGGAATGAATGAATCCCCAACTAGCGGCGAGGATATGAACTGTGCTGGCTGCCGAAGCCTGTTGCACTCCCCGGAGGCAATGATTAAATGAATGGCAGATGAAATGAAATGATAGTGGAGAGTGTTGCTGGAATGAAGTTGTGACAGGGAAAACTGGAGTACCCGGAGAAAAACCTGTCTGCCTCCACTTTGTCCAGCACAAATCTCACATGGAGTGACCGGAATTTGAACCACGGACCCAGCGGTGAGAGGCTGGCGTGCTGCCACCTAAGCCACGGAGGCTCTAGGAGTGTCTGGTACTGGGATAGCATACTATTTGCTAAACCAGAGTAATGTGGAGTAAGATACATGAGGTGATCCACCAGCCCCTTATTATTTACTTTTAAGAAACCCAAACGACATTGCATTGTTTCTTCGAGATCTGTTGGTGTGTCAGCAATGTGAATTGAGCAGTAGAACTAATAACTGGAGGGTACCGCGAGAAAAAGATCAGGATTCACAAGAAGTGTATAAAGAGATCACCAGTAGAAGACAAGTATGCAAGTGTATAAACGATTTTCCTCCGATGAACATTGATATTTGAGTGTTTTATGAAATAATGATTAGTCTCCTTTCAACAATGAACACCACCACCAGAAGAGTGATTTTGTAGATTATAACATTCTTCAGTGCACATGGAACGTATAGCGTGAAATGTTATTAGTTTTGAATACAAGAAAGAAGAAAACATTAATGTTATTATTATTATTATTATTATTATTATTATTCCAATCACATTCATTTCAGCACGTAAGGGGGACAAATCAACATATCGTCGGCCTGTTTGCAAGACGGTATGACAACTTCTTTTAGGGTGGCGCATTGAGAAACGAGCGAACAATGGAACAGGTCTGCGTGGTGATATGTAGACCAGGATGTATTCCCAATATTTCAAGATTGCGAGCCAATGATTTAGGGATGATGCCGGTAAAAGAATTGACTATGCGCAGAACCACTACACTTTCCTGTCTCCACATTTGCAGTATTTCCTCAACCAAGGGCAGATATTTGGTGATCTTCTCACAGCAGGTTTATTGTAGATTATGGGAATTGGGTACTGCAATATCAATGAGGAAGGTTCTCTTCTGCACCTTGTCCACAAGAACAGTATCTGGCCGGTTTGCTGGTATGGTTTTATCTGTAATAACTGATCGGTCCCATAACAACTTAAGACTAGGCTTTTCCAAAACGGCGTAAGGAACATACTGATAGTAAGACTAAGTATTTTCAGATAATAATTGCTTTTGAGCAAGGTTTAGGTGCATTATTTTGGCCACTTGGTTGTGCCTTTTCATGTAATCAGTACAGGAGATGGCTTGGCAGCCTCCTGTGATATGTTGAACTGTTTCCGATTCTAGTTGGCATCTGCGGCATTTATCATACTGAATATTTGCCTTAACTATATATTTAAGATAGTTTTTGGTAGCCACAACTTGATCCTGGATTGCAACCATGAATCCTTCGGTCTCAGTGAATAGGTCCGCATAAGTCAACCAGCTGTTCGACGCATCAATGTCGACATGTTTCAGGTTGAGATCAAACGGATGACGACCGTGCAGAGCTTTCTGCGTCCATTGCTGAAGCTTGATGGTTGAACATTCCTCATCAGTAGCTAACTGTATATCCCTTACGTGAAGAAGATCCAGCGGTGTGCACTTGTCATTTGCCTTCACAGCGGCTTGATGTATGGGAGAGTCATGTCTGCCCAGAAAGTACCTCCGAAGGTTCCACAATTGCCTTGCATGTAATTGAATAATGTCAGTGAGCCCTCGTCCACCTCTTTGGCGCGGGATTGTCAATCGCTCAACAGCTGACTTAGGGTGGAGACATCTGTGTTTTGTTAAGATGGTACGTGCCCTAATTAGGATGTTTTCCAAGTCAGTCTGCGTTCATTTGATAATACCGAAAGTGTATGTCAGAGCAGGAATAGCATCGGTTTTAATAGCATTAAAGGTGTTCTTTCCATTCAATTTTGACTTTAAAATCTTGTTGGTTGGTTGGTTTCTCAGTTTAGGGGCTGCGACAACGTGGTCATTTAGCCCCGTGTACTTTGGGTGTGTGTAGAATCTGTCTGATAATCGGAGTTCATTGTGATGACTGTATTAGTGTGTGTTATCTGTTTTCAATTCAAGTAAGGACTGCAGATATTGATTTTTCAAGTAGTTCCTACTTTTGCCGCCAAACGCCACCGTCAACGACTACTAATTCAGAACTTGATTACCAGATGCCATCGCAGTCGGCTCCTGGCGCCGAACGTCCGAACCTAAGAGCGTTCGTCAAATGTTTAACCAATAATTTAGTTTCACACAGGTGTAATTAGTGGAAGGTTCATTAACATGCCATAAATCTATGACATGGGACCGCCGGCTTTACTTCCCCTCCGAAGGAAGGCATACTGAGGGATTTTTAAAACTCTTAAAAATCCGTCGACTTCGGCCGGGTTTGAACCCGCGATCTTGGGCATAGAAGCTCAGCATGCTACCAACTACGCCACCGAAGCCGCCTCAGTAATAATTACCACACTTACTAAGTTTTCGGACAGGTTTTATAGTATTTTATTTTTGGTATGATTATGTCATCCACTGCACAGTTTCGTTAATTACATTTTTAACTCATATTGGCATGATATCGGGGTCAATGTCCCTTGTACAATTCGTAAATACAATCTTCATTTGGATAATGAAATATTTTGGTGATGCATAACTTGTAATGGAAGCCATGTACAGCAAATCACGTGATGGCGTGCCTCAGTTTATAATTGGTATGTTTCCAGTCTTCTGTTAATATTGCGTCTGTTGCATAGAACTCATTCCGGATGTCGTTCCTTTCCTTACGCAAAATGTTAGACTTTTCTCATCTGCCTTTGTGTTCGGTAGGTGCAGCTGTAACCTCATATCTTCTATAAAGGAAATTTATTTAAGTATAATGTACGTAAATCGTGATGGTTCCTATTCCCAATACTCTTTTCATATAGGCTATCTGGCCTTATTTTTTCTAGAGTTAATAGGTCTCTGACAATAAGTGCCAGTTGCGCCATCTCCTTTTATTCGTGAGGCAAACTCCGGTTGGGCAAATCTCCTGGGTTCCTCTAAAATTCGATGCACCATCTCCTGTTGTTGCCATGGCCTGGCACACTCTTATTGTTTGGCGTCCTAACCGTCACTAAATAAACTTGTGTGAAGCAAAATTTGTAGGTTAGGTTTGATGAATGCTCTTAAGTTCCAACGTTCGTCACCAGGCGCTGGTTGCGATGGCATCTAGTAGTAGCCAAGATCACAGCTAGGTGTCGTGGACGGTAGCATTTGGTAGCGAAAGTAAAAACTACTTGAAATTATCGTCTGCAGACCTTACTTGAATTAGAAACAGATAACACACACTAATACAGTCATCACTCGGGATCAGATTTTTTGAAAATGCATATGCGCATATGCAAAAGCAGATTTTGAGGGTTTATTGGATTCTTTGCATATTCTGAACATAACAGCATATTTTAGCACATACAGTTGAAATTAATTATAATTTAAAACACCCGGAACTAAACAGGTTTCGCCTGCGTGTTGGACATCCTTTGTAAGCAACTTTCTGAGCAACAGATTAATAACTAATATTTTACGGAGGCATGCTGGCTGGCTATTTGAAGAAGGGAATGGGGTGGGACATTCCTTACAGCATCTGGGCTGCATCCCTTGTAAGCAACTTTCTGAGAAACAGAAAAGGAGATAACGCAATGCTGCCTGGCTATTTGAAGAAGGGGTGGGACATTCCTTACAGCATCTGGGCTGCATCCCTTGTAAGCAACTTTCTGAGAAACAGAAAAGGAGATAACGCAATGCTGCCTGGCTATTTGAAGAAGGGGTGGGACATTCCTTACAGCATCTGGGCTGCATCTCTTGTGAGCAACTTTCTGAGAAACAGAAAAGGAGATAACGCAATGCTGCCTGGCTATTTGAAGAAGGGGTGGGACATTCCTTACAGCATCTGGGCTGCATCCCTTGTAAGCAACTTTCTGAGAAACAGAAAAGGAGATAACGCAATGCTGCCTGACTATTTGAAGAAGGGGTGGGACATTCCTTACAGCATCTGGGCAGTATCCCTTGTAAGCAACTTTCTGAGAAACAGAAAAGGAGATAACGCTATGCTGCCTGGCTATTTGAAGAAGGGGTGGGACATTCCTTACAGCATCTGGGCTGCATCCCTTGTAAGCAACTTTCTGAGAAACAGAAAAGGAGATAACGCAATGCTGCCTGGTTATTTGAAGAAGGGGTGGGACATTCCTTACAGCATCTGGGCAGTATCCCTTGTAAGCAACTTTCTGAGAAACAGAAAAGGAGATAACGCAATGCTGCCTGGCTATTTGAAGAAGGGGTGGGACATTCCTTACAGCATCTGGGCTGCATCCCTTGTAAGCAACTTTCTGAGAAACAGAAAAGGAGATAACGCAATGCTGCCTGGCTATTTGAAGAAGGGGTGGGACATTCCTTACAGCATCTGGGCTGTATCCCTTGTAAGCAACTTTCTGAGAAACAGAAAAGGAGATAACGCAATGCTGCCTGGCTATTTGAAGAAGGGGTGGGACATTCCTTACAGCATCTGGGCTGCATCCCTTGTAAGCAACTTTCTGAGAAACAGAAAAGGAGATAACGCAATGCTGCCTGGCTATTTGAAGAAGGGGTGGGACATTCCTTACAGCATCTGGGCTGCATCCCTTGTAAGTAACTTTCTGAGAAACAGAAAAGGAGATAACGCAATGCTGCCTGGCTATTTGAAGAAGGGGTGGGACATTCCTTACAGCATCTGGGCTGCATCCCTTGTAAGCAACTTTCTGAGAAACAGAAAAGGAGATAACGCAATGCTGCCTGGCTATTTGAAGAAGGGGTGGGACATTCCTTACAGCATCTGGGCTGCATCCCTTGTAAGCAACTTTCTGAGAAACAGAAAAGGAGATAACGCAATGCTGCCTGGTTATTTGAAGAAGGGGTGGGACATTCCTTACAGCATCTGGGCTGTATCCCTTGAAAGCAACTTTCTGAGAAACAGAAAAGGAGATAACGCAATGCTGCCTGGCTATTTGAAGAAGGGGTGGGACATTCCTTACAGCATCTGGGCTGTATCTCTTGTGAGCAACTTTCTGAGAAACAGAAAAGGTGATAACGCAATGCTGCCTGGCTATTTGAAGAAGGGAATGGGGTGGGACATTCCTTACAGCATCTGGGCTGCATCTCTTGTGAGCAACTTTCTGAGAAACAGAAAAAGAGATAACGCTATGCTGCCTGGCTATTTGAAGAAGGGAATGGGGTGGGACATTCCTTACAGCATCTGGGCTGCATCCCTTGTAAGCAACTTTCTGAGAAACAGAAAAGGAGATAACGCAATGCTGCCTGGCTATTTGAAGAAGGGGTGGGACATTCCTTACAGCATCTGGGCTGCATCCCTTGTAAGCAACTTTCTGAGAAACAGAAAAAGAGATAACGCTATGCTGCCTGGCTATTTGAAGAAGGGGTGGGACATTCCTTACAGCATCTGGGCAGTATCCCTTGTAAGCAACTTTCTGAGAAACAGAAAAAGAGATAACGCTATGCTGCCTGGCTATTTGAAGAAGGGGTGGGACATTCCTTACAGCATCTGGGCTGCATCCCTTGTAAGCAACTTTCTGAGAAACAGAAAAGGAGATAACGCAATGCTGCCTGGCTATTTGAAGAAGGGGTGGGACATTCCTTACAGCATCTGGGCTGCATCCCTTGTAAGCAACTTTCTGAGAAACAGAAAAGGAGATAACGCTATGCTGCCTGGCTATTTGAAGAAGGGGTGGGACATTCCTTACAGCATCTGGGCAGTATCTCTTGTAAGCAACTTTCTGACAAACAGAAAAGGAGATAACGCTATGCTGCCTGGCTATTTGAAGAAGGGGTGGGACATTCCTTACAGCATCTGGGCAGTATCCCTTGTAAGCAACTTTCTGAGAAACAGAAAAAGAGATAACGCTATGCTGCCTGGCTATTTGAAGAAGGGGTGGGACATTCCTTACAGCATCTGGGCAGTATCTCTTGTAAGCAACTTTCTGAGAAACAGAAAAGGAGATAACGCAATGCTGCCTGGCTATTTGAAGAAGGGAATGGGGTGGGATATTCCTTTCACCATCTCGACAGCCAGTAGTGGTAGGTCAAGCCTAGGCTTAAACAATACCGGAGGGAAGATGATATGAAAAAGGAAAGGGCTTGGGAAGAAGTACAGATTTTTGAAAAAGAAAGGAAGTGAACCCCCCAAAAAACTTTTATTTTCAAGTAATAAAAAACCTAGTATCAAATGGTTAGGGTGGATTTATGCTGATGAATACAAGGCGGGAAAGCAAATACCACCTTGAATTTTAATTGTTGATAGGGTATTTTTCGGGATTGGTGGACTTAGAAAAACTACTAAAACCTTGATAAATGAAACTAATAAAGCGAACACAGTCTTGCTTACGCATAGAGCAACCAAGAGTGTGTACAACTAAGTACTTACAAACAAGTATAGTGATGCGAGCAAAGCTAGCTGAGGTTGCCGGCAAACAGGCGCTAAGTGCACTTTCCCTCCCGAGCAGGATTTCGGGTATTATGTGGGAACGCAGTTCACTTGCGAACAAATGTAGACAAGAGGAAATTGATGTATTTCTTTTCCTTGCAAAAAGGGATTATTTTAGGAAGCATTCTGAAATGCTGGGCAAACATCAAAGCCCGATGAATGAGACAGTTGGAATGACGCGGCCCAGAGATGACCGATATGAAATAAATGAATATATGCACGTCTACCCATTATCATTACCGCCAACACGAATTTCCTCATTTTTCTACTAGAAAGCGCTATAGTGTTCAAGGAGCTTAGATATCTAACCTCCTTGACTTTCATAGTGCTTCAAGGAACAACGAAATTTGACATGCAAGCTACCCTTTGGGTGTCAAATAACAAAGCTTACATCCGGCACCCTATTTCCAACGGAGTTGGGGATGAGATGTGATGAAATTTTATGTGGCCGGATGGTTTTTACTGCCGGATGCCCTTCTTGACGACAATCTCATGAGAGGAGTTAATGAGAGATGATATGAATGAAGATGAATGTAACTGGGCAAGGATGTGGAAGGAAGCGGCCGTGGCCTGTCAGAAAATACCGTCCCAGCATTTGCCTGGAGTTAAAACTGGGAAACCTTGGAAATCCATTTCAAAGACGGCCGACGGTGCGACTCGAAACCACGTCTACGGAGTCCACAGAGAGCTTGACCCCATTTTAGCTACCGCTGTTGGTAAATGAGTGAATTATTAATCATAGATCTTCCTTGGACTTTTGGAATCAATGTAAACGAATTGATTCAGTTACAATCTTTATAAATAAAGTAAGCTTTCTGTTTGAATTTTTTGAATTTTCAGATATTTTTTATGTACCGGTACTCCGAATGAGATGTATAATGACCAAATATACTCTTAGTTTAGTGTTAGTTTGTTATGGGTCAAAGTACTGGGGCGAATGCCATGAAAATTCGTATTTATGTAAAAGGCACCCCTGAAATATAATCAGAAAACACATTATTTATTTGACACATAGGAGGGAGGGGGTTAAGAGAAAAGCCTTGAATTTTGGCAGTAGAGTGATGGCGCAATCTGTATCCATCGCTTGCCATGACGGTGTCCTGTAAATAGCGCCCACCACGGTCACTACCTGGAGTATTTGTGGCTGATACGTACGAAATCATTGGTCGCTACTTGGTTAGACGACTATCTGGACGAAACCATTGGTCTGGACGAAACCATTGGTCGCTTCTTGGTTAGACGACTGTCTGGACGAAATCATTGGTCGCTACTTGGTTAGACGACTGTCTGGACGAAAATTACTGATTGCACTACAAGCAAGGGGGTCTGGGGCGTAATCCCCAGGTTAGGTTTGTTTTGTATGTAGAACAGGATTGTCACGAGGACAATTTCTAGACTGGGCGCGATTTACGCACATTCCTCAGTGGGCGCTATTTTCCCTGGGCACGATTTTCGTATTTTATTTTTTTCATTATTTATCGTATGATGAATGTATGTAGGTTGGTTGGTTCCTCAGTTTAGGGGCTGCGACAACGCGGTCATGTAGCCCCGTGTACTTTGGGTGTGTGTAGAATCTGTCTGATAACCGGTGTTAATTGTGATGACTGTATTAGTGTGTGTTTCTGTTTCTTAATTCAAGTAAGGACTGCAGACTTTGGATTTTTCAAGTAGTTCCTACTTTTGCCGTCAAACGCCACCGTCAACAACTACTAGTTCAGAACTTTGGCTACTAGAAGCCACCGCAGTCGGCTCCTGGCGACGAACGTAGGAACCTGAGCGTTGTTTACATTTGTTTACATTTTTTCTCACAGGTGTAATTAGTGAAAGGTTCTTTAACATGCCATAAATCTATGACATGGGACCGCCGGCTTTACTTCCCCTCCGAAGGAAGGCAAACTGAGGGATTTTTAACGCTCTTTAAAAATCCGACGACTTCGGCCGGGTTTGAACCCGCGATCTCGGGCATAGAAGCTCAGCACGCTACCAACTACGCCACCGAAGCCGCTTTGATCAAATGTATGTACATATGTACATATTGTGCCCTTGTATATAACAGCGTCGTATATACGAGAATCAAACTTCGGGGAGCGTTCAGTCCGGATATGCTTTCACAAGAGCTCAAATACCAGACGGCTGCTTACAAATACAAGGACCATATGCAAAACTATAAACTAAGAAATGAGTGAAAAACAAATAAAATTACCACCATTTAATAACTGAATAAAAACAACAAAACATAAAAAATAATATAAACAAAGTCCACCCTGAACTTTACTCTCACAGTACAATAATTTACACAGATCTGAGTGGCCTAGAAAGGTCCACTCCAAAGAAATAAAATTGTGGATCAAATTCCACTTGTCTGATTAATATGTATGCACGCGTATAACTACGCTAGAGAAGAAATAAGTACTTTTGATGGAGATTCGCTCACAGATGGAACAGCCAATATGCTTGCAAACCCCCATACTGCAAACCATTATTATGGCTTTATGGGACACACTCGAAGAATATCTTACCAACAATTAAAATTTTACTGACACACGCAACCATTTTAAAATTTATAAACTAATTGATCTCCATCGAGATCGCAGTGAGTCAGGAAACTCCCAGCAAAACAGAAGCTTGCCCAATGGCTCAATTGCTCAACACATACATGACAACAACGTGGCCGAACATCGAGACCACCCGAGGTCAAAGAACATGACAATAATTAAAACAAGAAATAAGATGCCTAAAATCCGATGATATTTACATGAAATAAAAGCATGAATAAGCTAACACGCTGGGACTCGATCAATCAAAACGCGAACAGCACCCATTTACCGATTACAATTCTTTTATCATTAAACAGGCTTTATTTTAATATAAGATAAACATTTACGAAGAACGGAGACCTGGTCCGTGGATACTAATGAGCACAGCTTGCTCCTTATCTGATGGAGTGCGCCGGGTAGAAATACCTTCACTTACCACTCATTAGCGTCAGTGTTCAAAACCAGCCCTCCTTGTCGAAGCTTTGAGTCATGCTATTTATAACAAGAGACTAGACAGTCCCGTTCCGCCACCTGTTAATCGCGACACATAAATTCACACACTTCTTGTCAATTCCAAAGAATTGCAAGACATCGTAGAAGGGGATTCCAACATTTTCCTCGCAAGGATTAAATGCTTAACCTGGCCAAAGCTTCAGACAGAAACCAGGGTTCCCGAAAACTCCTATCCCATAAAACATATATTTGCAGACTCAACAAAGCATTTAGGGCAGAACACAACACAAATCTACCACGGGCCGACACTCCAATCAAATATCATAGATTTTGTGTACCAAGACACTAAAAGGGAAACTTCATCAACAAATAAAGTCATTGGGCATATGACCCCTACTTAACAAAAATGCAACAAACGGCAATTAACACACAAGCCTGTGTAACAATAAAAATCTATACAATAAAAAGATTTCCCACCAATTCTATTATCTACTCTAGTTAATTCAGTTTCGCTTCTGTTATGATATCGGTTCCCAATTTGTGTCGCTTAGGCGCGCATTTTACGGTAGCGAAGCGCACTCGAGTACGCTTGCCCCGTGTACTTGACATCAACAAAAAAAATAATCTTCATACAGATAGAATACATGCCACGTTGCTCATGAACTAAACTAAAGTGTGTCAGTACCACAAACCAACTATAATAAAACACGAAGACAAAAAATAAAATAAAATATTTACACAAAATAATATGTTCCCACAAAACCATAACCAGTTTGTCAAATAATTAAATTATTTAGTACTTATTCCTCTTTCTGCGTCGTCTCATCGAACATCGCCTGACATTCTCTCTCCAAAGTGTTTAGCTCATCTCAGACCACATGGAGCCGTAGAAACGTTGGTTCGATGTCTTTCTCTGGGTCTGGAGTTCCATCTTGACGTTGAATAAAAATAAAAAATAAAATGTTATTTATAGTCACACGTAATTTTCTATCTAAATTTTGCCAATAGTTACTTTATTCACCATTTGTCTAGTGCAAAATTAAATGTAGACTTTCCCTAATAGTTGTAGTCGTGGGAGACTACTAAAATCTTACCGATACACAAATTTCACACTCAGCTGTGCGCACACAACTTTATTATAATATTTTCAATAATGACCCTATCTCTGATAAATTTAACACAGTATATCTTCACGGTATGGAAAAGAATAAGTGATCACCTCACGGTGTCACCAAGAATCAACCACCTCGTCACTCAGACGACAGTATTTATGTGAATTTAGCAAAAGGACGGAGGGAGAGGGAAATCTATCACTAACTTCTATAATAATGCGACTATTGGCATGCAACAGGTATCAAACAGTTTGAAAAATTATACAGGTCACAATGGGGCTATCGTGCTCTGGAATCGATCATAGATTTCGTTAATCCAATCTTTCCCGCTTTCAACTTCAAGCCGGCGTCAGACGCTCCCTTGGCGCTAAAATTTGTGACCCTCTCTGATTGGTAGTTCATGACGTCAATATCGCAGTTTAGAACAGAAGCCTCTGTCCTATGATTGGTTGAAAGTTCCTCTCATCTCTCTCATCCAGCAACTATCTTACTCGTAACGCTAGGGTGACAAAGAAATTACGGTCTGAAATGAGTCAGGACCCCAACACACCTTTGTCTGATAAAGTGTCTGTCAAACATTCCGATCTCGTCACTCCTTTGTTTCAGGACTGGGCATGTTCAAACGTACTGTCTCCAAATAAGCTTGATATTTCGCAATCCAGTCTGGCCTTCCTGTATGATTCTGGCAGTAAAATCAGAATATAATGAAATGAATAATTAGAATCATTAATATGCGTAGCTTATTAAGGGTTCACAACTCCCTTAGTTGGGAAAAATCGAACTTAGGGATAAAGTCGATTTGTCTTCCCTAAGTCACATGGTGCAGATACTGGGTTAGCCTCCCTTCAAAGTGCTCAGTCAGTCCGCCTCTGCTAGTTGACAAGTGTTTTCCTCGTTCCAATGTTTACATTCTCGCCCATTCATTAGGACAGTACCAGTCTGCTGCTCACTTGCCCAGCGCTTCGCCTGGGGCTATTTGTTGCTTAAAGACTATTCCCCTCTCTGTTTCTCGTCTGTCGACATACCTGTCAACTCTGCTTGCTTCAAGATGTAAACAGGCCAGACGCTAATCACTTCCTCGATGTCGTGCTGGCTTCTGCTTGCCCCCCGTTTACTTGCATGATGTTGGACGATCACGTATTTAAATCGCTGCATTACTTCCAAGATTCCTCACGATGCTGAACGGTTTTCACTCCTCCAAGCTGCCATCCTCTTCCTATCTCCCACGTGTTGCCATCTTTTTCCTCTCTCCCACGTGTTGCCATCTTCTTCCCTTAGTATTGACCAGTTTTTCGGATCGCACCGGTGTTTCTCTTCCCCACCGGGCTGCGTTCTCTAATGCCCCGTGCCGCTAATCTTTGTTCGTCTTCCTTGCTGGCTTCGCTATTTGCTTGTTCTCCATGCAGCTGATCCAAGTGTCTCTGCGTCTCTATGTGCATGGCTTCAAACCCTTGATTTGTTCTTCCTTCCTCATTGTAGGTGTCGGGATTTTTCCGCTTGTCAATTGCCTGTTTCCAACGTCCTTGTTCATTTCCCTCGTTTACATGAACTTCCTCTAAGTATTTCTGCGATTTAGAATGCCTATCGTTCCAGTCGTCTCGGTAGCTTCTAGAGTCCTCACGATTCTGAAATCTGCGGTCGTGCCATCTCTGATTTTCATTCCGATCGCCCCATCTCCTGTATGGTACATCTTGTCTCCGATTGTCCCTCCATTGTTGAAATCCTCGTTGTTGGAATCTATTCTGTCCTTGGAACTGTCTGTTGTTATTACGGTTGTTATCGTACTGTTGGCGCTGTCTATTCTCGACATCATCCTGACCTCTCACGGGTGTTGAAATGTTTGTATTTGTATTGGTAGCCTGGGATCTTGTGTTTATCTGGCTCGGCTTAATCACCTCGGTTGTATTTACCATTTCGACCTGTCTTCCAACTCTATTGTGTAAGTGGGACGTGGTTTCATCTATCTGGCGCAGGATCTGTTCAGCGTGTACCGCGTCTGAAACGTTAGCTGCGACCAATACCTGCTGAACGTTAACGGGAAGCTGGCGTCCGATAGTCATGACTAGCTCGGCCTCACTTAAAGGATTATCCAGATCTTTAAATTTAAGGAGCTGTGATGAAAAAAAATCTGAATACTTAGTTTGCTGAGTAGATTGGTACTTTCTGGAGTACAATTCCATTCTTAACCCCTGTTGATATGAAGACGACCAATATTTTCGAAGGAAAGCATGCTTGAATGCATCTACGCTTTCAAACGTGTATTTGAAGCTCAAGTACCACGTTAAAACATTTCCAGTTAAAAAAATTTCCATCATGCGCAGTTGCCGGGCGGGAGCTATATCATTATCATTATAATAATGTTCGACTTCCCGCAAGAATGCCTTGGGTGTGACTCCAGAATTTTCCATAAACTTGACCGGTTTGAATTCATTAGAACGGATGATTTGTACAAGTTGAGGGTGCTGATTACCGTCATGGGGTGTAGAACTTCTCCCTATGTGATTACGAAATTCTTCCGTGTTCCGAGCAAGTGGACTTTCCGTGTCAACCTGACTACCAGTTGAATGAGTCGCCCCCGGGCTATCTCTGTCTCCATCTCTCCCCTTCACGCCTAATGACCCTGCATTATGTTCCATAGAAAATAATTCTGCTTTTATCAGCCTGTCACCTTGTTCTTTAAATTTTGCTTTTATCTCATCTTCTAACGTCTGTATCCGTGTGTGGTTCTCCCCCAGCTTCTTAATTACCGCCAACCTTTCTTCCTTGGAGTCCTTACATAATTTTTGCCAATCCTTTCTAACGTTTTCTATCTTCAGATTATTAGTGTCCTGGCTCACTTCGATCCGTTCCAAGCGATCCTCCACGCGTACATTGTTTTCATCAATAGTGGCTTTTAATCCCTCCCGGTCCACTTCTGCATTTTTCCAGCGATCTGTTGATTGGTTTTCGAGACGGTCTATGTCTTTTATAAGGCCGGTCACGTTTTCATCTACCGCCTTTATCTGTTCCTGTATAACTACGGTTATTTTCTCCACTTTATTAAATCTGTTTTGTAACCTGTCCTGTGCAGTTATAATTTCGCTATTTTTAGTTGTGCATGCCAATTCAATCTGTGCCAATTTTGCCAGAACTGTATCGTCTAAGTTATTACGTTTAGCGTTAAACTGGTCCTCAAGTTGTTTTATCTGTTTAACCTGCTTCTCATTGTTCTTACTTACATCTAAGGCGAGTAGTATAAGCTGTTTCCTTGTATGTTCTTTCATTTCAACCACTACATTATCGAGTTGCTCAGTGTTACGACTGTTTTGCGCGTCTAGTTGAGAGTTTATTGATTCACTTTGTTGTGTCAATTGAGAACTAATATTATCATTCTGTAGAGCTAATTGTGTATTAATACTATCATTTTGAAGCGCTAATTGTGTGCCAATAGATTCATTAATTTGGGTTTTGATCACCGCTGACTGTTCAACCCTACTACTGTCTATTTGTGCCTTAAATGTTTCACTCTGTGCTATTAATTCCGCTGATTGTTCAGCCCTGCTACTGTCCATTTGTGCCTTAAATTCAGCCGTCATCTCCTGCCGTAACAACACCATTTGCTGCTGAGTGCGTGCCGCAGCGCTCTCTACAACCTGTCTTATTTCGTCTAAAGAAGCCATCACCACAATACACTTGAGAAAATAGAGAAAATGCCAATTGGCGATGTTCTCCGATACGTGCATACATATTAACACACATTTATATCAATTTACACATACTCAGTTCGTTTAAATTTATAAACACAATCCCATTAATCCAATAGCATCCCTGAGTATCCTTCATTTTACATAATTTAAAACTTAACCCACACATTCAGTTATTAAATGCTAGCCTTACAAAACGCTACAAGAACAGACTAATTAATCAAGTATTAATTGCCTTGGAAAAGCTACACGCCTTCCTATTACATTCATGGAGTTGTCTTTCTAAGCAAAGCTAATTTTTATCATTAATATGGGCGCCCAGTTTCACGATATTATCTTTACAATTAATGCAAGAAACAAAAACGTGTACTGTATTTTACATTGCAACTCCTGATTTTACTGTATAATTCACTCACTTGGCGGTAATACCTTCGCCATAACTACGTTACTTAAAATTATCACATTCGGTGATTCAAATACTGTCACATTCTGCCTCCACTTGTGGCGTGTCAGTTTATCAAAAAAATGCGCTAGAAAAGCCTAAAACAGTGAAATGCCCCACGTTGGGTAATGCCAGCGTTGCCTATGTGCCCTTGTATATAACAGCGTCGTATATACGAGAATCAAACTTCGGGGAGCGTTCAGTCCGGATATGCTTTCACAAGAGCTCAAATACCAGACGGCTGCTTACAAATACAAGGACCATATGCAAAACTATAAACTAAGAAATGAGTGAAAAACAAATAAAATTACCACCATTTAATAACTGAATAAAAACAACAAAACATAAAAATAATATAAACAAAGTCCACCCTGAACTTTACTCCCACAGTACAATAATTTACACAGATCTGAGTGGCCTAGAAAGGTCCACTCCAAAGAAATAAAATTGTGGATCAAATTCCACTTGTCTGATTAATATGTATGCACGCGTATAACTACGCTAGAGAAGAAATAAGTACTTTTGATGGAGATTCGCTCACAGATGGAACAGCCAATATGCTTGCAAACCCCCATACTGCAAACCATTATTATGGCTTTATGGGACACACTCGAAGAATATCTTACCAACAATTAAAATTTTACTGACACACGCAACCATTTTAAAATTTATAAACTAATTGATCTCCATCGAGATCGCAGTGAGTCAGGAAACTCCCAGCAAAACAGAAGCTTGCCCAATGGCTCAATTGCTCAACACATACATGACAACAACGTGGCCGAACATCGAAACCACCCGAGGTCAAAGAACATGACAATAATTAAAACAAGAAATAAGATGCCTAAAATCCGATGATATTTACATGAAATAAAAGCATGAATAAGCTAACACGCTGGGACTCGATCAATCAAAACGCGAACAGCACCCATTTACCGATTACAATTCTTTTATCATTAAACAGGCTTTATTTTAATATAAGATAAACATTTACGAAGAACGGAGACCTGGTCCGTGGATACTAATGAGCACAGCTTGCTCCTTATCTGATGGAGTGCGCCGGGTAGAAATACCTTCACTTACCACTCATTAGCGTCAGTGTTCAAAACCAGCCCTCCTTGTCGAAGCTTTGAGTCATGCTATTTATAACAAGAGACTAGACAGTCCCGTTCCGCCACCTGTTAATCGCGACACATAAATTCACACACTTCTTGTCAATTCCAAAGAATTGCAAGACATCGTAGAAGGGGATTCCAACATTTTCCTCGCAAGGATTAAATGCTTAACCTGGCCAAAGCTTCAGACAGAAACCAGGGTTCCCGAAAACTCCTATCCCATAAAACATATATTTGCAGACTCAACAAAGCATTTAGGGCAGAACACAACACAAATCTACCACGGGCCGACACTCCAATCAAATATCATAGATTTTGTGTACCAAGACACTAAAAGGGAAACTTCATCAACAAATAAAGTCATTGGGCATATGACCCCTACTTAACAAAAATGCAACAAACGGCAATTAACACACAAGCCTGTGTAACAATAAAAATCTATACAATAAAAAGATTTCCCACCAATTCTATTATCTACTCTAGTTAATTCAGTTTCGCTTCTGTTATGATATCGGTTCCCAATTTGTGTCGCTTAGCCGCGCATTTTACGGTAGCGAAGCGCACTCGAGTACGCTTGCCCCGTGTACTTGACATCAACAAAAAAAATAATCTTCATACAGATAGAATACATGCCACGTTGCTCATGAACTAAACTAAAGTGTGTCAGTACCACAAACCAACTATAATAAAACACGAAGACAAAAAATAAAATAAAATATTTACACAAAATAATATGTTCCCACAAAACCATAACCAGTTTGTCAAATAATTAAATTATTTAGTACTTATTCCTCTTTCTGCGTCGTCTCATCGAACATCGCCTGACATTCTCTCTCCAAAGTGTTTAGCTCATCTCAGACCACATGGAGCCGTAGAAACGTTGGTTCGATGTCTTTCTCTGGGTCTGGAGTTCCATCTTGACGTTGAATAAAAATAAAAAATAAAATGTTATTTATAGTCACACGTAATTTTCTATCTAAATTTTGCCAATAGTTACTTTATTCACCATTTGTCTAGTGCAAAATTAAATGTAGACTTTCCCTAATAGTTGTAGTCGTGGGAGACTACTAAAATCTTACCGATACACAAATTTCACACTCAGCTGTGCGCACACAACTTTATTATAATATTTTCAATAATGACCCTATCTCTGATAAATTTAACACAGTATATCTTCACGGTATGGAAAAGAATAAGTGATCACCTCACGGTGTCACCAAGAATCAACCACCTCGTCACTCAGACGACAGTATTTATGTGAATTTAGCAAAAGGACGGAGGGAGAGGGAAATCTATCACTAACTTCTATAATAATGCGACTATTGGCATGCAACAGGTATCAAACAGTTTGAAAAATTATACAGGTCACAATGGGGCTATCGTGCTCTGGAATCGATCATAGATTTCGTTAATCCAATCTTTCCCGCTTTCAACTTCAAGCCGGCGTCAGACGCTCCCTTGGCGCTAAAATTTGTGACCCTCTCTGATTGGTAGTTCATGACGTCAATATCGCAGTTTAGAACAGAAGCCTCTGTCCTATGATTGGTTGAAAGTTCCTCTCATCTCTCTCATCCAGCAACTATCTTACTCGTAACGCTAGGGTGACAAAGAAATTACGGTCTGAAATGAGTCAGGACCCCAACACACCTTTGTCTGATAAAGTGTCTGTCAAACATTCCGATCTCGTCACTCCTTTGTTTCAGGACTGGGCTTGTTCAAACGTACTGTCTCCAAATAAGCTTGATATTTCGCAATCCAGTCTGGCCTTCCTGTATGATTCTGGCAGTAAAATCAGAATATAATGAAATGAATAATTAGAATCATTAATATGCGTAGCTTATTAAGGGTTGAATATATACAATATAATTTCTGGACAAATGTGCATAGTCACAAGTTCGTACGATCTTACAACTCTAGGTCTAGTTCTTTGACCAATTCAACTGCTTCATCCGATGTAAGATGAATGTCCTTTATTGTTCCTTTGAAAGATCGAAGAGGACAGTCAGCAACAATATGATGGATTGACTCTGATAATGCACTGCAGAGTTATCCCATCCCCATTTATGCAGTAGATAGCCACATCTGCCTTGTCCAGTTCGAATCCGGTTGATGATCCTCCACTGGCGCCTGGGGAGATGGAATCCTTGTATCCGGTTAGAAGAGTTGTCAACGAGATGTTTATTTACCACTGAAGACTGCTCCCATTGACTTTTTCATGAGTTGTTAACTTGGAAGGAGCATCTTTCATGGTTGACTGCTGTACGCCATGGTGGTTTCCTTGATTTCAAGCGTTGGTGCAAGATCTTGGTGAATGGGTAGCTGGGGATTCTGCCGAATGTTTTTCCATACCTTTAGGAGAGCTTCTGATCTTCTTAGGACTGGAGGTGGAATGTTGCTGAGAGCAGGCAACCAAAGTGTGTTCGTGCTCCGAATACAACCTGTGATTATTCGCATTGCTTGATTGAGTTGCACATCTATCTTCTTAGTGAGAACACTATTGATCCAGGTTGGACAGCAATATTCAGCAACAAATTATGATAAAGCTAAGGCATGGGATCTTCGAACTTGAGTATTAGCTCCCCATGTTGTACCAGCAAGTTTCTGAAGAATATTATATCTTGTTTTGATTTTTGCAGCCATATTTGAGAGATGCTGCTTTCAAGTCAGCGTCCTAACTAGTGTTATTCCAAAGTATTTTGGTATACGGTAACAGTTGGCCCCTGAATCTGACTTCTGGTTTGTAATTAGATTGCCTGTTGCGTAGGTGGAATGCAGATACAACTGTTTTCTGAGAGTTTAGGTGGAGGCACTATTTCTTGAAGTATACATCCAAGGCTTCCAGATCAGTGGATAAATTAGTTTCGGCATCAGAAAAGTCAGAGCGCTGAGTCACCAAACGAATGTCATCAACATACATGAATTTTCTTGAAGATGTTTCAGGTAAGTCGTGTAAGTACAGACTGAAAAGGAAGGGAGCCAAGACAGAACCTTGAGGTAAACCATCCTTTAGTTTCAACACTCTGCTTCTGTCATTGTCAGAGTAGATCTGAAAGTATCTATTGTTTAGCACATTGTTAATCAAGGCCGTAAGTTCACGACATGGGATAATACTCACGAATTTCAATAGGAGACCTCTCGCCAACCAGTATCATAGGCAGCTGATAGATCCAAAAAAATTCCTCTCGGCACGCCGGAAGGAGGAGGTAGATTTCACCGGGCAAACTAGGGGATAGGCTATAATAGGCAAAATATGCAGGTTTTCGTAGGAGGATCAGACCTCATTTATTGCGAGAAAGTATTTTACAATTGGAGGTTATTTAACATTTTTTCGTCTTTCTATGCATACTTTTAACATTTTTTTACTGTCTTATGGGGATGGTAACCTTCTTGTCATTTGGGCTTAATTTTTATACTTGTGATCACACTGTCCTTATGCAAGGTTTGGAACTAATGTGTAACTATCTAACAGTCTGTTACTTCTTCACGCAAAATTTTATCTCCCGCAGAGATGTTGGCTGGTTCCTCAGTTTAGGGGCTGCGACAAGGTGGTCATGTAACCCCGTGTACATTGGGTATGTGTAGAATCTGTCTGATAAACGGTGTTATTTGTGATGACTGTATTAGTCTGTAATTCAGGTAAGGTCTGCAGACGGTCAATTTTAAGTAGTAGTACCTAATTTTGTACCAAATACTAACGTCAACGACACCTAGCTGTGAACTTGGCTGCTAGATGCCACCGCAACCAGCGACTTGCAACGAATGTTGTAACTTCCCCTCCGAAGGAAAGCATGCTGACGGATTTTTAGCGCTCTTAGAAAATCCGGCGATTTTGGCCGGCTTTGAACCAGCACCTTGGGCATAGAAGTTCAGCATGCTACCAGTTAGCCGCTTCCCTCATAGTCAGATGGAACAAGAAGTTCCGTGACGAACTAAAGAGCCTACTTTTCTTAAAATTAAGATTCATGCCATAGATTAATCTACAGTATATGAACCTATCTAGAATAATGACGAAATTAAGTGGGTAATATCGAAATGTCTTAATTAGTTCGAAATAAGGTATACTAGGCATAATGTAGCCTAATAGAGCAATACAGTTGGCAGCTCTGGTGACTGAATATATTCTAACTTCCATCTCCTAAGGTACAGAATACAAAATGTGGTTGAAGTCCAAAGGACGTTACATGGATTTAGAGATTGGATCTATTAGTACACGTAAAAGCATGTTGGCAACAATGTCATGCGGGTGCTGGTCAGAAATAATCTGAAATATTATATATTTTTGTGCCAATTTTGGATGAAATCCATTTGTTGGTATAGAAGTTACATGTATTTAAAAATTGGTCCTATCAGCAGGCTTAGAATCATGTTGGTAGAACTGACGTATATAAGTTACTCCAAATTAATGTAAAATGTCGGGTAATTTACGTGTGCATAGTTTAAAGCTGTCGGCTTGCATACTTTCTGATATATTTGGATACAAAATAGAGAGCAATTATTAACAGTTGGCAGCCCTGGTGGCTCTTAAGAATACACTCAGTCATATATGTTTATGTACACATATTACATGCAAAATTTGGTTGAAATCCAATTGACAGTGTAGAAGTTATATGCATTTAAAAATTGGACTTATCAGAAGGCTTAAAATTATTTTGGCAACGCTGTCATGTATGGTCACCTGGAAATTAAACTGAAATAGTATTATCTACATGTGTGCCAATTTTAGAATAGCTCCCATGTATACCTTCCATGATATCCAACATGGAGCTCAAATTTCTAGTGCGGTTTTTTTAGCAGTTGGTAGCACTGGCATCTTCTTCAAATATGGGCCTGATATATTCCGGTATACATCTTTACTCATACTAAATTTGGTTTCGATTGCTGCAGCCGTTTAGGAGTTGATACGGGGGGGGGGGACACACACACACACACACACAGCCAGACAGACAGAAGGACAGATAGACAGACAGAAGGACAGACACATTTTCCCGGATATATCTTATAAGTCTACTTTTTCCTCATTTTTGAAAAGTGTGAAGAGTAGGCTAAAAATGAATGTGATCTCGTCAATGGCGTTGTCTTGGCAACCTCTGATAGATCATCCCTTATCAATTTAAAAGCGTTGTTATGGTAACCTCTGATGGCACTTGGCATTTTTTTAAATTCCGAAATCATTTTTCTCATCCCTTGGCGTAATGGTGGGTCATATCAAAAATTCTTTCAGACAAAAGTTTTAGATAATTATTAGGGGAATATTTTCCATTTTGTACAGTTTTGATATTGTGCCTATTAAGAGAGATATGATTAATGTTTCCCGAAAAACCCACTTTTTTCCACCACTTTGGTCAATGGTTGGTGCTATCAAAAAACTTATTTTACATAAATTTTTGGCACTTATCCGAGACATATTATGAACTTTGAATGGATTCGATATTTCACGTATTAAGAGAGTTATAGCGAAATTTCACTTTTTCGAAAAAAGCCCGCCATTTTCACCCCCTTCGACCGATCTTGCCCATTAACGAACTCGACCGAGATTTTATAGGGATACATATTATGTAAAAAATTCAAAGTGATTGGTGCAAAATTACGGCAGTTATCGTGTCCACAAAAAACTGATATATATATATATATAGATAGATAGATAGATAGATACATATATACATAAATTATATATAAACTTTTGAACTGACGGTGGTTTTGGGGTCTGGGGGATGTGAAACGCGAAGATATGTCGAAATTTTCCGGAAGTCGAAACATGGGACCCATTGCAATAGTTAGCTTTCTAATGAAATCTACCTAAAAGCAGCCACACTTACAGATTTCTTCTCAAACCCATTATCAATGTACGTCCAAAGAGACAGTACCTGATCGTTACAACTTCTTCCAGGCCTGAATCCTGCTTGCTCTATAGAAATGTGGTTATTGATTACCGTATTTCAAAAATTCCATTATAAATCAGACGTTCAAAGAGTTTGTATGTGACACTTAAAAGTGCTATTGGACGATAGTTTTCAACTTTTGTAGGATCATTGTTTGGTTTCAGTATGGCTATTATTTTTGTTTTCTTCATCAGAGGTGGGATGTTTCCATTTTGTAGGATATTTGAAAAGAAGTTGGTTGACCATTTTACTGTAGCTGGTCCACAGTGAGCCATAAATTCAGGGTAAATTCCGTCAAATCCAGCTGCCTTACCAAGTTATATACTTTTAATTGCATCTTTAGTTTCTTCTTCTAGGAATGGAATGGAGAATTCAGAAGACTGTAGGGCTGTTCTTTTCATGGTGTTCAACTGTGATTTAATCTCCCTTTTGGTTCGCTTGTCTTTTGCGTTCTTGGAAACTGATACTAGATGTTTAGCAAACTCATTCAAACTGATGTTAGTCTTTGATCATTTAGTTACAGGGTTTGATGAATCTAATTTCCTAATGATGGACCGGGCTTCCCTGCTAGAGTGCGTGTAATCTTGGGATACTACTGTTTTATGCCAGATCTTTCTTCGACTCTCATCCAGGGATTGGAGGAGACCTGTTGCATTGTCAAAATTAGGATGTTCTTCATATTGTCTTAGTAATTCCTCACTCTCTGCACTCCAACCTGTGATGTACTCTTTGCGGTAACCTCTAGGAATGCATCGTTTGACTGCACCTTTAATAACCCCAACAAATCTGCTGTAGTTGTTGAACGTTGGTTTGATCCATCTGATATTGGAGTCTGTTTGATTTGCAAACTGAGTCCAGTTGGCTTCCTTGAAGTTCCATCTCGGTTTGGGATGAGATCGTATAACAGGTATAGACATTCTCACCTCCAAGATAACAACGATTTTCGTACAACCGGCATGATAAGGCCGGGAGTGAAAGAGGCTTACTGCATGGACCGTGAAACTATTTAAACTCCATCTCCCGCCAAGTGTAGGGGTGGTCCATTCTCTTTGCTGCTATTTTTTGTTTATTGATGTCAGTAGGGGGAGCAGTGCCGGTTTAAAATAGTGACACTAGCCGCTAGGCTACGCTGACTTTTTATGTATATTTCGCGAAACCATGGGCATGCGACATATCGTTGACCTCGGGCTGACGTGCTCTTTCCTATGGACCACTCGTTATATTTTTCATTTTTTTTTGAAACATTTTGTTTTTGAAAATAGGTGATAGTTTGAAAATCAAACATGATAGAACGTTGTGCCATGATGCAAACGAATGGTCTCTATGTCCTTTATATTTTATAATAAAACGTTTTTATTTTTGATGGTTTTTTGAAAACAGTCCAATTTTGAAATTCCTATATTTTGGAAACTAGGAATTTTACAAAAAAGTTTGTTTGACGTAAATGAATGGTCTCTACCCCCTCTATCTAAAGAATAAATTTCAAGCCTCTAGGACTAAAGATGTGCAGTAGTGTCAATTGGACAGTTCTGCTTACCAGCCTACTTTCCTACGAACTTTGCCGATATCTCCCGAACTCATAGTCGGATTTTAACAAACAAGGTATTGTTGGCGTTGGTAGGACGTCCTCTTGGCTATGAATGTAGGTTATGTTGGTATTTAAAAAAAATTGAAAATGTTTATTTTTTGGATTGGCGCTATTTTGGAAACGGTGAATTGGAAACAAGTTTGTTTGACGTTAATGAAAGGTGGGTATGCTCTCTAGGCGGACAGCAAGTTTCAAGGGTGTAGGAGGTAAAACAAAATGATAGCCTACTTTCTCGTGAACATTGGTGATCATTGGCGAACGAATGGTCGGAATTGAACAAATGAGGTGTCGTTGGACTCGAGCTGACGTCCTCTTTCCTATAGACCACTCGTTATCTTTTCAGTTTTTTGGAAAATTTTTGTTTTTAAAAGTAGGCTTTAGTTTGAAAACCAAACATGATAGAATATTATGCCATAGTTGAAGCGAATGGTCTCTATGACCTTAATTTTTTTATAATAAAACTTTTTTATTTTTGAGATTTTTTGAAAAAAATTTAATTTTGAAAATCATATATTTTGGAAACTAACACGTTGACAAATAAGTTTGTTTGACATAAATGAAAGATGCCTACCCTCTCTACCATGAAAATAAATGTCAAGTCTCTAGGACAAAAAACTATGCATGTTAAAACTTTTTAATTTTTTTTGAAACTAAAAGCGTGTTTGTAGACAGAGAGAGCCGGTAGCGCAGGGCGTGTGTTCCAACGAGGCTATGATTGGCCATGGTGGATATGGGAAATGGCTATTTCGACGGGGCAGCAGGGCGAGGGGTCGCTTTTCGATATTTTCCTATGACGAACGAATGAAGGCGAATATTTTTTCAAATTAATCCCTCATGGCGATCGTTAAAACTGGTTGGTAAACGGGTCATGGGTAACATGACAAATTCATAATGCTATGAGACGAATAAAAAGCGGGAAACGTTTGATAGTTGTCATTAAGAACTTTAAGAAGAGGAAGAAGAAGAACTTGCTTTGTATGCTTGTTTGTTTTTTTGTTTGTTTGTATGTATGTATGTCTGACTGGCGGCCAGATCGGAAAGAGTATCTTCTTGAGGCATGGCTAGTCGGCTAACAGAATGGAATGTCAGTCAAGCTAACAACACTGCTGTCATATGATAGCAAGTGGAACCACGTGGCAACTCTATAAAATGGTGATAACGGCTAGCCAGGCGAGCCGAGCAGCAACAGTGCAGGCAGGGGCCCCGCAGTGAGGAAAGGGGGAGAGAGAGGGGAAAGGGTGAACACAAAGAGAGAAAACAGGAAATCACGTGACCACTGCAGAGCCAGCCAAGAGCAGTGAGGGACGAGAGCAGAGGACCGCGGGGAGGTGAGGGGTTGGGTAAGAGAGTATTGAGCATGTCACTGCACATTGCGCGTCGTTCCTATGGTAAACGTTCTGTGTTAACATAGGCTGTGTCTTATCTGTATAAAATAATTGCATTCGTGTGCTTAACCCCAGTTGGTTACTGTATTGGATACATTATATATCTGAGGTAAGTGCGAGATTAACACTGTTTAGTTTATTTTATGCTAATGAAGGTTTAAATTATTATTATTGGTTTACCATTTTATTGATGGATTGTTTTTATTTTGTTTGTTTTAGATAATCTGCATACCTGTTGTGGGAGAGATAAACCCCATTCCACTGAAGCCTAGGAGAAGGGAAAAGCAGGGCTTTTTACAAAGCAAGGTAAGATTTTTTGAAAATGATATATATAAAACCTGTTTTTTTATATTTTATTTATTTTTGTTTATGAAAGATGCTATTGCGAATGGATATACTCATGGTGGTTTATTTTATTTCTTTTTTAGAGTCTGAGCCTGACAACTGCTGTTGAGAACGCGTGTGTTTGGGGCCATTACTGAAAAGTCTACGGCTGAAAACTTGGGTGAGATTGTTTTTTTTTTCTTTCTAAAAATCATGTCTTATGCCAATGCTACCGATAGCTTAACTTGGGAACCCATTGAATCCTGTTTTAAAAAGCGTTGTTGCTCTGGCCACGTAGTGAATGTTAGTGAGAGTTTAATCCCAAAGACTTTGTGGAATCATGTTTTGAAATTTTTAAAGAACAAATTTGTACAGCGCAAGCTTGCATACGGCTTTAAAGGTCAATACACAACTCGTGTGCAATTTCATATATAAAACAAGGACGGTGAGCATTAAAAAAAAATATATTGGCAGTAAAATGCAAGAGCTTTTGATAGCCAATAATCTGAAAGAGTGGTATCAAAGCCATGTGGTGAATGCCTTGCTATCAAAATTTGATAAACTGCAACAATGACTGAGTGGTCTAGCATTAGACAAAATTCATTATCTACAAATCAACATTTGTCATTTCAATCCGTTGAATGCTGGGTCTAGCTATATTGAAACACCACCAGCGATTGCCTGCCGGAGAGCGGTGGTGAATATAAAGAATCATGACAATGATTGCTTTCTGTGGGCTGTGGCTGCGTATTTGCAGCCGGTACAACAGAATAGTTGTTGGCCAGGAATGTATAGAGCCAAGTTTGATGAATTAAAACAAACATTAAATTTAACTAGAGTATCGTTCCCTACGGACTTAACGGAAATCCATAGGTTTGAACAAGACAACCAGGACTTTTCGTTCATGGTGTATGGCCTTGATGGTGATAAGATTGTGGGTCCTCTTTATGCCACAAAAGAACCGAAACGACACCACATTCATCTTTTATATCTGTCTTACGGAGAAGTGAATCACTATTGCCTCATTAAAAGCCTGAGTAGATTGCTAAGCAGTCAAACGTCTAAGCATGGACATAAAACACATATTTGTGATCGTTGCCTGCAATATTTTACAACCCCTACGCTTTTAGAACGTCATAGGTAGATTGCGTTTCTCAGGAAGCGGTGAGATTGATATTGCCACAAGGGGACAAGACTGTGTTAAAGTTTAAGGACATTCACAAGCGTGACACTGTCCCCTATGTGGTTTATGCAGATTTCGAAGCACTCACTACACCCATGGCGGGATGTGGACCAGATCCCACCATTAGCTCAACCACACCCATTCAAAAACATGAACCTTTTGCCATAGGATTTAATGTGGTGTGTGCCTATGACCCCACACAATCCGTTTAAAAATACCGTGAGGGGCCAGATTGTGCCAGATGGTTTTTGGATGAACTTGTTAAGTTGGCCGACCATGTACAGGGATTACTGGACCATCCAGTACCCATGAGCCTATCTCCAGAACAGCAGCAGCAGTATGAGCATGCCACGACTTGCCATATTTGCGAAAAGCCACTGATCAGTGCAGAAGACACCGTTCGTGATCACTCGCACTTTACGGGAGAGTTTCGTGGAGCTGCACATAGTAAATCCAATTTGAACTTTTCAGCTACCCGTTTCATCAGTGTCTTTTTCCACAATCTGGCAAATTATGACATTCAGTTTTTGATTCGTGAATTGGGTCATGTCAACAAGGGCTCGTTTACCGTTATCCCCCAAAACCATGAGCGTTTTACAGCCCTGACATGGCGGTTGAGCAACTTAAGCATTCGTTTTTTGGATTCCTTCAAGTTTATGGCATCCTCGCTAGACAGTCTTGTGAATGGCTTGAATGAGGAGGAATTAAAAATACTAGAATGTATTTTAATGATCCCAAGCAATTTCAATTGTGCATTCGGAAAGGTATATTCCCGTATGATTTCTGCATCAGCTGGGATGTGTTAAAGCAAAGAAATCTCCCACCACAAGAGAAATTTTACTCGAAACTAACACGCAGTACCGTTTCCGATGAAGACTATGCACATGCATGTCAAGTTTGGCGAGTGTTTGACATTAAGACGCTAAGTGAATATTCTATGCATTACCTAAAACTGGATGTATTGCTGCTCACCGATTTGTTTGAAAAATTTCGTGAGTTGTGTCAGCACATTTATGGTCTTGACCCGGCTCACTATTATACGAGTCCTGGGATCTCATTTGATGCCGCTTTAAAATACACTCAAGTGGAATTGGATTTACTCACTGATGTAGACAGGGTTCTATTGTTTGAAAAGGGCATTTGCGGGGCTTTGTGTCGCTTAACCAGCGCCATGCCGAAGCGAACAATGTCTACATGCCTGATTATTCACCAGACAAACCAGAATCGTACTTAATGTACTATGACGTGAATAATTTGTATGGTTATGCCATGAGTCAGCCTTTGCCCTAGGGCAAGTTTGCTTGGCTGACAGACAAACAAGTGTCAGAATTTGATGTAAACATGACTAGCCAAGAACCAGGCCGTGGATATGTTTTAGAAGTGGATATTGAATCCCTCATTCATGAATGATCAACATGCCGATTTCCCATTCTGCCTTGAGCAAATGGTTCCCCCTGACAGTAAAGTGAAAATTGAAAATCTTATGGGCACACTTTACAACAAAAATCGGTATGAGCTACATATCCAAATGTTGGTGCAATGTCTCGCCCAAGGCTTGGTGTTGAAGAAAATCCATAGGGGTATTTCCTTTGCCCAAAAACCATGGCTCACGCCATACATGCAACTCAACACAGAGCACCGACAAATGGCAACACAGCAGTTTGAAATTATTTTTTTCAAATTTATGAACAACTGCATCTATGGAAAGTCCATGGAGAATGACCGCAAATACTGTGACATTAAATTGGTGAATGTCTTGGAAGGACGTTACGGTACATTGCCAAGCCAAATTTGAAATCGATCAACATTATCGATGAGGATTTGGCCACTATTGAATTGAGTAGGACCAGCGTGACCATGGATAAGCCCATTTACTTGGGCCAAGTCATTTTAGACTTTTCTAAATCGGTCATGTGTCGATTCCACTATGAGTATGCCAAACGCCATTTTGAGGACGTCTCTCTTTTGTATATGGATACGGACTCATGCATATACCACATTCACCACTGCAACCCCTATGACGTCATGAGGCAGCAATGTGACTGGTTCGAAACCTCTTCGTATAGTGCTGACAACATGTTTCAGCTGCCCATAAGAAACAAAAAGGAAATGGGTGTTTTAAAAGATGAATGCGGTGATTCCATTATGACGGAATTCGTAGGTTTGGCTTCGAAGATGTATGCTTATCGCACACTAGACTGTAAGGAAGCCAAAATAGCAAAAGGTGTAGGTAGGGCAGTGGTAAAATCGCTACGTATAGACGATTACTCAGTGGTTTTACGCACTGGCAAAGCTATGTCCCATGCACAGTGCAGGATACAATCCAGCAACCATCATTTGTATCTTGTGGAACAGAGAAAACGCACCCTCGCCTCCATGGATAACAAACGTGTGTGGGCTGATGACTTGCTCACGAGCCTGCCCTGGGCTTATGACCGCAAGGAGGAGGAGGTGTGATTTCACTGTTTGTTCGTTTAGGGACATGGCTTTTTGTAACTCGTAAATTTAGTATTTTGTAAATATTGGTTTTTGTCATTGTAAATAGTATTTTTTTGCAAATAGTGGCAACAAACTTTTACCTTTTGCTCTTAAAAAAGTTCTATGCAACCTCATTTTTGTTTTTTATTTCAAATTTAACAGAGTTGGGAATTGGAATGTGGTATATAGTTTGATTCTTTTAAAGCTGTACAAAGTTGTAGTTTTTGTAAATATAAAATAAGTAATATATTTTTTTAGTAACTTAAATTCTGTTTTTGTAATGTAAATCGTAAATGGAAAATTAAAAAAAGTTCTTTTGGGATGAGTGTGCATGTGGAGAATGTGCTTTTGGGGATAAATGAAGTGGTTGTGTTTGTTCCCAAAGACAGGTGTGAATGTATGAGTAGAGAGAGAGTGCGCTAGTGTGTATGACAGGAGCAAACACGGTGAGGTAGGGTGAGTGGGGAGGGGGAATTTCCACTTATATGGTCATTTTGTTTTGTCAATAGTTTTTTTTCTTTAAAATGTAGCGGTCAATATACATTATTTTTGTAAAACAGTCTTACCTGCACTAGTCGTAGACGTCTACGTTTCTCCAAACACACATAAACTCACTGCATCATCATCATCATGGTCAAGCAATCGCATCAACATCATTGAAAAATCTCAACTTTCGACATACACCAAATGGAAAAATGTGAAAACAGCAAAATGGAAAATCCATGTTTCGATAACACCAAAATTCAAAAAACGTAAAACAGTCATTTTAAAAACTGGAATTGCTCATGTGTGAAATATAAAAATTCAAAAACATAGAACGGACATTTTTAAAAAGTGTCATCAACAAAATAGAGAATCCATATCATCAAAAACGCAAAACTTGAAAGAGACATTTTTAAAAACTGTAAATTGCAAATTGGCAAATGGCAATGTGTGAAAATGTGAAAATGAAAAATCAGCTCATCAACATTATGATTTTTAAAAATAAAAAAACATCGTGCTCTGGTAAACCTTTGTTTTTTATTTCATAACCATAGGGATTGACAAATGAAAATAGAATAAGACAAGAGTTTAGTGCTTTTCAGTCGGAGGCAACACTGAAAATATGGCTTCAAACACCACAATGAAAATAGAATACAAACACATCTCAATTCCTTAATCCTCAATTCCTTAATGTTCGTGTCCATGCATCATCAACTTTCCTTTCATAGCACTCATCAAAATCAGGGCTGCCATCCTTTCACCCACTGAGGCATCACAGGATGTGAAACGTTGTTTAGCTTTTTTCAATAACAATTTATCCGCCACATGTCTTAAACCAGGATGACTATGGCGATAAGATAGGTCATGTTCTTTGCATGCTTGATCCAAAAGATTAATGGGTACATCACCACGCTGCAAACGTTTTTCAAGATGAGTTCCAGGGCCACAAAAACGATAACATGGAAGATGGATTTCGAAAGGTAAGTATTGAATCACTTTGTTAATGACGCCACTGCCAGTACAGGTCTGACATATCCTTTTCCATCGATGGTGAAAAGGTTTGGTCTTCCTCCTCTTCTGTGGACAATGTTTGTGTTTGTTGTTGTTGCTTTTTCTCGCCTTGACACCCGTGGAATGATTCAACATAGTCTTTACACGGACTTTTATGACCGTGATACCGTTTCACTAGCTGACAAGTCGCGCACTGACGCATAGAGGGTATTTTTACCATGGCCACTTCCTTATGGTGATCGTAATCCGTACAGGGTTGCAATTCACTCAACACAGGGTCTTGAGTCCATGATTTTGGTACATGTTGCCAGATTTCTTTCACCGCGTTGGCGGCCACATAATAAATGAACGACTTGGGCAGCGCTAAGAGTTCCTCTTTGGTAAAACTGTCTAGTTTCTTTTTGCACACAAAGAACTTCCCGATGGCTTTGTCGGTAGCATTGCCTTTCCCCATGGTATCACGTGTTGTAGATGTTTACACGTCGCTTGTAGAAATCTCACTGGCGTCATTCACAGGTAAATCTTGAGTTATAATTTTGTTCAACAACTCCCAGCAGGCATGGGTGGTTAACCGATGAAAGAGATGCTACGCATGCGCTAGGGCTGTACGGGTAATGTTGCAACAGGAACAAGTATCCATCAGAGTTCGCAGGGAGGGGAAGCCCAGGTCCATGAGGTCGATACATTGACAGTAAGACGCCAAAAATGGTTGCAACCATTCACATTTTTCATTACCTTTCACAAATACTACATTGGCCGAGGACAAGTGTGTTTTCATGACTACGTCCAAATATTTATAGGAAATGGTTCCTTGATTCCAGTCTAGTTGCTTATGATTTTCAATCCACTGGGTTTGTTTGCGGTCTTTTTCACACAACAAATCAAAAGCATGGGGCGGTTTAAATAGCAAATGCGTAGCTTGCGATATCCAAAACGTGGTGCAATCGATAATGGCCACTTGTTTAAATATAAATTTGTTGTAACCAATTTTAAACCCTTGGCAATCCACAATGAGTGTGCGCAACATGTTGCCGCTTGCTTGGACCAAGTTCAACTGACGACTGACTAACCATTGGCCACTAAGGTGTGGTCACGACATGGACTTACCTGCCATGCTAGTTTGAAAAAAATTGAGGTTAGGGTAGGACAGGGGGACATGAAGAAAATAAGAATTTAAGAATTACATCATTTTATTATCATAACACGTCTTACAGGCTTTTGTCATTTTGGGATAAGGACGACACCAACTGATACAACAATATAGTCTCTTGTGTTTGTAACGTCCATAACACCGATGATGTCCCAATGTCTCTAAACTAGGCGTTTTCGATGGTGAGCTGCTCACCGAAGCACCATGGACACCATACGGTCCACACGTATCGTAACTTGTTTTTTCATCACTCAGTGACACGAGTGAGGGATAGCTTGAATGACAGGGTATATTTCCCACCTCCATTCTGCATAGGTAGGGGCAGGCAGGTGACCCGCGCTGATGTTCCTGCATGGGTTAATCGCTCTCTTGCCATTGGTCTATGATGATCGGACAAAAGGCACATTTCACTTCATCTCTTGTTTTTAAATAGAAGAATCCAGCGGCCGCCAAGGCTTGAGGGTTTATGAAAGGCACTGGCCATGATGCAAAAGTCTTGAAACGTTGTTCCTCAGAGTTTAAATTCATGGATGTGACTTCTCTTGATGTTTTAAAGCAAGACATGACTGAGCGGCTTGACGTGGGTTGACCTGTTATTTATACACTCGTCACTTGGTTGGACTGTGGATAATAGTTGACTTGTTTGTGATGAATAATCAAACAGTAGGCCGTCGTATTGGCTGGTACATTGCCATGCGTTTCAAAATCTAGTCGAAGGTCAATATTGGATGGCTTGACAGACTCTTCCAGGTAAGAACAGTCAAAGACAATCAGTGGCGCCCTTGCCATAAACGCTTTGGGTAGCAGCATGGGGCCGTTCTCTTTTTGATAATACGACCATCGAAATTTAGAAAACAAGTCGTACAGGGGGCCAAACTTATTTTTTGAATAATCAAAATCCAGTCCTTCATAGGGAAACACAGCTACGTTGAGGAAAAAACGTGCATTTCTCAATTGCACGTGATCAATTTGCGTGGCATCTTTGGTTTGTTGATACTTGCGATTCGTTTGAAAACCCACGATCATGTACAGGCCATCTGTACAGCGAGCTGTTTTTACAGACCAACTGTGTGTGTTGGTGGTGGGCAATAGCGGGTACTCATGGAGTGTCCAGCTTCTAAATTCCTTGGGTAGAGGCATATCTCTCTTTACCATTTTGAGTATGTCCAGTTTTTTGCTATCGTCAAGGGTCACATGGGGCACTTTTCATAGCAAGCGTTGTAGTTGAATTTTTGAATCTATGGGGACATTGTCAGCTCCCTTGAGTGCATTATTATCACTCTTGTCTCTCACCAGATAAAGCACTTGCCTTGCGTTGACCACAATGCGCTGGTGGTCTTCGGCAAAGCCTAAAATCAGTTTAAGAGGTAAATATCCAGTATAGGTCCCATCGGTGTGTACCATCCAGTCATTGGTCGAATCAGGGCACCAACCTGCCATGCAAAGTGTTTTACCTTCTTCCTCACTGTAAGAGGGATATAGTTTCATGACACTGGAAATACCCACATTTCGAGTGCTATCCACCACGATATCGTTAATGACATACCGCACCTCAGAAAACAGAAAGGCCATACCATGGATGGCCAACTTGGATGTGGTGGGTGTAGAGCCATCGGCTTTGGTGAGCCAACCTTCAATCTGAATGACACTTTCATGCGGCAGGGTGTAAACATCTTGGTTGTTGATAACAAATTGAATTTCATCATTGTTATTGAGTCCAGGTGTTTGAGCTTGATAGGAATGGAGATCAATTCTTACCACCCCTGGTTGCTCCTCGATGTGGTTCGCTATCTCTAGGATAGAATTCATCATGAGTGTTGACGTGGTAACCCAAATGCTGTAAAATCTGCTTATTCTTAGATGTTAACGTGTATTCACTTGGCAAGCAACTAACACTATTCCTAGACGATGTTGTTGCTTTATACACAAACTTCATAGTGGCTTTAGCACCAACATGTAAGTCACTGGTGTGGTAGAATCTAGATCAATGAGTTGTTGCTCTCTATTGATCAGTCTTAATGTTATATTACTAATACCGTCGACAGCCACAGAATGAAAAAGCACCACTGGAGGGTTTTCACGAATAATATTGCCATTTGGCGATGTCACTATAAAGTCATAAAGCGAATGCGATGGTTCTTGATTTGTGTACACGTCACCGACACATGATGGTCCTCAATGAATTTCACTTCATAGTCTGATTCATGTTTTTTGTTGGGCTCCAACACGCGTAGTTTAAATCCTAGTAATGGACCAAAGGAATCGGGGCGTGTTTTAAAGTCACTTTTGAATGTGGAGAAAATACTGCAGCGATGAGTGTTGGTATTTCCTACAAGTTCAAACTTGCGCGATCCATCGAGAAATGATTTTAGACCATACTCATTGATCAACACCACATAAATGTGTTCATAAATATCATCGATCGTGTATCCACCAGAGTTTAGGGTGAGCACAGAATCATCATAGTAAAACTTGTTGTTCACATTTTCACGTATGTTGTATATTCGATTGTACGTTTCAAGAGAAACAAGTCCCACACCATAAGGTCTTTCACTCAATTCGATAGGCGGGTAAAAGTCTAGGCTGACTTCGGGTCCACGTCCATGCAGTGTAAACGTTTTACTTTCTGCCGACATACTGTTGACGTTTTTGCTTATGCTGCGCCTTATATAAAAAAAATTAAGGACAATCGTCCAGACTGTTGGCTGTTAAACGTTTGCTCACGTTTCACATTATAATATATCTTGATCCTGTTTCCAAAATAGGCCACTAGTTCCATGGGCGGGGGCAAATTCCCAAAACTGTCAAAGTACCATACGGTGGATCCCTCTTTGACATAAGCTACATAATGCGTTCCTGGTCCTCGGTGATCATCCAAATTGACAACAGCCCTTTCCTGTTTCCAGGGTCGTGGGGGTAATTACTTTCGCATAAACACACCTCGAAAATGAGAAAGCTTTAGTTGTTTAGCATAGCTTTCCACATGTTGAAGCGTCAGGGCATGTCTTGCTGTGGCTGAGTTTTTTTTTTAATGTTTCGAAATGGTGAAATCCCAAATCCGTGTTGGTAAAAGGCTGGCTTTATACTAGCATTTCAAGCCCCCATTGCAATCGCTCCCATCGTTTCATTGTGTCGCTGCCTTTCTTTGAGTTGTTGCTTGCCCTGCTGCGTGGCTTTAATGGTTTTCGCATCTGCACTGGCACCGCCCAAAAGTGAACCCAGAGCAGCCAGACCGGCAAATAAAGCAGGTAAAAATCCCGCTCGTTTGGGGACGGGAATCACTCGCCCTTGTTTTGAACCCTGTCGCCGACGTTTAGGAATAACATGTCTCTGTGCTGCTCGAAGGGCTTTCCTTATGGTCAATACATTATTTATCACTTTTTTCTTTCGCAACGGCTTGTCCACGAATGTCTTAAGCCCTGGCTTTGCCAAGGACAAAGTCTTTTTTTTAGTCTTTCTCACCACATACCTTTGTTTCACCATGATGATAATGACCAACAACCTTTCACAAGAAAGTTTAAATCACAACTAACGTCAAATTGTTATTTTATGGCTGTATATTCCAATTCCACATAAAGTGGGAAATTGTTTATGGTTTTTCCCGCTTGCTTTTCATCCCATGTCAACATGAGATGAAAGGATAATTCGTCACCTGCATTGACCATTTCATGGTTATGGACCAACATCCTATGACCATTTATCTTTATTTGTAAATGGTTCTCATCAGGTATGCCATATTTGATGTGAATGGTTCCATCATAGTGTAATCGATAGTGGCTTAAGCCCGAAGCAAGCACATAGGTCAAGTGCTGATCATGGACTAGCCGTAAATGGTTTCTGTCATTCACAGGTTTTCATTTGTCAGATACACTAAAAATACAGATGGGATAAATTTATAAAGCCTTTTAGTTTCATAGGTCACGTAACGCTTGGTACAGACATCGTCTTCATCTTGTGGGTTTTCCACGTGAATAATCCGATGGTGATTAGAGCTATAGCCATTCACTGTAAGCTGAGGCACTTTATCATAAAACTCATACACTTTGTTATCCACATACTTTTTTGTAGTAACGTCTGTAGACACTTGGGGATGTTTTACATGGGTTAACCGCTTTTCCTTAAAGTCATAATCTCCCTGTTTTGTACGTGGCACTACAGACCTATGCACGTAGTGTTTATTAGCAGGATCTGTTTCTTGTTTAGGATCATGTATGGGGACAGACCTAGCTTTGGTCATTAACGCACGTCCAAAGACATCCATCGTCAACCTGTAATACCAGTCTACTGTTTCTATGACGAGGCTCGATGTCCTGTATATAGACAGCCTGCTAGCCAGTCTAAGCCTTAGTTGAAATGAAGATTATTAAGCAACAAGAGCCAATCCCCGTGGGGGACATGGTTTCCCATCTCTGTCCCACATCACGTGAACAACGCCATGGTTCACTGTTTCCATCTTCCATTCGCTGCATCATTGTGGGGCCTTCCGGCTGTGGAAAGACCAATCTTTTGCTAACACTCATTACAGCGCCCAATGGTCTGGGTTTCAAAATATTTATATTTTTGCAAAATCTCTCTACCAACCCCTCTACGTGTTTCTGGATCAAGTCATGTCTGGATTACAAAAAGAGAATATGGGTTATTTCACATTTTCCACGCAAGAAAATTTTATTTCACCGGATGAGGTAAAGCCTGATTCACTCATGATTTTCGATGATGTATCCACTGAACGTCAAGGCATTATTCAAAGCTATTTCAGCATGGGTCGATACAAACATATCGATTGCTTTTATCTTGGACAAACGTATTCTAAAATGTCAAAACAGTTGATTCGTGACAATGCCAATGTCATTGTTTTATTTCGCCAGGACGAGAGGAACAGTCGTCACATTTATAATGAACATGTGAATCCGGATATGACCTTTCAAATGTTTACTGAATTGTATGGCAAGTGCTGGAACACTCAACGTCATGCCTGTTTAGTGACTGACAAACAAAGTTAACTCAACCAAGGACGATATCGCTTAGGGTTTGATCATTTTATTGCTATTTAAGGCCCTGTCTCATTCCCTCTCAAGACATTTGTCAAGACACCATGGCGTTAGCAGAGAGTCAATGGAAAAAGCATATTATTAGAGCAAAAATTACTATTCGCCAAAAGTTTCGTCAATTGAAACGATCACGTGCAAATCATTCTTTGTTTATTCAACAACATTTAGCCCCTCCGCTAAAAGCCATGTTGAAACCCTCTTTCAAGCCATCTGAAACGCTACCCACCGTTTCACAATCCACGCAGACGCTGTACGAGGACCCTGAGGAAGAGGAACAGGAACAGGAACAGGAACAGGAAGATTTGACTAGTGTTAGCGAAGTTGAGGATGACGAGGAACAAGTGTTTACGCCTCAAAAAAAGGCCGCAACCCTTGCAGTGTTTTTAAGAAAAAAGAAATCCTTGGTTGTGGTCGAAACACCTTGCCCTTCCAGATCGTCTCCGTTTGTACAACTCTTGGCCACCCTTCAACATAAAGCTCAACTGAAAAACATTTTAATAAAATATTATGGATCAACACTGGAACCCTATTTCACCTATCTATTTATTGGAAACACAGATACCACGTATGGTGTTCGCTATGAGAATGATAGTTTTAAAATTGGCGATTCATCCATTAAATTTGCTCGTACTAAAGCTGTCATTAAAACATCAACTATAAATTAACGCCAGGACTGTTAAAGCTGCTCTTCTCTCGGACCCCCTCTTCCCTTGATTATACGTCAGAGGATCTTGGCAAATATAAATCCATTTTATTGGACACCCATGCCCACAAAAGACAGTATGATCCCACTCATCAAGTGAATGCCAATATATCTCAAAACCATCATTGCAAAAATGTTTCCCACCAGTCAAAGTACTCGTCGTAAGGTGTCCGCTTCGGGAGTGACATTTAAACCATTAAAACCCCTTGTGGTTGTTACCTACTGGCACAATCCCAATAAGCTCATCCAGCGGCTACAGTTGTTTCATGCTTCACGTCAAGCCGGCCATACCGGTCACGATTGGGAAATTCAAGAAATTGAACAAGAACATCGAAATGCCAAAATTATTGTTTAAGCCCTCACCCATTACAATGGGTATTGCTCACGAGTTGCATCGCCCAGCTAGGCGTCACTCTCCACGACTCAAGGAGATTTCTCGAGGTGTGGATGAACTTTGGCAGGCCGACTTGCTTGAAATGAAACCCTATGCTGGCGTTAACGACGGTGTACGCTATATGTTGACCGTCATTGATGCCTATTCCAAAATGGCCTTTGTTAAACCTGTGCGTCGCAAGTCTAGTCCACTGGTCACCAAGGCCTTTCAACATATTATTCAACACTCCAAACGTCAACCTCAGTTGCTACAAACCGATCAGTGGAAAGAATTTTTCAACAAGGATTTCTCCAGTTTTCTCAAATCTAAGGATATTCACCATTACACCACATACAGCAATCTCAAAGCCAGCGTGGTCGAGCGGTTTAACCGAACATTGAAAACCCATATGTGGAAAGCGTTTACCGCTCAGGGCACTTATTGCTGGTTGGACATGTTACCTGAGCTAGTGTCACGTTATAATGACACTAAACATAGAACGATTGGGACCAAGCCACGCCTCGTGACCAAAAATATTCAGCGAATGGATAAACTGTTTAACCCCATAAAAACAGCAGATCCTAAACGTCACCGACTGAAAATTGGGGATTTTGTTCGTGTGAGCAAATTTAAGTCTGCCTTCAATAAGGGCTACACGCCTCAGTGGGGGACTGAACTATTTCGAATTCTTCAAGTCAACTTGGATCAACTTGGACAGTCCAGTCACCTTTTTACTCCAAGACCTCAACCATCAACCCATAAAAGGTAGATTTTATCTCTATGAACTTCAGAAAACGGGATTTCCTAAGCATTATCTTGTGGGGAAAGTGTTGAAACAAAAATGAAATAAACTATATGTCAAATGGTTAGGATTTAACTCAACGTTTAATTCTTGGATCATAAAATTACATGTTGTGTGAACCTGTGTACTTTTTTATTTATTGAATTATGTTGTACAAGAGCCATGTGTACAGCGCTCCGCGCTTCGTGCTTGCCCATAAATGTTTCAATTTCTCTCTCCACACCTACGTCTCACTCCTTCACTCCATGATGACATACAACTCGTTCAGCTATTGGCTGTCATGGGTTCTCCCACTCCTCCTCTCACCTCTCCTCCGGCTCTCTGGCCCCGCCCCCTCACCACTCTGCAGTGGTCACGTGATTTTCTGTTTTCTCTCTTTGTGTTCACCCTTTCCCCTCTCTCTCCCCCTTTCCTCACTGGGGGGCCCCTGGCTGCAGCTGTTGCTGCTCGGCTCGCCTCGGTAGCCGTTATCACCTTTTTACAGAGTTGCCACATGTTTCCTCTTGCTATCATATGACAGCAGTGTTGTCAGCTTGACTGACATTCCATTCTGTTAGACGACTAGCCATGCCTCAAGAAGATATTCTTTCCGTTCTGGCCGCCAGTCAGACATACATACAAACAAACAAAGAAAGCAAGTTCTTCTTCTTCTTCTTCTTAAAGTTCTTAATGACAACTATCAAACGTTTCCCGCTTTTCATTCGTCACATAGCATTATGAATTTGTCATGTTACCCACGACCCGTTTACCAACCAGTTTTAACGATCGCCATGAAGGATTATTTTGAAAAAATATTCGCCTTCATTCGTTCGTCATAGGAAAATATCGAATAGCGACCCCTCGCCCTGCTGCCCCATCGAAATAGCCATTTCCCATATCCACCATGGCCAATCATAGCCTAGTTGGAACACACACCCTGCGCTACCGGCTCTCTCTGTCTACAAACACGCTTTTATTTTTAAAAATTTTAAAAAAGTTTTAACATGCATAGTTTTTGTCCTAGAGACTTGACATTTATTTTCGTGGTAGAGAGGGTAGGCATCTTTCATTTATGTCAAACAAACTTATTTGTCAACGTGTTTGTTTCCAAAATATAAGATTTTCTAAATTGAACTTTTTCAATAAATCTCAAAAATGATTTTTTTTATTAATATAAAAATTAAGGTCATAGAGACCATTCGCTTCAACTATGGCATAATATTCTATCATGTTTGGTTTTCAAACTAAAGCCTACTTTTAAAAACAAAAATTTTCCAAAAAACTGAAAAGATAACGAGTGGTCTATAGGAAAGAGGACGTCAGCTCGAGTCCAACGACACCTCATTTGTTAAATTCCGACCATTCGTTCGCCAAAGATCACCAATGTTCACGAGAAAGTAGGCTATCATTTTGTTTTTCCTCCTACACCCTTGAAACTTGCTGTCCGCCTAGAGAGCATACCCACCTTTCATTAACGTCAAACAAACTTGTTTCCAATTCACCGTTTCCAAAATAGCGCCAATCCAAAAAATAAACATTTTCATTTTTTTAAATACCAACATACATTCATAGCCAAGAGGACGTCCTACCAACGCCAACGATACCTCGTTTGTTAAAATCCAACTATGCGTTCGGGAGATATCGGCAAAGTTCGTAGGAAAGTAGGCTGGTAAGCAGAACTGTCCAATTGACACTACTGCTCAGTTTTAGTCCTACAGGCTTGAAATTTATTTTGGTGATAGAGGGGGCAGGGACCATTCATTTACGTCAAACAAACTTCTTTGTAAAATTCCTAGTTTCCAAAATATAGGCATTTCAAAATTGGACTGTTTTCAAAAAAACATCAAAAATAAAAAAGTTTTATTATAAAATATAAAGGACATAGAGACCATTCGTTTGCATCATGGCACAACGTTCTATCATGTTTGGGTTTCTAACTATCACCTATTTTCAAAAACACGATTTTTCAAAACAAAATTGAAAAATCTAACGAGTTGTCCATAGGAAAGAGCACGTCAGCCCGAGTCCAACGATATGTCGCATGCCCATGGTTTCGCGAAATATACATAAAAGGTCAGCGTAGCCGAGCGGCTAGTGTCACTATTTTAAACCGGCACTGCTCCCCTACTGCTGTCTAATTTCACTGGTAAATCTGTACATTACAATGTTAGAAAGTTCTTCATTAAAGATAATTCTCTACTCTATTAGCTATTTAGAAGGGAAGATTGTCCTCCATTTTTCTGTAATAGGACTTGTCTCCGGTGACGGTGATATGACCTAGTTGTTGTCGTCGTCATAAACTGCCGTCCTCTATTGTATGATCTCGTTAACGATGGGTAATGAACGCTATAAGAAGGGATATTCGGTTCTAAAGGGATAAAAAGGGGGTAGTCTTGCATTCCATGAATATTTATATCTCACAAGTCGTTAATTTGTGTGATTCCTCATAACTAATCATAAAAATGAAAGGACGCTTGTTAGCATATGAAATACTCACTTAGCACGTTCCTCTTGCCGAGGTGTGACACAAGGTATCCCGCGAGGATGTAGGCCAGTGCTGTGGCCCCACCAATGACAAGGGTGTTTTGGAAAACCCAGATGTCCACATCATTGGTGCACACGTGCTGTTCTTGCTGCGCCGTGTGGTTGACCAGCGCGTGCACCATCTCGCACATAGTCAGGTCATGGTTAGGGTGAAGAGCTGTGTACTGCGACACGCGGTTGAACAGCTCTGGCAGCCACAGCTGGAAGCCATTGGCACTGAAAGGATGAGTATTACTTGTCACTTGCAGCAGAAGACATCAATGAGTTTGGCTACGGGACCAGACACATTACTGGCAACATTTTCTGATTAGCACGTATGCACGTAGGCGGGAGTCCGGTTATCTCTGGTGATTAATATTAGTTTAATATTCTCAAACACCTCAAATGATCTTAAATTATACATGGCGCTTCATAAAAGTAATTACAATCTAACAAAGCAACACTGTAACTAGTTTCTACGTTTTCAATGAACTTTTGTTTTGTGAAGCTATGTAATCAGCAATCACTAAGATCAAATTTGGAAAAGCTGCAGGACAAGATCAAATAACACCTGAAATGATCAAATATATGGGCAAAGAGGGAAAGCAGCTGCTCCTTAAAGTGATAAGGGTGGCGTGGGAAAAGAAAAAAATCCCTCAAGATTAGGAACTAGCCACAATTATTCCGATATTTAAAAAGGGAGATAACAGGAAACCACCGGGTCATATCACTGCTTAGCATACCTGGGAAAACCTACTCAAGAATACTGGAAAACAGGCTGAGAAAGAAAGAGGAAGTAAAACTGGAGGAAGAGCAATGTGGTTTTGAGAAGGAAAAAGTAGGCTACACAGGATCTGATATTTACCATCCGACAAGTACGGTATGTAAAAAGAACCTAGAGCACAATATACACACTTAAGTTTGCTTCCTCGATCTGGTCAAAGCATCTGACAAGGTGCCATGGAAGGTATTGTGGGAAATTTTGGCGAGACGAAATGTGGAGCGCTCCCTATTGCAGGCCAATAAGAGCTTCTACCAAAAATGTAGAAACCAGGTAAGAACATCCAACTGTACATCGGAAGAGTTCATCACAACAGCTGGAATACGACAAGGAGACATACTGTCACCTCACTTGTTCATAATCATTCTTGGCGACATGATAAAAAGCTGTAAGAATCAGGTAAAGAAATTCAAAGTGGGAAACTACAAACTGAAACCAGTATACATAACACAGCTGGCATTCGCAGATGACATTGCAATTGTAGCAAAATCTCCCAGGGACCTACAACACAACCTGGACATTTGGAATCGAGAAATGAAAAAGAGAGGGATGTTATTTTTAAATTTTCATTTTCACTGTGGTCCGTGGCTGAATAAATCATAGGGACATAGGAGACGTAATTATAGCATTCGTCACTCCTCGGAAAAGCTGTTAACCAAAGAATACACTCACCAGGAGAATATGGCGAAGTCCATGAGACACGCCAGTAGAGTGCTCAGCAGGTAAGGGGGACGGAACAGTGGTAATGTTTGGTGCAGCATGCTCTTGAACAATTCGCGAGCAGACTTGGCGTGCGCCACGGGAGGTGCTGCTAACACACTGTCGCGCCTGGGCTGTGTGTCCATCTGGATAGCTTTCACCTGAGTGCACAGGGAATAACATGTATATCAGTGGTAATGTTTGGTGCAGCATGCTCTTGAACAATTCGCGAGCAGACTTGGCGTGCGCCACGGGAGGTGCTGCTAACACACTGTCACGCCGGGGCTGTGTGTCCATCTGGATAGCTTTCACCTGAGTGCACAGGGAATAACATGTATATCAGTGGTAATGTTTGGTGGCAGCATGCTCTTGAACAGTTCGCGAGCAGACTTGGCGTGCGCCACGGGAGGTGCTGCTAACACACTGTCACGCCGGGGCTGTGTGTCCATCTGGATAGCTTTCAGTTGAGTGCACAGGGAATAACATGCATATCAGTGGTAATGTTTGGTGGCAGCATGCTCTTGAACAGTTCGCGAGCAGACTTGGCGTGCGCCACGGGAGGTGCTGCTAACACACTGTCACGCCGGGGCTGTGTGTCCATCTGGATAGCTTTCACCTGAGTGCACAGGGAATAACATGTATATCAGTGGTAATGTTTGGTGGCAGCATGCTCTTGAACAGTTCGCGAGCACACTTGACGTGTGCCACGGGAGGTGCTGCTAACACACTGTCGTGCCTGGGCTGTGTGTCCATCTGGATAGCTTTCACCTGAGTGCACAGGGAATAACATGTATATCAGTGGTAATGTTTGGTGGCAGCATGCTCTTGAACAGTTCGCGAGCAGACATGGCGTGCGCCACGGTAGGTGCTGCTAACACACTGTCACGCCTGGGCTGTGTGTCCATCTGGATAGCTTTCACCTGAGTGCACAGGGAATAACATGTATATCAGTGGTAATGTTTGGTGGCAGCATGCTCTTGAACAGTTCGCGAGCAGACTTGGCGTGCGGCACGGCAGGTGCTGCTAACACACTGTCACACCGGGGCTGTGTGTCCATCTGGATAGCTTTCACCTGAGTGCACAGGGAATAACATGTATGTCAGTGGTAATGTTTGGTGGCAGCATGCTCTTGAACAGTTCGCGAGCAGACTTGGCGTGCGCCACGGGAGGTGCTGCTAACACACTGTCACGCCTGGGCGGTGTGTCCATCTGGATAGCTTTCACCTGAGTGCACAGGGAATAACATGTATATCAGTGGTAATGTTTGGTGGCAGCATGCTCTTGAACAGTTCGCGAGCAGACTTGGCATGCGCCACGGGAGGTGCTGCTAACACTGTCACGCCTGGGCTGTGTGTCCATCTGGATAGCTTTCACCTGAGTGCACAGGGAATAACATGTATATCAGTGGTAATGTTTGGTGGCAGCATGCTCTTGAACAGTTCGCGAGCAGACATGGCGTGCGCCACGGGAGGTGCTGCTAACACACTGTCACGCCTGGGCTGTGTGTCCATCTGGATAGCTTTCACCTGAGTGCACAGGGAATAACATGTATATCAGTGGTAATGTTTGGTGGCAGCATGCTCTTGAACAATTCGCGAGCAGACTTGGCGTGCGCCACGGGAGGTGCTGCTAACACACTGTCGCGCCTGGGCTGTGTGTCCATCTGGATAGCTTTCACCTGAGTGCACAGGGAATAACATGTATATCAGTGGTAATGTTTGGTGCAGCATGCTCTTGAACAATTCGCGAGCAGACTTGGCGTGCGCCACGGGAGGTGCTGCTAACACACTGTCACGCCGGGGCTGTGTGTCCATCTGGATAGCTTTCACCTGAGTGCACAGGGAATAACATGTATATCAGTGGTAATGTTTGGTGGCAGCATGCTCTTGAACAGTTCGCGAGCAGACTTGGCGTGCGCCACGGGAGGTGCTGCTAACACACTGTCACGCCGGGGCTGTGTGTCCATCTGGATAGCTTTCACCTGAGTGCACAGGGAATAACATGCATATCAGTGGTAATGTTTGGTGGCAGCATGCTCTTGAACCGTTCGCGAGCAGACTTGGCGTGCGCCACGGGAGGTGCTGCTAACACACTGTCACGCCGGGGCTGTGTGTCCATCTGGATAGCTTTCACCTGAGTGCACAGGGAATAACATGTATATCAGTGGTAATGTTTGGTGGCAGCATGCTCTTGAACAGTTCGCGAGCACACTTGACGTGTGCCACGGGAGGTGCTGCTAACACACTGTCGTGCCAGGGCTGTGTGTCCATCTGGATAGCTTTCACCTGAGTGCACAGGGAATAACATGTATATCAGTGGTAATGTTTGGTGGCAGCATGCTCTTGAACAGTTCGCGAGCAGACATGGCGTGCGCCACGGGAGGTGCTGCTAACACACTGTCACGCCTGGGCTGTGTGTCCATCGGGATAGCTTTCACCTGAGTGCACAGGGAATAACATGTATATCAGTGGTAATGTTAGGTGGCAGCATGCTCTTGAACAATTCGCGAGCAGACTTGGCGTGCGCCACGGGAGGTGCTGCTAACACACTGTCGCGCCTGGGCTGTGTGTCCATCTGGATAGCTTTCACCTGAGTGCACAGGGAATAACATGTATATCAGTGGTAATGTTTGGTGCAGCATGCTCTTGAACAATTCGCGAGCAGACTTGGCGTGCGCCACGGGAGGTGCTGCTAACACACTGTCACGCCGGGGCTGTGTGTCCATCTGGATAGCTTTCACCTGAGTGCACAGGGAATAACATGTATATCAGTGGTAATGTTTAGTGGCAGCATGCTCTTGAACAGTTCGCGAGCAGACTTGGCGTGCGCCACGGGAGGTGCTGCTAACACACTGTCACGCCGGGGCTGTGTGTCCATCTGGATAGCTTTCACCTGAGTGCACAGGGAATAACATGCATATCAGTGGTAATGTTTGGTGGCAGCATGCTCTTGAACAGTTCGCGAGCAGACTTGGCGTGCGCCACGGGAGGTGCTGCTAACACACTGTCACGCCGGGGCTGTGTGTCCATCTGGATAGCTTTCACCTGAGTGCACAGGGAATAACATGTATATCAGTGGTAATGTTTGGTGGCAGCATGCTCTTGAACAGTTCGCGAGCACACTTGACGTGTGCCACGGGAGGTGCTGCTAACACACTGTCGTGCCTGGGCTGTGTGTCCATCTGGATAGCTTTCACCTGAGTGCACAGGGAATAACATGTATATCAGTGGTAATGTTTGGTGGCAGCATGCTCTTGAACAGTTCGCGAGCAGACATGGCGTGCGCCACGGGAGCTGCTGCTAACACACTGTCACGCCTGGGCTGTGTGTCCATCTGGATAGCTTTCACCTGAGTGCACAGGGAATAACATGTATATCAGTGGTAATGTTTGGTGGCAGCATGCTCTTGAATAGTTCGCGAGCAGACTTGGCGTGCGCCACGGGAGGTGCTGCTAACACACTGTCACGCCTGGGCGGTGTGTCCATCTGGATAGCTTTCACCTGAGTGCACAGGGAATAACATGTATATCAGTGGTAATGTTTGGTGGCAGCATGCTCTTGAACAGTTCGCGAGCAGACTTGGCGTGCGCCACGGGAGGTGCTGCTAACACTGTCACGCCTGGGCTGTGTGTCCATCTGGATAGCTTTCACCTGAGTGCACAGGGAATAACATGTATATCATTGGTAAAGTTTGGTGGCAGCATGCTCTTGAACAGTTCGCGAGCAGACTTGGCGTGCGCCACGGGAGGTGCTGCTAACACTGTCACGCCTGGGCGGTGTGTCCATCTGGATAGCTTTCACCTGAGTGCACAGGGAATAACATGTATATCAGTGGTAATGTTTGGTGGCAGCATGCTCTTGAACAGTTCGCGAGCACACTTGACGTGCGCCACAGGAGGTGCTGCTAACACACTGTCACGCCGGGGCTGTGTGTCCATCTGGATAGCTTTCACCTGAGTGCACAGGGAATAACATGTATATCAGTGGTAAAGTTTGGTGGCAGCATGCTCCTGAACAGTTCGCGAGCAGACTTGGCGTGCGCCACGGGAGGTGCTGCTAACACACTGTCACGCCTGGGCTGTGTGTCCATCTGGAGAGCTTTCACCTGAGTACACAGGGAATAACATGCATATCAGTGGTAATGTTTGGTGGCAGCATGCTCCTGAACAGTTCGCGAGCAGACTTGGCGTGCGCCACGGGAGGTGCTGCTAACACACTGTCACGCCTGGGCTGTGTGTCCATCTGGAGAGCTTTCACCTGAGTACACAGGGAATAACATGTATATCAGTGGTAAAGTTTGGTGGCAGCATGCTCTTGAACAGTTCGCGAGCAGACTTGACGTGCGCCACGGGAGGTGCTGCTAACACACTGTCGCGCCTGGGCTGTGTGTCCATCTGGAGAGCTTTCACCTGAGTGCACAGGGAATAGCATGTATATCAGTGGTAAAATTTGGTGGCAGCATGCTCTTGAACAGTTCGCGAGCAGTCTTGACGTGCGCCTCGGGAGGGGCTGCTAACACACTGTCGCGCCTGGGCTGTGTCCATCTGGATAGCTTTCACCTGAGTGAACAGGGAATGGGAATAACATAGAATTTATATCAGTGGTAATGACTAGCGCTTAGAGATAGCCCAGTGGGGCTAACGAAGCGACCCGAATACTCACGACCGCAACCGATCATGCATCCCCCTTCACGATCTTTTGACACGCACCGAGACAGACCAGCGCAGCGGGGCAAACCGAACGTACCTGGAACTTCACAACCTAGACCGATCATTAGGGCTCGGATTTTTATATAAATACATATTCCTTCCCTTTGCTTATACATAACTACATATGATAAACGTCCATGAATTAGAACCTTAGTTATCATCTAATTACATTTTACTGTTACATATTTTACATATTTGATCATAATGACATTTTTTTAGATATTTTTTCTTTAAAATGAATATTCTGTGTTTTTATTTAACATATTTGTTCAAAATGACATTTTTTAACATAACTTTACTTGATTTATTTAAAATAACATATTCTGTCTCTTACCAGTACTGTAAAAGAAAAATATTTTTTCACAAATATTTGTTCACTAGAAACTCAGGTACATGAAACGGATTTCCTAAGCAATTCATAAGCTGTTGAGAAAGGGCCAGGGAAGATATTAGTGGAGATAAGGGGATGTGGTGTATTCCTCGGAATACACGTTCAGTCAGAATTAGATCTTGCTGCTCTTTGTTTAGTTTATTTATTTAATTTCTTTCTTCGCAGACACCAACAGTGATCCCTTTGTATTTCTTCTTTCCTTTGAGCAGGAATTTATTGTGTCTTTGAGTCTGTTCTAGATGTGTATCTTCCATGGAAAGCCTAGCGGCATCTTGCAGCAAACCACCGAAGCTCCTCAACCTCTCTGAGCTCAAGAGGACTTCCTCAACAATCCACCAGGCGTCGTCCTTGTCACCAGCTAATATCTCTTTGAAGACACTGCTCCATGAAGAAAAATTATTGTATAAAGGATTTTTGTTGTTGTTATGTTTCCCCTTCTGACATATGTTCTCTTGTCTTTTACCCCCTCTCCTTCGTCTCCCTCTTCCTTCCACGCGCCGTTCAGCGGCACTCACTTCTAATCGAGTCGCCAACGTGTAAGTTCGGCTTTTCTAAGAGGCTACCTCCTCTTCCCAGAGGTATAATTTTAAATCGACGCCGTGTTGTGGATGTAAGCCAACGGTCGCCAGGATCATCTACTTTCTTCAGCCATGAAAAAGCTAAGTACAAATCTTCAATGATTTTAAACTTGTTGTAATGGTTTTAATATGCTGAACGCTTTTAATACAATTTTATAGACAGTGTGGGGAATTGCACACTATTGTGCAATAACCGTCTTCGTGGAATTTTCTTTGTCAGGCTTTAGCTATCTAAGCTGGCTTTATAACATGAAATCCAGTACTTCTTGTACGAAATAAATGGGAATACCTTCCCACAACGAGGGATTTAAGTCAAATTCACCGCTGTCTGTAAACTTAGCTTTTTCCACCGTGGGAACTCTATCGCCCTATTTAACTGTCATCATAGGCCTAGAATTTTCTATTTCCAATATACTTCAAACCGCAAAGAACCATGCTCATTACCGTCAAATTGCTGGAACTTCAAGTAGAATAAAACTGATAACTGCAAACCATAAACTTTCAAACGCAATAAACTTTTTCAACTTCAAATTTTACTAAGTGTTCTCCATAACTGCAATAACTTTCTCTTGTTCTACGAACTTACATACATTACAATAGTGAAATTTTTCAACCTATCAACAAACTATCAGTGCTTCGAATTGTGTGTGCTAATTTCAACCGCGCCGCGTTTGACTGAGAGCAATAAAACTGGCCAGAAATTTAAACTCCCAATTCCTTTTTCCCAAATACCTTTTACTAACACAATATAGGTTAATATCTTAATTTAGTTAAACACAAAGAGGCCTCACTTATAATTAAGAGCCCTCCCAAATTTGTTCTACTTCTCATATAGTCATTCTGCGTTAACATATGTGGCTAGCCCACATTTTAATATGTATTGTTCTTCCCTTCTAAAACTAGGGAATTCTACTTTTTCTAATTAAGATAGAGTTAGCTAATTGTGTAATCCAGGCTTCACAAAAGGTGACCTGCCCTATTAGAGTTTAACACCTCTTAAATTGTGTGTAAATAGAAGAAGTTGTAGAAACTTCTCTTTAATCCTTCTTTTCTTATCCTGCTAGTTCAGGAATTGTTAACTTTTTAAGTATTAAACTTTGAGTCTAATCTTTTTGCTCCAGGCTTCGTTAAATCGACCTGACCATTTTTGAACATGTCACATTGTTAACTTCCGCTTAAAATAGCGGTAATTTCCACTTGCAGTTTTCCTTTTTTCTCCTGTTACTATTAGGAATTTAATCTATTTTTCATAGCTTTTTCGCTTGCCAAAAGAACATTCTATTTTGTTAGTGTTTCTATCTAACTCATTTAACAAAATGTTGCATTGAATTGCAATCCTAGAATTAATCCAAAAGGTTCAAAACCTTTTCTTTATTAGTTTGGTAAACAACCATTGTAACTAGTTTGTACTAATAGGGGTCTTAGACTGCCAACTTGTAAACTTCTTATTTTAGCTCAAAATAGCTAAGTTGTTACTTTAATCTCAAAAACAAGATTTAAAATTATCTATTTTGAAAGTTTATCTATTGTTAAATAAATCATTTCTAATTTTTCGTTTCATCTCTCTCGCTAGAATCACGTTTAGGCAGGACCCTCTCTTCCCTGATTCTTCTCCCGAAATTATTGCTTATTTCAAAATAAAAAGGCTATCTCTAAAATAAGAAAACATTTATCACTCTGACTTATGTTTTGCTTTTAAAATCTCAGTTTGGTTTAAGTTAGGTGTGAGGTTTTCCTCAGTTCTAAACTTTTAGTCGGTATTCTGCTGGGTAAAAGCTTAGCCTACCTTCAGTGCAACAATTGGTATTCTTATAGGATTTTCACAAAAAACAGTAAAAATATTGCTAAAAGCACTAAAGTTTCTTTATCTCTTCCCACTCTGGGAGCATTCGGTTGGTTTGCCAGAGATCCAAGAGTGCCCAGAAATAAAATTCAAATGCAAATTCAAATCTTTCCAGCATTTTCGAATGCGTAACAAAATCTAACTCTTCTGAAGGGAAAGTTAGTAAATCCTTTACTTTTGACATATTCATAGGTTTAGCACGGCGAAATTTTTCTTTATATCAATATTTATTTATAACTTAGTGTTGGATTCTCCTCCTATCTACCAATACTTGTCTCCACTCCTATATCCACCTCCTTTTCTCTTTTATCATCTTCCCTTAGGTAGTGTTAACACTCTGTAAAAACCTACCAGGATGGCCACCTTGCCGGAGACTCAGCGGCTGGACTTTAGTTTATTTCAGTTGTCCAGTGAGTGCCTGAGACTCTAAGAATTAACGCACAGAACAACAAATCAAGCGATTGTTCACAGAACAAATAACCCGTCGATAAACGAAAGAAAAATGGCTGCCCAAGGATCATGCCCCGCTTGGTCTGTCTGGAAGAAGTTGGCTGATCGATTATATTCGTGAGCATTCGGGTCACTTCGTTAGCCCCGCTGGGCTGTCTCTTAAGCGCTAGTTGGTAGCAGTTCGCGAGCATACTTGACGCGTATCACGGAAGGGTCTGCTAGCACACTGTCGCGCCGGGGCTGTGCATCTATCTGGATAGTGCACAGGTAATAACGTGTATAACAGTGATCACCTTCCCTGTGTCAGCCATCATGAATCAAGAACTGGTTAGAACCAAGATTTGAAGTGTCTAGAGGAAGAACATTGCCAGGTTTCTGCTTATAATACTACCTGGTCAGGAATACAGGAATACCCCGGGGAAGGATCTCTTATGTCCAATCATTTACAATGATATTTCAAAACCCGCAGTGAAGCCATGCGAGTTAAATCACGCACCACAACTGCGATTAGAAGCTTCAGTAAGTCCGAAGATCGGTAGCTCGAAACCCAGTACTGGCAGCGGGCATCCTGGGTGCGTATTCACACTCCCTCCAGGTAAATACCGGGATCATACCTTATTTTAAGTCTCAGGTTACCTACCCTACTCTTCGACCTTAAAAATTAGAGCTACACTACTCCAGCACTACACACACCCAGATACACGGTTCTGATAACCAAGGCGTTCCGAACCCCTAAATCGTATCAACAACAACAAAATAAAACATATCAAACATATCAGCATGACTTTTTCTGTTTTGATTTATCAAGAAATATGTTACATGATAACACAGTAGGCATAAAATTTAAATAAGTGGAAAAAGAAGCAGGACCTCCACATCTGCATATTTAAAACATACGGTACGCTTCAGCAGCTTCGATGGCGTCGTTGGTAGCATGCTGAGCTTCTATTCCCAAGATCGCGGGTTCAAACCCGGCCGAAGTCGTCGGATTTCTTAAGAGCGTTAAAAATCCACCAGTATGCCTTCCTTTGGAGGAGAAGTAAAGCCGGCGGCCCCATGTCATAGATTTAAGGAATGAAAAAGAACCTTCCACTAACTACACCGGTGGAAGCTAAAATTTGTAGGTTAGTTTGATAACGCTATATTAGTTCCAACGTTCGCCACCAGGTCCTAACTGTGATGGCATTTAGTAGCCACGTCCGCAGCTAAGTTTCATGGATGGCAGCATTTGGTGGCAAAAGTAGGAACTACTTGAAAAAATCAATCGTCTGCAGTCCTTCTACCTGAATCACAGATAACACGCACTAATACAGCCATCACCATTACCACCGGTTATCAGACAGATTCCACACACATCTTAAGTACACGCGGCTACATGACCGCGTTGTCGCTGCCCCTAAACTAAGGAACCAACCAACCAACCAACATACTCTTCGGAAGAGAACAGACATCGTGACTTCACCTGTGAAACGATTGGAGGACAGAAAACTGACCACATAGCTTTCGGAGTGATAGGCGACGTTGATAGATGAATTCACATGCTAGGGGGAATTTTGAGGAATGTTGACACTTTCAAGTATCTAAGATGAACATTGACCGAGATTAAAGTGTGGAAATAGCCCACAAAATACATGTAACCTGGGCAAATTGATTAATAAATACTTCGGAAGTGCTCTGCGACAAAGAATTGAGCGCCATAGTTCAGACCAGCAATGATGGACATGGACAATCTGATGAGAAGAAACTGTACGTGGCAAGATTGAAGGTTAAAGTGGGTGTATGGGTATGAAGATGGACCACATAAGGAATTAACCCTTTATAGCATAAAGGGCTGTATATTAACCACCAATTATAAGAAGAGTTTATATAATCAATGGTGCTAATGTTTGGTTGAATCTGTCAGCCTAATTACAACAAATTTTCTTGTAGTAGTAATATTTATGAAAAGGAAAAAAAGAAAAAAAAATCTGTGTCTCCTTGAACTATGGCGTATATTTTAAAAATATTAAAATTGAAATAAAACAGAAATATACAAATTAAAATAAAATATAACAAAAATGAAAATTACATTAAAAAAAAATTATAAAATTATAAATTAAAAACTTATAAAAGTTAATTATCTTTTAAAATGATATAAATGAAATTAATAACATTGAAAAATAATTAAAATTAAAGTATCTTAATTAAAATCAAAAATAAAATTATAATAACTAAAATTAAAATCAGAGTTGAAACGAAAATTTAAATAAGTTAATACAATTATAATTTAAAAAATGAAAAAAAAAAAGATAGCATGTCATATGAAGGGCGAGTAAAGGTGATTTAATATCCAAGAAAGTACAGGGGAGGCAGTTGCAGTGGTGTGGGACGAAATCGGTTTCATATTGGGAGGAGAGTATTAAAAAAAGGAGGGAGGTAGTGATACGAGGAGAAGAATGCTAAGAGATAGAGGCTGGATTGTGTGAGAGAAAAGAAGTAGTGAAAGGGGTCGACGGACGATGAAGTCTGGGACCTATGAAGGTGGAAGGAGTTCACTTCAAAACGAAAAAAGAAATCGGAGTTAAAGAAGAAGATGGTGATAACGTTGCTTCATTTAAGATGTAAGGATCTGTTCCATATGTTCACTGTATGTTTGAAACATATGCTGAACTATACTCCGTCCAAGCAATCTGCGAAGTGCCACTGTGATAACACAGGAGTGACTCGGCTGCCTGGTCCAATGAGGCGCGAAGCCACTGAATAATAAGCGCAGGAGGGTGGCACGACCTTGGCTTCAACCAACTCTCTCAATGGCTGGGCTGCCAAGCTCCGCCCATCTCATTCTCTTTTTACGTCCTCCGTGTGACGTCATGCGCAAACCTACTTCACAGATTCCGTGGATGAGGTATAGAGTGGAGTACTTACAGGGTACTGGTCCGCTCTGTTCCCTGTATTGGCCGCGTACATGCTGCTGAGAACACTGACAGCTTCTTCATGCTTGCCTGATATCAGCAGGAACTTTGGACTCAGGGGGAGTGTCGTGGCGAACAGCAGGGCTGCAGTGAGACCGGGCACTGCACATACCACGAGGAACAGTCTCCACGAGTAGTAAGGTCCCCAGGGTAAGTACACGCCCAGATCCAGTGGGATCACCAGCCAGGCCAGAGCTGTAATCATCATGATAAACACTATTCAAGAGGTACAGTGACAGAAAGTTAAACAGAACAAATAAGAAATGTAGCCTACTCGTATTAGCATGTTGACAATGTAATCAATTGCTGCGGAAATGCAATCGAAAAGTCTTGAGGATTACCTCTGTATGAAGTCAGGAGACATTCCACCGCAATGTTCTGAACTTATTGCTCCATTGCGAAGATGAAAGACTACTCCATTCATGCATAAAACCAACACATTTGGCATGGTGGGCTTGGACATCGTGGTCGTTCAGCCCCGTGTACTTGGATGTATTTTAAACTTGCCTGATAACCTGTGTTAGGCATATTATGTTGTCTCTGTGTTCATAATGGCAAAATTAATCTCGAGAGTTTCCGCAACACAAAGTTTCTCGTTTCTCTACTAGAAAGCGCTATAGTGTTCAAGGAGCTTCAATATCTAACCTCCTTGACATTCACAGCGGTTCAAGGAACAACGAAATTGAACATGCAAGCTACCCTTTGGGTGTCAAATAACAAAGCTTGCACCTGGCACTCGAGGCCATACGATATTAGTATTATTATTATGGCGTCTCTAATATTAAGAGTATTTGTAATGCAGGTGAGGATTGGGTAGGAGGCGGCCGTGGCCTTAAGTTACGAAACAGGGGCAGATTACCTCGCTGTTCCACCCCTTAAAACAAAAATAAATAAATAAATAAATAAATAAATAAATAAATAAATAAATAAATAAATAAATAAATAAATAAATAACTAAACTAAGTTAGGAATAATCCTGGCATTTGCCTGGTGTAGAAGTGGAAAACCACTTCCAGGATAGTTGAGGTGGGAATTGAACCCACCTATTCTCAGTTTTGCCTCGTTCCAGCCCTCAGACCAGAATTAAATTTCTTGGCAAAGCTAGGAATCGAATCCGAACCTCCAAGGCGACAGTTTTGATAGTTAGAACAGGTGGTTGTCCAGATGTAAGTCTAGTATATAGCGTCACCTATAATGTAGTCGTTAATTGGTAGGTGATTTATTATGTAATTGTGTGAGAGAACATAAATCATAAAACAATAGAAAAATTACATTTGGTACTACAAGAAAACCATGAAATCCCTGTATACATTGCATAATTGATTATATTAGACACGCACTCATATTCAAATCAAATACTGAGACCAGAATTTTGCCAACTCGCAAGCTTCAGGAGTTCCGTCCATCAGATTCCGTGGATAACATATTGTAACGTTTTTGGGGTTCGTTAAAAATACTTGTCAGGCTATATGCACTAAATCTTTATTTACAATAATGTTATTTACACTAGTTAACACTTAATCAAATTATTTACACAAATTAACACTAAAACAAATTAGGCCTAGTTACTCGCACACACACATACACAGAATCTCACTTTATACAGCTACAAGTCACTATTTATCATCCACAGTCACTATTTACATTATTTATTTCCACATTTATCTTCACACCCCGTCTTCACTATTTACAGTCCTCCATTATTTATTTTCACTCATCGCGCTATGCACGGCAAACTGTTTCAACTAACACTGACTCCGATCTCACACTCGCTCGCTCCCACACAGAACTGCCTGCTCACCTCAGCTTGCTCGTATATATGCAGTCACCCCTCTGGTCTCGAAAGTTCTAGTTGTTGCTCCTTCCAGTAGCGTCGAGTATGTCCTCGTGGTTGTCTTTCAGAATTATCTAGCCACTCCCAGCGATGTTCTGGATCACCTTTCCTTTTCCAGTAGGTTCAAGCCTATTGTGGTCGACCCTATTCAACGTTGCGTGGGGAGGGCCCTACCCTAATTAGCTGGCCGGATTGGCTATTCTGCATTCTTCACACACCCCGCCCACCTGTCTGGCCCACAGTGACTCGTTACACTTGGTATTTGTGGCGGCCTTGGGAGGAACTAAGGGTGTGTACCTGAGGACGGTCTCTTTCGTTGGTAGATTCGTCGTACGGCCCCTCCCCCGAGAACTGTCTGTCCGGCTAGCGGTGACACGTTTCAATATGATGGGACACAACCCGCAAACGAGGAGGTGACTCATAGTCTGCTCTTTACCACACTCACACAAAGTCTGGTAGATTCGTCGTACGGCCCATGCCCCGAGAACTGTCTGTCCGGCTAGCGGTGACACGTTTCACTACCCCCGTCTTAAAAACAACTCGCCTCGATTTGTTCATCGTCAGACTGTCCGTTGTCCGAGGAGGTGGCATTGACGGCGCTAAGAAGCCCCCGTTTTGGCTGGCTCTCACTCGCTTCTCTAGCCGTGAAGTTGCTCCTTGCCGACAGCTGCTCATTAAATGGCCCCTTTCACACCGTAGCCAACACATGACTTTTCTTCTGCAACGGCGTCCCGGTGGTGGTTTAAGCCGCTTTGGTGGAGGGTAGCCAACCTCCACCGCCTCTTCGTCTCCAGCGGCGTCACTCTTCTTCGGTGGCGTCACCCAAACTGTCCTCTTTGCCGCCGCCATTCCCAACGCGATGATTTTTGCCTGCCGCGGGTATCGCCTTCCACTGAGCATCGAACGTTGAGGTACCATGGCGACGCGATGCTCATCCGCGAAGATGTATGCCGCCTCTTGTTGTACGTGCTCGGGAGGCAAGCCGGCTAGCGCGAGCTCTTGAAGTGACTTACTCGCGCACCTGTCCATATCTTCTAGCCGTAGCTGGTACATGGGCGGTAGCTGGTGGCCCACATGATGCTCCTCCAGCGTCGCGACGATCTCGTTGTAGCCGGTCCCCGACTGGATGTCGTGTAGCACCTCCGCCAAGCGTTCCTGAAGTCCCGTGATGAGCTGAACTGTTCCTTCCTCCAGCGTGCACCCAGCATGGTTCATCACAGTGTCGAACCCGGCCCGGCAGATCTGCCGTGAAGTAGCTTCATCGACGTGCGGGGTCATCACACTTGTGACACTGCTCCTGTCGTCAGAGCTGCTAAGCCTCAATCCGGTTTCCAGGCCTGTGATGATTCCCAGTGGCTCGTCATGACTAGTTTCATGCTCACAATGCTCCACTTTATTTCCAGAATTTTCCTCAGTTTTCTTTTCGAAATTTTCTGGAGTTGCCGCCATTTTCTTTCCAAAGTTTTCGAAATGTTCTGTCAATTTCTTTCCCAGTGTTTCGAAATGTTCTGACATTTTCTTTCCAACATTTTCCAACACCTCCCACATGCTACAAGGAATCTCGAACAGAAATGTGTCTGGATCCTCACCTGCGTCCACCAGTAACTGACGTAATCGCACTTGTAGCGTAGACTTAGTTCCCGTTGCATCAGCATCCCTCTCTTCCAGTTCTTCACGCATTCTGCAACCTTCAGTTCTGAAAGTCTTACTTTCTTTGTCGCCATTTTTCAGTCCAAACTTAGAGACACTCAGACAGTCAGACTAGGCTTACAGATGGTACACACCAGACAGTCACTAAGAATTCACTATGGTACACAGTTCCTTAAAGTAGGCCTTTTCAAAAGTACACAGTTTTCGCAAAGAAGCACTCCTTATAACCTGACCCTACACATCTGACACCAATTGTAACGTTTTTGGGGTTCGTAAAAAATACTGGTCAGGCTATAATGCACTAAATCTTTATTTACAATAATGTTATTTACACTAGTTAACACTAAATCAAATTATTTACACAAATTAACACTAAAAAAAATTACGCCTAGTTACTCACACACACACACATACACAGAATCTCACTTTATACACCTACAAGTCACTATTTATCTTCCACAGTCACTATTTACATTATTTATTTACACATTTATCTTCACACCCCGTCTTCACTATTTACAGTCCTCCATTATTTATTTTCACTCATCGCACTATGCACGACAAACTGCTTCAACTAACACTGACTCCGATCTCACACTCGCTCGCTCCCACGCAGAACTGCCTGCTCACCTCAGCTTGCTCGTATATATGCAGTCACCCCTCTGGTCTCGAAAGTTCTAGTTGTTGCTCCTTCCAGTAGCGTCGAGTATGTCCTCGTGGTTGTCTTCCAGAATTATCTAGCCACTCCCAGCGATGTTCTGGATCACCTTTCCTTTTCCAGTAGGTTCAAGCCTATTGTGGTCGACCCTATTCAACGTTGCGTGGGGAGGGCCCTACCCTAATTAGCTGGCCGGATTGGCTATTCTGCATTCTTCACACACCCCGCCCGCCTGTCTGGCCCACAGTGACTCGTTACACTTGGTATTTGTGGCGGCCTTGGGAGGAACTAAGAAGGGTGCGTACCTGAGGACGGTCTCTTTCGTTGGTAGATTCGTCGTACGGCCCCTCCCCCGAGAACTGTCTGTCCGGCTAGCGGTGACACGTTTCAATATGATGGGACACAACCCGCAAACGAGGAGGTGACTCATAGTCTGCTCCTTACCACACTCACACAAAGTCGAGTCACAGGCAAATCCCCACTTTTTCAAATTTGTCTTCGACCTTCCCACTCCTGTTCGCAGCCTGTTGATGGTCTTCCACGTTGACCAGGTTTCTTCGTGTCCAGTGGGCAGGTGTTCAGAAGGTAGCGTCCATCCTGCAGAGTCGTTAGATCTGGAGCGCCAAGAGAACAATCTAAATACTGAAGGAGAGACTGTCAAATTTTCAGTGGCGTGAAGAAAACTTCTTTTTGATTTGAGTCTTTGAGCTGCCGGTAAGTAACTATACAAAGGATGGCCCTGTTGGGTCAAAGCTTCACATTTCTCTAATCTGGCTGCCGATTCACGGCGGATATCTGGAGGTGAGATACCCGTCAGATAGTAGATTTTATCAAGCGACGTAGATCTGAGACAACCTGTAATAAGTCTGCAGGTCTCATTTAATGCAATGTCTACCTGCTTAGCGTGGATCTGTACCAGACAGGACAAGCGTATTCTGCTGCCAAGTTGTACCGCAGAATTTACGTAAAATATGGTATTTGCTGATACCTTTTGTTTGGTGTTCAGGCAGTGCGTTCTGTAGGTGAGTGCACGATCAAGAGTAACTCCTAGATATTTTGGAGTAAAACAGTGCACTAATTCTGTGCCTTCCCAGGTCACCTGCAGTTTCCTTGCTGCCTCCCTGTTCTTGAGATGAAAGGCACAAACTTGAGTTTTTGACGGGTTAGTTTTCAGCTGGTTGGCTCGGTAATAATAATCGCACGAGCCAGACTGCTTTTCCTTCGAAGGCCAGGTGGAGGAATATGGCTCTAGACAGAAACCCAATGGGTAGTTCTCCTAATTGTGCCCGATGTAAGGCACATAGTATTGTTTAGCGGAGTGACGTGTTTGGCCATACTGGAGAACCAAATTCAGCGGCAGAGAAAACTAGGCCAAAGGCCGAAGACCGCAGATTGGATGCATTGAAACCCATGAAGTCCCACAAAGATTTTGAAGGATATGTTTCCTTCATTTCAGTTTAGCCGCAGCCTTCTTCAGCTGTTCTGTGGAGAGTGATTCCCAGATATGCTGAGCGTATATTATGAAGGAGGTGACCTTATGAAAATATATATTAAGCTTACGGCCGACCAACTTGCTGTTCAGGTGGAACACGTAACTTTAGTTTTGCTTGTGTTTGGAGACAGATGGGATGGCAGGATATCTTTAATATGCTTCATGGGTTTGTACTCAGTCATTGGTGTATCTAAATATCCTGGAACGGATTTGGGGCAAATCAGCAATATTCAAATTAAACAACAGAGAGTGTCAAAACATTCTTTCGGGGCAGACAGTTGTTAAACACCTTCTGACAGCTAACTACATTTCCCAAGCTGACATGAGCAATATATTACTCAACATGCCATCAATAAGCCGGTCATTTCACAAGGAGGGGAAGTTTACGTAGGCTATACATTCAATCTTGTTTCCATGCATTACAATTCATAGAACTCAGATCAACAACACAACTGAGGACTTGAGTTGCCTCTGAAATTCAGCTTCTATGAATGTGGACAGTAAGAGAACCTAATCGGTACCAGTAGCGGCTTCGGTGGCGTAGTTGGTAGCATGCTGAGCTTCTATGCCCAAGATCGCGGGTTCAAACCCGGCCGAAGTCGTAGGATTTTTCAAGAGCATTAAAAATCCCTCAGTATGCCTTCCTTCGCAGGGGAAGTAAAGCCGGCGGCCCATGTCATAGATTTATGGCATGATAAAGAACCTTCCACTAATTACACATGTGTGAAGCTAAATTATAGGTTATATTTGACTAACGCTCTTAGGTTCCAACGTTCGTTGCCAAGAGCCGACTGCGGTGGCATCTAGTAACAAAGTTCAGAACTAGTTGGTCGCTGACGGTGGCGTTTGGTAGCAAAAGTTGGAACTACTTGAAAATCGAATGTTTGCAGTCCTTACTTGAATTAAAACAGATAACACACACTAATACAGCCATCACAATTAACACCGGTTATCAGACAGATTCTACACACACCCAAAGTACATGGGGCTACATAACCACGTTGTCGCAGCCCCTAAACTGAGGAACCAACCAACCAACCATCGGTACCGGTACAGCTTCAATTAAGGCGGAAACCAGCTTACTCAATAGGAACAGTTCAAGAATAATTGAGCTTTTGGCATTGTAGACAGGTGGCCAAATTATTATGGTATAGCTAAATAGAACACAATTCTTTATTAGTGCTTGGTTCATAGAAACTTCAACAATGTATAGATTTCCTCTGCCCTGATGAAGAGATTGTGTTTTGAGACAACCTAACCAGATCAGACTTGGCCGCCAATTAAGGTTACGCTGCAGGATTTTTTTATAATTGTTATTTCCAGTCGATCGATGGTTTGCTGTGAAATAATATCTTCTGTTTAAGGTATTTGTATCACATATACCAGTGGTTTCCAACTGGCGGCCCGTGAAGCAAGATTTCGCGGCCTGGAAAAGCTTTTAGAAAAAAAAAAAGAAAAAAAAATCATGAAAGAATATATTTCTCTGCTCGTTTTGAAGTACTATGTATTTTTATTCAGTAAAAATGAGCAAAGTAATTTGATAAAGAATTGATGACTAACCGTTATACAACGCGCCGCATCACACAGTGCCGGACCCAAGGCAACAGCAGGTCCCCTTTACTCACGAAATAATGAACCCATTTCTAATATTGATTCAAAGAAAACGCATTACTACCCAATTGTCCCTTTGTAAGTATTGTTTTGATAACATTATTAATTTCAGCGTGTCTTTAGTTTTTTTCCGCTGTGCTTTTTTTTCTGAAAATAATTTAAAGGGCACTCTTAGATGTGGTCGACGAAACATCACGATCTTCCAATTTTCGGCAATTTGCAAAGGTCGGTAATTGTTTGGTGTTCAAATCATTATCTTTCAGTTTTTTAGATGCCCGGCTGGAAGTTAAATAATTCGTTATTCCAATTTAACCACACGCACAAAATAACAACCTTATCCGCCTCCAAACAATAGCCTGCGTACTTAAAAGAACGGAGTGCCGAGTTGCCGACCGAAAGAAACTGATTCGATAGATCGATTTTAATCGAGGATTACTCGCTGTTGCGAACAGCGCGTTGACAAATGTACCAATATTTTTTCTTAAACATTTTTCAAATGTTTATCGGGTACGCGTACCCCCGCGTTCCCCCTGAAAAAAAAAAGAGCACTGTTTGGCTCTGTTTGCCATTGTTTTATAAATTCAAATAAACTTGCATTGTTGAGTGTTCTTCATCAAAACTAAATTTTTCATAGTATCTTTTAATTCACTCCTTTATGGAATTTTAGAATAGTTCTTGAGCAATAAAATTGAATCCCACTGATTGCTGGGGTAGGATTTTCAGTTGAAAAATTCAGTGGTATCAGGAAGGGAATCCAGCGTCGCGTTTCATTGAAAATTAGCCAACTAATAAAGTGCGGCCCGCAACCATGGCCCTCAAGCCCTTACAATTTGGGAACCATTGCCATACACTACTAGTAACAACAGAAGAAACAGTAACAGATTTAGTTTTAAGACAGAGTAAGTTCCGACACCAAGCCGTTTTGCTTATTTAAAAATTGCTCTTTAAATAGAAAATAACGTACGATAAAAGCGGTTTAGTGTGAAATTAGTAAACAGAAAAAAAAACTGCGTAATTACATACAATGTTGGTTCGTCAAGGATCTCATATTGGTGAATACATGACAAAATACTGTATAACAAAGAAAGGTCCTGCAAAGGAGACTCTGCCTCAATGAAATTCCCCATCGTAATGCATTGTATCTCTATACAGCAGAGGTCGGTAGAATGCGTGAATCAATCTTATTTGGATTTGTAGGGATACTGTCACGTGCTATCCAGTTACCCAGTAACCACATGACTTGCGGAGTAGAGGCAAAGCTTTCCTGCTTTATTCTTTAAAGTCAAGATTTTCAACTGATTCTGGCAACAACTAATAAGAGCTTCGCTATTAGAGTCATGCTTCCACTGTTCACGATGGCTGTTGAAATCAGCATATGCACTGCTGAAAGAGGACATGGCTGAATACCTTCAGGTGGTCAAATAACAGATGGAAGTTTATAAAGATTAATGACAGGAATGTCTCCTATTTTAGCCTATTTTCATGATATGAAATATATCCTTCTGAGATCACTTTTTGTCCGTGTGTATGTACGCGTTACTCAATCTCTTGGAAACTAATTGAGTGATCAACATAAACATCCTCAGAATCTTCCAGGCTGACACCATTTGCCATGGAAATGATTTGTTAAAACTTAGAAATCTACAAAATCCGGATATGATAACGAGCAACACTGCGGGCTCAGAGCGAGTGATATAACTGTAGAACTGTACCCACATACCTGGTAAACTGGTGGTCCCGACAGCTACGAAGACGCCCAGCCAGACAATCGATCTTGCTCGAGTGGCCTCGGAGTGGAACTCGCCAAGGTAGGCGAAGAGGACTGCTGCAGAGCCGCAGATACTGAGTACACAGACACATAACTTGAAGAATGGACAAGCATAAGTCAGCACCATCTGTGCAATCACAACAATCCCAGATTTACAACTATCTCAATGTACAAAGGCTGTGCAAGAGGGATAACTACCTGCAATCCTTTTTGTGATGGGGATTAGATGTAACTCTAAGGATAGTGAATGGTCAAAAGTATTGCACAGTTGATTGGGAAAACTCCACCTGTACACAAGTGGTAGGGATGCTCTCCTTCAAGAAACTCGTGAAGTATTGTGTGAATAATTCCTCCAGGGCTTGATGATTTGTAGGCCTATTGAAAATGCTCTCCTTTAGGATTTTCAGCAGCTCAGGGATTTGTTAATCACACAGGAAAAGTTAATGACAGGACATCCCACCAGAATCACCCCAGTGAGTTTTTGTATGCCGTTGAATTATGAGTTTTACTTTCGTTCACCAAAATAATCAATAAGGACCAGTAGCGGCTTGTGATGAAATTCTAAGGGTCGACTAATTATGTACTGTATGTTACAGACGTTTACGACATGTTCAAAACTCACAGAGTATAAATAATACATTAATATTTATAAACACAAATTGCTAACTATGGATTATTTTTCTTGTAGGCGCATGATTGTTGACAACACGTCACAGCGGTGGGGTCGGTAGCAGTCGGCAATTATCGTATGAGATCGGAAAAGGCAGGCAACGTCTCAACATGCCGGCCCAAACTTTATACGCATGCTTTGAATAAGGACGAGACTGGGATGTTTGTTTGTATGCTCACTCAAGGGCCGAGCACTCTGTAGCTGGTCAATAAACAAGCTCTGAACTTGCCAGTCCTAAGAAGAGATATTGTTGCGAAAAGCGTGTCACTTTTAAATCGAGTTCAGTGGATTGGCACTCAGTTTCAAAACAACGAAGAACCTACACTAACAGATTTTCTTGAGAACGGACAATTTGAAGCATTCTAAAGTCAAAATACAATTCGAAACAAAATCAGTTGTCTCGAAACGTCGGCTTTTAAAATTCCACTCAACCTAATAGCCACAAAGCTATATAATGGATACAAATGGTCGAGATGTTTACGTAACAGTGCTCTAAATATAATGCAATATTTAAAGATTTGATATAAGTATGGAGGACGTTTCCATTCTCAAAATGTGTAGGTAGGATTGGCCTGCCTTGCTTACCCTGTGGAGCCGCACCTTTATGTAAAATATACATAATCATTTGTTTCATAAAATGAGAAAAACTTCTATTTATTGGAAGAACTATAAAGCATTGGATTTATTTATTTATTTATTTATTTATTTATTGCCACAACAGGGCAGTGCCCCAATTACAGTAGCATGTGTATTTACATTGTAACATGTTGAAACAAATCTAGAACAGGAGTATTTCATGTAATTTAACTCAAAACGTTTGAAGGAAACACCTTATTATTGAAAGCGTGGAGGAATTACCTCTTGATTGAAGGTGAAGCGGAGAAAACTCTTTTGAATTGAATGATACCAACATTCTTGAAGAGTGATTTATAAACTTTTATTAGCCTAGGCTATATGAATACATCTTACGGTGTTTGAAGCCAGTTTCAGTGTTGCCTTATTGAACGGAAATTTGATGCTTTTCAGTCGGTCAACACGATTGTGCCCTAATGAGATGGGTTATTCCATAATCCTGAAGAAAAAATATTAATCTCGTGTATTTTTTTCGGGATTAGGTAATAACCTATCTGATTTGGGCACAATCGTGTTGACCGACTGAAACGCATCAAACTTTTATTTTATGAATGCATCTTCAAATTTTCCGTAACAATGAAAATTGTGAACATATATGAGGCTGACTGATATGAAAACAAAGCTATTTTAACATATCCATATCATGAATTTAATTAATTACGAGTGCCTTTGTAAATTAATTACTGCTTTACCCCAATGTGTTACTACAAACAATACGATTATAGCCTTATAACCTCAAAACAAAGCAAGCAAAATGACCGACCAATCACATGTTAGCCTAGGCAGCAGATGATTGGTTGAAGGGAGAAAATATCATTTTTTTGAAAACAGGCTATGGAGTAAAACTCTTTTGATAGAAACTGTGATTTTCAACCTCCAGATTTAACGGAATAAAACATATTTTGAAAGAAAACATTGTTAAACCATGATAGCTATTGACAAGACAAAGACAGTGATGTGCGGAATTCATTCTTTTTGTGTGTGTGGATGGGGAGAGAAAAAAAACGCCTTTTGATGGTTAGCTCTTAATGTATGTACTCACAAGAAGCCGTTGAAGAAGCGAAAGACCATGAGCAGCCAGACGTTGTGTGATAGGCTGGACAGTATGGTACACAGGCTGTCCATCACCAGCGTCAGGATGAGGATCTTCCGCCGGCCCTTCGTGTCAGCCAGGAACCCCCAGAGGTGCGAGCTGAACAGCATTCCTGGAATAACATAGGGGTGGCGTTAAGGTAGCTAACACTATCACACAGCCGTCTGCAAGGGCAATTGCCTCCTCTGAGATTTTCGATTGCTGCTAATATTACCATGTATAATATACGGTATTAAGGTGAAGCCTACGGCCTAGCCGTGTTGAAACACCGGATTCCATGAGAACTCCGCAGTTAAGCAGCATTGGGCGTGGTCGGAACTTGGATGGTATGCCAGTTCTAGGCACTGCGCGCTGTTGGCCAACATAAGGAGGAGCGGAAAGGCCCTGGCCACCCTACCCCACGTAAACTCCAGCTGGGGGTAGCCTCTTCGGAGGCTCAGACCTGCCTTTGGGCAGAATACCAATTAAATTAAATATTAAGGTGCTTAACTACCGTGCTTGAACTTGCAACCAAGTTGTTTTAAAGACAATTCATTTGTAAGGAATCTGCTTTCTCTAAGAGAGAACTTCTGCCTGACAAGATCGAGATGTGCTATTCAGCGGTGCTCTGCAACAATTCGGTGCTATAGCAATTATCTGCGGGCTGTTTTTTATAATTGATGTAATTGATCAAACTGAATGGACTAGACTTAGAGAAGCAGATCTGAGATCAAGGAGATATGTTAATACTCCACGACTTAGGCACCACCATAGGAGATTGCTCAAGAACTCCCGAAACTGGTAACTTTGTCTGACGCTGTGGACTTGTTCATCGACGCATAACGCTTCTGGCTAGCATGCAGAGATGGACGTTTGCGTGTTGTGTATATCGATGCCTTGTTGAGGGCCTAGGAGTCATTGTAGTCCAGGAAACAGATAGATTTGGCTTTGGCTCAGTGATGGTCTGGAAAAGCGTCACGTCGTATGACAGCACAGACCATGTAGTGATAAGAGGCCAACTTAGTGTCCCTATGCATAATACGGGCGTCGCACAGTGTGTCGAATCCCAATTCTAGGTGGAAAAAATTAATAACTTCGTTAATAGAGCTGGGATTCTATTAAAAGTTGGCTATAAACCGTTTTCGAGGTCGCTGAATTCATTTCTGGCATCGCCTAAAGTGTACGATCTTCGGGGGGTAAATATATAGGGGTGAGGGGTAAGGTGAGGTGTAAAAAATGACTGAAAGCAATACCATTTTTGGTAGTAAAAATCACGATTTGGCTGTGCATTTGATAGTTTATGACAGTGGTAAACATACTATTTAAAACAGGATAAAATATGAATAACAATGAGACTTTCAGTCAAGTATTCTTGTTACACCTTATTTGAGGGAATAGACGAAGTCACTGTATGCAAAATCATCCAGATGAAAAACGTATATCAAATTGTTATTAAACATAGAACAACGAAATATGCACAAAAATAATATTTATTTTCTAAAAATAAAAAAAAATATTCTTCTAAATCATACAAACAATTTCTTTATAACAAAATTTCATTTTACATTAATGACGTAGTTTTAGTAAACACACTTCACACACGAAAACAATATTATTTCTATAGAAAATCATGGAAATAAGGACAACGTATATTGAATATTAGGCCTATTTCTCCCATTGCATATAAAAATAAAACGTCCATTCGTCAAGTAATGTTCTCATTAATCTCATTCCCCTTGATAATAACAAAATGTATAATGTTCATTCGTCACCTGATTCTTCTGTATAGTCCAGAGCATCGTAGTCATTGCTCTACTGGTCTTCATCATTTGATGTCAAAGTTCCTTGGGGGTCATTAAGTAACTCAATAGCTTCCATAGGTAGATTACCCATGTAGGCTACGTGGCATTGTTCTTCCTACACTCTCCCATTTTTAGCCTACTTTCGATTTTTGCAAAAAATGAAAGTAGACTTATGAGATCAACACAGGGCGAAAAAAAGTGTGTCTGTCTGTGTGTGTGTATGTGTGTGTGTGAGTCTGTGTGTGTGTGTGTCTGTGTGTCTGTGTGTGTGTGAGTGTGTGTACTCTGAATGTCTGTCCCCCCCTATCAATTCGAACACGGTGAATGCGAATTGAACGAAATTTGGTACAAAGGTAGCACTAGCAAAGGACACCTCAGTGTCATGTTTTATATCGCCGCCATCTTGACGGAAACGTAATGGCGGCCACACAAATGTTCAAAGCTTAAATCAAATTACGACTAACCTAATCATCCGATCTCTACCAAATTTTGCAACGACATACCTTTATGGGGGGAGCATCCTTTGACCAAACCAATAGGTCATCAGCGTAATAGTTTGCGGATGGCGGCCATCTTTGTGTGAAAATCGATTCCCCCTATTAATTCGTACACGGTGCAACCGAATGGAACGAAATTTGGTACAGAGGTAGTACTAACAAAAAGGCACCTCAGTGTCAAGTTTTATATCGCCGCCATCTTGACGGAAACGTAACGGCGGCCACACAAATTTTCAAAGCTTAAATCAAATTACGATTAACCTAATCATCCGATCTCTACCAAATTTTGCAACAACATACCTTTATGGGGGGAGCATCCTTTGACCAAACCAATAGGTCATCAGCGTAATAGTTTGCGGATGGCGGCCATCTTTGTGTGAAAATCGATTCCCCCTATTAATTCGAACACGGTGCAACCGAATGGAACGAAATTTGGTACAGAGGTAGTACTAACAAAAGGCACCAGGTGTCATGTTTTATATCGCCGCCATCTTGACGGAAACGTAATGGCGGCCACACAAATGTTCAAAGCTTAAATCAAATTACGATTAACCTAATCATCCGATCTCTACCAAATTTTGCAACTACATACCTTTATGGAGGGAGCATCCTTTGACCAATCTAATAGGTCATTCACCTGATAGTTTGCGGATGGCGGCCATCTTTATGTCAAAATTGATTCCCCCTATTAATTCGAACACGGTGAAACCGAATGGAACGAAATTTGGTACAGAGGTAGCACTAACAAAGGGCACCTCAGTGTCATGTTTTATATCGCCGCCATCTTGACTGAAACGTAATGGCGGCCACACGAATGTTCAAAGCTTAAATCAAATTACGATTAACCTAATCATCCGATCTCTACCAAATTTTGCAACGACATACCTTTATGGAGGGAGCATCCTTTGACCAATCTAATAGGTCATTCACCTAATAGTTTGCGGATGGAGGCCATCTTTATGTCAAAATTGATTCCCCCTATTAATTCGAACACGGTGAAACCGAATGGAACGAAATTTGGTACAGAGGTAGTACTAGCAAAGGGCACCTCAGTGTCATGTTTTATATCGCCGCCATCTTGACTGAAACGTAATGGCGGCCACACGAATGTTCAAAGCTTAAATCAAATTACGATTAACCTAATCATCCGATCTCTACCAAATTTTGCAACTACATACCTTTATGGAGGGAGCATCCTTTGACCAATCTAATAGGTCATTCGCCTAATAGTTTGCGGATGGCGGCCATCTTTGTGTCAGAATCGATTCCCCCTATTAATTCAAACACGCTGAAACCAAATGGAACGAAATTTGGTATAGAGGTAGCACTAGCAAAGGGCACCTCAGTGTCATGTTTTATATCACCGCTATCTTGATGGAAACGTAATCGCGGCCACCAAAATGTTAAAAGCTAAAATGTAATTACGACCAACCTAATAATCTAGTCTCTACCTAATTTTTCAACACCATATCTTTATGTGGGAAACATTTTCTGACCAAACTGCAAGAACATCAGCCCAATAGTTTGCAGATGGTGGCCAAGTATGTGTGCAAATCGATTCCCCCTATCAATTCAAACACGGTGAAACCGAATTGAACGAAATTTGGTACAGAGGTAGCACTAGCAAAGGGCACCTCATATTCATGTTTAATATCCCTATAGCACGTTGTATTTCAACAAGCTCCTACAACCAACATTCAATCATACTCATTGAAAAGGACAAAGAGTTATAACAATACCCATGCATTTAGGAGAAAGTAGGCTATATGTTCTTTACTGAACATCTTGTTGTTAATATTATGGGATATCAACTTAATTTTGTTTCTTAGCTCCTGCACCTGAGTGTCAGTAAGAGTTGTAGGATCAAATTTATTCGTAACATATTGAAATATGACGTCTGCACGTCCCTATTTACGACACGACCGCCACGCGATGAAAAATTATTCTCGCGGTAATGCCCACATAGTGTAACTGTTTCTTTAGCCCTACCTTGCACTTTGAAATACCTATATAAGAAGCTCCACAGTTTGGCGGGAAATGTAACTGTTTCTCCACGTTGGGATGACAAGTGTAATGGTTTCTTTTGTGAGAGTGTGGAAAAACCACAACACGTCCCGCGTTTGAGGTGATAAATGTAATGTTTACTCTGACTAAGATACGTTGTATTAATGGGCGCCAAGACCTCAACGCTATGTTGAAATCTAAATTTACATTTTAACAACACCCTGCTCAGGCAGAACACCTTTAAGAATCTTCACACTCAGATCGTGGTATGATTTGATCACTAACCCAACTAAAAATTGAGTCAGGAGAAGGAATTTGGTCTATATCTAATGCTACCTACTGAAAGCAAAGATTGCATAGTATAAGAAATAAATTTATTATATAAAAAACAAGTAGTGGCATTTTAATAATAATAATAATAATAAATTTAAATTGGAGCGTAACGATTTGAATTTACCACTAGTGAATTACGTGAAAACGGAGTCGGATGAATTACTGATTTTACTGATTATTCCCAAGCCAAGAAGTTAGTGAAATTTTGAATATGAAACAATGAAGCGAGAGATTATGTAGTTCTGAGTCATTCGCGCTTACCATTGGAAATTGCCGTGGCTTTTCCCTCGTACTTGATGCTGAAGAGAGCTTCCCACAGCCTTCTGGACGTCGCCATCTTCTTGGTCAGTTGTGGAGATTGTTGTAGAAATGTTAAGTTATGGTCCGATCACACCGGAACCAACCACACGAGCAACCACAACGGTCAAGTTTTACAATGATAATCGGCCTAACTCCTCGGCGCGCAAACAATATATGCCCTCGCCGAACCCCCTCTCCGGACCCGTCTTCTACTCGCCCGGTCTCCACTGATTGGCTGAGCCACCACGCGATACTCCCCACCTAAGGGTCAATACACTCGGCGCGACGATGTCGATTACCGGCCCAGGCCCGCTTTTCTTGATGCAGCCAGCTGGAAGTGCCCCACGGCTTGCGTCACGCTTCTTGACAAGAATATACCTGTAACTGAATTCCAATGAATCATCTCTCTCACAATAAACTTTAACTGACAAAAATCCGTTAAATTCCGTAATCATATAATTTTCCACGATAATGTTGTTCGTAATAATTCGATTGATAGTGTTTTCAATAACATCGATAACCTATCTGTATACTTATTATCTTATAAAAAACGCTCCAAAAATACCTTAATAATAATAATAATAAGTTACATTAAACTTGTCTTGGCAGAACAATTTGCCGCGTAAATAAACATTGAATGGCTTCCTACTGACTTATGTCAGTGACGTAAAATACCCTCGAAAAACACGTTACAATAGTCACTGAAAATAAGAAAATAAACCATCATGCACATTCGTGCGCAATCAAACCACTACAGATCCTGAATCTACATTAAATTTCCTATCGAATGACGTTTAAAGTAAAGTGGCACTATGAGGCACTCATAAAGTAAATAATTTATTTAGTGCAAAAGCTTGTGTTACGCATAAAAGTGAGAACACATACCTCTTTTCACTATTCCATGAGCCGCGGAAGACAATACCTCGTTGAACTCTCTAGAATCACAACGTTCGGTTCACTCCGACACCTCCTATCAAATGACCTGATAACTGCCAGGAAGACGTTTCAACACCTATAACCTCCCTCCTACGCACCAGAGAGCGGAAAGGAAGACCGAAGGTCACCATCTGGTTTGTTCACTGTCGAATGAGTCAGTTTTCGCTTTGATTTGCGACAGTGAATTTTTTCCACCTAGATATTCGACACACTGTGCGTCGTGCTGAATTGTGTGTGTCCCATTTCATTAGGAATAGTTCCAGAATTTATTTTTCAGCAAAATAATTCAACAGTGCACATTGCGCAGGAAACCATGAATGTGCCGAAAGAGTTCAATATACGTAACCTGGATTGATTTGCAGTGAGCCCAGGCCAAAATTCTATTGCGAATCTATGAGAATTCTTGGACAGAAGAATCCAGGAGTCCACCAGATCCTGTTACAACTCGAAGCCGCCATTCAGAAGGAATGGTACATTATTCCGCAAAGGTACATAAGGAAATTGATGGGAAGCATGCCTCGAAAATGCGAGACTGTGTTACAGGCACACGTTATCGTACTATATATAATAAAGATAGTTTTTCAGTCGGTCAACACGAATTTTGCCCAATTACATTAGGCGACAAGAAATGCCTACTTAATTAGATGACTTGTTTCAAACGTCACGCGTTCATCCTCAGATCCTGTTCATTTAGGCATAACGTGATGTTTCTGAATCACACTTAAGCTCAAATGAATATCCGTACAATATTTGTCTTACATAAGTTTGTAAAAACTTGTGTATCGTGTTAACTATTTACAGATATAGTCTACTGTATATTGTACCCAATTGTCATCATGTGGAACTTGTGTTCGTATCCCAGCTAACTCACGGTCTTTCGAGGTATGGGACGTTCCTGCCCACCATACGACCACATGCTCAGGATTTGAGTCTACCAGGTAACTACTCTACATGAAATAAACAACATATTCCTATAATAAAACATTTACTGGTATAAAAATCATGGCTATACTACAAGTACAAATAAAGGATAAATTATATTTAATTCCCACAATTAAAATCAGGGTTATTTTGTGAGTCTCTTCTTAATTAGTGCTATACTGCACTCAAATCTATTTCTAGCATCCTATCATTGATACTTTCAGACTTCTACGAGTCTCCACAGTGTTCATCATGTGATACAATTTACATAATTGGAGTATCACAACACAAAAAGTCACATATCAAATCTAAATGACATTAATACTGTAAAAATAAAACATTACTCCGTTTCTTATGGCATTTACTTTGATTAGCATAAATTCATTATTTTATGCCTTAATTAACAAATATTTGTTGTGTCGTGTGAATCATCTTCCTTCTTTTCCATCAATATGAAACGCTTAAAAAGTGGTACGTTTCCCTTCCAAAATAGACATGGATAGAAATGTTTATAGTTTCACCATACAACGATTTTCTGGGTCTTGTCGGGCTTATTATCGTTACAAACGTGTCATGTTCTTAGAAATCACATACCCGTCTGCATAAATTAGCGTGAACTGGCAAAATGCATTCTAAAAAGATGCCTAACAATTTATTTGGTTCAGTGTTCCTCCTCAGAGAATAACTGGGCCAAATATTATCCGATTTCATTGATCCAACAACGTATGTGTGCTGAAACACATCATTTAATTCAATTGGCATCATCATAACACTCATATCTTGCATATTGAAATATCGAGATTCTTCAGTGTCCCACTATGACTCTAATTTAAAGGACTGGCGGACCGACGTCCCCTTCCCCTAGCAGGCAATAAAATTAGTTCCGGCAGGCCGTGCAAGATGGCCGCTCGTCTCAGTGGGCTACTCCACTCCTTCTCATCTGCTGTCAAGGTCAACTTTGTTTACAATCGCAGTACAGTAGAGATACGCTAAGTGTTGTTCTTAAGTAATTGAGTCATTCTAATTATTGAACACCTATATTTATAGTGTATTGGGCTCAACTCGGCTCCTTATTAACATTCATGGCTGGGGATGGATCCTGTGATAGTCTTGCCGTTCTATGGTGAATAATGGTGGCTTTGGACGCGCATCATAATGAGAACACAAGATTCTCACCAGCAGCTGTCTCAATAATAACATAATAAGGAAATCTGCGTTTCCTAAACGACGAATATGATTCTTACCTCTCAGGGTAGATCATTTTTACACATGCTCACGGAGTCTCGACGGACGTCACTCGTGGCCATAATTCATGCAAGCGATGGATACAGACAGGCTCTGTCCAATTCGCTGCGAATAATAAAGTATGCACAACGGCGATACTAACTCGTAGATTAGCCAACTTCTCACCTAACGCGCAAGCTATACTAGTTTGGTCCCCGCAATATTTATTTACGTAAATCACTGGATTCTACGTTAATTCTGCATGCTATATGCGGCCCAAACAATACTTCTCATAGATGACTCAATTATTAAGGCACCCGCGTTCACTCTGTAATAACACTTAAGCCAAAGCTTTAAATAGCTCCTAATAACAAGTATAAATTTACTGGCTTACATTACCTTAATGGACCTCAAATACAATCCTAAGAATTTACCATATCAAATATTCATTCAACACTTCACTTGACACTGAAAAACTCTCGTATCTCGCTATATTCCACGTTACTTTCTTACTGTTTACCAAAATACAGTATCTTTATACACACATCAAAAAAAGTTTTGCATCACCTCGGTTCCAAGAGTTCCGGAACCGTTAAATACAAAGGGAATAGAGATCAACACAAACAACATTTCAGCTCGTTTTATTGCTCATGAGACCCACACATTGCATGTTGTACCATCATACAGCTAGACTTTCAGCATTTGTGGTCCAGATTGCAGTACACACCACTACCTCTAATACCGAGTAGCACGTCCTCTTGCATTGATGCATGCCTGTATTCGCCGTGGCATACTATCCACAAGTTCATCAAGACACTGTTGGTCCAAATTGTCCCACTCCTCAACGACAATTCGGCGTAAATCTCTCAGAGTGGTTGGTGGGTCAAGACGTCCATAAACAGCCCTTTTCAACATATCCCAGGCATGTTCGATAGGGTTCATGTCTGGCGAACATGCTGACCACTGTAGTCGAGCGATGTCGTTATCTTGAAGGAACGCATTCACAAGATGTGCACGATGAGGTCGAGAATTGTCGTCCATGAAGACAAATGCCTCTCCAATATTCTGCCGATATGGTTGCACTATGGGTCGGAGGATGTCATTCAGGTATCGTAAAGCCGTTTCGGAGCCTTCCATGACCACCAGTGGCGTACGTCGGCCCCACATAATGCCACCCCAAAACATCAGGGAACCACCACCTTGCTGCACTCGCTGGACAGTGTGTCTAAGACGTTCAGCCTGACCAGGGTGCCTCCAAACACGTCTCCGACGATTGTCTGGTTGAAGGCATATGCGACACTCATCGGTGAAGAGAACGTGATGCCAATTCCGTGGGGTCCATTCAGCATGTTGTTGGGCCCATCTGTACTACGCTGCATGGTGTCGGGGTTGCAAAGCTGGACCTCGCCATGGACGTCGGGAGTGAAGTTGCGCATCATGCAGCCTATTGCGCACAGTTTGAGTTGAAACACGACGTCCTGTGGCTGAACGAAACGCATTATTCAACATGGTGGCATTGCTGTCAGGGTTCCTCCGAGCGGCAATCCGTAAGTAGCGGTCATCCACTACAGTAGTAGCCCTTGGGCGGCCTGAGCGAGGCCTGTCATCGACAGTTCCTGTATCTCTGTACCTCCTCCATGTCCGAACAACATCGCTTTGGTTCACTCTGAGACGCCTGGAAACTTCCCTTGTTGAGAGCCCTTCTTGACACAAAGTAACAATGCGGACGCGATCGAACTGCGGTATTGACCTTCTAGGCATGGTAGAACTACAGACAACATGAGCAGCGTACCTTCGTCCTGGTGGATTGACTTGAACTGATCGGCTGTCGTACCCCCTCCGTCTAATAGGCCCTGCTCATGCATGGTTGTTTACATCTTTGAGCAGTTTTAGTGACATCTATGAACAGTCAAAGGGACTGTATCTTGGATACAATATACACAGTCAACGTCTATATGCCGGAGATCTGGGAACCGAGGTGATGCAAAACTTTTTTTGATGTGTGTATTAGACATGACACACTTTGAACGTTATTTAGGCCAAACATGCCTATTACTTTACTGTTGCCGACCCCAGATTATTATTATTATTATTATTTATCATTTAACGTTACCGTTACATCCATCACTATTTTAGGCCTGACTGGCCCTAAACAAATCACCTTCCAAGACATATTCTATTCAAGACGAGTGGTGAAAACTCGTTCAATAAGTGACTGTTACATCTTAGTCTCAAAGTGATGCATCGTTGTATGGTGGACTATTTAGTTAGAATAACATTGTAAATTGGTACTCACTTTTTATTTTCGCTGGATGATACCAGCATTTCAGTTCCAGGCCTACCATGACGCTTGATTTAAGCCATCATGCTGTATTTGACACGACACTTGATTTCACATATTTCCCACATGATAAACATACTCTTATCAGTGGCTTCTTTCACTTTTACACAATACATATTAATCACAATACACATGAACACTTGTTAAATCACTATAACACAATTTATGTACACTTTCTCACTATTTCACAGGTTGATCCTTAATCGGACTCCTCCTACGCCTGACCTCAGAGATGCGATGCAATTACGCCAACCGCTGGTCTCCGTGAAAGTCTAACTGCGTTTACGGACGTTCGATCCTCGTCACCTTCAATATCGTTCAGTTCACTGTCAAGATTAATTGGCGATGCCTCCCAGGCTCCCATAATTGTAGTGATCCTGATGAAAATGTCATATACAACTCTGACAAGACCTCCTGGTATATGTAATGTCCAAAAACATTATTATTTACCTTTTCGCTGTAGCGACTTTATATTTGCGTCAGATAATGGATAAATATCTGTATTAAATTAACTTCGACGCACTTCATGATTATACTTATGAAGCTGTATGCTGCGCTTCCATTGTTCTTCAATTGCTGAGCGTCGATACTGTAACATTTCGCGCGCTTAATGGCAGCGTATTAGTTACGTGTATACTGGAGAAGAACTTGAGAACAGACTGGAGACAACCAAAGACAACTCGCTTGGTCTGCACTGCTCCCCCTTATATAGGTTTCTCGTAAAAACTAGTCCACCGGACATACGGGTGCGACTCCTTCCCTGAAATAATACATTTTCAGCCGAAATGACATATACACCATGTTTATTTAGGTGTGGATGTTTCATAAACATTCGCGTGCCGGCGATCGCTTCGGCCAATTAATTACAATTAATTGCCTTATTCCATCGCGTCAGGACGCCACCATGGTGATTCCCCTCTGGCTGGTCACCAAATCACTCCTCTCGAGCGTAAGCTCGGTGTTAACACGCTCATTTAGAGATATAGGCTTTAATTTAGGTGTCAGACCATTCCTAAATTATCTCTCCTTGAATATATTCACCTGGGTGTACATTTCACTCCATTTCAATGCTCCACTTGGCTGTAATTAATTAATTAATTTCCGTGGGCAGTCATCCCCACCATAGGTTCCATCGTTGTCAAGCGGTGAATACCCGAGTCATTAATTTTGAGCTGTCTTCTCGGTCCAGACGAAAGTAGTTCGCTCGGCGCCTACAATCTCCACCCACTTGCCAACTCCAATTAGTAAAACGTCAAACTGGCCTGCTCTCGTTCTTGTATGCTTCGAAAACGTATATTTGCTTGCATTTGCTTATAATTCTTCACCTTAAACTGCTATGATATTCACATACTGGGCGTGAAATCATGCTACATTATTATATGTCATTATTTAACGCATTGCTCTTCGGGTTCCCTAAAACTGTTCCCCCTCAGAGATCAATGGTTCGATTCTAGTTAGAATCATGTGCCTGGTCTTCTCAGATAGGACCTGAGTTCGATGCCAATCTGCCGTGACCGATTGGGCACATCTTTCCCTTGCTAAGCTCGGAAAATTAATTTCACAAGTGAATTTTTCGGGCCCTTCAGATGGCATTGACTCAAGCAGTATTTATTTTAAGCGATCAGTGCTCTCGGCCATGGGATGTCTCGTTCCCCCATTCCACTCTGTCTGCCGTCGCATACTCTTGTTCTGCCTTCTCATTGTTCATTCATCTCCTCTATTTCTGTAGCGGCCTCCCTCAACTGGTCGTAAAGTTCCTTCAGTTGACAGCTGCATTCGCCCCTCGTGTCCCTTGGGTCTGCGAACCGGTCGCCTCGTTCCGTTTCTTCCTGGGTCTGCAAGCTTTTCTCAAGAGTCTTTGCGTGCATACGTAATGACTCCCCGTCCAATTGGGTGTGCATTGCTTGCTCTTTCCTCGTATCATAATCCTCTGGTGGACTATATAACTTCAAATTAGCTGCGTTTACAACAACTTCTCTACCTGTTGCTTCGTCTTTGATTCGGTATGCATTATTTTGCAGGTCCCTTATAATCAGGTAGGGTCCGTGATAGCTATGCTGAAATTTTTTTATATTTCCTGCTCTCTGGATCTGAACTAGCGTTTTTTTTTCTTCAATAAGACGTATTCCCCCAGGAGTAATGGTCTATGCTAGCGTTTCCTCCTGTTTCTCCGCTGCCGTCTGTCTGCTTGTTTCTTGAGATACTCGAATGTTCTCTGGATCCTCAACTCACGTCCAGGCTGTGCATCGACGGGTGTCCGAATGACATTATTCCATGGCCTCTCTGGTCTTCTATCAAGATGTAGGCTCACTGGCACTTCTCGTGTCGCTTCATGCATGGTATTGTTGATACAATATTCAATAATCTCAAGTACGTCGATCCATTTCCAATTCTCCGTAGAGCAGTATATCTTCATGTACTTTTGCAGTTCCCTCATTACTCTTTCAACAGAATTCGACTCCGGGTGTCGAACTGTGGACAAAATCTGTCTTATACCCAGATTTTCCAACCCCCTGCGAAATTCCACGCTGGTAAAACAGCTCCCATGATCAGATAATATGTTCTCCGGCTGCCCTAATATAGGAATGATTCTTTCCTTCAGCCTCTTAAGTACCTGTTTCGTACTGGTTTTCTGAATTGGACACAGGACTACCATTTTCGAAAACACGTCTAGTGCAACTAGGATGTGTCTATTTCCTCTTCTAGCTCTAGGAAGCGGCCCAAAGTTGTCCAGTGCCAGAAGGTGACATGGCTTCTCTGGTAAGAGTGGTATAGGTTTTTGCCTCATTAAATACGAGTTAGGCTTTACTCGTTGGCAAATATCACATGTCCTGATTGTATTCCTGACTGTATCTCTAAGTTTTGGCCAAATAAATGCTTCTTTAAGCAGGGCAACAGACTTATCTACGCCGGGGTGACCAAAAGCTCGGTGTGCTAACCAAACTAGCCTTCTCTGCAATGCTGGTGGTACAACAATCCTGGGTCGAGTGTGATCTGAGTCGCTCCATTTATGTAGCATCTGGTTAAACCATAGATACTCCGTTGATAGTGCTTCGGCTTCCACATACATCGGGGTTCCTCTGTCCAGCTTTCCCTCGAAGTAATTAATCATCAACCGTATCAGGGGATCTTCACGTTGAAAAACGGTGATGTTCCTCAGATCATCTAAGGTCTTCTGGTCTCTATCTTCTATCTCGATAGCTAGAACTTCATCAGCTGTCGGGTATCTGCTTAGCAAGTCAGGTATGATATTGTCCTTCCCCGGGCAATACTCGATTTCCACTTGAAATTGCTGTATGTACAGGGACCACCTCGTCAGTCATTGACTCGACAAGTCAGTTTTCAACAGGAAAGTTAGGGCTTTATGGTCTGTTCTTAATATAATTCTAAAACCATAAATTAGCTTTCGCCAATACCGTAAGGCATACAGTATCGCGAGTAATTCGATCTCCGTGACCGTATAATTCTTTTAATTAGGTAAGTTTTCTCCTCTGGCCTGTCCACATTTTCCTGGTATAACATTGCTCCAATACCTATGAATGATGCGTCAGTCTGGATAATAAATTTCTGAGTGTAGTCAGGATATCCCAATTTTACATATTCTAACAGCATCTGTTTAGATTTTACGAAGACTTCCTCGCATTGTTCCGTCCATCGCCATCTTCCTCCTTTCTTAAGTAAGTCTTGGAGTGGTGCGACGGTCTCGGTATACTTTGGGCAATGGCTTGAAAAGAATCCAATAACGCCTAGATATTGCCTGACGTTCTTTACCTTCATTGGTCTCGGGAAATGTTTAATAACTTCCAATTTTCCCGGATTAGGTCTAACTCCTTGTGCATCTATTACGTGGCCTAGAAATTTAACTTCTCTCTGACCAAAGTTAGATTTCTTTATATTGACCTTAAAGTTAGCCTGACTTAGGTCATATAACAGCTTGCGTAGATCTCTGACGTGTTCTTCGACTGTTTCAGATGTCAGTAGTGTATCATCTACGTAGCAGATGGTTGTTGCTTTTACTTCTACAGACAGGTTCCGATCTAGCGCTCGTATCAACGCTGAACCTGCTGTTTTCAATCCAAATGGAAGACGCACGTAAGAATACGTATGCTGGTCGAATAAAAACCCAGTTAATAAGCTTGTTTTCTCCTCCAGAGCAAGATGGTGAAAACTTGCCGTCAGGTCAAGATTTGAGAACACAGTCTTTCCTTTGAACCTCCTGAGGACCTCCTTAATGGGCGGAACTTGGTCAAATTCTGGTATGACCTTGGAATTCAAATTTCGTAGGTCCAGGCATATCCTTACACTTACGTCCTGTTTAGGTACAACTACCAGTGGGCTGACATAAGGTGTGGCTGTCTTCACAATGACGCCTGCCTCTAGCATTTCCTGTATTGCTTCTTTGACCTTTAAATAATGTTTCTCGGCTATAGGATACGGCTTCTGTCTGAATGGTGTCCAATCGCTGACTTGGAACGCATATTGGAAATTCTTGATCCGGCCAGGACTCGAATCGAAGACTCCTTTATACTCAAATAGCAGTTCCCTTAGCATTTGCTTATGCTCTGGCCCAATTTTAGCTTCCTCTATCTTTTCTTCCAGGCATTCTTCAAATTTTGGTTCGAGGTCCTTTTCAATGTCTGCGGCCAGTGTTGCCAACTCTTCCTCGATGTCTTCTGTTGTCAATACTGCATCCCCAGTCATATCTCCGTATGTATGCCATACGTACTCTTCTGGTCTCGTCTCATTGTGCTTTAATGAGAGTTCTAAATCTTCCTTTCCCTCACTTGCACGAAACATAACAATGTCTTGCGAGAGATCTATAATTACATTATATTCTCTTATGAAATCCATGCCAACAATAATGTTAAAAGGCAGCTTATTCACAAGTAGGAAGCTCTGTGAGAATGTAGAGTTCCCTATCTGCAAATCTAAAAATACTTGGTATCTGCATATCATAACTTTATCTGGTATCACACCTTTTATTTTCACGCTTGAAATAGGTATTTTCAATACGTGGATTTTACTTTGGATTTCATTATATAATGCCTGGGTTATCAAACACACTGTTGACCCTGTATCTATGAGACTTCTTATCTTCATGCCTGCACAGTTTACAATAATAATGGGTAGTTCCCTTCTCACATTGACCGTCCCTTCATCTAGGTCTTCGATAAGCTCCTCAGGTTTGGCAATCCAGTTAACTACATTCACTGTATTCCATCCTGAACTTATCTCTCTTTGGTCATTTAATTTTGGTGTTTTTTTTCGATTGCTCCATTCTTTGTGGAGTTCTTCTGTCTGTCTTCATACTGCTGAAGTTCCAGACTCTTGGCACCGTCATCATTTTTATAGATGTCGGGTGACCTTCGATTCTTAATCGCTTCATCCCAATGAACTCGCGATTGTCTCTGGTCGTCTCCACGTTCTTCTATGTATCTTAAAGATGCGTGATAGCGTTCTTCCGCCTCTTCATCGAACCCGCGACTCTGTTCTTGGGATCTCCATCCTTGGTTGTTCCCATTTCGGCCGTAATTCCTTCTGTTATCAGGCTGCTGGTCTCTTGTACCGCGCTGATTCCAGGCTTTCCTTCCTCGGTTTCAACGGTTCGATCCTCCTCGACATGCTGGCCTCCAGTTCTGGTTTTCCCGTCCTTCACGTTGCCAGTCTGATTTTTCCGTTTCGGTGCTCGTAGACTTACTTTTTGTCTGCACCTTAGTCGGTTCAGTCGGTGTAGTCGTCATGTTGACTTGTTCCATGTTCCGACTTTGCCTTGTGTGCTGCGCTGTGGTGAGATCGAGTTGTCTCAGCACCTTCTCCATATCGATCGCAGTTTTGGCGTTTGCTGAGATTAATAGACGTTGTACTTCATACGGTAGCTGCTTGGCTATCGCTATGCACAAATCTGACTCTCTAATTCCTTCATCAAGTTCGCGGAAACGGCACAATTGACCCACAAAAAACTCCGCATACTTCGACGGATTATTAGTACTATAACGCCTGGAATACAAGTCCAATCTGAGGTTCTGTTGTATACTTGCGTTCCAGTACCTGCTTAAAAATGCCTGGCGAAATTCGTCAACGGTGTCGAACGTGTACCGAAAACTCCTAAACCATAAGGTACACTCGCCCTCAGTCAGTTTTTCAATCGCTCTCAACCTTCGCTCCGGCGGTACCTTCGCGTCATTCAAGTACTCGGAAACTTCTTTAAGCCAGTACTTGGGTGTCATGTTAGAATTACTCCCAGAATATTTCTTTGGTTTCTCGTCACTAGCCCTTACAACAGTGACTATTTGATTTTGAACACCATTTTCATGCGGTGTTGACATGGCAATTGGCATACCAGGTGTGGTATACGGGCTGTCACTTGGCATGGCTGCATTCTTTGGAATGGGCTGTATTTCTATCTCTGCCCATTTATTTCTCCCTATTCTCGTCTATACTTCCTTCGCTAGACCTAGGATTCCGCAACATGGATTCCTCCTGTGCGATCATTCTAGTTTCTATTTGGCTGTGCCTATTTTCTGCCCTTTCCAAACGAGCTAATACCTCTCGTTCTATTTTCTCTAGGCGATCTCGGTTTCTTTCTGCCATAGAAAATACCTTTTCCTTATCATCCTTAAGGTTTTCCTTCAGGTGGGTAATTTCCCCCACTAGACTTTCTCTTACCTAGGCAAGAGTCTTATCGCTGGCTTCAGTCTTCAAGCGTTCTCGAAGTTCTAATTCTTCTCGTAAGCCTGTAACTTCCTTTTGAATGTGACCCTGCATATGAGAGATTTCAGTCCATATCTTCGTGATTTCTCCCTGGTCCTCATCCTGCCTTTTATGAATAACTGCTAGGTCGCTCTGAGTTTGTTCTAACTCTTTCTGCACCTTCCCGACCTGCCTCTTCATATTTGACATTATTTCTTTATTCTCTTGATCAGAAGTTTTTATTTCATGGATTTCCTTGCATTGGTCAAGGATATTCTGATCCTGTTTTCTTAAGGCTTCGTCTACCGCCTTGGCGTAGCCTGCCATTCGCGTATTCCATTTTACGTCGCTGTCCTCGAGCCTTTGATCCACGGTCTGAGTGAACGTATTAAATTGCTCTAGTTGACGTTTAGTATTCGCTTCATTCTGACTTTGAATGTCTTTAAGCTCCATGGACATACTGCTTAAGCTATCGTTAATCTCACGCTGTGACTCTCTGCACGCTTGCAGATTATTCTCTAGTTTTAGCTCTATAGACTCAAAGCGTTTATCGTTATCAGCTTGCATCTCTGAGACCACGCTAACAATATTCTTAGTTACTTCACGCTGAACAGACTCTTTAACGTCATCCATTTTTCTATAGACCTCTAACTGATTAGCCTCTAATCTAGTGTTTATTTCGGTTTGATTAGCATCCAATCTACCCGCTATTTCATCTTTAAATGCTTTAGATTCTTCCTTTCTCTTAGCATTAGTATCATCAAAATGTTCTCTTAACTCAGCGATACACCTGAGTACGTCCTCAGTTCCAGCCATCCTGTATTTCTTAATTTGAGATTCAGGTAGGCCGCAGCTGAACATGCTGGCGCGTTCTATTGGAAAGAAAAGGTTTCCGATCCCGCGACAACAACAACAACAACATATTACAAAGTGCCAAAACCACCTATGGAATGGGTATAGACCCACGTACCCGTCTGACAACAGTGTCTGACGTCTGAGTATCATCTAGAAAGACTCACAATCGCTCAAACACAGTTTGAGGAAAAATACTATTATTATGGTTTTCCCCATGAAAACCATGCTATTATTATGGGGTTTACTGAATCCCACAAGCCTTCCACGTCCTGGGCGCCATGATAAGAAAAAGAGAAGTGGTGGGTGGACACACTTATGCGCTTTATGGTGGTGACCTGTGTTTCAAACTGGCCCCACGTATCAGCGTCATGATAAACAAAAATCGAGAGTGGTTACACTTATGCTTTGCTTTACCCCACACATCTGGGTGACATGATAATAAAAGGGGTTGTGTGTAAAGTGGTGACAAGTTACATTTACATTTAAGCATGTCTTATGGAGGATTATCAACATTTATTTTGAAGTGAAGGCTTATTAACAAATGGGACGCAGCCTTTTCCTATTATATCCTAATTTCTATACTGTATTTGCTTCTAGCATTAATATCTTGGACGACTTTTAGTAGTACCTGTGACTCAATCCTAGTACAGAGACAACTCCTCCCGGTACCCAATTGGCATCATGTGGAACATGTGTTCGTATCCCAGCTAACTCACGGTCTTTCGAGGTATGGGACGTTCCTGCCCACCATACGACCACATGCTCAGGATTTGAGTCTACCAGGTAACTACTCTACATGAAATAAACAACATATTCCTATAATAAAACATTTACTGGTATAAAAATCGTGGCTATACAACAAGTACAAATAAAGGATAAATTATATGTAATTCCCACAATTAAAATCAGGGTTATTTTGTGAGTCTCTTCTTAATTAGTGCTATACTGCACTCAAATCTATTTCTAGCATCCTATCATTGATACTTTCAGACTTCTACGAGTCTCCATAGTGTTTATCATGTGATACAATTTACATAATTGGAGTATCACAACACAAAAAGTCACATATCACATCTAAATGTCATTAATACTGTAATAATAAAACATTACTCCGTTTCTTATGGCATTTACTTTGATTAGCATAAATTCATTATTTTATGCCTTAATTTACAAATATTTGTTGTGTCGTGTGAATCATCTTCCTTCTTTTCCATCAATATGAAACGCTTAAAAAGTGGTACGTTTCCCTTCCAAAATAGACATGGATAGAAATGTTTATAGTTTCACCATACAACGATTTTCTGGGTCTTGTCGGGCTTATTATCGTTACAAACGTGTCATGTTCTTAGAAATCACATACCCGTCTGCATAAATTAGCGTGAACTGGCAAAATGCATTCTAAAAAGATGCCTAAAAATTTATTTGGTTCAGTGTTCCTCCTCAGAGAATAACTGGGCCAAATATTATCCGATTTCATTGATCCAACAACGTATGTGTGCTGAAACACATCATTTAATTCAATTGGCATCATCATAACACTCATATCTTGCATATTGAAATATCGAGATTCTTCAGTGTCCCACTATGACTCTAATTTAAAGGACTGGCGGACCGACGTCCCCTTCCCCTAGCAGGCAATAAAATTAGTTCCGGCAGGCCGTGCAAGATGGCCGCTCGTCTCAGTGGGCTACTCCACTCCTTCTCATCTGCTGTCAAGGTCAACTTTGTTTACAATCGCAGTACAGTAGAGATACGCTAAGTGTTGTTCTTAAGTAATTGAGTCATTCTAATTATTGAACACCTATATTTATAGTGTATTGGGCTCAACTCGGCTCCTTATTAACATTCATGGCTGGGGATGGATCCTATGGTGAATACTGGTGGCTTTGGACGCGCATCATAATGAGAACACAAGATTCTCACCAGCAGCTGTCTCAATAATAACATAATAAGGAAATCTGCGTTTCCTAAACGACGAATATGATTCTTACCTCTCAGGGTAGATCATTTTTACACATGCTCACGGAGTCTCGACGGACGTCACTCGTGGCCATAATTCATGCAAGCGATGGATACAGACAGGCTCTGTCCAATTCGTTGCGAATAATAAAGTATGCACAACGGCGATACTAACTCGTAGATTAGCCAACTTCTCACCTAACGCGCAAGCTATACTAGTTTGGTCCCCGCAATATTTATTTACGTAAATCACTGGATTCTACGTTAATTCTGCATGCTATATGCGGCTCAAACAATACTTCTCATAGATGACTCAATTATTAAGGCACCCGCGTTCTCTCTGTAATAACACTTAAGCCAAAGCTTTAAATAGCTCCTAATAACAAGTATAAATTTACTGGCTTACATTACCTTAATGGACCTCAAATACAATCCTAAGAATTTACCATAACAAATATTCATTCAACACTTCACTTGACACTGAAAAACTCTCGTATCTCCCTATATTCCACGTTACTTTCTTACTGTTTACCAAAATACAGTATCTTTGTATTAGACATGACACACTTTGAACGTTATTTAGGCCAAAAATGCCTATTACTTTACTGTTGCCGACCCCAGATTATTATTATTATTATTTATCATTTAACGTTACCGTTACATCCATCACTATTTTAGGCCTGACTGGCCCTAAACAAATCACCTTCCAAGACATAATCTATTCAAGACGAGTGGTGAAAACTCGTTCAATAAGTGACTGTTACATCTTAGTCTCAAAGTGATGCATCGTTGTATGGTGGACTATTTAGTTAGAATAACATTGTAAATTGGTACTCACTTTTTATTTTCGCTGGATGATACCAGCATTTCAGTTCCAGGCCTACCATGACGCTTGATTTAAGCCATCATGCTGTATTTGACACGACACTTGATTTCACATATTTCCCACATGATAAACATACTCTTATCAGTGGCTTCTTTCACTTTTACACAATACATATTAATCACAATACACATGAACACTTGTTAAATCACTATAACACAATTTATGTACACTTTCTCACTATTTCACAGGTTGATCCTTAATCGGACTCCTCCTACGCCTGACCTCAGAGATGCGATGCAATTACGCCAACCGCTGGTCTCCGTGAAAGTCTAACTGCGTTTACGGACGTTCGATCCTCGTCACCTTCAATATCGTTCAGTTCACTGTCAAGATTAATTGGCGATGCCTCCCAGGCTCCCATAATTGTAGTGATCCTGATGAAAATGTCATATACAACTCTGAAAAGACCTCCTGGTGTATGTAATGTCCAAAAACATTATTATTTACCTTTTCGCTGTAGAGAATTTATATTTGCGTCAGATAATGGATAAATATCTGTATTAAATTAACTTCGACGCACTTCATGATTATACTTATGAAGCTGTATGCTGCGCTTCCATTGTTCTTCAATTGCTGAGCGTCGATACTGTAACATTTCGCGCGCTTACAGGCAGCGTATTAGTTACGTGTATACTGGAGAAGAACTTGAGAACAGACTGAAGACAACCAAAGACAACTCGCTTGGTCTGCACTGCTCCCCCTTATATAGGTTTCTCGTAAAAACTAGTCCACCGGACATACGGGTGCGACTCCTTCCCTGAAATAATACATTTTCAGCCGAAATGACATATACACCATGTTTATTTAGGTGTGGATGTTTCATAAACATTCGCGTGCCAGCGATCGCTTCGGCCAATTAATTACAATTTATTGCCTTATTCCATCGCGTCAGGACGCCACCATGGTGATTCCACTCTGGCTGGTCACCAAATCACTCCTCTCGAGCGTAAGCTCGGTGTTAACACGCTAATTTAGAGATATAGTCTTTAATTTAGGTGTCAGACCATTCCTAAATTATCTCTCCTTGAATATATTCACCTGGGTGTACATTTCACTCCATTTCAATGCTCCACTTGGCTGTAATTAATTAATTTCCGTGGGCAGTCATCCCCACCATAGGTTCAATCGTTGTCAAGCGGTGAATACCCGAGTCATTAATTTTGAGCTGTCTTCTCGGTCCAGACGAAAGTAGTTCGCTCGGCGCCTACAATCTCCACCCACTTGCCAACTCCAATTAGTAAAACGTCAAACTGGCCTGCTCTCGTTCTTGTATGCTTCGAAAACGTATATTTGCTTGCATTTGCTTATAATTCTTCACCTTAAACTGCTATGATATTCTCATACTGGGCGTGAAATCATGCTACATTATTATATGTCATTATTTAACGCATTGCTCTTCGGGTTCCCTAAAACTGTTCCCCCTCAGTGATCAATGGTTCGATTCTAGTTAGAATCATGTGCCTGGTCTTCTCAGATAGGACCTGAGTTCGATGCCAATCTGCCGTGACCGATTGGGCACAATATATAGTCTGGATATAGTCATGACAGCTAACGCATTCCCAGTTGGGCCCTTTCATCTTAATAATCCTGCAACAGTGGTCCCACTAAAGTGATTACGAGGATTTAGTCCCGGCTTTTTTTTTCTCTAGACATCATATGTATTCACCGTTCTCTCCTGGTTTAATGGGATTGTGGACACTACCAATAGCGTAGTTGTCGCATTCTGCATAGAATATTTAAAAGCGTTAGCGTTATTTCTTAAAACAAACTATAAAATACTCATCATGAACCACAACACAACGAATATTTTGCTTCGTGCATCACCGGCAAAAGAATCAACAAAGATCTTTCAAATAGCCTCTGAACGAGTGACGTGATTCTAATAATAAGAGGTGTATTGGCAACATAGCACCAAGGATTTGTCTTGGAGTCGACACAACTTCGGTTTAAAGCCCATTACCCCCCCTCCCCCCCAGCTAAGCGAGAAACACTTGTAACTGGATGGAAGATCAATTCCATGCCGCTCCCTTTATAAGCAGGTGGGACTCCGTTGCAGAAGGTCTTGTTTAACAACAACAACAACAAAAAACTCACGCATGGAGAGTAGCTTCGCTTTGGTTTATGGCACTGAAACGTTAAACCTGTAAGGTATAGTTTAAGTTATAGTTGCCTCACTTTCCCGGTTAACGTGCGGCTCGTCTTTGAAATCTAGCTGGGCGGATATGTTTACATTCCATGGCACCTGGGGCCAAGGCTTTCCTAGGGTGAGGCACAGCGTTGTCAAATTACCACCATAGCCACTGAGTGCAAGCAGCGAGACTGGACAGAACTATGTGCAGATGTGCAACATTGGACACTGATACCTGTCGGAGACACAAGCTAGCCACCATGGCGGGACTGAAGAGTCCACGTGGAGAGATAGAGGAAGCATTGTATTGGTCAACAACCGTCATCTATTGGTCAGTAGCGAACAATGGTTATTGTCGGCGCGTGCTACTGCCTTACGTTGAGTCGCCGCTCGTTAACCAGAAAAGTGAGGAAACTGTGCCGGTAAAGTAATGTCTCTAAATCTTTGAGTACGGTAGTGTATGAACGCCGTAGGACGAGGAGATGCCTCGTCTACCACAGGGGTTGACTAGCGCATCACAAATGCAGACATGTACCTAAAACCGAGGTTATTCAGTGGAGACAGTGGTGTATTGTGCCCGTTTCGACGGAATTCTGACGAACACATTTGCCAATTCCCAAAATCAGTCTAGCACAAGAACTAAAATCTCAGGGTCCATTGCTTCTCCTTAAACTTCCTCAAAAGTTCTTTGATGACTGGAGGACGGTCATATTCGGGCAAAATTTTAGCATTCAAGGATCTGGCATCTAAACAAATCCTTATACCATTGGGTTTCGCCCCTACAGCCAATGGATTGACATAAGATGTGGTAAATTTTTCAACAATGCCATTCTTCTCTAGATCTGAAATGATGGTTTTAACTTATCCACGATACTTTTCTGCAACTGGATATAATTTACAGTGATATGGAATTTCATCTGTAACTTGTATTTTATACTCGAAATCTCTTATTTCTCCTGGTTTCGTGTCAAAAATGTCATTTTGTTCTTTCAAAATCTTCTTCAGTTCAGGATTGAGATTCGATTCCTCCACTTCCTCAGTTGGTTCTATGCTCTGAAAAATATGCGACCATCGGATGTCTCCCTCGGAGAATTTCTCTTCATTATTTGTGAGATTGATATCCTCAGTCTGGTGAGAACGTATAGTTTCTGATTGCATATCAATGATGGCTTTATACTTGGTTATGAAATCATTGCCCAATATCATGTCGTGTACTATATCACGCATGACTACAAAAATGTGTTCAAAGTAACATTCTCCAATTTTCACCTTTAAGTATAGTTGTACATTGCACGTGGCTACTTTATTTGGGCCAATCCCTTGTATTTTGATACAGGGATTTCCTCAAGGCATTCGGTGAGTTTCCACAAGGCGTATAGTTTTTCACTGACTAGGCAAAGCAATGCTCCTGTGTCAATTAATCTATGTATTTGCATTCCATAAACTTCACAAATGATAATGGGTAGTTTTGATCTAGGTTCTAATCTTCTATTTTCTTGATTGGTTTGTATTAGGTCTTCATCATCAACTTGCCAATGAATGATTTTCGATATGTAACCATCTATTTGTTCCTTTGATTTTGATTCGAATTTGACGTGTTTTTTTCCTGATCTAGTCCTTTGGACTGTTGCAAACCGGAAGTACTGGGTTGATTCTTCAGCTCGTCCAAATATTGTTTACTCTCTTGATGTCTATTTTCGAGATTTTCTCTAGATTTTTGCTGGAAATCTTCCTTTCCCTTGTCATAATTCTGATTTCTTCTATCTTGTGGATTGTATCGTTGTTGTTGCTGTTGTTGGTCATACTGTTGCCTGTCGTATGGTTTGGATTGAAAACCAGACTTTCTCCATGTGTTCCATCTATTTTCGTACCTGTATGGTCTGATATAAGGTCTGTTTTGATACTTTGCATCTCTCCTGTCATTTCCATCCCTTTCATCTCGTCCGTGTTGTTTCCATGTTGGATTTGTCTGACATTGACGATCCGCCATAACAGTGTTAACTACTGGGTTCCCATTCTTCCCACCACGTTGATGAAAAAATTGGGTATTTGAGTGATCAAGCCTCTGCAAACTTCGTCAAATTCCTCCATGGTACCTATGCTTGCCGCTATCAGAGTTCTCTGAACTTCGATCGGAAATTGCCGTGTTAATGCTGAAATTAGTTCAAAGTCAGGCATTGGGGGTTCCAAAAATTGCAGTTTCGACAATGGTTGTGCAAAATAAGCCGAATATTTGGTAGGAAGAGACGTAGAATATCGTTTGGAGTACAAATCTGCCCTAATTTGTTGTTGTGTCTCTGGAGACCAGAATTTTCTCAAAAGTGCTTGTGAGAATTCTTGGAAGGTGTGAAAACTCGAACGAAAAGCTCTGAACCACGTAAGTGTTGGTCCATCAAGAAAACGACTAACTACTCGTATTTCCCTTTCCTTAGTGACCTTCGAATCTCGGAGGTAATCTTTTACTTCCCTCAAAACTTCCGCTGGTGGAATATTTCCGGTACCAGTAAACTTATTGGGTTTTTCCTCTTTTTCCTTGTAGATGGCAATATGTGAAGTGTTTGTCAACTTAGCAACTTCCTCATTGTTTCTTAATGAATTCTCCTTCCTGTCTGTGGTCAACTTATGGAACATTCCTGATGCCTGTTGCTCGAGTTGAGATCGGTATTTGGTTAATTCATTTTCCAATTTTTCTACAGATTTCTTTGTCTCATCATCATTTGTTTTCTTCTTCACTTCTTCAAAAATTTCTCCTATTTGCTCTTTCACATATTCTTTGGTTACCACTTCGTTTCCCTGTTCTCTTGTTTCATTGTTTTTAATATCCTGAACTATCTTTACAATAATCGTTTCATGACTTTTGACGATGTTGTGTACATTCGAAACGTCCTTCTGGATTTGATTAACATCTCCTGAAATGACCTTAATATGGGATGAAAAAGAATCTTTTACCTCTTGTATTTTTCCTTGAGTATTCTTTACCAATGATTCTTGAATGTCAGAGGTGACTATCTCTTTTATACTTTCTCTCAATTCTTTTACAGCCTCTCCTTCTCTCAATTGTTCGACAATAGTATCTTGGAAGTCTGTTGCTACTTTCTGTAATACCTGTCTGGCAGTGACGTTACATTCTTGAGAAATCTTAATCTCTAAGTTTGCCAAATCCTCAGCGACTCTTTTTGTGCTTAATTCGAATACGTTTTCGAACGCTCTAAACCTATCATTCGATTCAGATAGTTTATCGTTCAGTGATTTATTGCCTTGAGAAATTTTATTTTCTAAGGAACTATAATTTTCGCCTACTCTCTCCTCTAAATTCTTGGATTTATCAAACAATTCATCGAGTTTACTCCCAAATATTTTTGATTTTTCCTTTAATGTAGCTTCTAAAGTTTCTGTTAATTTCTGCTCTAATTTCTTAGAATGTTAATTTAAATCTAACCTCATTGTTTCAGCTTTTTGCAATATTTTTAATTCCATAATTTTATTGCTTTCAGTTAAATGGTCAAGAGTTTTAGAATTTTCTGAAATCTTTTCTTCTAATGTTTCCCTTAAACAATTAGAATTCTCAGCTAATTTCTCTGTTAATTTACATTCTAACGAGTTAGACTTCTCAGTTAATTTCTCTGTTAATTTACTCTCCAAAGAATTAGAATTCTCTACTAGCTTACTCTCCAAAGATTGTGAATTTTCTACTAGCTTACTCTCCAAAGATTGTGAATTTTCTACTAGCTTACCCTCCAAAGATTGTGAATTTTCTACTAATGTTCTTTCAAGTTGAGAATTTTTCTCAATATTGATCTTTATGTCAGCTTCCATCCTAGCCAACGCCTCCAAAACATTATCCATTTCAAAATTTGAGAATACAGGATAGGATTCCTATGGATACCGAAGATTACTAAAACTAACATGTACTAGCCTAGAATAGTTGAGAAGTAAATAAAAAGAGATATTACCCTATGTCGATGTTTGATGGAAAAAAAATTCTCTACTAGATAAAATAAATAAATACCACTTACAACAATGACAATCTTAAAGCAAAATTCACAAATATCCTCCATCTGGATGCTACGGAATTGTGTATTTCATCCCTAACGAAGAAACCTCCCTCTATCATATTAAACAATAAAAAAAAACATACCATAACAAAACTTACTCCCAGACAGATAAGCCGTCACAATATTTACTCATTTAAGCTTATTTCCAAAATACAAATTTAATAAGTCCTCTCTACTCAGACTTTCAACTGCCACTTAATAAAAATAATTACCAGCGAATGTCAAAGCAAGTGACAAACAGCTCGAGCCCCTATTTCTCTTTCCTCTACCTTTATGTGCCCGTTTCGACGGAAGTCAGACGAACACATTTGCCAATTCCCAAAATCAGTCTAGCACAAGAACTAAAATCTCAGGGTCCATCCGGGCAAAACTAAATTAATCGCTGGCATGACTGATTATGGCAATTAACAAGCAAGGGAGACGAGAAGGGAGAAATGAAATATCACAATTCCTTAAAATTATCTCATTTTATTTACAATTAAAATACTAAGATATTATGCGAAAGCACTCAAAAACAAAAAAAACAAAAACTTCACCAGAAAAATACCAACACATACAGAAACACTCCCTACTCTAAATTGTGGATAACCAGAAATTAATAGTCCATCTGGGTATCGGTCCCTACTTTAAATTGTTGTATTTACACGATATGCGGCTCATTGTTTATATGCCCCTACCTGTACACTGTTCACTTCCACATTGTGTTTTCACAAAAACAAAATCCCTCATGGTTTTGAAAATCAATGTTCATTCATGGCTCAGGTTTAAAACTAATGGTTTATAAACAAGGTAAAAGGTATCACCTCATGTGATATCGAAATGTATTTGTGTTAGAGTAATTAAGAGTTCTTTCAGGTAGGAACATTGGGTTGTAAGAAAATATCAATATTCGACAACATGACGTCAGAATATTAACATTCTTTGTATGACCTCAATATCCTAATTGATTCTTTTCAAAATATTTGTTTCTATGGACTGTCGTCTTAATCCATGCTCACATATTCATAATTCAATTTAACATTGTAAAAAAAGATTTGAATTTTCATTATTTTTTCTTTGAATAACCATATTGCATGACTCAGTGTGTTAATTGTTGTTGACATCATGTCATTTACTCATTCCTTTAAATTTTTAAATGTTATATACCATAAATTCACACAACTATTAAACTTTCAAAATTATCAGTATTATTATTATTATTAATATTACCGACAGTAGTGGCTACGCTGGCTAAATCGCAGCATTAGGTCATGGGGCCAAGCTCTCTGCTGACTCGGTAGACGCGTGGGTTCGAGCCCCACCGTCGGCCGTCCTTGAAATGGTTTTCCGTAGTTTCTCATTTTCAACACCAGGCAAATGCTGGACGGTACCTTCTGACAGGCCACGGCCGCTTCCTTCCACATCCTTGCCCAGTTTCATTCACCATCATTCATTTCATCTCTCATTAACTCCTCTCATGAGGTTGGCGTCAGGAAGGGCATCCGGCCGTAAAAAAACCATCGCCACAAAGACTTCCATCGCATCTCATCTCCGACCCCGTTGGAAAAACGGGAATAATAAGGGGTAGACATACAATACAATTATTATTATTAATATTCAAAAGAACATCGGCAATTATCTTTCTTTTATAAACAATATCTAAGATCAGGAATATCAACAGTTATCAATTATTTATCACTACATAAGCATCACTCCTATTCAACTTGTAATTCGAAATTTATTTTATACACTCACATATCTGTATTTATTTAATTTCATTCGAGGATCCGGCTAGGCTTTAACAAAACTAAATAATCAGTGGGCTCCATGATTGAAAATTAGAATGATTTACCCAGGTATTTAGGCGATAATGTGTCTGACGAAAAAAAATTGGAGTTGGACAGAAATATGGGGCGGTTACACGACTCAACCCTTCTTTTTCACCATTGAGCAGCAAATGCTCTCACATCACTTTAACAACATGGAAATACATATTCCAATGGATGGGTTCTAGCCTCCACATTCTTTCTTTAAATGTCGACCTTCAAGTCGCATAATTATTATTATTATTATATTTTTTAATATATTTTTTTCAATATTTAAATCAACATATGATTTATTCTTTTATTCTGTGCACTATTCCTGCCTTTAAACAACACGCATTCGTCTCAACTCTTCCAAGATCTGATTTAAACAAAATTTTCCATAAGGAAATATTGTTAATATTTTTTTTCTGGTCATTCTCTTTTCTACCTTCATTTAACAATTCTACGCCCTATTTTATACATGTTCATCCTTAATTCACCTACCGTTCCTCTACTCTTTCTGAATATTGTGGTGCATTTCACAAATATGTCATTAACTTCTCCATTTATTTACTAACTGATATGATATTTATTCCCTACAAATATTTTCAAATAATCACTGTTATTATTATTACCGTTAATTATACACTCAATTCCTCAACTTCCCAATGGTTATAATATTTATTCGAATTTATTATTATTATTAAACTATACATTCTGAAATCTTCAACTGTTTACAATGTTAAATAAACTTAGTTGTTATTATTATTACTGCATTAAACAAAAAGTATTTTATCACTTCCCTGAATTTGATTATTTATAATTATTTATAATCATTTTGTAATTTGTTTATGATTATTTTAGAAATATTTCTATATTATTATTATTATTTTCAAGTGGATTTACTCATGATCGTTATGAAATTTGTCTTTAATACTGTTTAAATCTTTACGTTAGACCCTCACTATTATGTGTTAGAAAACTGTATCATAATGATGGTCATTATAACACCGTTTTTCATTATGATACAGTTTCTCCAGCCAATCAGAGCTCGTGCATTGACCAATTAGGTAACGATACCTTCGCGCATGCACTCAAAATCCAACATGTCGGACATAAACACAACATCGAACTATAATAACTTACAGTACCGACATGGAATACGCACCGTCCATATGTTCGCGTAAATAAACTGGCGAATATGAGACAAGAAATAGCACTGTACCGGTACCTTAATATCCCCAAAACCAATTTCTACACAGCGCGTGGTTTTGACACGACTTCAGTGACAGTTTTACTGAATACTGGTGCGCAATCTGAACATATGGTATTGAAGCACACAGAGCGCATGCGTCGGTTGTCCAGAGAGCTTGGGCAAGTGAGATATACTACCCACCGCAGCACCCGATCACAACATTCTGCTGTAGTGACTGAACAGATATTTATGAATATTTATGTTAAAACATATAATAAAGTTCAGTGGCGTAGCGTGAACTTTTGAGTTGGGGACGCCAAAGTTTATAACGACAGTTAAACTAAGGGACAAATCAAAAAGCTAATATGAAAGATAGTGTCACATACCGTACCTCAAACAGTCTTGTACATCAGCTCCATTCGTCTTTTCTTCTTTTCTGCGAAAATGTCTATGGAGTGTTCAAAAAATGCGGGCTCTGATGAAAGCTCACCTAATAATTGTTTTTCAATAGCCAATGAATTTAAACACGACAAGCGACTATTGCTCATAGAATTTCTAAGGTAGGTTTTAATTTTTTTCAGCGTGCTCATGCTGCGTTCACTACTAGCTGTAGTAGTTGGAAAAGTCAGTACTAAGTATAGTATTGTAGTTACTTCCTGATATATGGAGTCAAGACCGTTCGTAAGAAAATATTTTAAAAGATTTTTGGAGCTAAATGCTTTGTTTGATCTGCATAAACAATGTGAAGTTCATTTAGTAATTGGTTTAACATTAAAGAATGGTTGCTGTTTTACCAAAATATCTAATTTGCTCTGGCGGAATGTTTCGGTGTATTCTTTAAACTTCTTTTCTTGTGCTAACTCAATGAAATTTAGATGAGTAAGATCTTCAAATCTACTCTTCATTTGAGCTGTTAGTGAATCTACTATTTCAAAAGTCAACACTCTCAAAGTGTTCTTTTTCTTGCCATCATACATTACGTTTTCATTCAACTGGATGCTTATTTTGAACGCATCTGTCAGTGAAAACTTCATTTCTTAAGTTTGATATGCTTTTGACGACAGCCTCTATCTCATTATGGCAAGTTACAATACTCACTGTCGATGTTTGTACAGTAACAATTTGAAAATATGATCAGTGTAAATGAAACAAGCTTCGATTACACATAGCAAATATACAAAGGTTGGGTTATCCATATGTCTTTTGAGACGAATGGCACAGTTCACAGGGTCGTCGTCCCATTCACAATTTTCATCATCAATAATTTCATCAAAAATACAGTACAATCCTTGGAAATGTTTCATAATGCTGAAAACTGCCCTCGAATGAAAATTCCATCTCGTATTGCTAGCTTGTGGAAGCTTAAATCCTCTTTCGGTCAACAAAACTGTCCTTTTAGAAGACTTCCTGAAAAAAACTGTGAAAAGCAGTCAAGGCACAGGCAAACAAACGAAACTGTTTTATTGTTTTTGAGCCATGTAGAAGTACCAAATTTAATTGGTGGGCGTAACAATGGATGAAAAGAGCATATGGGCAAAACTGCTTCACTAGCTTTTGAACTACTCCTTTTCTGCCTGGCATTAAAACTGCGTCATCAAATGTATGGCTTACGACTTTTTCTCCATTTACTTCCCAGTATAGTAAAACTTTGTGCACGACTTCCGACAATCCCGGAGCTGGAAACGTCATAAAAGGCGACGAATCTCTCCTCTATTCTATCATCCACACAATATATAAATAGTATGCTCATCTGGCTCTTACACGATACTTTTATTGTCACATCTGCTTGTATGGAGAGAAAGGGGACTTCATTTATTTCTGATTTGATTTCTTCATATAATGCAATTGTTGTAACTTCAATCAAGTCATTTTGAATGTCTGGAGATGTTCCTTTTAATAATGATGATGACTGTGAATGGTCTCCAACTATCGATTCATTTTGAGCGAGCAGAATCAACAATTGCAAATAATTCCCTTAACTTTCATCTTCTCTATGCCCACGGAAGGCTAGTTTTTGTGTACTGAGAAATACTACAGATTGAATGAGTCGTCGCAAATACCGTACTGCCTGTTTGAAGACACGATCTCATTATGTTTTACTGCTTGTAGTCGAGCGGCTTCAGATAATTCATGCTCAATGCGAGTTTTACTTAGCAGATGAAATGCTGCACAATGTAACAAATGGAGTTTTGAAGACTGGTGTTCTTCAGCTTTTAAAATTAAATTACTCTGGTCCGAAATTCCTTCTGTTTACCATTCAGTATATTTCGCCCCAAACATAAGGCAAACGTAACAAAACCTTTTCTTTTAACACACCAAGTTAGCCAAGAAAACCTGTCATACCAAGAAAGCTGAAAACCCCGTGTGCGATTTTTACCAACTTCTTTAATTGATAAATTTGGCATTGGTCTCTTTGTTTTTAATTCTCATCGCTGTTCATATGGTAAAATGCTCGAAGGAGTTTCCTTTAAAAATTAATAACATTAGAGTCAGGTGAACTTACTTCAGTCATATTGGCAGTATTAAACACACACACGCACAATTAAAAGTAACTGCACTTCTACAGTTCCTTCGTTCGAAACTAGCACTAGCGCAGCGATCGGGCTGACGCCCGTCAAACGCCAGCGTACGGTAGCACTTCTCTTCCGGGAAGCATGATGAACTCGCGCATGCGCTGCAACGTGGCCTGGCCAGGATGATACATAGCTCTTGACGCCAAGAAGCGCTGGCGTACGTTGAATGAAGAAAAGCAATGCACAGCAGTAGACCAGAGCTGAGCTAAGACTAGTTACATGGGGGGGAGATAAAATAACATAAAATAAGGTAGCGCCATGTAATATGCTAACGCTGCATTTATAAAATAAAAACAATGTTATATTTTACTCATTAATGAATACACATTCTAAATTTTTAATCAGGGAACGCCCGGCGTATCGGCGTATTACAGCGCTACGCCTCTGATAAAGTTATAATTATCGTCGAACATAAACAGTCGTATGCAACTCGCCTATAATGATAATTAGGACACTCGTATGGAAATTATAAAACTCGCATACGCTCGTTTTATAAAAATAATCGTGTCTTAAATATAGCCATTATAGGCTCGTTGCATAATGTACTATTAAGTTGAATAATTTGAAGATCCAAGCTACCTTCTACTACGAAAATATTTAAATCAACTAAAACCTCTTTATTTATGTTACTTGGACTGAAATAAATTTTCTCATGACTGTACAATCGCTGTCAACTACCACTGGTATCTCTGACTACAGTCTCGATAGACTTGGTAGCTGTCAGAACGAAGCAAAAACAAATTAAATTAAAGTGTTGGTAATTTCTAAGAGAAATAGAAATTTAACTTCTCATCTACTCTATTCTAGAAAAATGAACACAAGAATGTAGCTTACATATTCTTGAAGTTCACATCGTTGCAGATCCTTGGTTGATGTCGAAATCTAATGGAACATTCCACTCTCCATTAGCATGGCACCAGTCCTCGGCCATCCGCCTCGCATTCGGCTAACCTTCGGGTTCCTCCATTTGGATCCTATCCACGTGGTATCTAGTGACCCATATTCGCGTTCAAGAATACGCACTTTTCCACTCCGCGATAATTTACACAACTGTTCGACATGACTATTGACGTCATCGTTGACTGTCCTATTATTTTAAACACTTGTTTAAGCAGCTCAATGTTTATAACAACTTGAAAAATATACCGTCTAGTCTGATTCTGATGCCACTCAAAGATGAAAAAGTTACCCAACATCTGCGAACATACTCTTACAGTCAGTGGAGTATATGGAAACATAGATGGGATATTTTCCAACACTGTTTGTTTGAAACAAATGACCCCATAGTCATAAACTAAGTTCCATCTCCTGACCGGTATGACGCGATAATTCTGAGTACTTTCCACTCGAGACAACTGGCTCAGCTATAAAGACTAAGTCCGCAAGCTTAGCTCCAGAGACTAAGTCCCACTCGATCGGTGATAATGACGGTCTATAACAGCGTAGCACGTGGTATGGTGACGTTACGACGGTATCTCTTCGAAGACTGATGTAATAATGACATACTCATGCTCCAGACACACGGCTATATATACAGCCACAGAGATGAAACGCCGTGCGTTCGCTGTTCCGGGCGCCGAGCACGCCCCGCTCTTCAAAACTCCAGCACACACTCTACTTCCTGTTAAAACATGTGCTTTACAAAAATACCTATAACTTCCAAACGACTGGTCCGATTGTTCTCAAATTTCTTCTGGCATTCCTGGAATTCCATAGCCAATAATATCCACTAGGTTCCAGACCTCAAGTCGTTGATTAATATTTCTCATCAATAAGTTTCGGCAACTCGTCCGCTGGCGCCACAGGTACCTCTCCTAGCGTATCCTCTGAGTCGCTCGGCGAACTAGCTGACTTCGCGCTCGGTTCAAAACAGTAGTAGGTAATCTGTGGTTCAAAACTTCAAGCTAGCGTTCTGCTCATCCGAAATACAAAATATAATTACGGTGGCTTCCGTAATTGGGCACAGTATATAAGGGGGAAGCTGTGGGGGCTCCAGCCCCCCACCTCCCCTCCCCCCACAAAAAAAAAACAGAAGCCAATACAAATTAAGAAAGTGTTGCTTTGGTAAAGGCATAAAATAATTGTAAAATGAGTTGTACACTAATCTTAACTTATTGGCTAAGTTATAAATAATATTAAGATTGAAATTAAACTACCTCGTGGTGTAGGGGCTAGCATTCTTTGCTTCCACCCCGGAGATCCGAATTCGATTCCCGGCTCTGCCAAAAAACCGGCTACACTCAGCTTTGTGAGGCAAAACTGAGAATTCCAAAGTATGGTACTTTTGAGAAGCAAATTATCAATTTGTAGAAAAAGAAAAAATAACTGTTAAACCTTTCTGCTTAATAAATTGACAAATATCTAGATATTAGCCATTCATACTCCATAGGCCATAATAGAACATTCATTAAGTATAACATTTATTTGTGTGTTGTGTTGAATTTTACAAATATTTTTGTATTGACAGTAATAGTAGGCTAAGTCATGGGCCTATAAACTTAGAATTTTACAATAAACTCTAATCTAAAATAATTACACAAAGTTATATACTCTAAGATATTGGTTGATACTTCTGGGTAGTTGGCGGTGACAATCCCCTGAGAATACTCACAATTTTCCAGGATACTCAGCACCCCTTCCCCCCCCTCCCCCCGAAAATAATTGTATATACGCCCCTGAGTGGAGGTGTCAACACGCAGGCCACTGGCCGAGTGGTTCCTCTCTTCGTCGAGGCTTTCCGATGTCCAATCTAATTTGGTAAGTTTACCAGTATACTACATCAAGTTACAATATTTTGGTGTACTGTACTTTTAAGAGTCCTGGAAAACAACTTAGAAAGTAGAAATAATGATCTTAACTTCCTCGTTTCATTCCAAGATCGCTGGTTCAAACCCGGCCGAAGTCGTCGTTTTTTTAAGAACGTTAAAAATCCCTCAGTATGCCTCCGTCGGAGGGAAAGTAAAGCCGGCGGTCCCATTTCATAGATTTATGGCATGTTAAAGAACCTTCCACTAATTACACCTGTATGAAGCTAAATTAATATAGGTTAAACATTTGACAAACGTTCTTAGGTTCCTACGTTCGTCGTCAAGAGCCGACTGACGTGGCATCTGGTAACTAATTTCTGAACTAGTTGGTCGTTGACGGTGGCGTTTGGCGGCAAGAGTAGGAACTACTTGAAAATTGATCGTCTGCAGTCCTTACTTGAATTAAAACAAGATACACACACTAATACATCATCACAATTAACACCGGTTAACAGACAGATTCTACACACACACACAAAGGACACGGGGCTACATGACCGCGTTGTCGCAGCCCCTAAATTGAGGAACCAACCAACAATCTCTTGGTTCCAAAGATTTCCAGACTTCCTCTGGAAGAAGCGCACTAACCAAGAAAAGCGACTGCGTTCACCCAGCCGCTGAGTTGTGTGGTGATTCCCAGGTCACATTGTGCCGAAGGTAAAACATATCCTGTGGACAGCATCTCAACGATCGTGGACATGAGGCAGAGTCCACACACCAGCTGTAGTTTGATGTGGAACCAGCCCCAGCCTGCAACATACAGTACACGGGCGTAAAACTCCTTGCATACGTGGGGTGATCAAATTTACAAACTGCGATTGCCTATCCACCAGGGAATGCATTTTTGTTTTGTTTTTGATGTGTAACATCTTCCCACTCGGTTGCTGGATATTTTTGTGGAGGTTGTTTTTTGGAAAAATGGGACGGAGTGGATCGGACGGAAGTGTGTAAGACGCACTGCCAGTTGGATCGCATCCCTCCTGGCTGCTTTAGCTGGCAGTGGTACCATGTGGAATGTTTATCGGGCGGCTTCGATGGCGTAGTCGGTAGCATGCTGAACTTCTATGCCCAAGATCGCGGGTTCAAATCCGGCCGAAGTCGTCGGATTTTTTAAGAGCGTTAAAAATCCTCATTATGCCTTCCTTCGGAGGGGAAGTAAAGCCAGCGGTCCCATGTCATAGATTTATGGCATGTTATAGAACGTTCCACTAATTACACCTGTGTGAAGCTGAATTGTATAGGTTAAAAATGTAAACAACGCTCTTAGGTTCCTATGTTCGTTGCCAAGGGCCGACTGCAGTGGCGTCTAGTAGCTAAGTTCTGAACTAGTAGTTGTTGACGGTGGCGTTTGGCGGCCAAAGTAGGAACTACTTGAAAACTGATCTTCTGCAGTCCTTACTTGAATTAAAACAGATACACACACTAATACAGTCATCAAAATTAACACCGGTTATCAGACAGATTCTGCACACACCCAAAGTACACGGGGCTATATGGCCGTGTTGTCGCAGCCCCTAAACTTAAGAACCAACCAACCTGGAATGTTTATCACATACGGATTACTTTGTAACAGCAGAGTATCAAGAAGGCAGTGCGAGAGTAGAAATATGAAGTAGGCAGTGAAGAAAATAAATGTCAGTCTCGGTTAACGTAACTTAGTTACTGGCAGGAGAGTGATGTAACAGCAGAGTATCAAGAAGGCAGTGCGAGAGTAGAAAAAATCAAGTAGGCGGTGAAGAAAAATTGGGAGTCTTGGAATTGTTATGTATTATGAGAGTGTAAAAAATAAAAAGATTTTTTGTGTGTTGATGAATGTCAAGAATAATAAAAACGGTAACAACTTCAAGGTAGGATAACATGTCAGATGTTACACATCATATACGACTACTGTAAGCCTCGTGTCATTTTTATTTGTTTTAATACTTGAAATAACACATTAATGTAGCCTAGGCCTAGCGCTATACTAAGACACCTTAAAGTTGATTTTTATTCATTTCTAATTAAAATGCAAAATACAATCAGAATATGAATATAAAACCTTTTTTTTTTTGTCAACGTCTAGCAAAAGACCCGAACACCGACTTATCTCAGTTTTAAACCGGCGCTGAAAAATATGAATTCGAAAATGGACCTTTTCGAATTATCGTGGTAAGGGGACAAAGCTCCAAAGTGCCTTGGTGGGAAACGGGGGAGGGGTAAAAAAAAAAGATACGAGCCTCACAGTAGTCGCATATGATGTGTAATATCAGACATGTTATCCTACTTTGAAGTTATTACCATTTTTATTATCCTCGACATTCATCAACACACAAAATATCTTTTTATTTTTTACACTCTCATAATACATAACAATTCCAAGGCAGGTCGAGAAGGCTGTGACTTGACAATGTTCACGAGGTTCGTGCTGCCGTAGTTACATCTCATTTGGAGAGGTTTTTGGATATCACATTGGAGTGCGAATCGTATATCAAAGTATTCTAGATACCTACAACACTTTTGTAAGTATTATTCCTAATATTTGTGTGCCTTACCGTAAGTTACGTGAAGTGGAAGAAACACAACCTAAAACTCTGTTCTGATCAACCCAACATGGCCGCCGCCTCTGTTGATAGAGGTCGGCGTCTCTTAACGAACACAACGAATGATAAAACTTCTGACGTATCAACCCACCAAGTACCAAACCAACCAATGAATTATTATAATACTGTAAATAACCCTGATTTTAACAACAGTACATCTGGCACCCAAATGACAACTACAATAACTACCGGCACTAAAGAAACGAATCCAAGGTCAAGCTATTCTGCTATAGCTCAATCTCTCCCCTCCAAAGAACAAGCTATCGTAATTGAATCCCAAGATGGAATCAGTATCAAAGATTATGTGCTAGCTGTAGGAAAACTCACTAGCCCTAGCAACATTCGTTTTGTTTCACGAATATCGAATGGACGAATATGCATTTTTCTTTCAAGCAAGAAAGTTGTTGAAGAGTTAATATTAGCAAACCCCAAGATCTTAATAAACAACGTATCTTTGGAAATACGACCACTCTTAACAAAAAACAAGCGTATTATATTATCAAACGTTTGTCCTGTAATACCCAACTATGTAATTGAAGAGGAATTGTTAAACATTGGTGTGAAAATCATGTCTAAAATTACCCCTATCAGAGCAGGCTTATCCATCCCAGGTTTTTCTCATATTTTGAGCTTTCGAAGACAAATGTACATCCAAAATGAAGACTTCGATAAACTCCCTGCATCTCTCCAAATTGAATACGATGGCACTAACTACTGGATTTACCTATCATCTGACTCACCCACCTGCTTTATTTGTAAAACTGAGGGACATTTGGCCAAAGACTGTCCTACTAACAACTCAGTTCCAAATGATCAACCAACCTCTCAGCACGACATTCATGAAATTGACAAACCTAACCTCTCCAAATTTCCTAAACTACAAGAGAAACCACAAACAACAGAGATAAACCCCAAAAATGCAACCAGTACTTCCGACCTTCCTCCAACACATTCACATGATAAAACTTCATCAGCTATCCTAAACTTAACTCTAACCCAAGATTGTAATGGTATTTCTCTCTCCGAAATTCCAATAGAAAGAACAGTGCCTGGACATAGTGAAACATGTCCTGCCTCAACAACTGGACATTTCCCTGGATTTAAAAGACCAATGTCACACGCCAGCAGTGAAAAAACTGACCAAAATATTTCTAATAGCAACAGACCCAAAATCGACTCTTCTGAACAAATTGAGAATCACAAGGTAAATCACACTTCTAAGAAACCCAAGAAAGAACCACAAAAACCAACAATCAGCGATATGCTCCTTCCTGTGAAACAGGTTTTGGAAGCTGATCCATCACTAGCTCCTCTCAGTTACACACAACTCCAATCTTTTCTCGAAAATTCCCAAGGTGTCAAGGACGTGGTGGCAATTGCTTTCAATTACACCCAAGACATAGAAGGACTCGCTAAAGCCCTACAGAAACTATACCCCTACTACACCGATAAAAGCATTAAAAACAGAAGCTCTCGGATAGTGAAGAAATTACTGCAGTTGGTCAACCTAAGCGAAGACCAAATGGATAACAATGTTTCTCTATTCTAGCGATGACTATCAGAATGGAAATGGATCTTTTGCTATTCCTTATCATACTTATGGCAACAACACTACTCCAATGGAATATCAACAGCTATCGATCCCAGTTAGAATTCCTACAACTCCTAATAAATAAACACCAACCACCCATTATCTGTCTCCAAGAGACCAACTTTCGGAACGATTTTGCTGCTAATCTAAGACTTTACAATGTGTATCATAAAAACAGAACTAATGCAAGTCATGCAAGTGGAGGAGTAGCTACCTATGTCAAAAACAATATATACCTTAAAGAAATTTCTTTAAACTCCAATTTGGAAGCTGTAGCCGTCTCATTGCATCTACCTCCCTCTCTGTGTATCTGCAATATTTATATACCAAACAGTTATCTATTTCATGGAGATGATCTACGAAATCTTATCCGTCAGCTACCAAAACCATTCATTCTAGTAGGCGACTTCAACAGCCATAACACGTTATGGGGCAGTCATCACTCCGATGCAAGAGGGAAGGAGATAGAAAAGATACTAGATGAATTTGACCTAATTCTAATGAATTCAACTGCTCCAACTCGTTTCGATATTGCTCATGGAACCTATAGTAGCATAGACCTAACTATCTGCACTCCGGAGATAGCAACTGGTTTTGACTGGTCTGTCTATTCGACTCTCCAAGGAAATAGTGACCACTTCCCCATACTGATCAATAACGACAACGCTTCAATCAACGCCCCGATACCCCAAACCCTTAAATGGAACTTAAATAAAGCAAATTGGACGCAGTTCAATCATATAGTCAACAACCATTTAATTGGCCTAACCCATCCACATGACTTCCCTTCCAAACACATCAATGCTATTGTTCAAGATTTTACAGAAGCAATAGTTAAATCTGCTAACCTTAGTGTTCCGAAAATAAAGATAAACCCATGTAAGAAGACAGTACCTTGGTGGAACGACGCATGCAAGGAAGCTCTAAAGAATAAAAACCATGCTTTCTATGTCTTTAAGAGAAAACCAACCCCTGAAAATAAAGCCCAATTTCAGAAATGTAGAGCAATCGCCCGAAAAGAAATTAAAGATAGCAAAAAGAACTCGTGGCTGACATTTGTTTCCTCACTAAAGTCTCAAATTCCACAAAAAGAAGTATGGAATAAACTCAAACGTGTAAATAGTAAATATAACCAGTTCCACATTACTTCTCTCAGAAACCCGAATGATGGATCCTTCATAACCAACCCTCAAAACATTGCTGATAAATTAGCTGACACATTCTCCGAGATTTCTAGTGACCACAATTATGACCAACATTTTCTCCATATAAAGAAAACCAGCGATCCTCTTGATCTAAAAAGAACCTCCTCCTACTCCAATTCTAATTTAAATGAACCTTTTCAATTACAGGACATGATTATTGAACTTGACAAATGTGGCAAATCCAGCCCTGTCCCAGATACGGTCCCTTATGAGTTCCTAAGACAGCTCCCACTAAACGCATTAAATTATCTTCTGGCTATTTTCAACTACATATGGACCTCTCAGACGTTCCCTGATCAATGGCACAGAGCCATTGTTGTTCCAATACTCAAGCCAGGGAAGGATAACTCAATTGCAGAAAATTACCGTCCAATCGCTTTAACAAATGCAATGTGCAAATTAATGGAGAAAATTGTTAACAGGAGATTACGATGGTATCTTGAACATATAAACTTTTTTAGTGATGTACAAAGTGGATTTCGTTAAGGACGTTCAACTGTCGATACTCTCATAAGTTTGGAATCTGAAATTAGGGAAACTTTCCTAAACAACCATCACCTCATAGCAGTTAGTCTAGATATTGAAAAGGCATATGACATGGTGTTCAAAGACCATGTACTTAAATCATTGATGGAATATAACATTTCAGGAAATATGCTCTATTTCATCTTCAACTTCCTCAAAGATCGTAGAATTCAAGTTAAGACAAATGGCATTTTGTCACAGGAAGTTACAATCGACAATGGAGTCCCTCAAGGATCAGTTATCAGTGTTACTTTATTCCTGGTCGCAATAAACGGAATTGTATCCAACATCCACTTGCCAGTAAAGGCTTGTATTTTTGCCGACGATTTGACCATATTCTGTGCTGGAAGAAATAGTTCAACTACTCAACAACTACTTCAAGAATCACTTGAAAATATTCAACAATGGGCCAAGATTACTGGATTCAAGTTCTCCAAAACAAAGTCCAAATGCATAGTATTCTCTAAAAACAAACACTCTGTACCAGATCCCGAGCTCAACATAAACAGTCATAAAATTGAGACAGTATCTACTCTTAAAATCCTGGGAATTCTGTTTGATAGTAAATTAAGTTGGATTCCATACCTGAAAAATCTCAAGGGTGAGTGTCTACGACGGATTAATTTAATGAAGATTCTCGCAGCAAAAAACTGGGGAGCAGACTATCAAGTGCTCATGAATACTTATAGATCAATTATTAGGGCCAAATTAGATTATGGCAGTATAGTATACAACTCTGCAACAGCGTCTTCCCTCAAGATCCTTGATTCTATCCAGTCAGCTGCTCTTCGAATTGCTCTGGGAACTCTCCGCACCAGTCCAGTAACTAGTATGCAAATAGAAGCCAATGAACCACCTCTTGCAATTAGACGTCAACAACTAAGTTTATCATATGCACTCAAAATATCAACTATGACTAAATCACGCATTAAGTCGTATGTTTTCCCTACTAACAGCCACACAAGAACAAACACTGAATCAAGACGACAACCTTCGCCCTTCAATGTCAGAATATCCAAGTTCCTTGAAGAATTAAACCTAAATATTCCTCCCATACTACTCTCAGACCATTCTCTTGATATCCCACCATGGACAATTACCTTACCAACAGTCAACTTCGAACTGAACAACTTGGTTAAAAACCAAACTGACAGATCACAGTACCATCGATTATTTCTTGAAATCTCCAATAGATACCCAATGCACAGTGCTATTTATACTGATGGTTCGAAATATGACGAAAGAAACGGTTGTGGGATAATTTATCCTGACCATACCATGCTTTTTCGACTTCCTTAATCTTTCACTGTCTATTCTAATGAACTCTTTGCTCTTAAACAGGCCATGAAATACATTTTGAATACAGCCAGCTGCAACAACTCATTTATTATTTACTACGATTCACGAAGTGCATTAAACGCAATAGAGAATCTATCTTCGACAAACGTCCTTGTACAAGAAATTCAACTGATATTCCATAAAGTGGTGAAGCAAGGTAAACAAGTCATATTTGTGTGGGTACCCTCTCACAGAGACATTCAAGGCAATGAATCTGCCGATCAAGCAGCTAAAGAAGCCACACTTGTACCTTTATGTGATCCTACAATAGCTACACCTCATACTGACATCATTTCCTACGTCAAAAGAAAAGTATTCCAACAGTGGAAGAATCATTGGCTTAGAACTTCTACCAGTAAACTCCATGAAATAACATCAGGAACCACAGAACAATATCTCCATCATAAACTTTCCAGGCAAGATCAAGTTCTAATATCACGAATAAGAATAGGTCATACCAACATCACCCACAGCTATCTCCTCGAGAAGAAACAACCCCCTATCTGCTCAACATGTAACAGCGTACTGACTGTGCAGCACATAATCTCAGACTGTGCTCTCTACAACCACTGGCGCCAGCACAACAGCATTCCCAAGAAGATATGTGAGGCCTTGTCATCTCTTTCACAGCTCAAAAAACTCATCAAGTTCTTCAAAGACTCGGAACTTTATTTCAAAATCTGATTGATCAACTCATAGTAGTGGGACTTTTCTTTATTTCTAGTGTTCATTTTATGATTTTATAGTGTATTCAATTCAATGTATTGTATAATGTAAATCTACAGTGAAAGTCGCGATAAGACTTACCAAGTTAAAGCGACTATAAATTAATCTAATAAAAAAAAATCCAAGGCTCTCTTTTTTCTTCACTGCCTACTTGATATTTCTACTCTCGCACTGCCTTCTTGTTACTCTGCCGTTACATCACTCTCCTGCCAGTAACTAAGTTATACATTAACAGAGACAGACTTTTTTTCTTCACTGCCTACTTGATATTTCTACTCTAGCACTGCCTTCTTGATACTCTGCTGTTACAAAGTAATCCGTATGTGATAAACATTCTACATGGTACCACTGCCAGCTAAAGCAGCTAAAGCAGCCAGGAGGGATGCGATCCAACTGGCAGCGCGTCTTTCACACTTCCGTCACATTTTTCAAAATCACTCCAACAAAAATATTGTTACGGCTGTGAATTTGTTTCGTCGCCTCGCAGCATGAGTCACAGCTGCCCCGGGCTGTGCTCTGCCTCAGTGTATTACGTGCGCCTTAGGCAACGGGCTGCGCGGACAAAGGGATGGTCCAGAATATTCGTGACCCAGCCAGTGTTGGAAATCTTGAGAAGCCGTGAATCCTGGACGGGTCTAGAAGCATTTATTGAGTCACAAGCCTGCTATATAAGAGCGACCTGGCAAGTAAGGTGGACAGTGTTTTCGAGCTAGTGCGCACTTTTACCTGAGCGACAGTTGTTGGTGACGTGACTTGCGAAACCCTAGTGAAGCTGATTTTCTTGACAGCGAAGGAGTGTGAAGCCTACGGAGGAACTGTGTCTTGAGCGAGTGTGTTTTCCAGTGCAACAGAGGTTAGTGTGGTGAATTGCGAAAACACCGGGGGTTGTTTCCCTAGCCAGCGAACAGCGAAGCATAGTGTAGTGGTGAGTGACCGGCTATCGTAAATAACTGTAGCGTGTGTATTCAAGGAAGTGTTGCAGGTAGTTCTACCGAGGCCACCGGTCCCATTAAGAGGGATTAACTTCTGTGGCTTATTGACAAGTGAAAGACAAGTGTTCCCTACAAGAGGAAACTAGAGTGAGATACTAATTGCTTGTATTTGCTATTTGTGCGGTGTATCTTTCTGGCCCGCAATAAAGCTAATACGTTTCTTTAAAGGAACAATTCGTGTTGTGCTTCTACCCACCGTAATCCAGTTAACGGAAGTGCCACTAGGGGGTGGCACGTAACAACTGGTGTCAGAAGCCGGATTACGAACTCAAGCACAAGCACAAAACCTGAAGGTCCTGGTTTCAAAATCCGAGCAGGTCATTTTACCACAGTTCTCTAATTTTCCTGTGAGTGCATGCCCTTTACAAGACAAACATCTAAAATGGAAGGGCAATTGGCAGCATTGCTCGAAAAGTTAAGTGGCATGGATACTAAGATGGAGGCCGGCCAGAAGAAGATGGAAGACGGCCAGAAGAATTTAGCCGAGGACCTAACTTCCAAATTAGAAGACGGTCAGAATAAGTTAGCCGAGGACCTAACTTCCAAATTAGAGGACAGCCAGAAGAAGTTAGCAGAGGACCTGAAGAAGATGGAAGACGGTCAGAATAAGCTATCAGAGGACATAACCGCAACATTTCTGGATGGCCAGAAAAATCTGGAAGAGTGTCTGCTGACGAAATTACAGGAAAGTCAAAAGAAATTGGAACAGGGTCTGCGTCAGGAAGTCAAAACCGTCTGCCAGGGCCTACGTGAGGAAGTCACAGCAGTAGAAAATAAGTTCGACGCCTAACAAGAGGAAGTTGCCGAACTGCGCCAACGCCCACTGACGGGGGTGGAATAGTAATTCAACGCTTTACAAAAGGAAATTGCTCAGCTGACAAACGCCCGCCGACGGGGATGGAAGCGAGATTCAACGCTCTTCAAGAGGAAGTTGCCGAGCTGCGCCGACGCCCGTCCACAGGTACACAGGGAATGTCAGGAAAGGGACAGAGCAGAGTGACGCCCCCAACCTTCGACGGAAAGGTCCCGTGGAGCACCTATTTACGTCAGTTCGAGGCAGCCTGTTCCATAAACAACTGGGACAGCACGGAAAAGGCTACAGCTTTCATTGTAGCGCTGAGAGGGGACGCCCTTAACGTCCTTCAGGCCATCCCGACTGGATCCCAGGACTACGCTTCACTAATCGCCCATATGGAGTCCCGATATGGAGATAGCCATCTTCAGCAGGCCTACCAGATGCAGCTCCGGACCCGGGTACAAAAGAACGCGAAAACCCAGCAGGAGTTCGAGACGGCAAAACAGGCATCTAGAATGCATGCACGGGTGCGTCGAGTGGACGTCGACGAACCAGCAAAAACCAACGAGACCAAGCCCCTGGCCGACGAATTGATGGAAGCGCTAAGCCGTTTCTTCGATAGTCGTGGCGCCACCAGCAACGACACAGCCGCAAGATAACCGGAGAGGTGGCCCGGAAGAGGACTACCGGCCTGCTGGACATGCCGTAAGAAGGGTCACCTGAGCAAGGACTGCGGTTTTCGCCGCCGCCAAGGGTTTCCGTCGGGAAAGTCAGTCATAGGGAAACCTCGCGACCCAGGAAAACGAGTACCAGCCAACCTTGGGGGGCAAAGGTCGGCTTGTGACTGTCGTCAAGCACCGGCAGCCCAAGTTCGTGTGACGAAGTTACGGAGGGATGATAGCAGCCTGATGGTCGACGGAGTCGTCAACGGAGTGAGCTGGCCCATGCTGATCGACACGGGAGCGTCGAGGACCATAGTCAATCCCACCGTGATCCCGAAGTGGAGTGTGCTACCCACACAAAGGAACCTCCAGCTAATAACCGCGACCGGAGAGACCGCACCGGTACATGGCGAAGCATCACTGGAGTTCGTCATTGGTCGACGGGCGGTTAAGCATATAGTGCTTGTGGCTGACGTATCAAACGAAGTGATCATCGGACTGGACTTCCTGGACCAGAACAACATCATCTTGGACTTGAGTACCAACACCCTGCACTTCGGAGGTGAGGAACTTGCTTTGCAACCAGCACACGAGGCCGTCACCGCACGACGAGTTAGTCTGAGAGAGGACGTCATCGTTCCCGCCAGGACGGAAGTAGGCGCTGCCGTAATTGTTGACGGAATTGCTGAGGGAGTGGCGGCTATCATCGAGCCAAAATATGAGGACATCCAGACAAAAGGATTGCTAATTGCCAAGACTCTCATCAACACGACGTCTCGGCCGTACGTCCGCCTGTCCAACCTGAACGACTACGACATTACGGTTCACCGGGACACCAACCTAGGAGTCTGCGAGTCCGTTACCTGGATTGCCCGCATCACAGACACGACGGACGGACACCTGCAGACGGCCAACCGAAGAAGACGCTCCCTGCCAGAAAAACTACAGAAGCTGTACCAAGGATCCCAGGACCATTTAGACGAGGAACAATCACGCCAACTTCGGGACCTGCTATATTAATTCCAGGATGTCTTCTCCGTGGGGAGCAAAGACTTCGGCAGGACAAGCTTGGTACAGTACAGAATCGACGTTGGGGACAGCGCACCGATTAGGGCCCCATTCCGACGTGTCCCGCTCGCCAAGCAAGCCGAAGTCGACCGGATGGTAGAAGAGATGAAGGAGCAAGGAGTGATCGAGCGATCACATAGGTCTTGGAGTTCTCTGGTCGTAATAGTGAAGAAGAAGGACGGTTCCACCAGGTTCTGCGTGGATTACAGGCGGGTGAATGACGTCACGAAGAAGGACAGCTACCCTCAACCCCGGATCGACGACACCCGGGACACCATGTCAGGGTCAAGATGGTTCTCCACCTTGTATTTGAAGAATGGCTACTGGCAGGTGGAGGTCCACCCTAAGGACCGCGAGAAAACTGCGTTCTCTGTGGGCAGCGGGTTCTGGCAGTTCACCGTCATGCCATTCGGTCTGTGCAATGCCCCTGCGACCTTCGAAAGGCTAATGGAGTCCATTCTGAGGGGACTACACTGGAAGACCTGCCTGGTCTACCTAGACGACGTCATCGTTCTGGAGAGAAGCTTCGAGGAGCACTACAGCATCCTGAAGGAGATCTTAATGAACACCACGTGCTAACCGGTACAATTTTTCGATTTCTTTGAAATTTGATGCAATATTTTTCTATGTCCGACCTCACGAATCTTGTTAAATGGCACACAGCGACACAGAGTGATTAACTACAATATTTATCTGCCCAGCTGAAGTTGAGCCCCAATAAGTGTCGGCTCTTCCAGAAGCAGGTCCAGTACCTTGGGCATATCGTCTCCGAGGAAGGGGTGCGCACCGACCCAGAAAAGACCGCAGCTGTGAGGGAGTGGCCAGTTCCGAAGGACAAGACCCAACTACGAAACTTCCTGGGACTGTACACTTATTACCGTCGCTTCGTGAGAGGATTCGCCGACATCGCCAAACCACTGCATCGACTGACTGAGAAGGACCAACTCTTCACGTGGACAGCAGAATGCCACAGTGCCTTCGAACAAATCAAGCAGACTCTGTGCACCGTACCTATTCTGGCCTACCCCAGACCTGGAACTAGGTTCATCGTCGATACCGATGCCAGCGACTTTGGTATAGGGGGAATCCTGTCGCAAATAGTGGACGGCGAGGAGAGAGTAGTGGCCTCCTTCAGCAAAGCCTTGTCAAAACCAGAGAGGAACTACTTCGTCACCAGGAAGGAGTTGCTCGCCATCGTGAAGACCATTGAACACTTCCACAAGTACCTGTACGGGCAAGATTTTCTCATCAGGACCGACCATGCATCCCTGCGGTGCCTCCTGAACTTCAAGCAGCCCGAGTGTCAACTCGCGCGGTGGTTAGAGAGGCTTCAACAGTACAACTTTGAGATCCAGCACAGGAAAGGCCAACTGCATTCTAACGCCGACGCCCTGTCACGAAGACCGTGCCCCGAAGACTGCACCTTCTGTACCTGAAGGGAGGAGAACACCGGGATACAGTGCCGAAGGACTACCGTGGAACTTCAGGGGAGCTGGAGCTGCGAATCTTTCACGCGGGCCCAAGCAGAAGATGTTGACCTGGGATTGATAGCCGAACGGAAGAGGCCCTGTGTTCCCAGACCCGGGTGAAACATTGTGAGCGACTGCAGTCCAAATTTCAAGTCCTACTGGACGCAGTGGGACTCGCTAATTGTAAGGGATGGCCTCATCTGCTGTACCTGGGAGAGCACCGACGGGAAGACATCTCGGGAACAAGTCGTCGTACCAAAGGCTATGACGAAGTCCTGAAGGAAGTCCATGGAGGATCATCTGGTGGACACCTAGGGATAAAGAAGACCCTGGAGAAGCTGAGAGAGCGGTTTTACTGGATCGGATGCCGAGCAGACGTGGAGAACCACTGCGCGAGGTGCCACGAATGTGCAGCCAGCAAGGGACCAGGACAAAGACGAAAGGGTCCACTAAAGACCTACAACGTGGGCGGCCCCATGGAGCGAGTGGCCATCGATGTTGCTGGGCCATTCCCGTTGAGCGAGGCAGGGAACCGCTACATATTGGTCGTCAGCGACTACTTCACCAAATGGCCGGAGGCGTATGCGCTCCCTAGCCAAGAAGCCGCGACGATCGCAGAGACCCTGGTGAAGGAATTCGTCAGCCGGTACGGAGTACCCCTGGAGCTGCACTCCGACCAAGGGAGGAATTTCGAGTCGCAGGTGTTCCAGAACCTATGCCAGCTGCTGGGAATCCGGAAGACAAGGACAACGCCGCTACACCCTCAGGCCGACGGGATGGTAGAGCGATTCAATCGCACCATCGAGAACCATCTCCGAATAGTCGTCAGCGAGCACCGGAGGGATTGGGACAAACATCTTCCACTATTTCTCCTGGCCTACCGCGCCGCCGTGCATGAAGCCACCGGGTGCACACCAGCCCGGGCCAGGTTTGGGAGGGAACTTTGTCTACCTGTCGATTTTGCCTTCGGCCGACCTGGGAATGATCCGGTCCCGGTAAGCCAGTACTGTCAAGAACTGGTCGACCAACTGGAGGACGTGCACGCGTTCGCGAGGAGGAAACTGCGGATCGAGACCGACCGAATGAAGACCCGATACGACCAGCAGACGGATGCCGGCGGATTCCACGAGGACGACCTGGTCTGGCTCATCTACCCATTACGGAAGAAAGGCCTGTCACCCAAACTGCAGAAGTCCTGGGAGAGCCCGTACCGAGTCGTGAAACGGATCAACGATGTCGTCTACAGGATCCAGCGGAGCCCGAGGGCGAAGATGAAGATCGTGCATCGAGATCGCTTGGCAGCCTACGGCGGGACACAGACGGACGAACGATTGATCGCGACGATCAGCATTTTAGGAACGGGGTGGTGTTACGGCTGTGAGTTTGTTTCGTCGCCTCGCCGCATGAGTCACAGGTGCCCCGGGCTGTGCTCTGCCTCAGTGTATAACGTGCGCTTTACGCAACGGGCTGCGTGGACAAAGGGATGGTCCAGAATATTCGTGACCCAGCCAGTGATGGAAATCTCGAGAAACCGTGAATCCTGGACGGGTCTAGGGGCATTTATTGAGTCACCAGCCTGTTTTATAAGAGCGACCTGGCAAGCGATGTGGACAGTGTTTTTTAGCTAGTGCGCGCTTTTACCTGAGCGACAGTTGTTGGTGACGTGACTTGCGAAACCCTAGTGAAGCTGATTCTCTTGACAGCGAAGGAGTGTGAAGCCTACGGAGGAACTGTGTCTTGAGTGAGTGTGTTTTCCAGTGCAACAGAGGTTAGTGTGGTGAATTGCGAAAACACCGGGGGTTGTTTCCCTAGCCAGCGGACAGCGAAGCATAGTGTAGTGGTGAGTGACCGGCTATCGTAAATAACTGTAGCGTGTGTATTCAAGGAAGTGTTGCAGGTAGTTCTACCGAGGCCACCGGTCCCATTAGGAGGGATTAGCTTCTGTGGCTTATTGACAAGTGAAAGGCAAGTGTTCCCTACAAGAGGAAACTAGATTGAGATACTATTTGCTTGTATTTGCGATTTGTGCGGTATATCTTTCTGGCCCGCAATAAAGCTAATACGTTTCTTTAAAGGAACAATTCGTGTTGAGCTTCTACCCACCGTAATCCAGTTAACGGAAGTGCCACTAGAGGGGTGGCACGTAACAATATCCAGAAACCGAGTGGGAAGATGTTACACATCAAAAAGAGACAGTTTGTTCGGTAGAATAACATAATTACAACTAAGCACGGCAAGGTGACTTTTCCGATATTCCACCTAACTTAGTATTACATCATTTATGGGGTAATTTCGGGTTAATTTACTCTTATGTTTTAAGGGTGCCGTACTTCATTTTTTGATGTGTAACATCTTTCCGCTTGGTTGCTGGATAGTTTTGTGGGAGTGATTTTGAAAATGGGGAACGGAAGTGAATCGGGCGGAAGTGGATCGAACGGAAGTGGATCGGACGGAAGTGAAGACGCACTGCCAGAAAAATGGGACGGAAGTGAATCGGGCGAAAGTGGATCGAACGGAAGTGGATCGGACGGAAGTGAAGTCTCACTGCCAGCTGGATGTACAATTGAAAAAGTGTGTATTGGAAACAAGGCAGTGTGTGCTCTGTAGCGCGAGAATGTTATGGCAATACAGTTGGCAGTGCATTTAGCAGGTACTGGTTTGACGAGCACAGTGGCAAATGTTTCACCGACTTTCATTTGTCATTGAGCAGTTTATGAAGCTTCACGGTCAAGGTTGAATATCACATGGGGTAGGACAAAGACGACGAATGACATTTAAGTAAGCGGCATTATTGTCAAGCTGTGGGTGAGTAGTCAAATATTAAATGCATAACAGACTGTTGTTATATGAGTGGAATAAAAGCTGTATTTTCATCATATGTGAGACTAGGTCATTTCATGATTGTAGGAAGCCATGTTTTGATTGTTTACGACGAACTTTATGAGAACCTTGAGAATAATGAATGTTATAGTTACTGAGGAGTGTGCTCACAGTATTTGAGAGTACTGTCGACGTTGTGTGTCACTTTGTTATTATGAATTATTAATGTAAAAGGAAGGAAGGAAGCATGTAGTTTTGCGTGTCCGTTAATCTCACGATCATGATCCACGGTACATCCCTTTTACGTGGAATGCGAACCACAGGACATGGCATTTCAATTCGAAAATCTCACATGTATTGACTGGGAATCAAACCCGGTCTACCTTGGTTAGAGACTAACAGCTTGACCGCTGCACCACAAGTGTGACAGTAGCTTATCTCCAATTCAATCCATGCATTCATCATAGTGCCAGTATGAAAATGGAGTGTAAATTAACATTTTAAGAATGTCCAAGCTGTGTAGTATACGAGTAGCATAGCGTATAGAAGAGAAAGTGACGCGACTTGTGGAGTTTGTATGGTCCAGCCGCTAGGTGGCTCTAGCGTCGGCTAGCGCTGAGTGAGGACGGTATCAATACAAGCAGTTGAATGTTACTTTTCAGTAACTGAATGTTATCAGCTTACACTACGTTGTATTAGACAAGATGATCCAAATATAAAATTCTCCGCACTGAGTATATACAACGCTAACGTCCGTTGTGTTAATTATGAAACATCAGATTGCGTCATAGGTTCATATAATAAGGAAATAAAACATTCTGACGGGGGTCAAAATGTAACTGAATGTGTGAAAATCGTAAAGCTACAGACCATTCACTACTGCACAAATAAAGTAAATATAATATAATACAGTATAATGACAAACTCACCCATATAACTTATAGCTCTCAGTTGTCCGAAGCTTTGGACAGCTTACGCGATGATTTTCCAGACTTAGAAGATGACTGCTCTTTCCTAATTTCTTTCGTACGAAAGAAAAAGCGCACTTCATGAAATGAAAAACGAGTTTTCCAATAAGGTCCAGTTTATGTTCCATACACCATCAAAATATCACGGCCCAAAAACAATCTCATCAATGCTGTCCTAACACTCATAAAATATATCAACCCACAAATTTGAAAGGGAAGATAATTCCATTTCAACGACTACTTCGACCTGTAAAAGAATGTTGAAGACACTGTCAGACGGTTGAGTTAGGTAACTAAGGGCATTTATTGTGCCAAAGTCCTTTATATTAGTGAAAGTTGCAGCTGTTGTGTCCGACGGCCTTTTCACTTTGAAGGGTTGTTGCACACTTCACACAGCTGATCCCTTTCCTTAGTTGCTTGACAATATACCCGGCTAGATAGTGTGGGACTGCACCAGGCTTCAAACTCCATCTCATTCTCGCCATTTCGACTGTCTTTCCTTCTATAATGAAAGTGTCCGTTTTTATAAGGAAATTATCGGAGCAATGTTTGTCAGATAGCCTGCATATGACTTACTAGACAATTTAATGTCTTTCCTCGGAATGGCCTTAGCCCATTTAAATAAATCATCTTCGGCTTTTGGAGGTCTAAAAAAGTGCCTACCTGTTGCAGATGACCTGTCGTATCCAGATCGGCACCCGGGAACAAAACAACACGGCATATTCACTTACACAGTTTTGTTTGACGAATCTTACCAGGTTATAATTCACTCGACAGCACAAACGTAAAGAAATAAGTGTAAAGGATTACAAATACTAAACACACCAGTGTCATAACGTATGCATTATTTCACTATCGCCTCTTGATCGCATACACTTTTCAACACCAAGAAATAAGGACTAAATACGGCAGCATTTCCATGTTTTCAAACTCGCGAGCGCTTAGAAAGTGTCTCCAGCCAGCCACAACCAACCGCTGCGCAGTCTACCGGCGGGCGCAGCAACTACCCATACTAAAGATACGGCAAACTCGGGAGTCGGCACACTTTCTCTTCTAAACGCTATGCGAGTAGGATAACATGTCAGATGTTACACATCATATGCGACTACTGTAAGGCGCTTATCTTTTTGTCTTGCACCCAAAACTTGAGGGGGCAATGCCCCCGCCCCTCCCCGTGATTTATGCTCCTGCGTTAATGTGCCCACTGCTGACCTAAACTTATTACATGGATTAATTATACATTTATTGAAAGAGGACTAATTGGATGTGTTAAACAAGTGTATAGTAATATATTTAAATTATTTCCAGGTATAATAATAATAATAATAATAATAATAATAATAATATCGTATGGCCTCGGGTGCCGGGTGCGCAAGCTTTGTAATTTGTCACCCAGAGGGTAGCTTGCATGTCGAATTTCGTTGTTCCTTGCATCACTATGAAAGTCATGGAGGTTAGATATCCAAGCTCCTTGAACACTATAGGGTTTTCTAGTAGAGAAATGAGGATCTTTGTGTTGGCGGAAACTCCCGAGATTAATTTTGCCATTATGAACACGGCCTACTGAATTCAAATGGGTTCATTGACATGCCAACATCGTATGACACGCGTGTCATAATTTTTGCCGCCTTTTAAAAATCACTTACCACGGCCAGGAGCAAACCTGCAATCTTGGGGTTAGTAGACCGACACGCTATCCACTCACCCGTCGTGGCAAGCATTTCCAGATTATCGGGTGAGAATAGAAGGGTTTCGTTTATGAACTGGTGAGAGAAACCTTCCTCATAGTTGACATAAGCGAAAACTGATGGCTAGCATTCTTGGCTGTCACCCCCAGAGATTGGGGTTCGATTCGCGGCTCTGCCAAGAAATGTAATTCTGGTCTGAGGGTTGGAACGTGAACCACTTTTCATGAATCTATAGTTATTATTATTATTGTCATGTGTTGTGACATCTCTATATTACGCCTCGAGTGTTTAAAAGTGCGCAGATTTAGATAGATTTAGATAGATTTATTTTGACTGGCAAGATTAGGGCCATTGGGCCCTCTCTTCCATCTAACCAGATTATACAAATAATAAATGATGAGTAATACAAATACAACTTAAATCTAACAATATTACAATATTGATATAATATAAAATACATATTAAATGGATTAGCTTGATAATATACAATACAAATACAACTTAAATCTATCAATTTTGCAATTTTTATACAATATAAAATACATATTAACTGGATTAGCTTGGTGGTGTAGGCTGTTAATTGTTGCATTGTTAGGGCGAATAACTAAGATACTTAGGAGTAAGTTTAAAATTACAGTAAGGTAAAGGAAATAGGCTACTGAAAAAAAGTAGACTAATGATGGTGATGAAGATGATGATGAAGATAATTAGTCGTTACTGAAGGAGGTTATTTAGATATCTAAATAGAGAGTAAATGAGAAAGTGAGAATTGGAAAGTTTGAATATATGTAATACGACGTAAGAATATAAGCATAAATGTTGTGTTCAACTTTCATTTACTTAGTGAGTATGTACTGCTGGCAACGCTGCTTGAAGCTGGACGGGGTTGCACCTCTGACAGAGCGAGGCAGATTGTTCCACAGTCGTGCAGTAGCAACAACGAAGGAGTTGGTATAGCGTACTGTACGGTGTATGGGTATCAGCAAGTGTGTGTCGTTTTTTGACCGTGTTCCAAGAGTATGCTCGTACGAGAGGCGGTGAAGCTGAGAGTGCAGGTAAGCTGGAGTTGAAGTTGAGAGTATTTGTTGAAGAATACATAAAGAATGGAGGTCGCGGCGTTGATTTAGACGTAACCAGTTAAGTTGCTCATAAGCGGGGGTGACATGGTCATAGTACCGTAAATTAAATATGTAGCGAACACAGGCATTTTGTGCATGTTGGAGTTTGTTTTTAAGAGTAACAGTGAGATCTTTGTATACCACATCGCAGTAATCAAAATGAGGCAATATTAGGGAGGAAACAAGTCGTTCCTTTAATACACGAGAGAAAATATTCCAGAATCTTCTAAGTGAATTCAATGCGGAAAATACTTTTCTGGAAACATTGCAGACGTGCTGCGTCCAGGAAAGATGTTTATCTATAATAACGCCTAGATCTTTAACTGACTCACGGAATTCGATTGGGGAATCGCACAAGCGTAATTTTGGTAATGTGGGTTCATTTTTTAGTTTTAGGAGGATTTTCGCTCTCTGTCTAACGTTGTGCAACCCCTAGCTACATACTACCTACTTCTCTCGTATTGGCTAGTGTTGTTGCTTACCTTGCATTTTGTTGTGCAATTTGTTCTGCTATTGGCTCTGCCAATATTTGACGCGAGTTGGTGCCACTCCCAAACTACGCATTTTATATTTCAGAAAGGGTTCTCTCCTCTCTGGGGGACAGAAGCTTATTCAGTCTTGGACGTGCCGAGATGTAGGGCGAACGTGTGTATTCGGGCAGAGGCCCGCCCTCATGGCGCAGCGGAATGTGAGTACGGCTCAATGTATTTCTATCTAACGCAATGTTATTGCTTTTGTTGAATGTTTCTTCTTTTGCTTAATTCTCTTTCCTTTTCAAGATGCTACTGTCAGTATTATAATCCTTGAACCAGATCTCCGGGACCTTGCGCAATGTCATACGGCGGAGTCCTTATTTTTTGCTTTTGTTATGTACCCTCCTCACAGTTTTATTATTTTGGTTAATACCTGTAAGATTCGAAAGTATTGCGTTTCTGCGTCTTGGCTTATGTATGTTTCCTGTCGGGCCTTGGTGCTCGTCTTTTGCGTCGGTGTCTCTTTTGTACCACAAACGCTTCGTTTGATTGGTAGCAATTAGACCTTTGTTTGCGGACAGTATATGTGAGGTAACGGGACTTATGTCCAACGTCTCCCACTAATACGTGTCCCTTTTGGACACTTATATCATCCCGTAGAAAGACTCCTAGAATTCCACTTAACCTAAACCTCCATAATGAAGAAATCCCATTTGAATCGAGATCCACACATTTCAATGAATATTTTCACTCAACCTTTTCAGTTCCCGTACCAATCCCCAGTCCCCCTCAACTTACTAGCGTTTGTTCTGATTCATTGTCTCAAATTTCAACGACCCCCGATGAAATCCAAAATATTTTAAAACGTCTGCCCACAAACCGATCTACTGGACCATCAGACATAAGCCCTATATTCCTGAAAAACACCTCTGCATCTCTCAGCATCCCCTTGTCCATAATACTCAACTGGTGCATGACTTCCGGCCCTTTTCCTGACTCGTGGAAGAGAGCTGATGCCACACCTGTCTTTAAATCAGGCAGCAAGCACGAAATTTCCTCGTACAGACCTATATCTATCGTCCCTATACTTTCCTCAGTCTTCGAAAGAATAATACATTGCCGTCTCCTCACTTTCACCAAACCATGCCTCTCAGAAGAACAACATGGCTTCGTCCCTGGAAAATCATGTTTAACAAATCTGACTGTTCTGAACCATCACATAATTTCTGCATTAGATCAAAAATCTCAGCTAGATGTAATCTACGTTGACCTGGCCAAAGCATTTGATTCCGTGAACCATTTCCTTCTCCTCCATAAGCTTGCTTCACGATACAACGTACATGGATCCTTCCTATCCCTAATACAAAGCTTCCTGTCCAATAGGCAACAACGGGTAGTGCTTCCAGGGTCTGTATCGTCCTGGCTCCCAGTCTTATCAGTAGTAACTCAGGGCAGTATCCTGGGACCCCTTCTCTTCGTGCTGTATATGGATGATATAAACACATGCGTGCAAAATTCTCCGTGTTCCCTTCTTCTGTACGCTGATGACCTCAAGATATTCAGAGAAATTTCCAGTTCCGACGACCACGCTGAGCTCCAGGAAGCAGTGAATGCATGTACTGATTGGTTCAACAAATGGAGGTTATCTCCAAATCCCAAAAATTGCTTCAAAGTTTCTTTCTCACTACTGAAATCTGGAAATCAAGCGGACTATAAAATATGTGGAAATAAATTGGATACGGTTTCTCGGGTAAGAGATTTAGGTATTATTCACGATGATAAATTGACATTCTCTCCCCATATTGACCATATCAAATCTCGCGCAATGCGCAGTCTCGGCATTCTATACATATTCACTGAAATTAAAGACCTCACTGCACTTAAATTATACTTCACCACATATGTTCTCCCTATCCTAGATTTCTAGATTTGGTCTACTTCGGCTATAACCAATATTTCTAAATTGAACAGTGTCTTTAGTTTCTTCATATCAATAGTCAAAGCTCGCAATCCTTCGCTAAGGCAGTTTGCCAAATCCGACATTCTAAATCAGCTCAATATACTCGACCTGAGAAGCCGCTTACAATTTACTGACCTGTGTTTCCTACATAAAGTTATGAATGGTTACACAAAATGTAACATGCTCTTAAGCTACTTCCCACTCCATGTTCCCTCCCGTTCAACACGTCAGAACCATTTACACCATATACCCCGCCCACGACTTGAAGTACAGAAGCGCTCTATATTCCACCGTCTACCTACCCTTAGTAACTCCCTTCCAAATATTGACATATTCTCTCCCTATAGAACATTCAAACACAACATTAGAAGATCCCTTTCATCCTCGATTCCTACCCCCTCACCCTCCTAATCACCCACTACCCCAATCACTCCCTGCATTTTTCCCGAGAATTGTCCCTTGCTGCCATCACTGCCATTGTTATAGTTATTGTTGTTATTTTTGTTAATACTATTTGAAATTGTTAAAATATTAGTGTAAAATGACCTATCATGGTTGTATCTAATAATTATTAAATAAATAAATAAATAAATAAATTATAGAATATATGTGACGGTGGTTAACTGGGATTTCTCCAGCTCCGATGTCATATTATTCTTTTTTTATATGTCGCGTTGGTGCGGCATTATGTTGGAGTATAAGCCTATTTTTATAGCGTGCTTTCGATTTTTACCGGTCTCTTTCGTCCCAAGTCAATTGTAATGTAATGTATCTCTGTATATTTCATTTTCCTTTTGTTTTGTTTCTCTCTTTTGATTTTGGCCGTATTACATAACTTGATAATAATCCCCCTTGTCTTCTCCTTCTTCCTACCTCCGTGAAATATCTCTCCCCTTTGTTTTACTCCCCTAACTCCTCCCCCATCCCTCCGATATGTTTACATAACATCATGAAAAGCTTCGCGTCTTGTTGAAGTTCGAATTTTGACTTTTTGCAAGTTTGTCGTTTCTCTCTACCTTTTGTAAGTTTCGTTTTATTTTCTTTCATGTTCGTATCTTTCCGTTAGATTCATGTTGTTGAGCTGTACTCAGGTTCTGTCGTGCTTTTTAGTTTTTTAAGTCCTTATTCTTGGTATTGGGATTCTTTTGTATTATTGATCTTGTCTTAGCTTGCCTTTTTCTTTGTTTTAAATCATTTGTTTATTTCGTGTACACGCTCTTTCTTTTATCTTTAATACATTTTTATATTTTAAGTATTATAGCTCCCTTGTCTTTTCATTTCTTATATTTAAGTTCCCCTTCCTTATCTTCATCTCGATTTCGTCAATCTTGTCTTTGTGATGTAACAAAGGCACGATTAACACGCCTCTGGGTTTTCTTTAATTAATTTTATGGGATTCTCGTTTTTGCACTTTTGATTATTGCATTAAGCAATTATTTGTTTCCATTTGGTTTTTTGGAAATCATCTTTTGCTCGCTCCAAAAACCTTGGCCCCAGCACCGGGTCGAGCAAGACGTCTTTTCCCCCGTCCATTTGCGACCTCGTTGATTTTATCTTCCACTGCTACTCTGACGCGCATTATTATTATTATTGCAAGACCTTTAGTGGCGCAATGGTAGCACATCGCGTGGTTGCGTGCGAAATCGTTCCCCCTTCCCCCTCTCAAGTTATTAACCTTTTATTACTTTTCTCTTCATTTACATTACATTAAAATGTGTTTTTCTTTGAGTTTAAGGTATTCAGTGAATTGTTTCCCACCCCCACCCCTGAAGAAAGGGTGAAGTTACTTCTGTGTGAACTACGGGCATCCAGGAAACCCACCTCCAAGGAAAGGTGGTTTTGTCCCTCAAGTAAACAAGACGTCCAAAAGACCCAGCTTCGAGGTGAACAGTGGCAACCTATCAGTGAGTACATCGCATCGCTGGAACACGACACATCACGGTATTGTAACCTGCTTTTATGTATTTGCTTCCTCTAGTAGACATTTGTTTAGTTAACGGTGATTTTAAGGCGACAGAAAATTTTGTTTACCTTCTCTTCCTTTTCATTTCGTCAGTGTTGTGGACGTTTTTATTTTACTTTCTGTGAAGTAGGAAATGCATTTCTCTCAAGGGTTTGAGTCCTTACCTTTGCTGTAAATAGTCGCTTAGTTAACTGTGATATTTCTCAGAACTCGCCTTACCCCTCCATATGTCTCAGTCTGGAACAGCTGCTGACAGGTCTCTTGTCATTACCGTGCGGCCTAAAAGCCCCGCCCCTCTTTCACCATAGTTTTCCCTATGGAGGTAAGCCCACTTATGAGAACCGTCTCCTTAAATCCTACGGTCGCCCCGACCCACCTTGAGCCTCGGGTAATTATACTAACGTTTGATGTTAGTAAAGTGTTTTATGTTTCAGTTATGAATGGTCTGTTGAGCTATTATGTGTGTTATGATTGGGAGTTGAGTTTGTTTCATAATTAAGGAGGGTGATTGTTTTATTTTTGTCAGGGGATTTACAATGTAGGTTTTCATAAAAAATTGTTTATATAAGCTTGATGTTACTCTGTGTTCAGTATGGTAGTGTGTATCTCGTTGGGAAACCTGCTAGGTGAGGTCTCCGTCGGGATTAGGGTATGGGACCTGTCCCACGGCTTCGACGCCCACTTAGGGTGTACATAGATTCTACACGATTCGTCAATCTTTAGTATGGGATGAAGTTTGTCACGATGACCTGTAGTCCATTATTTGTGTTTCCATGGTGCTCCAACGACCCACATTCGCATTCTGGTGTAATGGGGAAATTTTGATTTCTTTGTGGGGAGGAGTATGTATGTAGTGTTGTTGTTGTTGGTTGCATTTTGAGATGAATGTGTGTGTCAATGAGTTTAATGAATTTGTATCAAGAATTATTTGTGGGTGGTTTCAAATTTAGTTCAATTTTGATTTTATACCCTATTCAATTTAAACTATATATATATATATATTACGTACGAACTATTTATTCGTTTTTATTCGCAAACCAAATATACGATAAGTATTACTCAGAGATACCAACCATTTTAGTTCTACGGCATCCGCGGTATGGGACATTGATGTTCGTGTGAACTACTCTGGCGTGCATTACCCAATTTTCTTATATTAGTATGGGATAGGCCATACCCTCTGTGTATTTTTTTATGCGGTACCTCTGAGGTCTACGGCCCGTATATTGACGCTGTAACCATTTTATTTTTGTGGGTTGGTAATATTTATGATTGGGTTTCGTGTTTGATTGATTGTATGTCTGGTCTTGATTGGTTTTATGCGAGATTTCAGTCAGTTCTTTTTTTGGAAGTTATTTTGTAACGTAATTATTTGGTTTTTCGTTCTCTGTCCGGGATGTTGTTTTTGTTTCGACGGCCACTTTGAGTTATTATTCCATTTTATTTGTTAGTACCTAATGTCTTTTGATGAAGGTTATTAGTATATTTTGCCCCTTTACTCCTTCTATGTATCTAGTTAGGCAGGAGACATCCGTGGCCGCCTGAGTTACACGGAGGATTTCGAAAGATGTGTTGAACTATACCTCTGCCTAAGGCGATTTCCAGTACCTGCCTGCTTTTGTTGAAAGGAGCCGGGTCAACCCATTGTCCTAGCTACAGACACGACTCGCTATTGTTTGGCAGCGTCTGGGATGGTCTGTCAACTAAATTCTTTTTCTTGAAGTGACAGTGATTTGTTTTCAGTTTATTGATATAGTTGTTTACTTTTAATCCAAACTTATGTTTTATGGTTTTGTGAAATCATGTTTTAATAAATCATTTCAATCTAATATGTTTTCTCTAAGATAATGTGTATTATTTTCCTGTAACTGTCATGTATTTGGAGTGTGTTTTTGGTGACGATAGCTAGTCTCCAAGTACCTGAGAAGTGGCCGGTGTATTCATGGACCCTGTTCACGGCACGTTACTCTTTTGTCATATGGTCTGACGACCCTGTCTATTCATACCTTTACTTACCAGCTGGCAGAATGAATCCACTTTCACTCTTATGCAGCCTAGGTAACCCCAAATATTTCCTCGACGCAAGCCCTATTTTGTATACAGGGTGCTCCCCTTTATATTTTCTTTTGTGATCATGATTTAACCTTTTTCTTTCTTTTATTATTAGAAAATTGGCTGATTTCCAGAAGGTCGCCATTAAGAAGCCTTCGCTTTCTCCACGTCATCTGGCAGAGTCTAGCTCAAGATTGACCGTTGTATTATTATTATATTCTTTGGGTACATCCATTTTTAATATGTGTGACGTATTGACGTGCAGTAGAGGTAGGATCCGCCTTTATTTCACGCCTGTACAGATCCTTTATATAATTTGAATTTTTGTTGTTTAAATTTCATTTTAAAGTCTTTTTTCTTCCGTACCAAAAAAGGAATAATTTTCCTCATCAGTGAACATCTTCGTGAAAACGTGTGTATGATTATGTTTGTGTATGAGAAAAGAGACTTGCGTTTCGTCAAGCCTTTTATGGAAGTTATGGCGTTCAAAGAACTTTTAATTAAGCTGCGTCTTATGAATAAGAGAAATGTGAGAACATTTTATTATGTCTATATTTTTCATGTGTGCATCTAGTATACATGATGTAATTTTCTTTCCTTCGCCCCGTTCAAATGTATCTAATCTAAGAATGTTATTTTATATAATTTTGTTGAGTAAAGGAAAAATTTTCTTTTATGCCTTTGTTTTATAAAATAATTTTTTTTGGGAGAAAGCGGTGGAACTTGAACCACTTTTCATGAATCTATAGTTATTATTATTATTGTCATGTGATGTGACATCTCTATATTACGCCTCGAGTGTTTAAAAGTGCGCAGATTGTCTGTATGTATCTCTCTGTCTAACGTTGTGCAACCCCTAGCTACATACTACCTACTTCTCTCGTATTGGCTAGTGTTGTTGCTTACCTTGCATTTTGTTGTGCAATTTGTTCTGCTATTGGCTCTGCCAATATTTGACGCGAGTTTGGTGCCACTCCCAAACTACGCATTTTATATTTCTGAGAGGCTTCTCCCCTCTCTGGGGGACAGAAGCTTATTCAGTCTTGGACGTGCCGAGATGTAGGGCGAACGTGTGTATTCCGTCAGAGGCCCGCCCTCATGGAGCAGCGGAATGTGAGTACGGCTCAATGTATTTCTATCTAACGCAATGTAATTGTTTTTGTTCAATGTTTCTTCTTTTGCTTAATTCTCTTTCCTTTTCAAGATGCTACTGTCAGTATTATAATCCTTGAACCAGATCTCCGGGACCTTGCGTAATGTCATACGGCGGAGTCCTTATTTTTTGCTTTTGTTATGTACCCTCCTCACAGTTTTATTATTTTGGTTAATACCTGTAAGATTCGAAAATATTGCGTTTCTGCGTCTTGGCTTATGTATATTTTCCTGTCGGGCCTTGGTGCTCGTCTTTTGCGTCGGTGTCTCTTTTGTACCACAAATGTTTCATTTGCTTGGTAGCAATTGGACCTATGTTTGCGGACAGTATATGTGAGGTAACGGGACTTATGTCCAACGTCTCCCACTCATGCGTGTCCCTTTTGTTTATAGAATATATGTGATGGTGGTTAACTGGGATTTCTCCAGCTACGATGTCATATTATTCTTTTTTTATATGTCGCGTTGGTGCGGCATTATGTTGGAGTATAAGCCAATTTTTTATAGCGTGCTTTCGATTTTTACCGGTCTCTTTCGTCCCAAGTCAATTGTAATGTAATGTATCTCTATATATTTCATTTTCCTTTTGTTTTGTTTTTCTCTTTTGATTTTGGCCGTATTACATAACTTGATAATAATCCCCCTTGTCTTCTCCTTCTTCCTACCTCCGTGAAATATCTCTCCCCTTTGTTTTACTCCCCTCACTCCTCCCCCATCCCTCCGGTATGTTTACATAACATCATGAAAAGCTTCGCTTCTTGTTGCAGTTCGAATTTTGACTTTTTGCAAGTTTGTCGTTTCTCTCTACCTTTTGTAAGTTTCGTTTTATTTTATTTCATGTTCGTATCTTTCCGTTAGATTCATGTTGTTGAGCTTTACTCAGGTTCTGTCGTGCTTTTTTAGTTTTTTAAGTCTTTTTTCTTGGTATTGGGTTTCTTTTGTATTATTGATCTTGTCTTAGCTTGCCTTTTTCTTTGTTTTAAATAATTTGTTTATTTCGTGTACACGCTCTTTCTTTTATCTTTAATACATTTTTATATTTTAAGTAATATAGCTCCCTTGTCTTTTCATTTGTTATGTTTAAGTTCCCCTTCCTTATCTTCATCTCGATTTTGTCAATCTTGTCTTTGTGATGTAACAAAGGCACGATTAACACGCCTCTGGGTTTTCTTTAATTAATTTTATGGGATTCTCGTTTTTGCACTTTTGATTATTGCATTAAGCAATTATTTGTTTCCATTTGGTTTTTTGGAAATCATCTTTTGCTCGCTCCGAAAACCTTGGGCCCAGCACCGGGTCGAGCAAGACGTCTTTTGCCCCGTCCATTTGCGACCTCGTTGATTTTATCTTCCACTGCTACTCTGACGCGCATTATTATTACTATTATTACCAGACCTTTAGTGGCGAAAACGGGATACATTAAGCCTCGTGAGGCAAAACTGAGAAGAGGTGGGTTCAATTCCTACCTTAACCATCCTGGAAGTGGTTTTCCATGGTTTCCCACTTCAACTTCAGGCAAATGCAGGAATGGTTCCATACTTAAAACCACGGCCGCCTCCTTCCAAAATCTCACCTGAATTTCAAATAAACACAAATAAAGCCATAACAACAACACAAGTTACCATACACAATTTCTCTCTCACACGCACACCCAAGTGAATGGGGTCCAATGACCACAATGCCCAAGCTGTTAAATTAAAACAACAACAACAACAACAACAACAACAACAGGCTAACTGCGAGCTGCAATCCACTGAGAATACAAGATAACTAAATATGAAGAAAAGACATACATGTGTTCGTATACATTAGCATCATACCTATTGTCGACCAAAATATTATGTGCACTCGAGTTTGAAAGTTGTTTCTGAAGTAACCAATACACCTACATAAAATCCAATAATATCAACTTTTTCGTCGTTCAATTTTACGTTAGTTAATGTAGGTTTGGAATTTTTAATTTATATTTTATTATTTTTATCGCAGTTGAAACACAAAAAGTGCCCGTTTTTAAGCGTGTTTCAACCATGCGTCACATTTAAGAATTATTATCTCACAAACCCGTCATCAGATCGAATCCACATTTTAACACAATATACATGGGAATGTTATATAACTGGTTTATTAATTTCAAAATTTTATGTGTTCAAGAACGAAAGATCTTATCATTTTTGTAAGGTAACCTTTTCTCGGCTCGGGGTCGTTGGAAAATGTAGTTCTTGGTTGCGTTGTAATCCTTATACATCAAAAAGTTATGCTGCATGACTGTGAAATACGTAAATCAATTCATTTATTTTATACAGCTTGCACCGGAGCGGCTAACTGGTGAACCATGTCTCAATTCGCCTTATAAACCAATATAAAATAAGTGAATTAATTTACGTATTTCACAATCATACAGCATTCCTTTTTGATGTATAAGGATTACAACGCGGCCAAGAACTACATTTTCAAACCACCCCGAGCCGAGATAAAGTTACCTTACAAAAATGATAACAACTTTGTTTCCTGGACACAAAATTTTGAAATTAATAAACCAGTTATACAACATTCCAATGTATATTGTGTTAAAATTTGGATTCGATCTGATGACAGATTTGTGAGATAATAATTCTTAAATGTGACGCATGGTTGAAACACGCTTAAAAACGGGCACTTTTTGTGTTCCAACTGCGATAAAAATATTAAAATATAAATTAAAAATTCCAAACCTACATGAACTAACGTAAAATAGAACGACGAAAATGATGATGTTATTGGATTTTATGTAGATCTATTGGTTACTTCACAAACAACCTTAAAACTCGAGTACACATAATAATTTGGTCGACAGTAGATGTATCTATTGAACTTGAATGCATAAGACAGGCTTAGATCACTCGCGCACTTAAAATGTGGTAATACTTTCGAAGAAATTTGAATAAAGTTTTTTTTGTCGACACCAAAATTTTATGCTGCTAGCACTGATTTTTATCCCAATTTCATTTATGAAATAAGATGTTCAGTAAAGAACATATAGCCTACTTTCTCCTAAATGCATGGGTATTGCTATAACTCTTTGTCCTTTTCAAGGAGTATAATTGAATGTTGATTGCAGTAGCTTGTTGAAATACAACGTGTTATATGGATATTAAACATAAATATGAGGTGCCCTTTGCTAGTGCTACCTCTGTACCAAATTTCGTTCAATTCGGTTCCACCGTGTTTGAATAGATAGGGTGAATCTATTTGCACAGATACATGGCCACCATCTGCAAATCATTGGGCTGATAACCTTGTAGTTCGGTCGAAAGATTCTTCGTACATAAAGGTATAATGTTGCAAAAATTGGTAGAGATCAGATGATCAGGTTGGTGGTAATTTGATTTAAGCTTAGAACATTTGGGTGGCCGCCATTACGTTTTCGTCAAGACGGTGGCGATATAAAACATGACACTCAGGTGCCCTTTGCTTGTGCTACCTCTGTACCAAATTTGGTTCAATTCGGTTTCACCGTATTTGAATAGATAGGGGGAAGTGATTTTCACACATACACGGCCGCCATCTGCAAACATTTGGGCTGACGACCTTGTAATTTGGTCAAATGATGCTTCCCCCAGAACGGTATGTTTTCACAAAATTTGGTAGAGATCGGATAATTAGGTTAGTCGTAATTTGATTTAAGCTTTGAACATTTGGGTGCCCGCCATTACATTTCCGTCAAGATGGCGGCGATATAAAACATGACACTGAGGTGCCCTTTGCTAGTGCTACCTCTGTACCAAATTTCGTTCAATTCGGGTTCACCGTGTTCGAATTGATAGTGGGGGGACAGACATTCAGAGTACACACACACTCACACACACACACACACACACACACACACACACACTCAGACTCACACACACGCAGACAGACACACAATTTTTCGCCCTGTGTTGATCTCATAAGACTGCTTTCATTTTTTTTTATTTTATTTTTTTTGCAAAAATCGAAAGTAGGCTAAAATTAGGCGAATGAGATCACCCTTTGTGCATGTGTGTGAGTGTGTGCGTATGCGTATGTCCCTCGAATAAAATATAAGCGGCTGGAGCGATTTCAATGAGACTCGGTAAGATCATAGTACTAATTTTTCCGACCCTGACCGTGCCCTTCAAATTTTATTACGTCTTACCATTCCAACAAGGCGGCTGTGCGAAATATTTCATCGGCATTGTATACCCCGTACAATACAACCGGTAGGCACCTGCAAACTAGTAATCTAAATAAACAAGACCCGTATTCAAAGATAGGGGTATATTCTATTACATGCAAATACACTGGTTGTCAAGCTAATTACATTGGACAGAGTGGAAGACGAGTAGACACACATTATAATGAACATAGTGCTGCATCCGAGGGATGCATTCACATCCCTTCCCTATAACTATAAATTATATTAACTACAAACCTACAACTATAAATTATACATCTAATTTCACACGGATGCTAGCGGCATACGTCGCATAAGCACATACGAAGGCCAGGCCTAGTGCATAGAGACGACCTCCGATGACCCAGGCCAAGCACCTCACTTCCTATAGAATCCGCAACTAATGCTAACTCGGCAAGCGGATTCTATAAAACACCGAAGGAGAGGTAAGCCGGGGTCAGTCTTCCACAAGTGCTATCAGGTGCTGAGACGCTGCTTGTAGCTGCCACATCCAGATAGGTGAGTGTCTAGTGAGCCTACACACACTATGACACCAACACGTACATCATCCCCCTATTATTATTATTATTATTATTATTATTATTATTATTATTATTATTATTATTATTAATATTATTATCTTGATTGGTCACATTGGACCACTTGAGTCGTTCCACAATCACTTCTTCTTTGAAGGTAGTACTGCTTGGTTCTTGCGCTCTTTCCAGTACTTTTTCATTCTTTCAGATCGGGATTTTCTCAACTCATCTGAAATCTCCATAGGCTTTCTATGTGTCATTTCTGCAGAAAATTTGTGAGTTTTAAGAATGGTGTTAATTTTATTTTTCTCCTCGGCATCTGTTATCTTAAGTCCAATTGCTTTGAGATCTTGTTGGATTTCTTGGATCCATTTTCCTCCAGTTTTCTTTCCTAGCTTTCTCATCACCAGTTGGCGTACAATTCTGTTTTCTGGAAGCCGTAAGATGTGAAAAAATATGAAATTCTTTTCTTCTTCATTGTGCTGGTGATTGGATCAATCTCACGATAGACAGTTTCATTTGGGAGAATCCTCCAGACTCCCTCAATCTGATACTTTTTATTTATGCACGTTCTAATGATTCTTCTTTCCGTTTTGAGGAGCTGATCAGTTCATTGTTCATTTTTAATTTGGAACAGTGTTTCACAAGCATAAGTGGCTTCAGGGAGAGTTACAGTTTTATAATATTGGATCTTAGTAGCTATTGATAGGCATTTTTTTATTATATGTTGACCAGGTTAGAGATTGTGCCTTTTTCATTTTATTTGTTCTACTTATCCAAGTTACTTTTTCGTTTAAGTTATGTGTTATAATTTCTCCAAGATACTTAAATTGAGGAACTAGGTTAATTTTATGATCATTTATATAGACTTCATTTATATCTAAGGGTTTCATAGGCATGATCTCAGTTTTTTCAAAGGATATCTGTAATCCTATCCCTTGAGCAATTTCTTGGAGACTAGTGATCTGAGTACAAACCTCTTCCTTGTCTAGTGCTAAAAGAGCCAAATCATCTGCAAATCCTAAGCAGTTTATTTTTATTGATGGTTTTGTTCCAATTTTGATGTTAGGAGGGTTTTCCTTTTGCCAAACCTTCATGATATAATCAAGAGCCACATTGAAAAGCAGAGGGGATAATCCATCACCTTGTCTGAGACCAGTTTTTACTGAGAAAGCTGTTGATATTTCTCCCCTAAATTTAACTTTCGAATTTGTGTTTGTTAATGTTAATTGAATGATTTTTATCAATTTAGGATGGAGACCATATGATCTGAGGATTTTTAGCAGTGTCAGTCTATGAATACTATCATAGGCTTTTTTGAAATCTATAAAAGAGATAAAGAGTTGCTTATTTCTGTTTTTGTAATATTCCATTATTAATTTCAGGCTAAGGATTTGGTCTGGACAACTTCTGTAAGGGCGAAATCCTCCTTGATATTCTCCAAGTTGTGGTTCCAGAATGTTTTTGATCCTGTTGTAAATTATGCGAGAGAAAATTTTATATGTGCAGTCCAGAAGGGTAATTCCTCTGTAGTTATCTGGGTTTGTTTTGTCTCCTTTCTTAAATAATGGATGGATTATTCCTATGGTCCAGTGTGCAGGAATTTCTTCAGTAATCCACATTTTAACTAGATGTTGATGAAGATTTATAATCGCAGGTTTACCAGCATTTTTCCAGATTTCAGCAAAGACTAAGTCTTCGCCACAAGTTTTGTAATTTTTTTGTTCTTTAATTGCGAGTTCTACTTCATTAATGTTTGGAGGATTTATTAAATCAGGTGAAGTTAAAATAGGTGTATCAGTGTTTACTTGCAGGGTTTCCAGTGGATCATCGCAATTTAACAGTTTCTCGAATGCTTCTGCAAGGATCTCTGTATTTTCTTGGTTAGAATGTGCTAACTTTCCCGTTTGATTTTTCAACATTAATGTTGGAGCTTCAAATTTTTTAAGATATTTACCAAATGTTTTGTAATAATCTCGAGATTGCTTTTTCTTGAAATCGTCTTCTATATTTTCCAGTGTATTCTTAAGATGATTACGTTTCGTTTGTCTGATGATTTTATGGGTTAATTTTCTTTGTATAGTTAGTTCTAAATTTGATTCTTCTGACTTTAGAGCTTGATGTTTTATCCATGCTTGGTGTCTTTTCTCCCCCTATTATTGTAAAAAGATCAAGAGTATCTGCTCTGCATAATTGCATTGTACTCCACTTCAGGAGTACGGATTAAACAGTAGAATCCATAAGTTAACTGGTCTTTTAATTCATTTATTTAATTAGTTAATAAGATCCTACCCCTTAACACACTTCCCGGTAGGATCCTAAATTAGTATTTAGTTAATTGTTTATTTGTTGCTGTAGTCAGCCACAAGAGTCACCTTACATTGCCTGCGTGTGCGATACCCATTAGGAGCACGGCAGTCAGATAACTTCAGCAGGATTCCCAGCAGTCGCGTAGCTGCTCCTGCAAGCACATAGCAAATTGCCCCTTGTAGCCATCCCTTAGAACTACCCCCGCAGTATGTACGATTGGGTGTTCTCCCATCGAGCTGCATTCACGCCCGAACCCATCCAACCTACATCTTTTTACACCAGAATCCCGGGCTTCCTTCAGCTACTCTCCTTTCATCCCCCTTCCCCTACTCTTTGTAGAGGCTACCCTCACAGGTACCCTACAAATGGTGGAGCCTCTGAGTACCGTGACGTTGTCATAAGACAAGGCTCTAAGGGGTACAGACAACGTACCTCTGAGGAAAAGTTCCCTAAATTTAACCTCTTACTAGCCAAGCGAACGCCACCCAAAATTGGGAATTTTTTTTGTAGTACGGGTCCAGTAATATTTTTGTACACACCCCAAGCCCGCCCCGATAACTAGTACATTTTTAAACGCCACCCTTACCTAGCCCTACGCAATTTACATCCCCACAGATACGCCCTTACAGTAAGACGTACAGTACAGATCCATGCTCAGATACCAACATATTGGTAAGGTCAAACGTGCATTTAGGAATACAGCACACAACCTAGCCGTTACCACCAAACCACTACGCCCTAAAATCCTAGTAAAAACCCCGACTTAATATCAGAACACAACGCAGGCCAATTACTGGCCGAACTTGAGGACGCAGCTTTAGATCTTAGGCTCAAATACCCAAACGTAATCTGACAGCAACGTCCCCTCACACGAGCACAGGCACAGAACGCTCAACAGTCGTCCTCGGGTAGCGTTACCAGTGAGGAATTAACCCCCACATTACCCTACGCCATATTACAACAAATCAGTGACACGCAACAGACCTACAACGGATTTCAGACACTTTTACAACAGTTAGAGGAAACTCCACAGAATTCATTGGCAGGCGGATTAATCGCGGATATCCAAGCCATCGTCTTGGCTTTAGGAGATAATATTAACAAGGCACTTGCCACCATTCAAACCGCCTAGATTAACCACAATTTATCACTGGATAATATCCAGGGTACTGAGCAATTCAACCCTCAGGACGCTCCCCACTCTACCCCCAACCATCCAGGTACTTCCCAAGGCGGAAACACCTAAATCACACCAGTGGAGGTTCACCATCAACCCCTACACCACGAACTATCTATCGCTGCATTAACCAACGGCATCCTAGATCACCCAGTCGAGCGCACCCCCTTAACCACCCCCAACACTTCCTACAGTACGAACATGGCCATGCCTACGAAGTATCCAATGATACAACCTGCTAAATACCCATGTGACAAGCAGGACCCCGAGGAATATTTGAAAGCCTTCAATCGATCGGCTAAAATTAACGGCTGGTCAGCTGAGGACAAGAAACGACTCCTACCGGCATACCTCACTAAATCGGCCCTAACGTGGTACGAGCTCCACGAAGCCACCTTGGTCGACGTCACGTGGGAGCAATTTTCAGCATCCCTCATTCATTCATTTCAACTCACCCCTGATGAGGATGACTTGTACGACCAAATCCGTGCCCGTACACAGGGTCCCACAGAAGGCACACATGCATATATTAATGCCAAATTATTAATGTGTGAAAAATATAATAGGGAGATGCCAGATAGGCAGAAAGTGCGTCTCCTTAAGCAGGGAATGCGCCCAACTTTGGTAGACAAGCTCTGCACCTTGCACAGCAACACCGTATTGGAGCTACAGGCAAATATCAAATTTATCGAAGAGGGCAACAAACTGACACAAAAGGCCGTACACCAGCACATCCGCACGGATAACGGTGATCTGCATCAGCAAATCCGAGATCTGACAAAACAGATGCAGGTGATGCAGATAACGGCCATACACACTAGCAATAAAACCCGCTCTCGTAGGGACGATCCACAAGATAAAGGGCGATCACCACGGGGCGATCACCAGGATCAATATCGACCCACTCATCCCCCTTGGCGTAATTCACCCCCGATGAGAGAAGCGAACTTTTATTCGCAATACCGGGAGGAAGTGCCACGCCGCAACGAATCAGAGCCCTTCCGGTAAGCACAGTATCGGGCAGATACTCGCCCACGCGGTATCCCACCCCCAGATTATCCACCAAACCATCATCCCCAATATAGGGACGATCACACATGGCAGCGGAAACAGTACGCGAGATATACGCGCCCGGTCTATACCCCTCCAAACCGTCACCCAAACACTCCCCCGCAACAGGAGCGATATGAGCCCCAATACGAAAGGCCTCCCCCAGCATACCCTCAATACGCCCCTGTCCTACGAGAAAGGGGACCGGAGGACTATCCACTGCCCGACCACCCTCCACGGGATTCACGAAGGAATTCGCCCCCACGAGATAGACGGGTATTAATCCCCGAACCCCAATATCAGCCCCAACCAAACAACTGGCGAAGCCAGGCACCCGGAGGGCAGCCTCGCTACACAGACAACCGAAGTTATGCCCATCAAAGAAACTATTAGCTAGGGGAGGGCCAACACCCACTAAATCGGATAACCCTCTCCCGATCATCAATAAACACTCAACTCAACCCCTGCAAGACAACTGCCCTGTCCGGCCCAGTAAGCTACAGATCCCCCCACCTTCCACCTCCCTGAACACAGCGCAGGACATACCTTCCCAATCGCAGCTCCATGCACATAGGTCAAAGGGGATGGTAATTGCCTCTTTCGAGCAATCAGTTTCCTGCTCCATAAAGATGAGGATCGGCATAAAGACCTCCGAACACGGCTGGTCATGTATGTCATGGCGCACTGGGACGAGTATAAGTATTTCCTCGCCGACGGGAATGATGCCATATTCCCTAATACATATGAATATGGGGATTACATGCATAAGAATGGCACATACGCCGGAGCGACGGAGGTTACCGCTCTAGGCCATATCATAGAACACAATATCCATGTCTATACAATGGATAAGATGGCACCCACTTTTTCCACAGTAGGTTATCACAAACCTCTTTACCTTTTGTTCACGGGCAATCCAAATGCAGGCCATTACAGCCCTCTCACTATCCAATCGCCACACACACCTCAATCCTCCACCCCTCAGGATGAAAAAGAGGACAATAAATTCACATTAAAAACAGGCGACAAGATAACAGCCCCTAAGGATGTTAGCACGCCAAGCGCAGTTAGACCACCCACATTGACTCAGCCCGCGGACCCAAGCGGCCCGACCACTAAACCAGGGACGGCGAAGCCGGTAACGTGCATCGCTACTATCGCGAATAAGTTACCTCCACAGAAAGCCGGTTGCAAACCCACACCCACTCAGACACATCGGCCCTCTAGAATACCTCAGCCGAGACCAGGGTTCACATCCCGTGACAGCAAACATCGTTCCAGATATTTTTCTATTCACCGACAGCTCAAGAGAAAGCTTAGGACAATTCACATGGCAGACGGGGTGACACAGCTGAATTGCAACTCCCAGTTTCACGGGACTCAGCAAAGCGTGTCAGGTTCAGTGATCAGCCTGCAGATCCACGTGCGCTCAACACAACTACCACACCGGTAGAACACACATTCTCGCAATCCGCGATACAGGGCGATAAACATCATTCCCCGTCCCAAAATTTCACAGCAAAGGTAATCACGTATACCCTTAACAACATGTACACTGCACAAGACGGAAACAATATTACAGCCCTCTCCATCCCAGCCAAAGTTAACGGATATAAAATAAAGATGTTATTAGACACTGGATCAGCTATTTGTTGTGTTAGCAGTTATTATATTACCAACGAGCGCATACATAGGATGCCTAACAACACTCGCCTCGTGGCTGCTAACTCACAAAGCATTTCCTGCCTAGGGACTACTGATATACATCTTCAAATAGGTTCTATTGAAACTAGCTATCCCATGTTTGTTATTAAGGATCGTTCCGTCCCAGGTATAATTGGCACGAACTTTCTTGGCAAGTTCGGGGCGAACATTAGCTTCGTCACTAATGAAATACGGTTAGTGAAGGGAGACCTTATCACTACACACCCGATATCACACGCCCGGAATATATACAATCCCTCGAGCGCAGCGAGTCCCGCGCGCGCACCAGGTCTCTCCGTTGGTTACAGTATCTCCTCAAACACCCACAAATGCTGACGCAGTCACGCCTGCCACCGGGGACACGCAGTCACTAACCCCAGAACAGAACAGGAAGCTTACAGACCTCTTAGAGGAATATAAGGACATTTTTGCACACTCCCTTGCCGATTTAGAAGTGACCGACTTAATTCACCACCGTGTCGGATTAACCAGTGATGCTCCGGTTCACCAAGCGCCTTATAAGGTGAGCGCTAAAGAGAGACAGGCCATAGAAACACAGATTCAGGAGATGTTACAGGCCGGGATTATCCAATCCATCGTCTCTAAATCTAGTGCCCCGGTCATCCTCTCCCGTAAGCCAGATGGTTCGCATAGATTTTGCACAGATTATCGACGCCTCAATAGATTAATTAAGAATGACAATTACCCGCTACCGCGCCCAGACACTTATTTAGAGACCCTTAGCGGAGCTAAATATTTTTCAATAATGGATTGTTATTCGGGATTTTATTCGATTCCTGTCTATGAGCCTGATAGGCACAAGCTGGCATTCGTCACCGAAAACGGCCTGTTCGGTTATAATGTGTTACCGATGGGTTTAAAGAATGCCAGTCAGACGTTTCAAAAATTAGTAGATAAGGCATTCGCGGGCCTCAAATACTGCTCGGTATTGACTTACATAGACGACATAACCGTCTTTTCGCAAATATTCGAAGAACATATGGTACACTTGCAAGAAGCTCTTGACAGGATTCGGCACGCTAAATTAAAGCTAAAGCCATCCAAATGCCAGTTTGCAAAAACGAAGGTTCACATTCTAGGTCACATTGTTAGCCGAGACGGCATCACACCTGATCCTGCCAAAGTCGCCGCCATCACCGATATTCCCATGCCAGAAAACATTAAACAGCTACGTTCTTTTTTGGGCCTCGCAAGTTATTATCGTCGTTTTATTCACAGGTTTGCACAGATAGCTAACCCCCTAACCGAGCTCACACACGAGAAAACGCCCTTTATCGTTACAGAAATACATAGAGAGGCTTTCAACAAACTTAAACACTTACTCACTACACCGCCACTGCTCCAACATTTCCAGGAAGGTAGGCCCACCTTCGTACATGTGGATGCCAGTCAGTTCGGCATAGGTGCAGCCCTGTTACAGGAGGCCGAGGATGGCAAACAACACCCAATTACTTTTGCGAGCCGTAAACTTACACCGGTAGAAACCAGATATTCCGCAACCGAAAGAGAGATGCTCGCCTTCTCTTGGGCCGTAAATTAATTCCGGACATATCTCTATGGTATCCACTTTACAGTAGTTACGGATCACGCCAGCCTTATTTACTGGGACAAATTCAAAAACCCCAATTCCCGGCTTAATAGGTTTATATTTAAATTATATGATTACACCTTCGAAGTTAGGCACAAGAAAGGTAAGGCACACCTTGATGCAGACGGCCTATCGAGACTACCTGTCCTCGACCCGCCTGACGAGGATGTCGATCATGCCTGGGATTCCTTACCCACATTTGCAGTCACTCACATTGATCTGAAACAGGAGCAATTAAACGATCCCCAATTGGGACAGATTAGAAATGCCTTACATAATCGCGACCAGGTAGATAGTAAAACTGCCCGCTTATCACGCATATTTTTCTTGATAAGGACGATCTCCTTAGGTACAAATCCACGGCAATGCATGACGTCACACCCGTTGCTCTTCCCACTACACTCCGCAACCATATAATGACGGAATATCACTGCCCACCCCTTAATGGAGTACACTTTGGAGTCCATAAGACATATTTGTGTATTCGCACTAAATACTATTGGGAGAACATGAAAAATGACATCATAGAGTTCATTAAAACTTGTCACACATGCCAGAGGTATAAACACCGGCCTGGTAAACTACATGGCTTATTCCACCCCATCCCCGTAGGTGAACTTTTCTACCGCATAGGCATTGACGTCAAGGTAACAAATACATACTGGTAGCCACCGAGTACCTTACCCGATACATTATCACCAAAGCAGTCCCAAAAGCCAGCGCGCACCAAATCGCCGAGTTCCTCATGGAAATCATTACCAAGTATGGTATTTTCCACACGTTGTTGTCCGACAGAGGAACAGTTTTTACATCTAATGCTATTACACAGCTCCTTACATTGCTTCACATAAAGGCTTACACGACCACTAGTTTCAGCCCTCAGACGAATGGCTTAACTGAAGCTATGAACAAGATCCTTGGCGGCGCTCTAGCTCGTTTCACTAACGATCAGGGCACCGACTGGGATAATTACCTCCCAGCAGTCACATTTAGTTACAATACATCCGTGTCGCAGGCGACCAAACACACCCCGCACTTTCTTCTCCACGGCTACCATCCGCGCAGTCCGATCGACAACATTTACATCCCACAGGATACACTCCCTAGTAACGCTGAAAGGTTGCAATATTTATGCACAGCCCATGACACCGCGCGACGTAATATCCGAACTGCACAAGAGAGGCAGATTCATTCATCGTATGGCTTTTAGTGCCGGGAGTGTCCGAGGACATGTTCGGCTCGCCTGAGTCTGTAGCTGCTTCCAGCGGACACCCTAAAGGGTGAGCTACAAGTTCCGTTCAATTTCAAGTAGTTCCAACTTTCGCCACCAGATATCATTGATACCTAGTGGTGAACGTTGGAACTTTGATAGACGAAATCTAACCTAACAAATTTTGCTTTGCACAAGTTTAGTCTGTGAAAGGATCTTTTACATGCCATAAATCTATGACATGGGACCGCCGGCTTTACTTCCCCTCCGAAGGAAGGCATACTGAAGGATTTTTAACGCTCTTAAAACAAAAATCCGACGACTTCGGCCGGGTTTGAACCCGCTGTCTTGGGCACAGCAGTTCAGCATGCTACCGACTACGCCACCGAAGCCGCAGGTTATAAGAGGCAGAAACTCACATATGATAGGACCCACAAACATCAGGAATATAAACCCGGACAGCTCATTATGATCTGGTCGCCCATGCACATAAAAAACGTGTCAGAATTCCTCATCCCGAAATGGACAGGTCCGTTCAGAATCCAGAGGAAGATTTCGGACATAAACTACCTCGTCAACATTCGGTATAACCTTAAAATCATTAAAGACACAGTCCACGTCCGAAGTATGAAACCCTACCATCCTCGGAAAACCGCCCCCACACATCGACCCTCCGTGGCTAAGAAACGTAAACGTTAGGCCACCCACGTAAGGCATTGAAATATATTTATATCACACACATATCAACCCCGGACCCTACGAGTCGAACAAGCGCCCTACGAGCTATGACATCTGGTAGCCATGCTCACGGCTATATGTCAATGACAGTTCCCCACAGTGCCTAGACACAAGTCTTGGTTATAAGAGTGCATGTTTAGTGATAACCAATATAATAATATGTACCATGTTATTTTTATTATGTCTCATGTCTTTATATGATAAGGGACTCTGATAGCAAACACTGATGTTAGAAATGTCGGAACAATGTACCACATGTCTCCATAGCAGCTGACAACATAGGTCAATCACACGCCATCGGATACTCTTCGTCAGCACAGCACTTTGCGTCAGCAAGTAACACGTCCACAGCGACAGACATGCCAGGCACGGGACGTGCCACAGTACATGCTTGCATAGCCAGGCGTGCTCCGCCACATTCACATGAAGGCCACGCGTAAGAACACGGCAAGACTTACTTATAGTCAGTGCATACACACCATACTAATCACATTTTATTTCGACGAGGAGCATAGCCAACGAACATTTTTACACTAAAAGGTGCACCCAGTCCCGGTCCTTTAATCGACCGACGATAGATTCAATCCCTTACTGTAGGATACATGGAGTACATATCCTTCCACACAATACCTCTATACTTATGAAACTACATGAAAAAGAATACTCTATACACTCGTGAGTTGACCGATTGAAAATTACATTACCCTTGGATCACGATTGCTGACACACCACTGTATCACCATAGATTTTTATTTTATGGCGATAGGTGTACAGTAGAATTATAACAAGAGCGGGTAGGATACATAGACATTCTATCCTCACTCGCCCACGGGCTCCCAAAGTGCGAACGCCACCGCTATCTTAGAAGAGGTTGCGACCTCCTTTAACATCACTTTCGCCAATTACCATAATTTTTTGATAAGATTTATGCCATACACCGTCTTTACATAATTTACCATACGCAGTTTACAATCCACGGCGTGGACACCACATTCACACAGGTTAGCAGCCTGCCGCACAGACAGAAACCTCGTATCTACAATAACACGGGGTAGTTGCCTTCCGCTCGAGCAAAGGCGTACCAATACAACTAACGCAATATAGCGACATTCAATACAATTCCGCACACGTTTTTACAATAGCACAGGTTACCTGCATCCACCACAGCCATCCATGGGCTGATACCATTACGCAGATTATCATGATATCAGAGCTTCAGACTCTACAGGTCCTCCGAACCAAACACTTAGAAGACACTTAGGATGAGGATACTTACATAGATTACATTATCCATACACTGTAATCCAGGCTACATTCTTTATTACATTTCAATACCTTACAACGCTCAGGACTGCACACTGGTTATAGACAGTGATGCGCGCTCCACACACACTGCCGGAAGCGAGGATTGCTCATACAGCATCTCGGCTTACGAGCAGCATGGAAGCCAATACTAGTAGGCCACGTACGGCGCTATTTCAGTTCTCATCCACTCCATTATGTATATATTTTTCTCTCCTCACAGGGGATCTTTAACTCTTATTGTAATTCAACAGTGGCATTGACCACACCATACCGTCTTAGGGACAGACATGACAAACAGTTCTCCAACGAAGCGTCATCATACTTAGCCAACGCATTAGGGAATACATTCACGATTTAAATTCTATCATTCATCCTTAGTCTACGAGGCCAGGCCTTGCGGAAACAAATCCGCTTGTGCGGGGCTACACCTCTATACTGGCCGCTCAGGGCTCCATTTTTATCATCCCGATGCTGAATTATGAGCTGTTGGTCATAGTCTACCATGCGACGAAATTATAGTCAATAATCACTTAACAGCATGACTTCAGAAAGCCGCAAGGCTACTATAGGACCACAAGTCCTTCTATAGATGCCCCTCAATACTTTACACCCCTTAGTCACACTAATTTGTAGCTACAATCATTGGTTGGCCAAATTTCAACTTCGCATTTCTCTAATTAAGCGCTGATTCCAACCTATATACATCTCATTCTATGTATATATGCGTTGCATTTACATTCTGGCTCATAAGTATTTTACATCTTGTGGGGTTAAAGCACTGTAAATTTTTACATTCAAACAATCTTGCCCCCAAACGAGGTTTAGGATAAATATCCAGCCAGATATATATATATATATATATATATATATATATATATATATATATTCAGGCAGCAACTACGTCCATGGTCCATAGATATCCAATGTTTTGTGGAATAGTATCGTGTTACACGTAAAAGAGTCTTTTCCCAAACACAATGTAGGATAACTATCCATAATGGGCGAAAGGAAACGCCCAGTTTTTAAACGGGAAACGGTAAATGAAGGCCCAATGATTTTATTCCTTCCAAACACTCAGCATGCACTTGGATACACGAACAACTTATACACATTAGGAATACATAATATGTACATCGACACATGGATTTACAGGCCTACAAGTTACAGATCTCACTTCCATAATGCAGGTTATCCATTAGCCTTATCACATTGTGCTACTATACAGACTGTAGGGAAGTAGCCACATACCGTACCCGCCACGAAAGGTATTATTCCCCAGCCAAATAACATTTTTTCCTTTTCCCGAAGTAAGTGGGATTAGACCACGGAAACACTTTTCCTACATACTGCATACAACATGTCACCCGCGCATAGAGACGCGACGACCTTTAATACGCAATCAAATGCATTTCCGCACGCTACCGATACGATACAGGAGATAGACAGAGTTTTACATAGTATTTGCACCATTTGCACACGAGGTGATGACAGCATAGGCCTACTGATTTCCCCCCCCCCCCAAAAGGGAATTGCTTTCATTTTTCATTTTACTTACGCATATTCATTCCCTCACACCCAAGTGATGTCATCAGCAGGCTGTGTCGCATGACACATTCACATACGCATCCCATCAAACGGGTACTCAGACCACACGGGCGTTTTGACATTTCATTCACCGAATGTCAACAAACCCGCCATGTTTTACACACACTCACAGCGCTCTTCTCCAATCGGCTTAGCGCGCGAGTCGCCGATCCCCCAGAGAGCGCGGTCACCAATTAGCGCAGCGTATTCAGTTGTTACACGCCCACCGATAAACGTTATCGCACACTCCGCACTCACGTCTTATCTCAGCCGTCACTCCTCTTCCGTGATACTCGACCCGACCAGCCATTATATTTTCATAGGCCGTCCAGTCACATCCATGCGCGAGATTCAAATGCCATTCCGCCTAAGACACATGTTTAATTCCCCCGCACTGCCTAGTACAGTGCACCCGGCCCTTGTAATGGAACTCATTTCCTCACACACCCCTTACCTAACACAGTGAATGAATTTGTCACGACAAAATGCCATTGTTTTCCATGCCACACACTGAGCGCCTACATCCGCTCCTCCCCTTATATTTTTGATTATTTAGCAAACAATAATTGATTTTTTCCTACACCATTGCACAGGACACGCCTTCTGATATAGGACACCACGCGCGTTCCCATATTTACGTCCCTAGATGGTCATCCGCACCAGCCTTTATTTTTCTTTCAAAGCATACCTAATTTTATAATACCGATTTAGTACGGTCAGGATCGAGCAGAATCGGTCAATGCAAGGATCCAGCCATATGCCCCGACACAATCCCCTTACCCCCCACCGATCATTGGCTTACACACTTACATTTTTGGGGATTTTTCTTTCCCATTGCAACAGGAGGCGCATTTATATTGACCCCCCACATTAAGGTGGTCAAACATACTTTTATTCCCTCCACACATCCACATAGCGACGGATAATAGTTTTAAACACTATCTACCCCCCCCTCCTCAATGATGGATATAACCCACGGAGAGGGGGTACTCAATCAAGCCCGCGAAGGTGGCATTTTAGGTGCCTTATACATAGATGTTACGATTTGTTAAGACCAAACCGGCACACAGAAGTGTAGCATACAATCCCCCATAAATGTCTTTCAACACACAACGACAATCGGCAGTGCCAATAACGATAGGACATCCTCGAGTGCGACTGTTCACACTAAACGCACTATATTTTTGTCTCGGGATTGGTTACATATAGGTCCAGCCCGCCTTTATATTACCCATTGATATATTGTGGTGTTTGAAGCCATATTTTCAGTGTTGCCTTTGTAAACAAGAGTTTAGTGCTTTTCAGTCGGTCAACACGAATGTACCCAAAAGAGATGGGTTATGCCCTAATCCTGAAATAAATTACATGAGATTAATAAAACACTAGGATGACCAGTTTCGATCGTCAAGTGATCATCATCAGATCCATTACACTTAGGCAACAAAATCTATGTTTGAAATACAGGTGAAAATATTTACAATATGTACAATTATTTAGTTGCAGTATTGGTACTGCAACTGTCAGTGTATGCTAAATGCAGTATATATGTTAGGTGAAATGCTAAATGGTGATAGCTATCCGTAGATTGTACTTTAGAGAGATTATATGGTTGTAAACTATGGTTAAACTATAAAATTTTAGGCTAACTACTTATCTGATTGTCTTCCGTACAACAGCTACTCGCAGTTTTCGTGCTCACTGGAACTCACTGTGCGGTAGACTGCGGTGGTTATCTTAACGACTGGTTTTTCCCTTCTTTCTCCCCCCTGCTCCTACGTGCTGTGGGGAGTGATAGCGATGTGTTTATGTGAGGTGTTGCCAACCTAGATAAGATGTATGTTATTGAATGAGGTGGGTCTACAATTATTAAAGACCGTGGATTAGCCCTCGCCACGCGTGGAGCATAACCCATTCCAACTAAGCGTTGACGGTCTTATGAGGACGTCCCGGCACCTTTAATACTGCCGCGAATATGGGCCTTGGTTTATTGCAGAAGAAAAGTACATCGTACACCTGATCCAGATAACATTTACCTATTAATAACCCCCTAATTTCCCCCCTTTTTTATCTAGCTTGGCTGAGTCACTAAATTGTGTTTTGTTTCTGACAGGGTGTGTTTTTTAGTAGCGTGAAGAGGGGTGAGCTCTCCATGAACGTGTGTTCATTTAGATTGTTGGGATTGTTTCGTTTGGCTAGGTGTATCTCGATTGCTTCCTTTATGTCAAGAGCTCTGCCTTTCGATTCGTGATGGATTATTTTAAGGTCCGACTCTATGTTGGTAAAGCTGTGCCCTGCGTCACACATATGTTCGCACACGGCTGAATGTGTTCCGTATCTTATCGCAATCCTATGTTCATTATAACGTGTGTTTACTAGCCTTCCACTCTGCCCGATGTAATTAGCTTGACAATCGGGGTCTTGGCACGTTATAGAATATACCCCTGACCTTGAATACGGGTCACGTTTATTTAGATTACTATTTTGGAGGTGCCTAGCGGTTGTGTTTTTCGTCGTGAAAGCTATCTTTATGCCTTGCTTTTTGAATAGGTTAGTGATTTTATATGTATTCGCATTCACATAGTTGAAACGCGCAAATTTTTTCTCATTATTGTCCGGTTTGGGAATCGTTTTATCTTTATTTTTATGTTTGGCTATAATTTGATTTATTTTGCTTGGCGAGAAGTTGTTTTCCTTTGCTATTTGCATAATAGTTCTTATTTCCTTATTATAGTTGTCTTTTGACATGGGTATGTTTAAAGCTCTGTGCACCATTGAATTGAAACCCGCTAGTTTGTGCGTACTGGGGTGATTAGACTGATTGTCGATTGCATGCGAGGTTTTTGTTGCTTTCCGGAATATGGAATATGAAAGGTCGTTGTCTTTACGTTCAATAGTTATATCGAGATAATTTATTTTCCGGTCTATTTCGGATTCCTTAGTGAATTTGATAGAGTGGTGAAGGCTATTAATGGATTGGAGAATTGTTTCTTCGCTTGTTAGTTCAGTATCGTAGATGCAAATTACATCATCTACGTATCTTTTCCATATTACTATTCCATTTGTTGAAGTCTTTTCTAAGAACGCTCGAGAAACGACTTCAACAAAGGGAATAGTAATATGGAAAAGATACGCAGATGATGTAATTTGCATCTACGATACTGAACTAATAAGCGAAGAAACAATTCTCCAATCCATTAATAGCCTTCACCACTCTATCAAATTCACTAAGGAATCCGAAATAGACCGGAAAATAAATTATCTCGATATAACTATTGAACGTAAAGACAACGACCTTTCATATTCCATACCGGAATGCAACACAAACCTCGCATGCAATCGACAATCAGTCTAATCACCCCAGTACGCACAAACTAGCGGGTTTCAATTCAATGGTTCACAGAGCTTTAAACATACCCATGTCAAAAGACAACTATAATAAGGAAATAAGAACTATTATGCAAATAGCAAAGGAAAACAACTTCTCGCCAAGCAAAATAAATCAAATTATAGCCAAACATAAAAATAAAGATAAAACGATTCCCAAACCGGACAATAATGAGAAAAAATTTGCGCGTTTCAACTATGTGAATGCGAATACATATAAAATCACTAACCTATTCAAAAAGCAAGGCATAAAGATAGCTTTCACGACGAAAAACACAACCGCTAGGCACCTCCTAAATAGTAATCTAAATAAACGTGACCCATATTCAACGTCAGGGGTATATTCTATAACGTGCCAAGACACCGATTGTCAAGCTAATTACATCGGGCAGAGTGGAAGGCGAGTAGACACACGTTATAATGAACATAGGAATGCGATAAGATACGGAACACATTCAGCCGTGTGCGAACATATGTGTGACGCAGGGCACAGCTTTACCAACATAGAGTCGGACCTTAAAATAATCCATCACGAATCGAAAGGCAGAGCTCTTGACATAAAGGAAGCAATCGATATACACCTAGCCAAACGAAACAATCCCAACAATCTAAATGAACACACGTTCATGGAGAGCTCACCCCTCTTCACGCTACTAAAAAACACACCCTGTCGGAAACAAAACACAATTTAGCGACACAGCCAAGCTAGATAAAAAAGGGGGGAAATTAGGGGGTTATTAATAGGTAAATGTTATCTGGATCAGGTGTACGATGTACTTTTCTTCTGCAATAAACCAAGGCCCATATTCGCGGCAGTATTAAAGGTGCCGGGACGTCCTCATAAGACCGTCAACGCTTAGTTGGAATGGGTTATGCTCCACGCGTGGCGAGGGCTAATCCACGGTCTTTAATAATTGTAGACCCACCTCATTCAATAACATACATCTTATCTAGGTTGGCAACACCTCACATAAACACATCGGCATCACTCCCCACAGCACGTAGGAGCAGGGGGGAGAAAGCAGGGAAAACCCAGTCGTTAAGATAACCACCGCAGTCTACCGCATAGTGAGTTCCAGTGAGCACGAAAACTGCGAGTAGCTGTTATACGGAAGACAATCAGATAAGTAGTTAGCCTAAAATTTTATAGTTTAACCATAGTTTACAACCATATAATCTCTCTAAAGTACAATCTACGGATAGCTATCACCATTTAGCTTTTCACCTAACATATATACTGCATTTAGCATACACTGACAGTTGCAGTACCAATACTGCAACTAAATAATTGTACATATTGTAAATATTTTCACCTGTATTTCAAACATAGATTTTGTAGCCTAAGTGTAATGGATCTGATGATGATCGCTTGACGATCGAAACTGGTCATCCTAGTGTTTTATTAATCTCATGTAATTTATTTCAGGATTAGGGCATAACCCATCTCTTTTGGGTACATTCGTGTTGACCGACTGAAAAGCACTAAACTCTTGTTTACCCATTGATATAGTTTGAAAGAACGCTGACAGCAACATGCCGCTAGCAGATGCTATCGATCAATTCTTAATTCCCTGTACCATTCCCCGGTAGTAATAATCAGTGTTTATAGCTTAGAAAATTATTTATTTATTAATAATAAACTGACCAGTTTTAATGTACAAGTTTTAGTATATAAGTACAGGTGGTTTCTTATACACCACCGACAGCAGAGTATAGACGTGATCAAACGTTGACACCAGGTCAACGTCCGAACCCCCCCCCCCCCCTTCTCTTAACACAGAGTACACACTGATACATATTACACGTTTGCCCTATTACCCTGTTCATGCATGGCACTTGGAATTAATGCAATACCAAATGTGTGCACCAAGCTAAATCGCTCTTAGCTGTTAAGATGGAACACTGCGGAGAAAAAAAGCCAACAGTGGATTATAGAATACATTCCCCTGCTAACAATGGTGATATCAATATATGTTATTTACATTTTTTACCCGCATGTGATATTTTTTCCTGCATGAAAATAACTAATACCACTCCAGTACATTGTTCCTCACCATTTAGCTACTTCCTACATCCTACTAGCACCACATGCACCCTCCGATTCTAGCCATCCTATAGCCCTGAAATAACTGTTTATAACATGTCAACATACCTTATAACATGGGAGATACCTTCCTCATCCCTATCACATCTACTAACTGTGTACAAAGATAAATAAAATGCACTGAATTGGCTGGGAGTCCGCTGGCTAGGCGCAACGTTTGCCTACTGTGCCACATTCCCCCCGGACCCTTGTAACAAAAGCACACATTGGTCCCCACACAAACATAGCTCACTATACGCTATACCCGTTTGGTTTAAGCACCTGGTCACGGTTGTGAGAGTGACCATATTTTTCTTTTGTATTGCACATTGGTAGATGGTTAAAGTTGCCATCGACAAAGGGACAACAAACCCTTGACCTGACATGACATGACATGACACGTGGAATTAGACGAACAACGGAAGGTCGAAACAGCGTCGGGTCGGTGCGGGCAAGCGCCCGAGATGACGGTGTACCTAGTCTGTCCCGAAGGCGGAGGTGGCTACACCGACTTAGCACCAACACCAGCGATGTTAGACCTGCGGATGGAATCTTGATAGTTCGGTGAGCGGATTAACCAACTCCCCATCGGACAGGATAGATCCTCCATCCAGAGACGACCCCCTTTACTTGACGTTAGTTAGTATGTAAGAACACGTAATAGCTTCATTGCGGAAGCAAGTCCTGTACACGAACTCAGGTGGATAACGAATGAAGAATAAAGAAACGCGAAGACATATGAAATAATGAGTAAAGAATAAAGAAACACGCACACATATGAACTACTGAATAAAGAATAAAGAAACACGAAGACAAATGAAATAATGAATATATGATTTCCCGGGCCGAGGTATGTGGCACCAATGTTCTCCTCTGTCCATGCCCCCGTGGAAGATCCCCTGCGATTTACGATTTGCGATTCACGACACTACAAGATATGTAAGAACACGTAATAGCTTCATTGCGGAAGCAAGTCCTGTACACGCACACACAGGTGGATAACGAATAAAGAATAAAGAAACACGAAGATATATGAAAAAAATGAATAAAGAATACAGACTTACGAAGATATATGAAATAGTGAATAAAGAATAAAGAAACACGAAGACATGGGAAATAATTAATAAAGAATAAAGACCGTGGGTTACGCTGATCGTACCCAAGGGAGGGGAACACTTTGCCTGAAAAGCGATAACGGAGGGTAACATAAACATTCTCCGTTGGATATATATATATATTGAACCCTTATTAATCTGCGATAAATAAGTATTCATGATTTATTATTATTATTACTGCGGCCCAGGCAGTACTTGTGGAAGTTGACAAAGAGGAAGGCAAGTTAGCGTGTTGCAATGATTGCCACAGAAGTAGCGCTTGGTAGCTATTCTTGAGAACGGCCGGGTACGCTGAGTTCAAGGCCAAATTGTGTAACAACCTGCACCAGAATTGGAGTCATAAGGGGATGGTCACGAGTTTCTTGCAACCGACCTACGATTGAATCACCCAATCAGGAGAGATCAAGCCAAAACCACGCGATGGGTGGCGTCACTGGTAAAAAGCGCGCGGAATTGATTATCTAAAGAACCGCCGATCCGAATTATCTCCGCATGAGTGCACTGGGACGTTTGAATTAAATGATGAAGATTGACACTAGTCCCATGTGTGTGAGATGAAAACTCTAGAAATTTTTTTCTTAATTCACCCCACTCCACCTCACTCTGTCAGTTTCCAATAAATTGATCGACGAGACGCTGTTTCGAGGTAATACTTTGTGAGCTCTGGTGAGCTAACTTCACGCCAGTTTGCGTGGCGATTTTAGAACTCTGATATTATTTGAAGTCATTCGTTTTGAGCTCTGGGGAGCTAACTTCACGCCAGTTTGCGTAGTGATTTTTAAAGCTCTAATATTATTTGAAGTCTAACGTTTTGAGCTCTGGTGAGCTAACTTCACGCCAGTTTGCGTGGTGATCTTAAGTACTTAAATATTATTTTGAAGACAACTATTTTCAGCTCTTAGGGGCAAGACTTGAGTAACATTCCAATTAGCGCTCAACGTGAGCGAAGGTTCACGAGAGCAGTAGAGATTACCGAGCGAGATAACGACTGCGACACAGTCAAATTTAAAACTTGTATTGTCAAGCCAGTGACGATGGGTTTGAAGTGTATAGTTCATGTAAATTTTTATTGTATTTTTCAAGTGTTGTATTGTGCGTGTGTAAGCGAGAGCTAGGGAAAGTCTTCGTTGATTAATCGCATAGGACAATCGTGGGCGAAATTAGTAACTCACAAGCGATTATAGCCAGGTCAATTTATAATAACATTGAACTTTTCTTCCAAAGAGACTACACCAAGAGGTCCGACGTGTGGTCAGGAGCCGGAGTGATGTCCAACGCTTCTACGAAGACAACGATGGAGGGCTAATTTTCCCGTAGGGAAATGGGCCGAGATGGAAGTTATATGTTCTACAAGCTGATACGGTGATGTACAAAAATTGATTATTCAATATGTAGTTAGATACGGCGGGGGAACTTTGTAAATAGTTCATTCTCTTCTTTTTCTTGTTTTAGATTGTTTTTCCTGCACCGACGCTAAATGTTTTAAATGTTCGTTGGCGCGTGGCCAAAGTTGTTTGTTGTGTATTATTTTTCTTTGGAGTCATATTTAATGTACACGGCGCGTGTACGTGATTTTTATCCATGCGAATGCGAAACCCGTTACATTCGATAAGTGGTGCTTTATTAAAGTTCATATTTTTTTGATAGGAAAGGGAGGTAATTACTGTAAGATGTTTGCTGAACAGGTTATTATTCATATTAGGGTTGCCGAGCGCAACAAATTAAGATGTAATTGTAGAACACCTCAGTTCAATTTTTTTTTTGAGTCCTTTTCAGGTTCGATAGTCACTGGCATAGAACGGAGGCGCCAACAAGTGGAAAATACTTATGTCATTTTATTTCAGGGACTGTCAAACCCATACGTGTGATTCTGTGTGTGTTATTGTGTCAGGTGTGTGTTTTGATTCTACGTGAAGAGGGGTAGAGGTCCTACCGCCCTCATATTTGTTGTTGTTGTATTTTGATGGAAAGGCAGGGTGCTCTGAGGAGACCGCTGTACCTTGTCCATATGCTGATTCTTGGATTTCCTAGGGGAAATGCTGAGATATATATTTTGTTCTGACACACACACACGTATTATTGTGCTTTGGGGCACGCTTCTTCGAGACTCGATCCCGTGCCTGGGAGGTCGAGGTTATTTTTGACACGTGGGTTGACAGATATGCAGAGTTCCACGAATCGCCCGTCTAGCCTGGTGACTTATTTTGTTAGGCAGTCCTATTTTCCGACTGGCCCCCTTTAAGCTTTCATTTAGCAAACCTGTTCTTTGTGATGGTTATTTTGAACCATAATTAATTGGGGAGTTCGCCATGTTTGTGACGGATTATTGCATGTCGTATGGATGGAATATTGTGTTAATGATGTAAATGATGGCTTTGGGCCTAGTGATTTGTCCTATGACTCAGTTCATGTAATTTAGTATGTGACGCCCGTGTGGTGTAGCGGTAGTATTACTTGTAAAAATGACGACGGTCATATGTGTATTTTCTTTGTTGGTCACGTGTTAACTTACTTGTGTTGATTTGTGAGAAGTCCTAATTTTAGGCAGTAATGTTTTGCTACGGCAGTTTTGATTCCAATTTCATGCGGAAATTATTGTGTTGTTTATTTTAAGTATAGGAAGTGTCGGTTTAGTTTTAACTGTTGTATAGTTGTTCCCCGCGTCTGTCTAGCTCTAAGTAATGCGGATTCGTCTTCTGAAAGTGTATTCCGGATGATGACGAATCATGCATTCAATTGTACTCATCGTGAAGCATGTAGAACAGCACTCGCGCATACATTGTCATTATTGTTGATTTTTGGGACACTTGGTCCGAGTAAAAATCTCACCCGAGATTTGGCCTAGTTTTGGCAAATTTAATTTATTCAGTGGGAGTCATTATGGGAGTTTTGTTTGTTAATTCATTTTTGTAAATAGATGATCTGTCATTAAATTCATTTGTTATAACCCAAGCTTCACTTTTTCCTGCATGTTATTTTGTTATATGTTACCCTGCATGTTAATGAAGCGCTTTAACAACAACTTACGATATGGACTGTTACACCCCCCGAAACTGAGTCTCATAAGCTTCTTTGCAACGGTTCAATATAAGAGTGTACAACGGGGATATACATACGTATGCACAGTTGTCATAATAATAGATGCTTCTTTTGCAGCTACGAGATCCGACACGGGACACCCGATCCCAATACAGGGTGCTCGATAGTTCTCGTAATTTATTTTATGTCTGCATAAAGGGTAGCGCCACTATGGGTGCTCTACAGGTTTTTGATATGTAAATATAATCCGTATTTTCATGTGCTTCAATAATGAATGTTATTTTCTTATACCCTCCAGGTCTAAGTCCAGTACCAAAAACCGCCCAGACGATGACCAGGGATAAACAAAAAACAATGTTTTCTTTTCTTTACCCACAGGTGGCGTCATTGTATATAGCCCTTTGTAAATATTTTGCCCACGCCCAAACACGTCTCCCTCCCCTACTCAAAAACACAATTTCCACTCTACACACGATTGACTACATTTTGTTTACAGCTGCTCAATCCGCACCACGGGGGAGATATGCCTGTGGGATATACCCCACCGCAGGTCGGATCTCCATAATGAATTTTTACACCTATCCATGAGAGGTGCAGACCGGCGGCGAGTGTTGTACTCCACCAATGTAAGAGTCAACCTTCCCCGTCAAGATGGACCGTCTGCCCACAGGAGGCGATCCATGCATATATATATATAGGATATATAATTTATAATTTTGGCCATAATATAATATAGTTAGGTTTTCGAAATAATAGAATAGATAAATCTAGATTTAAGTATCACATGCACACATGCGTGGGGTAAATTGTAAGGTATAAAGTTGTTGATACGGCATAGTTGCAAAGCAGAGAGAGAGAGAGAGAGAGTATGAGAGAGAAAGAGCAAGAGAGAGGGTTTATTTGTTTGTTCATGTTTTTTTTGGATGTATTTATAAAGCCACAGTGTATTTTTTTCCTTTTTTCCTTTCGGTCCTTCTAAATTACCAGTTGTACGGGTGCCTCCTTTTCCCCCCGCACAATAAAACCATTTTTTCCTACCCCCTTAACGAAAACACCGAGGCACTCATTTTTCTTTTCCCCTATTCTTTCTGTTCTTTTCATTTATTTGTTTCTATATGTTTTATCGCCACTCAAGGGCACTTTTTCAGCACATCTAGGTATATCGACCAAGGGTAAGCTAGGTCCTGCAGATGTTTTTTTCCCTTGAGCTGGTCCATAATAATACTTGTGTTCATGCGTATGCTAATGATTAATGATAATGTATGATGATAATGATGTTCTCCAGGCTTAATATTGTGCAAGGTATTATACCGATATATGTATTTTTTCTTGTCTCAAACATTATTAACTAATTTCTTGATGATACAAAAGACTATGTAAAAATATCGTTCCCCCCCCTCACACAACAAAACCTACACTTGCTCGCTAGGCACGGACCTGACGTGGACGCTGACGTCTCTACAAGACACTATGCACTAGGCACTGCACGCTGGCATCCACATAATCCTATATCAGATAACACACGCTACTCCACTTCCAACCTCTTCGTTTCTCTCATCCACCCCACACGGGGATCATCACATACCCCCCCCAACAACGCCCCCACATTCTGGGCAACAGCATATCATACATCAAAAGAAGAACAGAAGAGAAGAAAAGAAGAAACAAGATGTCAAGAAAGAAGAAGATGCCCCTATACCCCTCTATGCTACATAAACTACCCCTACGGTCTAGTCTCGTCCCGTCATCGAGGTCTATGACTAGCTCCGGCGAAGGAGTTGTTGCATCCGAGGGATGCATTCACATCCCTTCCCTATTACTAAAAATTATATTAACTACAAACCTACAACTATAAATTATACATCTAATTTCACACGGATGCCTGCGGCATACGTCGCATAGGCACATACCAAGGCCAGGCCTAGTGCATAGAGACGACCTCCGATGACCCAGGCCAAGCACCTCACTTCCTATAGAATCCGCAACTAATGCTAACTCGGCAAGCGGATTCGATAAAACACTGAAGGAGAGGTAAACCGGGGTCAGTCTTCCACAAGTGCTATCAGGTGCTGAGACGCTGCTTGTAGCTGCCACATCCAGATAGGTGAGTGTCTAGTGAGCCTACACACACTATGACACCAACACGTACATCATCCCCCTATTATTGTAAAAAGATCAAGAGTATCTGCTCTGCATAATTGCATTGTACTCCACATCAGGAGTACGGATTAAACAGTAGAATCCATAAGTTAACTGGTCTTTTAATTCATTTATTTAATTATTTAATAAGATCCTACACCTTAACTCACTTCCCGGTAGGATCCTAAATTAGTATTTAGTTAATTGTTTATTTGTTGCTGTAGTCAGCCACAGGAGTCACCATATATTGCCTGCGTGTGCGAGACCCATTAGGAGCACGGCTAGTCAGCTAACATCAGCAGGATTCCCAGCAGTCGCGTAGCTGCTCCTGCAAGCACATAGCAAATTACCCCTTGTAGCCATCCCTTAGAACTACCCCCGCAGTCTGTACGATTGGGTGTTCTCCCATCGAGCTGCATTCACGCCCAAACCCATCCTACCTACATCTTTTTACACCAGAATCCCAGGCAGCCTTCAGCTACTCTCCTTTCATCCCCCTTCCCCTAATCCTTGTAGAGGCTACCCTCACAGGTACCCTACAATAGGAATGCTATAAGATACGGAACACATTAAGCCTTATGCGAACATACGTGTGACACGGGGCACAGCTTTACTAAAATCGAGACTGACCTAAAAATAATTCGTCACGAATCGAAAGGCAGAGCTCTCGACATAAAGGAAGCAATCGAGATTCACCTAGCCAAACGAAACAATCCCAACAATCTAAATGAACACACTTTTATGGAGAGAACACCCCTTTTCACTTTGCTAATATACACACCCTGTCGGAAACAAGACACAACTTAACGATACAGCCGAGCTAGATAAAAAGAGGGGAGGGGGAAATAGCTGTGGTTAATTGGTAAATGTTATCTGGATCAGGTGTACTATGTACTTTTTCTGCAATAAACCTAGGCCGGTATGCGCGGCAGAATTAAAGGTGCCGGGACGTCTTCAATAGACCGGGCAGCGCTTAGTTCGAATGGCTCTTTAGTCCACGAGTGGCGAAGGCAGTTCCACGGTCTTTAATAGTGGAAGATCTTCCTGTATTCAATAACATACATTCTTACCTAGATATGGCAACGTCACACAAATAAACATTGCACTGACCTCAGACAGAAGAAAGGGGGGAGAAAGGAAAAATCAGTTTCGTCCAGTTAATACCCGGGTTCAGTCGACCGCAACTAGTGCTAGAGTGAAAACGAAACTTCTCGAAGTTCCAGCCAGGAAGACAACCGGATAAGTATCAGCCTGTATTATTACAGTATAACCATAGTTGATTTTTACAACCATATAATCCCCCCAACAGACAAACTCCGGATTTCTATCACCATTTAACATTTAACCTAACATTAGATAGGTACATTTAGCATACACCGACAGTTGCATTACCAATACTTCAACTAAATAATTGCACATATTGTAAATATTATTCACCTGTATTCTCAAACATAGATGTTATAGCCTAAGTGTAAGGATCTGATGATGATCGCTTGACGATCGAAACTGGTCATCCTAGTCTATTTATTAATGTATGTATGTGTACCCCTTATTATTCCCGTTTTCCAACGGGGTCGGGGATGAGATGCGATGGAAGTCTTTGTGGCGATGGTTTTTACGGCTTGATGCCCTTCCTGACGCCAACCTCACGAGAGGAGTTAATGAGAGGAAATGAATGATGGTGAATGAAACTGGGCAAGGATGTGGAAGGAAGCGGCCGTGGCTTGTCAGAAGGTACCGTCCCAGCATTTGCCTGGTGTTGAAAATGGGAAACCACGGAAAACCATTTCAAGGACGGCCGACGGTGGGGCTCGAACCCACGCGTCTACCGAGTCAGCAGAGAGCTTGGCCCCATGACCTAATGCTGCGCGTTAGCCAGCGTAGCCACTACTGTCGGTGTCTATTTATTAATCTCATGTAATTTATTTCAGGATTTGGGCATAACCCAGCTCTTTTTGGGTGCATTCGTGTTGACAGACTGAAAAGCACCAAACTTTTTTTTTTAAATTAACAACCTGTTGTATTGCAAAGTTTGCACGTTTATAAAAGCCATTATCCCGTTAGTGTTTTTAGCCTACTTTTCACATTTTGCAAAAATGAGGAAAAATTAGACCTATGAGATCGATCCGGGCAAATGTATGTCAGTCTGTATGTCTGTCCTTCTGCCTGCCTATCCTTTTGTCTGTCTGTCTGTCTGGCTGGCTGGCTGTGTGTGTGTCCCCCCTATCAACTCCTAAACGGCTGCAGTAATCGAAACAAAATTTGGTAGGAGTAGAGATCTATACCCGAATATCTCAATGCCGTATTTGAAAATGATGTCAGTGCTACCAACTGCTGAAAAAACACAATTGAAATCTGAGCCCCATGTTGAATATCTTGGAAGTTATGAATGGGAACTATTTCGAAATTGGTACACGTATAGATAATAATATAGCAGTTTAATTTCCAGGAGGCCATACATGGCAGTGTTGCCAAAATGATTATAAGCCTGCTGATAGGTCCAATTTTTAAATGCAAATAACTTCTACACTATCAATTGGAATTCATCCAAATTTCGTATGTGCTATGTGCACATAAACATATATCACTGAGCGTATTCTTACGGGCCACCAGGCCTGCCAACTGTTAATTAATGCTCTCAATTAATTTTATCCAAATACCAATATATCAGAAAGTATGCAAGCCGACAGCTTTAAACTATGAACACGTATAGTACCTGGCATTCTATATTAATTTGGAGTAACTTATATATATATATATCAGTGCTACCAACATGATTCTAAGCTGCTTTAAATACATGTAACTTTTATACTATCATTTGGATTTCAACCAAATTTCGTATGTGCTATGTGTAGCATTACAGATATGTCGATGCGTATTCTTAAGAGCAACCAGGGCTGCCAACTGTTAATAAATGCTGTCTCTATTTTTGTTACCCTAATATTAATATATCTGAAAGTATGCAAGCTGATAGCTCTAAACTTTGCACACTTATAGACCTGGCATTCTAGATTAATTTGGAGTAATTAATGTACGTCAGTGTTGCCAACATGATTCTAAGCCTGCTGATAGGTCCAATTTTAAAATGCTTGTAACTTCTATACTAACTAATGGATTTCATTCAAAATTGGCACAAAAATAGATCATATTATTTCAGATTATTTCTGACCAATACATGCATGACATTGTTGCCAACATGATTTTACGCGCGCTGTTAGATCCAATGTTTAACTGCATGTAACGTCCATGCTATCCAATGGTCTTCAATCAAATTTTGTATTCTGTACCTTAAGAGATGGAACTAAGAATATATTCAGTCACTAGGACTGCCAACTGTAGTGCTCTATTAGGCTACATTATGCCAGGTATGCAGTTTTTCGAACTAATTAGAAATTTCAATATTACCAACTTAATTTCGTCATTGTTCTAGTTAGATCCATATAGATTAATTATTGGCATGAACCTTAAATTTTAAGAAAAGTAGGCTCTTTAGTTCGTACAGGATCTTCTTGTTCGTCTTGCAGATGTGTACTATTGTGTCATAGACATCACCTACCTGCTCTGACGAGCGCTTCCTCAAAGTGCACAGGTTCCTCATGACTCAGGTGGTTGTTATCTGAAACAGACGTCATAAGTCCTTAAAATGAGTGAACATGTTGTTGCACCGAAGCACGTAAATTACTGTAGTACAAGAATTGGATATTGCTAAAATGGAGACTGATAAGGCTATCAGCTAATAACTCTAGACAACAAATGATAATGGTTTGTTTTTTACAAAGGAACTCATAGTTGATTTAAATGGACTCGATTGTGCTGAAGTTGAAAATGACAGTTAAAAATGTAGATTAGCTCAGGGTTGGAAGTTATTGGAACTTTTATGTCCTAAACATATTATATTTGGACAAAAATTGTTGGGGATATTAGCACATCTGCGGGGCATTATGACAGAAGTTTTGATTCCACACAGTAACTCAAAAATTCACGTAAAAGTCACAATACACAAAGGAGCAGTTTTGATTGCACACAGCAACGCTGAAACTCGTGTCGCAATACACAATAGAGCATACGGAAGACAAGCAATCTTAGACAGTGTAAGCTAGAAACAAAACACAGCATTCATTGGCATTCCTGAAATAAGAAAAGACGAGAGCTGAAACAGAAATAAGGACGTAACAAACTTCATATAGCACGAAAACGAGAGCTAAAAAACTATTTTTTTCGAATTCAGCGTAGCAAAATCTATAAAGATTGGGTATTTTTTGTATGTAAAAATGTCATTGTTGAACAGTATAAGTTAGTTATTGCTGTTTTAAGGGGCGGAACAACGAGGTCTTCTGCCCCTAAGTTGAACAGTGTAATTCGTGTGATCTGCATTGAGCACGAGTTAAAATGTGACGTGTGCATAAATCGAACCTGCAGCCTTTGGAGTTGTTTGCCATTGCTCTACCAATTGAACTAACGCGGTATGACAACACCTCTTGACAAGTAGATATTTTCACTGCGTTCTTGCCCAATGATGAGGAGAACTCCAAGAATGCACACTATACGACCTAATAGTTGAAAACCCATTTGTTCACTTGAATTATTATTTTCTAGCTGGTTTCCCGTCCTGCGTTTATTTTTATCGCTTAACTTCCCAGCTGGGTTTCACCCACGGACTCTGCGAGGGATCATTCCTCTACTGTCCCAAGGGCAAAGAGCTGAACACACTTAGTCAGCAGATACAACTGAGGATGGTGACTGGCCAGATGACCGCTAATTTGACTCTAATTAAGGAAGGGTCAAGGAAGGGATTTTGGAAGCACGTGGACGTGTTTAAAGGAACCGGCATTTGACTGGTGGTGAAAATGGAACCACGAAAACCATTTTCAGGACGGCTAAGGTGGGATTCAAACCCACGTTCTCCCGATGCCAGCGAGGCACGAGGTAGAGCATTAGCACTCGCGGTCACCATTCTGGTAAGTACTGTATGTGTATCTTACACTCCGAACATTTTTATTGTTCTAACTCAGATCGAAAGCAAAAATTTAGTAGCGAGAAGTGTGGACAAGGGTGAATGTTTGCAACCTGCCACGCATACCTGTTCCTAGCGCGAGATGCGGCTGGGCCTCCTACTGAAATGATAGGCGATTTTTTCACCATATTGAAACGGTATCTTTAAGGGTTTACCCAGCGTAAGCTTAAAAGGCGTACGAACGGCAGGCCCCAGACGCAATTCAGAAAAACAGAGGTGAACAGCGAAACTCCTAACATATATAGGCCTACTGTTCTCTGAAGTCTTAACTTGACACGACTCGACAATTTGATGCTGGCCGAAGCTGGGGTGATAGGTAAAAACACTTATTGTGGGCGATGTACTGTATTAAAGATAGTGATATGCTGCCATAAACTTTTTTGTAGAACTTTTCATGCTGAGCAAGTCTTACACTCGCAGAGTATAGTGAACCCTGAATGAACAAGTGCCATTAAGGATTCCTATTAATAATAATAATAATAATAATAATAATAATAATAATAAGGCATGGTATCAGTGGAGATGTTCTGTGCGTACTTCCTCCCCCAGGGTCTCACATCTAGTGGGACGTGGGTTGGCGACAACGGGGCCCCAGCTGAGTCTGGCATTGCTTCCACTTAGGCTTCTTGTGCCAGGCTCATCTCCGTCTTCTTTTCTGTCGACCTCTATTGATCAACTCTTGTTCTCTTCCGACCCCGACGGTATTAGGGTATCCCAGACTTTCCCGTCTTAATTGGCCCTTGTCTCATCTTTCCGGATCCCCTCTTCTTCGAAGGGTCAGACCTCTTGTTTTCCTTTCATTATATTTCCTTTTCTCTTTAAGATTCCCGCACTGTTTTTGTTAATTGGCTCCCCGTGTATCTAAATTCCCTTTAGCGAATTTTTTGCATCTAAACTTTATTTTGCAGGTATTTTCAATCTACGTTGCATTTTGTAAGTCTTTTCGATCTAAATTGCTTTTTGCGAGTATTTTCAACCTCAATTGCATTTTGTAAGGATTGTCAATATAAATTGCTTTTTAGTAAGTCTTTCTATATAGGGCCTGGGACGTTTGTGAGTATTTTGAATTTCAATTGCATTTTGTAAGGATTTTCAACCTAAGCCGCTTTTTGCAAGTATTTTCAATCTCAATTGCATTTTGCATTGTGGGCATTTTGTAAGTATTTTGATTCTTAATTGCATTTTGTGGGTATTTTGAATCTAAATTACATTTTGTAAGTATTTTCAATCGAAATTGCATTTTGTAAGTATTGTCCGTCCAAATGAGTAGTTTGAATCTACCATACATTTTGTGAGCATTTTCAATTCCAATTGCTTATTGTAAGTATTTTGGACCGCAATTGCATTTTGTACGTATTTTCAATCTCATTTGAATTTTGTAAGTATTTTGAATTTCAATTACATTTTGTAAGTATTATGACTCTACATTGCATTTTGAACGTATTTTGAACGTAAACTACATTTTGTGCGTATTTTTCAATGTATTCCTTTTGTGCGTGTTTTCGTTCTAAATGCCCTCTTGTAAGTATTACCGCTCTCCATTTTGTGAGTTGTTTCAATCTGAGTTACCTGTTGTAAGTATTTTCAGTCTCACTTAATTTTCGTTCTGGTTTCCATTTCATTGTCATTTTCTCTATCACCCAGACCATTAGGGGCCGATAACCTAGATGTTAGTCCCCTTAAAACAACAATTATCATCATCATTATCATTCTCACACAGGGAAATCACAGGCGTCAAATTGTCGGCAAGTCTGAGCACGGTACGTGTCTTCGTACAATATAGAGCCGGATGATTTATTTATGGCGGATCAGGAAGGATCGCCGAGGTACTGACAAGTTCACTGAGACGGAAAGTCGGCGTGAGAAACAGTGAGGAATTTGTGCCAAAAAGTTTTTGTGTGCGTGCGACAGAGTGAGACAGGATGACAATTATTGAGAGACAGAAACTCGTAAGACACGCCCAATGAGAGGTTCCTGAGTGCGAAGCTCGGTGGACAGAAGAAATACCTATTTGAATTGTAGCCAATGGAAAAAGATGACGCCGATTAGCCCGCGAATTAAGCGTCACTCTTAGGAGACCCTAAGATTGGTGCGAACGGCTTATCATGTTAACCTGCGATCGAATCTGGATCAAAATGAAGTGTTATTAACCTGAGAGTTCAAAGTTTCAATTTGAGATATGTTTTTGGTTTGTGAGACCATTTCCAGAGAAGTTAGGGATTCGATTCCCCCTCCAATGCCAACTGTGCTCGAACCTTATAAATATTCGATGAATGAGGGGAGCAGACACTTCAATTTTGTAGTTCATTTGCGGTGGTAGCCAATGCAGCCCCGAGAGCCGTTTAGAAGTTTGTTACAAGTTTGAGTGATGTGATAATGTTAGATAACTGCCAAGCTATAATTTAGAGAAAGTTAATAGAGCTACCTACGGACTGTGGAGCGAATTAAGTAACTTAACTGTAGCTATTAGCCAGATAATTACTACCCGCGATATAATATTGTGCAGTGGCCGGTGTGTGTGTATTAACAATAAGTAATAGTCGTTCCTAAAGCCCCAACCTACTGGAAGGACGGAGATATGGAACGTGGTGTCACCAGTGAAGATTTCAGGATGCAGCTGTCCGAGTGTACCCTGACTTTATCGATGGAGTAGGGAGATCACGCAGTGGGCATGTCAGGTGACATTTCCTAGATGGCTGAAAAAGATGAGTACATAATTTGAATGTATTCATTTTTGGAGGGGTCGGTTTGGCAACAAGGGAATATGTTTTGTAAATATTTGATTTGTGTTGTGTGTTCAGTTCAGTTAGGATTTTAACGTGAGGGCTGACGTGACAATAACGTGGTGGTATTTGGCGCGATCATCATGTACTGTAATTATGTTCAAGTATACGGGGAGTGTAATATGCAGCGAGGTCAGGGATGTGTGGTCACCGGCGCATGCAAATTGATTTTAAATGTAATGCCATGATCGATTTTGGGAGGTGAACTTGATTTGATAAGAGATTTTAATAAACCAGGCGAGTTTATTGTTTTATTCTCTTTGAAGCATCTGTTTGTGGACGGGAAGCCATCCCTTTCGCCAGTCATTTATTAGTAGAGTCAGAGTTCGAGTTTTTGCAGTTTAATTCTGCTTGGAGATAGCTTATGTTATTTGAAGGTTGACAGTGATATCACGTGTTGCGAGAGTATGTGGAGAGGTAAGTCACTGGCCGTGTTATGTGTGTGTGCCCTGATTTATGTACGTGGAAGGTTTTGCCCACGATTCTCGATTGGTATGTTATGTTACGCGGAAGATAAATGCCCAGTGTATTTTAGGTGAATAATTCGTCAGCTGGGGATTTGACGGAGGTCGAACCCAGGATGCTGTGAGTCAATCACGGGAGGTATCTGAGGAGTCCCTGTGGTATTGTATGCGACGATTCTCGAGGAACTAATTCAGTTTCTGTCAAGGCACTTTTGTTATTGGGCACACTGTTTTTGATCAGTTTTAAGTGTAATCAGGTGGCTCACACTGAAATACGCGAGGAAACATGTCATAGCCATAGTTTGCCACACGGATGACCTAACTTAAAGTTCAGTATTGTTGTTGAATATGTCGAGGCCTGAGTTATTAATTATTTTTTTTTGGTTTAAGGGGGTGTTTTAACCGCGCCGTGATGACGTATCCTGAGTGTATGCTGTGTGATATTTTCATTTATAACATGCTTTTATGAGAGCATGACTTGTATTATTATGTGAGTGGTTGTGTTCCACCTTGTTTTGTTTTGAGTTTTTGTGTCATTTAAATTAGGGGCGGCAAGCGGCTGACCGACAACTGAGTTTGTGTAGGGACGATGGTTGTGTGTGCGCATTTGATCGATTTGTATATAAACCCATGTTTCAGGTATTTACTATTAGTGAAGTACGCGTGTAATTGGTTGTACTTTTGGGGAAGTAATTCTGATTTGTGTGTTATGATGTCAAGGGTAGGGCACGTCAGTTGTCCTTAAGTTGGTTGTTTATCTAGTGTATTCTCTTGTATTTTACTTGGTGCCAACCGACTTCGCGTTGGATCGTGACCTAACGTATGGTCGGAGGGAAACGATCCTATGCTAAAGTACCTTTCTTTACGCCGAAATCAGACCATACAACGAACGCATTAGCGGCAAATTAGGCCGTATTCTGAACTTCTGATTTGAAGTCATGTTATTTTAGTGGTGACTTTAAATGCGATTTGATATGCAAAATTTTCATATTTTGTTGTGTGTATTTTTCAATGGCGTACATTTTGACAAGCTTGTGCTGGTGTGACTTTACTAACGCACCGTGTTTATTTAATTTTTAGCCTCCTTTCGATTTTTGCAAAAAATGAAATAGACTTATGAGATCTACACAGGGCCAAAAATTGTGTGTGTCTGTGTGTGAGTCTCTCTCTCTCTCTCTGTGTGTGTGTGTGTGTGTGTGTGTGTGTGAGTGTGTGTACTCTGAATGTCTGTCCCCCACTATCAATTCGAACATTATACCTTTATGTATGAAGACTCTTAAAAAGCTTAAATCAAATTACGACCAACCTAATCATCTGATCTCTACCAAATGTTGCAACGTTATACCTTGATGTATAAAGAATCTTTTGACCAAACTACAAGGTCAACAGACCAATAATTTGTGGATGGCGGCCATGTATGTGTGTAAATCGATTCCCCCTATCTTTTCAAACACGGTGGAACCGAATTGAATGATTTTTTTTTACAGATGTAGCACTAGCAAATGGCACCTCATATCCATGTTTAATATCCGTATAGCACGTTGTATTTCAACAAGCTATTACAACCAACATTCAATATACTCCTTGAAAAGAACAAAGAGTAATACCAATACCCACCCATTTAGGAGAAAGTAGGCTATATGTTCTTTACTGAACATCTTGTTTTCTGGGTATTTTCTTCCTTTTTATATGTTTAATTTAGTAAGAGGGCGGGGTTGATTTTATTTAAATTCATTCTTTTTGTACAGTTTAGATTCAGTAAATAAATTTCATTTGTGTTTGGTATCCTGGCACTTGATTCCTAGATTAAGACCCCATGATTCCTACTCAAAGCCCTAGGATGTAATATAACCCTTTATAGTTCAATAGACTGGGGGTTGAATTTTTTTTGCACATTTTAATTGGGGATGATTGTATGCAACAATTTTATAGGTGTGGATTCTATTTTATGAAATATGGGGTGGGAAATTATCATCCCACACTGCCCATACCCGACAGTAATGAGTAATAATTTCCCCATCTCCAAATTATGATGATACTGTGTTTATCACTCAATAATGAGGTTTATTTAACATGATATAGTAGACCTATATACGAAACTCACTTCACGCTCTATAATTTAAACAAGATGTTCAGGAAAGAACATATAGCCTACTTTCTCCTAAATGCATGGGTATTGTTATAACTCTTTGTCCTTTTCAAGGAGTATGATTGAATGTTGGTTGTAGTAGCTTGTTGAAATACAACGTGCTATAGGGATATTAAACATGAATATGAGGTGCCCTTTGCTAGTGCTACCTTTGTACCAAATATCGTTCAATTCGGTTTCACCGTGTTTGAATTGATAGGGGGAATCGATTTGCACACATACTTGGCCACCATCTGCAAACTATTGGGCTGATGTACTTGCAGTTTGGTCAGAATATGTTTCCCACATAAAGATATGGTGTTGCAAAATTTGGTAGAGACTAGATTATTAGGTTGGAAATAATTACATTTTAGCTTTTAACATTTGGGTGGCCGCGATTACGTTTCCGTCAAGATAGCGGTGATATAAAACATGACACTGAGGTGCCCTTTGCTAGTGCTACCTCTGTACCAAATTTCGTACCATTCGGTTTCACCGTGTTCGAATTGATAAGGGGAATCGATTTTCACACAAAGATGGCCTCCATCCGCAAAATATTAGGCTAATGACCTATTAGTTTGGTCAAAGGATGCTCCCTCCATTAAGATATGTTGTTGCAAAGTTTGGTAGAGATCGGATGGTTATGTTAGTCGTAATTTGATTTAAGCTTTGAACATTTGTGTGGCCGCCATTACGTTTCTGTCAATATGGTGGCAATATAAAACATGACACTGAGATGCCCTTTGCTAGTGCTACCTCTGTACCAAATTTCGTTCCATTCGGTTTCACCGTGTTTGAATTAATAGGGGGAATCGTTTTTGACACAAAGATGGCCGCCATCCGCAAACTATTAGGCGAATGACCTATTAGATTGGTCAAAGGATGCTCCCTCCATAAAGGTATGTAGTTGCAAAATTTGGTAGAGATCGGATGATTAGGTTAATCGTAATTTGATTTAAGCTTTGAACATTCGTGTGGCCGCCATTACGTTTCAGTCAAGATGGCGGCGATATAAAACATGACACTGAGGTGCCCTTTGCTAGTGCTACCTCTGTACCAAATTTCGTTCCATTCGGTTTCACCGTGTTTGAATTAATAGGGGGAATCGATTTTGACACAAAGATGGCCGCCATCCGCAAACTATTAGGCGAATGACCTATTAGATTGGTCAAAGGATGCTCCCTCCATAAAGGTATGTAGTTGCAAAATTTGGTAGAGATCGGATGATTAGGTTAATCGTAATTTGATTTAAGATTTGAACATTCGTGTGGCCGCCATTACGTTTCAGTCAAGATGGCGGCGATATATAACATGACACTGAGGTGCCCTTTGCTAGTGCTACCTCTGTACCAAATTTCGTTCCATTCGGTTTCACCGTGTTTGAATTAATAGGGGGAATCGATTTTGACACAAAGATGGCCGCCATCCGCAAACTATTAGGCGAGTGACCTATTAGATTGGTCAAAGGATGCTCCCTCCATAAAGGTATGTAGTTGCAAAATTTGGTAGAGATCGGATGATTAGGTTAATCGTAATTTGATTTAAGCTTTGAACATTCGTGTGGCCGCCATTACGTTTCAGTCAAGATGGCGGTGATATAAAACATGACACTGAGGTGCCCTTTGCTAGTGCTACCTCTGTACCAAATTTCGTTCCATTCGGTTCCACCGTGTACGAATTAATAGGGGGAATCAATTTTGACATAAAGATGCCCGCCATCCGCAAACTATTAGGCGAATGACCTATTAGATTGGTCAAAGGATGCTCCCTCCATAAAGGTATGTAGTTGCAAAATTTGGTAGAGATCGGATGATTAGGTTAATCGTAATTTGATTTAAGCTTTGAACATTCGTGTGGCCGCCATTACGTTTCAGTCAAGATGGCGGTGATATAAAACATGACACTGAGGTGCCCTTTGCTAGTGCTACCTCTGTACCAAATTTCGTTCCATTTGGTTCCACCGTGTTCGAATTAATAGGGGGAATCAATTTTGACATAAAGATGCCCGCCATCCGCAAACTATTAGGCGAATGACCTATTAGATTGGTCAAAGGATGCTCCCTCCATAAAGGTATGTAGTTGCAAAATTTGGTAGAGATCGGATGATTAGGTTAATCGTAATTTGATTTAAGCTTTGAACATTCGTGTGGCCGCCATTACGTTTCAGTCAAGATGGCGGTGATATAAAACATGACACTGAGATGCCCTTTGCTAGTGCTACCTCTGTACCAAATTTCGTTCCATTCGGTTTCACCGTGTTTGAATTAATAGGGGGAATTTATTTTCACACAAAGATGGCCGCCATCCGCAAACTATTAGGCTAATGACCTATTCATTTGGTCAAAGGATGCTTCCTCAATAAAGGTATGTTGTTGTAAAATTTGGTAGAGATCGGATGATTAGGTTAATCGTAATTTGATTTAAGCTTTGAACATTTGTGTGGCCGCCATTACGTTTCCGTCAAGATGGCGGCGATATAAAACATGACACTGAGGTGCCCCTTGCTAGTGCTACCTCTGTACCAAATTTCGTTCCATTCGGTTGCACCGTGTTCGAATTAATAGGCGGAATCGATTTTCACACAAAGATGGCCGCCACACGCAAACTATTACGCTGATGACCTATTAGTTTGGTCAAAGAATGCTCCCCCCATAAAGGTATGTTGTTGAAAAATTTGGTAGAGATCGGATGATTAGATTAGTCGTAATTTGATTTAAGCTTTGAACATTTGTGTGGCCGCCATTACGTTTCCGTCTTGATGGCGGCGATATAAAACATGACACTGAGGTGTCCTTTGCTAGTGCTACCTTTGTACCAAATTTCGTTCAATTCGCATTCACCGTGTTCGAATTGATAGGGGGGACAGACATTCACAGTACACACACTCACACACACACACTCACACACAGACTCACACACATACACACACACAGACAGACACACTTTTTTCGCCCTGTGTTGATCTCATAAGTCTACTTTCATTTTTTGCAAAAATCGAAAGTAGGCTAAAAACGTAACTCCCTCGCAACATACGTTCAGTGACCTATAACATCTTTGCCGAAAACTGCACAAAAATATAAAAGGGATTTTGGAATGATAAAGGTTAGTATAATCGAACATAACTCAATAATTTCAAAATAGTATTTACTCAAAACACAGAAAATTAATTTTAAAAATCTTCTATTCTATGACAAACACCCTAAACAGGATAATTATTTCCTTTCTTGTTGAAATATACTGTATTTACTCAAGTGACCAAAACCATTATTAACATTATATTTTAATTACATACCAACTTTAAAGAACCTCTTATCTTCAATAAAGACACCTTCTTCTGTAAAACAATGCATTGCATTCACTCAACACAACCGAACTGGCGAGCACGTGCTCTGTGGAGACCACTGGGATATATGCTTCCCATATTTGGTTTCTGATGACAGTATACATCAAATTAATGGGTTTTCAATATTTCTGTGCAGCTATCTTGTGGACGCATGTGGAACTGCTTGAAATGAAAGTGGTGGGAAGATTCTCTCCCTAACACCATTCTATAAAATTTAATACATGGTGGGAAGATATTATCTCAACGACCTATAAAGGGTAAGTTAAGCAGATGGGCTGAGCGCGACCCCGAAGAAGAGATTCCATCCTAGGAGGATCCAGTTTTGAAGGGTACAATAGATATTTTTAACGGTTTGTCCAGTGTAAGCTTAAAATGCACACGGGCGGCAGGTGTTATTTAGGCTCGATTCACTGAAATCGTTACTGCTCCACTTCCTTGGGTCATAAATGAATGTTTGTGTACAGAAATCTTCCTCGAGAAATCCTTTACCGAATGGTGAACCCCGCATCAAAATCCATCGAATGGTTCTCGAGATTACCCGTTATTTCCAAGAATCGGGGACTTAGTTTTATACAATACTAAGTAGAGATTGTTTTGAAACATGCAACCTTCCATTGGGCTCATCGTCAGCTTTACAAACTTAAGAGACTAAGAATGCTAACCGCTACACCACGAGGTGGTCGAGTTGACCAAGGCAAAGCTAGAGATAGGATCAAAGAGAACCTTGGTACGAGTGTAAGCAATGTGGCGCGTAAATTAAATAGTAACAATTTCCCTATTGCTTGGTGCGCACGTAGAATGTTACAGCCTATGCCAACGTTTGATCATGATGATATATTAGTCATTTAATACATGTGCCATATCCTTACTGCATATGAATAAGGAAGGGAAATCGGAACAAACCAAGTCGACGGCGATGATCTGCCTCGAACGACAAAATTTAAGTATCTTGGCTCTACGATAACTGCTGAAGGTCTCACCGAGGAGGTCAACGTAAGAATTAATGCTGCGTGGATGAAGTGGCGACAACGACAGGTGTCATGTGCGATCGCCAGATGAAAGACCACCTAAAATCGAAGATTTATCGCACTGTCATTCGTCCCGTGGCGCTTTATAGTACTGAATGTTGGCCGACCACGGAGGAGGCAGAACGTCGTCTTAGTGTCATGGAGACCAAGATGCTTAGATGGACAGCTGGCATTACTAGGTTGGATCACATCCCCAATGAGAGAATAAGGGAACGATTTGGTATCGCGGCAATCAACATCAAAATGCGTGAGGGTCATCTGCGATGGTTAGGGCATGTGCTACGGTCAGGAGCGGGCACCATTGCAAAACAGGGCTACACACTAGAGGTCGTCGTGAAAAGACCAAAGGGGCGACCGAGACAACGTTGGGCCGATACACTGCACAGGGATCTGAAAAGCGTCAACCTACATCCGGACATGGCCCATGACCGAGTAAAGTGGAGACAGCGGATTCAAATAGCGGACCCTGTCACGAGGCGGGACAAACGCTAAAGCAAAAGAAGAAGCAGAAGAAGATATGAATAAGGAAGGGTTTCGACTCCTCGAGAATGAGGGCATGGAAGTATAGAGAAAGGAGCCATGAAAAGCGGAAATATGAAAAACCCCCTTCCCCGATTTTTCTCATAATAGCGCCATGTTTGGAAGGGGAAAAGAGTTGGCCGAGGAGCTCAAGGTAGGAGAGTGATTTCTAGAAACAAGAGTCATGTAGTTCCAAAGCACAACACATGCATTTGTCTGTAAGATTCACATTGGTTTATGTTCAATCTGTGTTCTAAAATTTACTTTAGAAAGTCCTTCGTGTTTACAAGTTTATGTGATGTGATAATGTTAGATAGCCGCCAAGTTGTATTTTTTGTAGTAACCAATGCCTCGAATCAAATCATCGATTTGGAAATGTCCTGTATTCATAGCTGTAGATGTCGGATTGCGGGACCAATTGACTCAAGTGCCAAGCGGACAACATCCACCTCCCTCAAGAGAGGTGTATCACCCGTCTTACCTCCAACACGAAGAATGCACCTTCCTTTCACAAGAGACGTATATCTCCCTTCAATTACATGGGTGTATCTCTCTCCCAGAAATTGAGGCGCACCTCTTCTCTGTTCTGCCTCACAAGGCTCAGTATACCCCGTTTCAACCCTCAAACAGAACTACATTTCTCAACATGGAAAGTTCTTACGCCTCAAAATATTGTTATTCCCAGGGGATCCTACAGGGTATAACCACCCCCTATCAGCCCCCTTTCACCTCCCTTCGTCCCCTATTTTACGCCTAAACCATAAGGAAACAGCAACTACAACCATCTAGCCACTACAAATTACACTCAGCTTGGCGAGCTAATTACACATACATGCAGCAATCCTTACATCATTATCATGAAGTATAAACAGTTAGCACCTACTAAGTAGCACGAGGAATGTGCTGACTTAATTACACAATAACAACGATTCCCTTAAATACAGCCCCTACCAGGACACGGGGCTCTCTCGATCACTTGCTGCCAAACGACGACGAAGTGCTGCCCGACGACATAGCAGATTTGGTGAGTGTGTACTTACGGGTTTTTATCCCGAACATTTCCTTTCTAACACCAAACCTTTTAAACTTGTAATCATCCATCACTGTACTTTTTTTTACTTCGCTAGCGTCCAACTAGCGAATCTGCACACCTTTTCACGCTAAAAAGCAATTAAACAGTTTACATTATTTTAGTTAATTTGGTTGTGTTTCTTGCATCTTTATTTATACGCCAATCGTTAACCAGCGAGTCCTACTCCGCTGCACCACGTGCCCGATCATGGCACGGCAATTGTCTCTGTAATCTAGTAAACAGCCGTCAGCATTTAAGTAGCCGACATTTCCGGTCAGCAGTCTCTCTGCGCTCTCTTTTCATTTAGCACTATCTCTCTCTCTAACACTACACGTAACACTTACGTCTTGCCCTGTAAACAATTAACACCGTCCTTCAGACGAAATCATCCCAACTGAGCCCCGGGGTAAAGCAGTTTATCGGAGGTACCGGGTAAAACCATTCGAGGGAGCTCAGGGGAAAACCATTTGGTCAAGGCGCCAAGTGAACCTCAACAGACGCCGACCAATTCAGGGCAAAACAATTTGGTGGACGCGCTGGGTAGTTACATTCTAGGGCTCAAACAACGAGTTTTGTAACAACGACCCCGCACCAACTTAACTAGCCAAGCGAGTAAGAACATTTTTTACCCACCTGCCTTGCCTCAAACACGAACACAAGCGCAGTCTTCCTCCCTGACCACCAAAACTATTTGGTAGCCGGACCAGGTTAAGCCAAATACATCAAACAGGCTTAACGCGACCCTGCATCAAACTAATTAGCCAAGCGATTTTTTTCTTTCTCAATTAACCTCCCAACAGCGAAGCAAGTCAAACCAACCCTACTAAAGATATTAACTTCCCCCCTCCCACTCTCCCGTAAAATCTAAAATAGGGTTCAAACATATTATCACCGACATCATACTGTGCCCTCATCCACTTGTGCATATTGGAGATCACAGGCACATATTTAAAGTCCATGCGCAATTTTGAATAGCGCGCGGCTTTTATTCTCGAAGCATTTCGAAGCTCTATGCAGGCAACTGAGATGCTAGTGACGCATGCCGCGTCATCATCAAGGCTATAGTTTGTTTAATAGTTCCCGATTTTATGGAAACATGGAATGCATATCATTTTACTGGCACGGGAAAAAGGAGATGAACGAACCATATCAGAAGAAAATCGGATCATCAGAAGCCGAGATATTGGCAGTTTTGTGATCGAGGATTTCCTCCACTGTGACGTCAGCGTGTAGCTCCGTGGAGTACAAATTGAGGGCCCGGCCAGACTCAATATTCACTTCTTCATAGCGCATGGTCGCTGACACTTCGCATATTCACTTCTTCATAGCGCATGGTCGCTGACACTTCGAATATTCACTTCTTCATAGCGCATTGTCGCTGACACTTCGCATATTCACTTCTTCATAGCGCATGGTCGCTGACACTTCGAATATTCACTTCTTCATAGCGCTTGGTAGCTGACACTTCACATATTCACTTCTTCATAGCGCATGGTCGCTGAAACTTCACATATTCACTTCTTCATAGCGCATGGTCGCTGACACTTCACATATTCACTTCTTCATAGCGCATGGTCGCTGACACTTCGCATATTCACTTCTTCATAGCGCATGATCGCTGACACTTCGAATATTCACTTCTTCATAGAGCATGGTCGCTGACACTTCACATATTCACTTCTTCATAGCGCATGGTCGCTGATACTTCACATATTCACTTCTTCATAGCGCATGGTCGCTGACACTTCGAATATTCACTTCTTCATAGCGCATGGTCGCTGACACTTAACATATTCACTTCTTCATAGCGCATGGTCGCTGAAACTTCGAATATTCACTTCTTCATAGCGCATGGTCGCTGACACTTCGCATATTCACTTCTTCATAGCGCATGGTCGCTGACACTTCACATATTCACTTCTTCATAGCGCATGGTCGCTGACACTTCACATATTCACTTCTTCATAGCGCATGGTCGCTGACACTTCACATATTCACTTCTTCATAGCGCATGGTCGCTGACACTTCGCATATTCACTTCTTCATAGCGTATGGTCGCTGACACATCGCATATTCACTTCTTCACAGCGCATGGTCGCTGACACTTCGAATATTCACTTCTTCATAGCGCATGGTCGCTGACACTTCGAATATTCACTTCTTCATAGCGCATGGTCGCTGATACTTCGAATATTCACTTCTTCATAGCGCTTGGTCGCTGACACTTCACATATTCACTTCTTCATAGCGCATGGTCGCTGAAACTTCACATATTCACTTCTTCATAGCGCATGGTCGCTGACACTTCACATATTCACTTCATCATAGCGCATGGTCGCTGACACTTCGCATATTCACTTCTTAGCAGCGCACGGTCGCTGACACTTCGCATATTCACTTCTTCATAGAGCATGGTCGCTGACACTTCACATATTCACTTCTTCATAGCGCATGGTCGCTGACACTTCACATATTCACTTCTTCATAGCGCATGGTCGCTGACACTTCGAATATTCACTTCTTCATAGCGCATGGTCGCTGACACTTCACATATTCACTTCTTCATAGCGCATGGTCGCTGAAACTTCGAATATTCACTTCTTCATAGTGCATGGTCGCTGACACTTCGCATATTCACTTCTTCATAGCGCATGGTCGCTGACACTTCACATATTCACTTCTTCATAGCGCATGGTCGCTGACACTTCACATATTCACTTCTTCATAGCGCATGGTCGCTGACACTTCACATATTCACTTCTTCATAGCGCATGGTCGCTGACACTTCGCATATTCACTTCTTCATAGCGCATGGTCGCTGACACTTCGCATATTCACTTCTTCATAGCGTATGGTCGCTGACACTTCGCATATTCACTTCTTCATAGCGCATGGTCGCTGACACTTCGCATATTCACTTCTTCATAGCGCATGGTCGCTGACACTTCGCATATTCACTTCTTCATAGCGCATGGTCGCTGACACTTCGCATATTCACTTCTTCATAGCGCATGGTCGCTGACACTTCGCATATTCACTTCTTCATAGCGCATGGTCGCTGACACTTCGCATATTCACTTCTTCATAGCGCACGGTCGCTGACACTTCGCATATTCACTTCTTAGCAGCGCACGGTCGCTGACACTTCGCATATTCACTTCTTCATAGCGCATGGTCACTGACACTTCGCATATTCACTTCTTCATAGCGCATGGTCGCTGACACTTCGCATATTCACTTCTTCATAGCGCATGGTCGCTGACACTTCGCATATTCACTTCTTCATAGCGCATGGTCGCTGACACTTCGAATATTCACTTCTTCATAGCGCATGGTCGCTGACACTTCGCATATTCACTTCTTCATAGCGCACGGTCGCTGACGCTTCGCATATTCACTTCCTCATAGCGCATGGTCGCTGACACTTCGCATATTCACTTCTTCATAGCGCATGGTCGCTGACACTTCGAATATTCACTTCTTCATAGCGCATGGTCGCTGACACTTCGCATATTCACTTCTTCATAGCGCATGGTCGCTGACACTTCGCATATTCACTTCTTCATAGCGCATGGTCGCTGACACTTCGCATATTCACTTCTTCATAGCGCATGGTCGCTGACACTTCGCATATTCACTTCTTCATAGCGCACGGTCGCTGACACTTCGCATATTCACTTCTCAGCAGCGCACGGTCGCTGACACTTCGCATATTCACTTCTTCATAGCGCATGGTCACTGACACTTCGCATATTCACTTCTTCATAGCGCATGGTCGCTGACACTTCTCATATTCACTTCTTCATAGCGCATGGTCGCTGACACTTCGCATATTCACTTCTTCATAGCGCATGGTCGCTGAAACTTCGCATATTCACTTCTTCATAGCGCATGGTCGCTGACACTTCGAATATTCACTTCTTCATAGCGCATGGTCGCTGACACTTCGCATATTCACTTCTTCATAGCGCACGGTCGCTGACACTTCGCATATTCACTTCTTAGCAGCGCACGGTCGCTGACACTTCGCATATTCACTTCTTCATAGCGCATGGTCGCTGACACTTCACATATTCACTTCTTCATAGCGCATGGTCGCTGACACTTCGAATATTCACTTCTTCATAGCGCATGGTCGCTGACACTTCGCATATTCACTTCTTCATAGCGCATGGTCGCTGACACTTCGCATATTCACTCCTTCATAGCGCATGGTCGCTGACACTTCGCATATTCACTTCTTCATAGCGCATGGTCGCTGACACTTCGCATATTCACTTCTTCATAGCGCATGGTCGCTGACACTTCGCATATTCACTTCTTCATAGCGCATGGTCGCTGACACTTCACATATTCACTTCTTCATAGCGCATGGTCGCTGACACTTTGCATATTCACTTCTTCATAGCGCATGGTCGCTGACACTTCACATATTCACTTCTTCGTAGGGTATGGTCGCTGACACTTCACATATTCACTTTTTCATAGCGGATGGTCGCTGACACTTCGCATATTCACTTCTTCATAGCGCATGGTGGCTGACACTTCGCAGACACATTTTTTTCGCAGTACATGGTTACTGATACTACGCTACGGTTTAAACTTAGGCGCATGATCGCTGTTACATTGTACAAATACTTTAAAATTTTCGTACCAAGTGATGGTCAAAAGTGTTAGTCGTTTTCACGTTCAGTGGAACTTAGAATATTTTTCAGTGGAGCTATTTCAAGTAATAGGCGTCGACATGCAGTCAACATTTAGTGAAATATCAGGACATAGTCTACAAAACCACATTTAATTATTTGGAATATTTTATTTCCAATTCACCAGAGACAAGCCTGTGGCTTGGTAACAGTAAGAACAACCACAACATCATATCAGTACTTATTAGACACCAGCCTTGCTTGGAAGGGGCAGATGACCTCGTAGTTCTGCCCCTTAAAACAACAATAATAAACTAACTAACTAGTCTTGCTTGGAAAGACCACTTAGCCGACGTACGGGACCAGCTGTGTGTAACGCTGTCTGGGGGATGCATAATCTCGCCCGGTGGGAGAGTAGGGGGCTGGAGAAATCCTTTCCCAAAGTTAGAACTTAGCCGACGACTGGGACCAGCTGTGTCTAACGCTGTCTGGGGAATGCATAATTCCACCCACAGGATAATTATGGCAGGCACATCAGGTCTACACGAAAGCACAACAAGATTGTAAGAGTGTCGAAATTGGACTGAATGTGTCACAGTTGCATCAAAGTTACATCTGTTTTTTTTTACCATGGATCTCAAGAATCGAGTCCCCTTATCGCAAATAGTCATTGCTATTAAAACATTAATCATGGACATTATCAGTCAAGAATATTTCGAGGCAATGAAGGAACTAGCAGTTATGTCTTGCTAGATTAACCACGACTAGCATGGAGGCCGAGGATTTAGGTAAGGGTCCAAATGGAACCGAGAATGGGACAGTCTGCTTCTAACCAGATTTACATCGTCAACATCTACAAGAATGCAAGCTACATTTGAATTATTCTTATGCTTAGTTATTTGGAATTCTCCATTTCTACAGAACTATCAACACAACTTTTCTTTTGTAATTTGCTATCGCCCCTGACCGAAGAATGGATAACCCGATACCAAGGGAGAAGCGCGAATATTAAATTAAAACAGAAATGCGTACTCAAAACCATCAGCGTAAATACACACCTACTCGTAAGATTGAGATATTAAGAAGAGTATAAGATAAATAATATAAGAATATGAATTATGAAAAGAAAAGCGACAACACAACACTGAAATTTGCTAGATATACTGTGCCCGTTTGACGAGGATTTCGGGGAGCCACATACCGTAAATGACCCTTCCGAAACCCTCCTCCAACTAGAAGACATATAGGACGGGGAGGAATGCGCAAGGAAACTGTACTCGGGGGTGTCGGTTATAATGAGATATCAAAACTACCAGTCCAGAGGAATACAAATACAAACATACAATAAAGAGGCCAGGCTTACATTCAAATCGCACTCGATTTATTCAAAAAGTGGCAGACCCCTAACCTACTTCAGAGAGGTTAAAAACGGCTAATCCGTGCTAATCAGTTTAAATATAAACGTTACTGTCATTTAAGCTAATACCTATCGTACGTTAACAGTAGCAACGATGTAAACGAGAAGCGTTTCATCCAAAATTTATTACCAAGCAAAATCTAAGCACATTCTGAATCTAACAGATTAAATGGAAAAAGCTATTCTAGTGTACAACACAAATTTATTACAAATCACTCTTTAAATTTGCGCAATTGGCGCCACTGACCTGCCTACTCGGAGCTCCGCTCTTTGTAAAGTTGGGTCATGAATGTAAGGGAGAGAAAATGATGTCGGTGACGGCATGAGCAATTCATGGCTAATGCCGCATTATCAGATTAACTACCGTGTTTAAACACGTAGTCAACTGATCGTCGTCTCATACTAGGGAATGCTATAAATTGTATTTAAGATGTCGAAGAATAGCAACATCTAAGCATTGGTCATCTAGGTTTCATTACGTTTAGTCGGTTTATTCATGTTTGCAAATATTTCTTAACACTTCATTTAGGTTTCAGTTTAGATAATAATCCTGCTATTTGATTATTATAATCTTATTTATTAAAGTCATCTTTTAGTCCTACCAGTTTCTCTGTATTGGTTTAGTAACCAAGTTAAACTCAAAAAGCTTGAAAATTTGGTGTAAATCGAACCAACATCAGACTCATAATTGGAAAAACTTATTTCCAAACCTTCATGCGCACATATAAGTGCTTCCCAATAACACTCGGCTCGTCGGCCATTTTCTCAGTCAACGGGACAAAAATCGTACACAGTACTGGATCAAATAGTACCAAAAAGTGTACCTTGCAACTAAGGGTAATCAGATCCTACCTCTGTAGTGCTTAATAAATGTAACATTGGTTTTCACTAGCCTTATAAAATTCCAGCCTGTGGACAAGGTTATAATCTGCTGTACAAATCAACTGTGGATTTTAATTGTACTCTTAAGCGTACTTAACGTGTGCATGGACTGTGATTCTATCAGAAAGGTATGCAGTCAAGAAACATGTGTTATAATAAACCTGGGTCTTCCTTACAGTTACAAAATGACCCATCACATCGAATCCAAGATATCCTGCTTGGCTCATCTTAATAAGTACAGCATTGGTTCATAGTCACCAGATTGTCAATTGATAAAAATAAAACAAAAAAAACACTCCCATATGTTTGTGCAGCGTCAAAACAGGTTTCATGCGGTGGCTGCTAACATACAGTTCACTGCCTTCTAAAATCATTCACTCATTGAAGAGTGCGTGGCGTTCGCGACCAGTAGGTCAGTATAAATTACATTTGCCGGGCTATGGCCTTGAAAAACATCTGTATAGGACTAACTGTACCCAGTGGAATGCATTGGTGGCATGATTATATAACAGAATGATTTTATGGAAATGGGCTCCCTTCGGCGCACTGTTCTCGAGATCTCAAAAATGAATTTACAATGATAATGGCAAGATTGTTTGTCCCAGGCTCTGGCAAATGATACGGTATAGTGTAGTACTAAATAACTACGTGACATAAAGAGATAAACCCTACCTAAGAATGTGCTATGTAAGGTCTTCTATAACTAATCCTCCCTGCCATGATCGTACATAAAAAGAATCGAAATTCAGTCGGACTCACATGACTTCCTTACACGTCTCCAGCATTGCATTGCCTGGTCTCCTCGGCAAATTCTGCGGCATGGTTATGGTATCCAAGACTCCGTCTTTCCATCAATAAGTGTCATCCGTCGCTATCCCCCTCCATATCGGGATTTTATACCATGGTATTCTCCATGATAGTTGGAATAATCAGCGCGTCCACGTGGCGTGAACCAATAAAGTTAGCTCTATGATGGTGAACGATTGGTCGGTTTCACTGAATTTAAATGAGTTGTTACTGAATTCACAGATTCTTCACCCAAATAGCGGGTTGTTGCAAAGAATGGCCATGTATTTTTCCGTTCACAAACTCAACATAGCAGCTTGTGGCACTAAACTCACTCAAAACTTTACTATAATTTAAACACACTCTTATTGCTTCAAACTGGAGCGATTTGCTAATAATAATAATAATTTGCTCATGAAAAATTCTCATCTTAAATGCCGGTGAGTGTTACAACAATAATTATAGCGTTTTAGCAATTTGAACAGTTTTCACTTGATTAGCAACCAGGTGCTCATAACTAGGTTCGTTTCCGGGTTGCGGAAAAATGCCAATTTCACGAGCGGTTTCGGTGGCGTAGTTGGTAGCATGCTGAACTGCTGTGCCCAATATAGCGAGTTCAAACCCGGCCGAAGTCGTCGGATTTTTTAAGAGCGTTAAAATCCTTGAGTATGCCTTCCTTCGGAGGGGAAGTAAAGCCGGCGGTCCCATGTCATAGATTTATGGCATGTAAAAGATCCTTTCACAGACTAAACTTGTGTAAAGCAAAATTGTTAGGTTAGATTTCGTCAGAACGCTCTATCAAAGTTCCAACGTTCACTACTAGGTATAATTGATATTTGGTGGCGAAAGTTGGAACTACTTGAAATTGAACGGAACTTGTAGCTCACCCTTTAGGGTGTCCGCTGGAAGCAGCTACAGACTCAGGCTAGCCGAACATGTCCTCGGACACTCCCGGCACTAAAAGCCATACGATAAATAAATAAATAACCAATTTCACGAATATTATTAATTCACTTTAAATCGCAGTTCTTAATAGCTCTGGCAGCTTCACTGCGTGCATTAGCACGTTATTTCGCACTCGATGATAATTATCAAACGTGGTATTCGTGGATTCAGACAACGATTATAGACTACTTCTGCCTGCTATAGAAGTGTGCTCATCAAAACGACAGATGTTCCGATCAAGTCACCAGTCAAGGGTGCAACTATAAACATTCTTCGCATTCTCTGCGGGGTTACCTCTTCATTTCCTTTTACTAACAAAAATCATATAATTCTCCAGTGCTTCGAAAGATGTACAAACATCTTCTAATAAATTCAGTCTCCAAGAAACATAAAAATCTATTAACATTGCCGGCGCGGCAACTTGTAGTGCTTCAAATTAGAGTCACTCATACTTTCTCTTTGGGAGTCCTCGGTTCATCCACAGAAGTTATACTCTTCATGAGCTGTCGATGCCACAGTGCAGATGTGAATTCGGGCTCAGTACCACACAAAAAAGCACGGCAGACACTTGCCAGAAGAACAGCGGGTCCAACACTCGTACACCCGTCACATTCGTCGATAGGGTCGCCCTTCACCAAAAATCAGTCGGCCAGCAATTGAAATATAGACAAACATGTATAAATATAAGTTTCACTTCCAGACAGCACGAGCCACAGGACGAGAACACATGGACTTGTCGAATTGCAACATGTCTTTCTTTTACAGACCACTGCATGCAAAGAAGACGACATTCCACATGGGCTATATCCAGTGACTGTGGAACACTGGATGTTGACCTCAAAATGCAACAACATCTCTTTTACATGACCACGAAACTAGCGCTAATAATGCGGCCACACAAATAACAGTGAGAGATGTCATATTTTTGTAAATGGCATGCCTCACTGTTATACAAAAAGTTCTCTATCCACAGAAGGCGATTTTACAGAAAACTTTAGACATAAAACGCGACCGCATAGCTCATAAGCAAAGTTCATAAGTTAGCCATAACATGGCCGTTTAGACTATAAGATAGATATAGAAACATAGCGCAGCGCATAAGTCTAGACATAGATCTAACCATAAGACGGTACCGCAAGAAACAAATTAGATATAGGACGTCCTCCTAACTATAAGGTATATTCTTTTTATCTTTAGCAAACTGTAACAAAACAACCTAAATATAAGGCTTTTTTTCTTTTACATCACAGACTGCAACAATATACTTTTTTCTTTGCACCTCGCAAATTGCAATAATTACCCATGTGCACCTCATTCAATAAAGATATTTCAATTTTCACGCCCATTTCACGACCATCATAACCACTGTATACCATTGTATTTTCAAATGAATTGTAATTTAACTATTGTATTTTCTTGTATTTTACTGTTATTACCATTGTATTTTTCTGCTGCCTTGTAATTTAACTATTGTATTTTCTGGTATTTTCACTGTTCCAACGTATTGTATTTCTTACCATAGTGTCATATTTTATACTACTGCATCACACTAATAACCTGTAAAATTGTCACTTATTCTAAATGTACATCATCATCTCATCACCAACCGCAGTGGCTACGTTGGCTTAAGTGCAGTATTAGGTCATGGGGCCAAGCTCTCTGCTGACTCGGTAGACGCCTGCGTTTGCCCCCCACCGTCGGCCGTCCTTGAAATGGTTTTCCGTGGTTTCCCATTCTCAACACCAGGCAATTGCTGGGACGGTACCTCTTACAGGCCACGGTCGCTTCCTTCTACATCCTTGCCTAGTTTCATTAGCTTTCATCCATTCTATCTCTCATCCCGACGCGCAGGTCGCCCACGGGCGTCGACTAGAAAGACCTGCATTCGGCCTCTCAGAAGGTCACACGAAAAAAAAAATCGTCTCATTATCTTAAATATACAGAAATAAGTACTCCCTTAAGCCCTACCCGACCCAAGTACACACAACAACGACACAGTATACACAACTACGACCACATCCCTATACGCCCAGGAGACGAAGAAGAGGATCATGAAGAAGATGAAGGAGACGATACCCCACACGACTTTTCCAATGGTTGAGGACAACCATTAAACCCACGAAGCGTCTTGTTATACCCTTTCAGCCCCCTTTCACCACCCTTCATCCCCTATTTTACGCCTAAACCATAAGGAACCAGCAACTACAACCATCTAACCACTACAAATAACACTCAGCTTGGCGAGCTAATTACACATACATGGAGCAATCCTTACGACATTATCACACCATGAATTCTAAACAATTAGCACCTACTAAGTAGCACGAGGAATGTGCTGATTTAATTACACAATAACAACGATTCCCTTAAATACAGCCCCCACCAGGGCATGGGGCTGTCTCCATCACTTGCTGCCAAACGACGAAGAATTGCTGCCCGACGACATAGCAGAATTGGTGTGTGTGTACTTAAGGGATTTTATCCCGAACATTTCCTTTCTAACACCAAACCTTTTAAACTTGTAATCGTCGATCACTGTACTTTGTTAACTTCGCTAGAGTCCAACTAGCAAATCTGCACACCTTTTCACGCTGAAAAGCAATTCAACAGTTTACATTCTTTTAGTTAATTTGGCTGTGTTTCTTGCATCTTTATTTATACCTTTACCGTACCTTACCCATCGGCGCTACAGCTGTTGTAGAGGCCGGGCCTTCTCAATCCCACCAGTCCACGCTTTACGGTCCAAGGCGAGCCAGCTCCACCCACGAACTCTTAGTATGCGTAGATCATCCTCTACTTCGTCCAGCCATCGTTTACGTGGTCGACCCTGCCGTCTCCTTCGTTACGGATGTCGATGAAATATCTGGCTAGCCGCCCATTTCTCCTCCATTCCTTCTAGGTGTCCTGCCCTTCGTAGTCTTCCTCTTCTTACTTCCACTGATAGTCGAGGTTCCTCATACAGGCTATATATCTCCTTATTATATCGTGCGCGCCAGTTTCCATTTTCCAGGACGGGTCCATACTTATAAGAATTTTTCGTTCCCACGTATCCAATGCGCCTCTCCTCTTTTGGCGAGTACCCACATTTCACTACCATGGGTAACAACTGGTCTAATGATTTACGATATATTCTCTTTTTGATCTTTCGAGAGATAATGCGTGGCTTAAGTACTTTCAGGAGGCCAAGATAACATTGATTTCCTTGTGCTAATCTCCCCTTCATTTCTGCCATTGTGTTATTATCCTCCGTGAGTCTAGATCCCAAGTATTTGAAATTGGTGACTTTTTCAAATTCTTTCCCGTTGATCTCTAGGTTGTCTCCGCTTCTCATTTCTCGGGATAATAACATGTACTTTTTTTTTCCCCACATTGACCTTTAGGCCAGATTTCCCCGATCCTTCTTCCAGTTCTTTGTATGCTGTGGATATGGCTCTTACCGTCCTTCCTAAGATTACTATATCATCAGCGTAGGCTAAATATTGCACTGCCTGGTTATACAGCGTTCCTGATTGGATAGGGATTCTACCACGTATATATCGTGCCAGTGCCCCTTCTCTCACATCAATATTCTGGACTACTCTTCTAAGGTAAGATTGAAAAGTAGACACGATAGTGAATCTCCTCGTCGAAGTCCCTTACTTACTCTGAAATTCTTTGATATTTCATTTTGTGCTTTAATTTTACAGCTTGAGTGATCCAGTGTCATCTTAACCAATCGTACAAGTTTCCTGGGTATTCCCATATCATCCATAGTTTCGTATAGATACCCTCTATCTACTGAATCATATGCCATCTAGAAATCAATATATTATTGGTGGACAGGTATATTGTACTCATAGAACTTCTCCAGCATACATCGTAACGTGAAGATTTGATCTGTTGTGGATCGATTTTGTCTAAAACCACTTTGGTATTCCCCCAATACCCTTTCTGCATATGGTTCTATATGCCTTGTTAAGACTTTCGTAAATATTTTATATCCTATGTTAAGTAGTGATATGCCCCTATAGTTAGGGCAACACAACTTAGACCCCTTCTTGTGTATTGGGCATAACAGAGCTACTTTACATTCTTCGGGTATCTGTTCTTCTGGCCATATTCTTAGTATCAGTTGATGCAGTTGGGTATGTAGATAATTACCACCATACTTGACCAGCTCTGCAGTTCTATAATCTTCTCTGGGTGACATACCGTTCTTCATTCCCTTAATGACTTATTTTGTTTCAGTCATACTTGGTTCTAGTATTCCTGAGTCAGGACCTGATATATAAAGTTCTTCTTCTTCTTCTTCTTCTTCTTCAATTCCTTTCTCTCCTGTTCCATTCAGAATCTCTTGAAAATATCCCACCCATCTTTACAGCACCTTTAGGTCTCAACAATGATTTCCATCTTTATCTTCACACATAAATATCTGATCTGGCCTGGAGTCCTCTTTTCTCTTCCCTTAATAGTGCATACATTTGTCTATAATCCTTTGTCTTTGCTAGTTTCTCTGCCTTTCCGATTTTTATTCTTTCCCATTCCCTGTTCTTTCTTTTGCACATACGTTTTGCCACTCTTCTTGCCTCTGTATATAATTTCCTGTTACCTCTTGTGTCCATTTGTAGCATTTTTATTCTTGCTTGGTTTCTTGCGTATCTTCTGCTCACATTCCGCATCAAACCATTTTTCTCACCTCTCTGGCTCTTTAAATCCCACTGTGTTCTATGCAGTGTACTCAATTGCCTCTTTAATGCTTTTCCAGTGTCCATTTATATTTCCTGTTACCTTTATGTCTCACAGTATCTTTCTTTCTAGTGTCAATGAGAATTCGTCAGCTACCTTCTTATCTTCGATTAATTTCTGGAACTTTGTACCTTCTCCAGAATGTGATTGTGGAGCCCCTCGCCAGACCATTCCCCACATTTTAAGCGAGTGTCAACTACGGGCTTATCCAGGTAGATTGGAAGACTTTGTGTCACCAAGAGGCACTGCAGTGGGTTCAAAGGTTGGACATTCAGTTTTAATGGATAACTCTAATGCCTGACTGAATCAATGTTTTTTTGTTATTGTGTATATATTGTATATATTATGTATATAATTTCCTTGCCATACGCTAATAATAATAATAATATTCTGTCCATCATATTTCTGCATTCTTTTTGACCTACTATTCTTAATTCTGCATATACGTTGTTTATAGCAGGACTTAACCAGAAAATGGTCTGAATATATATCAGCTCTTCTACATGTTCGTACATATTGTATATCTGTTCCATGTATCGTATTAATTAGTACAGGGTCCGGCAGCATAACTTCCTTTTTTTAAATGCGCACCATTCAGTAGTTTGATGTCGTAGCGAAGCGCTAGTGGTCTCGTTCGTGAGGTGGTTCTATAAAGTTTTGTCCCGACACAGTTCAGTCGCCATCATGCGTTGGAACAGGGAGGAGTGTGCTTTTGCCGTTGAGGCCTACTTTTCGAGCGGATGTTCTGTGATCGCGACCCAGCGCACCTTTCGGAGGCGTTTTATTTTGGCCCCATTGGCTCCTGTCCCGGGCCGGAAATCAATTGCTCGTGGGTCACTACGTTCAGACGAACTGGAAGTGTGACAAGGCGAAGAACTGAAGTTCCTCGGCTTATTTGATCACCTGAGAATATTAAGGCAGCGAGAGCTTCAGTGTTGCTATCACCACGGCGTGCTGTACGCTAACATGCGCCTGCCCTTGGAATTTCCGATCGGTCTGTGAGGAGAATTCTTTATGCCGATGTTCATTTCCATCCGTACAAGATGGCGAGTGCGCAGGAACTTTCTGAGCGTGACTTCAATTGTCAGCGGAACGCGTGTGAGGTTCTTCTCGAAGTCGTTCCTGAGGACGTTGTTTTCTTTTTTAGTGATGAAGCCCATTTTCATTTGTGTGGATCCGTTACCGAATAAAACATGCGCTACTGGGCTGCCACTAATCCTCGAGAATTGCATCAAAGGCCTTTGCATTCACCTAAAGTCGCAGTGTGGTGTGCACTGTCCTCCGCTGGAATTATTGGGCCCTGGTTCTTTGAGGAAAACTCGGTCACAGTTACAGTGAATTCGGACTGGTATGTAAACATGTTACAGGATTTTTTTTCTTGCGGGTGGATGAGTTGGACTTAGGGGACATTTGGTTACAACAAGGCGGTGCAACAGCACACACTTCAAGAGCAACGATGGCTATATTGAGGGAACACTTCCCGGAGCACCTCATCTCACTTAGGGGCGATTTGGAGTGACCGGCTCGCTCCCACGATTTGTCCCCTTGTGATTTTTTCTATGTTTTTTTTTTTAAATCCCGTGCTTGTGTGAACCGTCCAAGGACCCTACAAGATTTGATGACCAACATCCAGGAAGAATTTACCAACATATCGCCTGATTTGCTGGCAAGAGTCATGACAAACGCCAGAAAGCGGTTTTCTCAGTGTATGGAGAATGGGGGACGTCACCTACCTGATTTGATCTTCAAAACTATGTTAAACAAAATTTATGTATACAAAATAAAAGTTTTCTGATTCATACAATGGGATTTATTACGTTTAAAAAAAAAAAAAAGGAAGTTATGCTGCCGGACCCTGTAAATGATCTATCTGGTTCCTAGTAAATCCGTCCGATGAGCACCACGTAGCCTTATGAATGTCCTTTCTTGGGAATCGAGTACTAATTACTATCATCCTTCTGCTCCCGGCAAAGTCTATCAGCCTTTGTCCGTTCTCGTTACTTTTCCCGTGCAGGCTGTTCCGTTCAATGATGTCTTTAAATTCCTTTTCCTTTCCAATTTTAGCATTCATATCTCCCAATACGATTTTAATATCATGCCTTGGTGCCAAATCGTATATTTTCTACTGTTTTCCATAGAATGTATCCTTCTCTCCAACCTCAGTGTCCTCTGTGGGGGCATGCCCACATATAAAGGTTGTGTTAAAGAACTTGCCTCTTTCGTCCTTTGGTCTAAATCGTATTACTGCATTTACTATGTTATTGCTTACTATAAAACCAGTTCCAAAGTTATTTTTCCCATGTCCACTGTAAAAGATGGTATAATCTTTCTGTTTTAGTATATCCGTACCTGTCCACCGTATTCCTTGAATGGCTACAATACTCATGTCATATTTATTCATTACCTCCACTAAGTTATTTAGGGTACCCGCCCTATATAGACTTAGTACATTCCATGTTCCTATGCTCAGCTCGTTGTCCTTTACTCGCAAATTTCGTCGTCGTTGTTCCGACCGGTTTCCTTGTGATTGAGATTTCGTAACAGTTCTTTTTCCACAGTGGGGTCGTTGGCCTCACGCGCAACCTTCTAGGGGGCTGCCCCTTTCAGCCTTCCGGATTGCTGCCCATTAACATCGGGGTGGGTCCCCTAGCCTTTGTAAGTCCCCTTACTAACTGCAAGGCAGCAGGTGGTATCTGATGGTTCCTCCGCCTTGTCCGCCGTTGGGATATTACCAGTCATCCTCTTCCACCCTCCAAGCCGTTGACCATTCGGTGTTAATTGTGTTTGGTCCGCGAGAGCTATTTTATTTCGCTCAAGTCCGCCGGCAAGCCGGTGAGGACCCCCCTATCTGCCACCTGGGACACGCCACGTGGGAGTATCACCTCTCCCCCTGCTATGACACCATAGCAGGTTCGTGGATCTTTATTTATACGCCGGTCGTTAACCAGCGAGTCGTACTCCGCTGCACCGCGTGCCCGATCAAGGCACGGCAATTGTCTCTGAAATCTAGTAAACAGCCGTCAGCATTTAAGTAGCCGACATTTCCGGCCAGCAGTCTGTCTGCGCTCTCTTTCCATTTAGCACTATCTCTCTCTAACACTACACGTAACACTCACGTCTTGCCCTGTAAACAATTAACACCGTCCTTCAGACGAAATCATCCCAACTGAGCTAATAACCCCAGTTTACCGGAGGTACCGGGTAAAAACATTCGAGGGAACTCAGGGGAAAACCATTTGGTCGAGCCTCCAAGTGAATCTCAACAGACGCTGGAGGTGCCGACCAATTCAGGGCAAAACAATATGAGAATTAATTAATGTTATTGGTTTTACGTCTCTTTTAACTACTGCAGGCGGGGGGGGGGGGGGGGTGCCGGAATTTTGCTCTGAAGGGGATCTTTAACGTAAATCTACTCGCACGGCTTCCTCGCATTTGCGCACCCTCAAAAGCCAGCAGACTGCGCCAGGATTCGATTCTGTAACCTTATGCCCGTTGCTCACGGTAAAATTTTCCTTCAAATTTATTGTACAATAATTTAATTTTATAAAATTTATATTGCTCACGGTCAAATTCAAGTTTTATAAAACCTTTGATAAAACTTTCCATAAAATAGGACATGTTCTATTCCGTAAAATTAATTTTACGAAACGAACCAATCAGGGAAGCTGACATGAAGATGATGCTGGTGCCACGTGGTGAGAAGATTGTGAAGCTCGCTTGTAAACAAACTCTTCGAAAATAAAACATGGAGGACGGTTGTCGTTTGGGGGGTAAAATTTACAGTCGATTCGCATTATTAACGCAAAGCGGTCATGAAACTTGCTTTAAGTACATTTGAAAATATGCGTCGTACTGAATGAATTCATTCCAATCAATATTTTAGATATAATTGTAATAATTGGATATTTAACCATACGCGCTGATAAGAAGCGCAACAAATAGCATCATAGTCAGTTGGGAAAGTGTGCTAGTGGTATCGCGCTTGCCTGGTGATCTGAAGATCCTGGGTTCAAGGCTATCCAGGGGCGGAGATTTTTACTTCCTTTTAATTATTTTATAATTTCCTCCTTACGTCGTACAGCAATTTTGCAACTTTGTTTTGTGTTTTCTCCCATTTCAAATCCTTATTTTCCCTAAATACTGTAACCATGGACGGATACCATTAGTGATAACTATTAGAATTTAAATAGTTAAATATGTATCCCAGAATAATAATAATAATATGACACGTTCTGTATTTACTGGATATAGCTAGCGCTTATCACACAGACGCCGTTTAAAGAAAATATAGTTTAATTCTGATGTATTTATTCGTAGGCCTACCCACATAACAAATCTACTTGTTTATGTTGCCCCTAGGATATCTACCTGAACGAGAAAAGCAAACCGATTGGTTGTTGTACTCAAACTTTCATGAAAACTGCCAGGAAAAATGGCACCTGTTCAATTTCGTGAGTTGTATGGAAGCTATTATGGAAGGCAGAACCTAGCATGGAAGGTACATATCACACGGTGCTAGACGCGTCTATACCAGCGTGTACACCAGTACTGGTAGAAGCTTTCATACTAACTAGTGTCGTGTGATACGGGCTCCCAAGCTGTTAGTGGACGAGTACCAGAAATAGCAGTGTTTGTATGAGGTTAAAACGCCCATATACCACAATAGAAATGCAAGAAGGGAGGCAGAAATCTCAATCGCCGAATATGTTTCACAAATTCGACCGAACACAAGCCAGGCTGATGTGAAGGCGAAGATAAACGGGTTTCGAACTCACTTGCAGTCTCATTTCAGGAGAAATGCCTTGCCTCATGTTAAGTGTCCTGTCGAATAATTTTGGGACCAACGAGATCTAGGAGTTTTTTAAAACTGCTTTCCTCCATTCTTAGAAAATTCCTATATGAATTCTGATTACTAACCTCAACTCATTTTCTACCAAGGAGAGTATTCCTCTACTCTTCCTTTTATCCATTCCCGAGTCCAGGACTTCCTAGCATTTCTTTTCTTCCTTTTTACCACTGTACGACATATAATTGTAGCTAAAGCAGCAATTTGTGCTTAGTTTGTTGGAGCCATACTATCAAACCAATGTGTGTTGAACAGCTGATTCTTGGTTCAGAAGTTTATCGGTAGATGGCGATCCTGATACATCTACGGATTTTATAAAATAATTTTACCGTGAACAACACAGCTTGCTTTCGTCAAATTTTTATAAAATTAGTTGTAAAATAAATTTTAAGAAACATTTTACCGTGAGCAACGAGCATTAGGCACACTAGTCGAGAACGTTATCGCTGAGCCGCGCAGCCAGCCTCAACATATGAGAGTATCGGGACATAACGGGAGGGAATATGCAAGATATCCTACGCCTCGGATAGCCTACTACCATCGGTGTAGGAAATGAGAAAATGTAATACACCTAGGCCTCGGATAGCCTACCACCATCGGTGTAGGAAATGAGAAAATGTAATACACCCTAGGCCTCGGAGAGCCTTGGACCATCGGGGGTAAAACGGTGAAAATGTAAGACACCCTATGTCTCGGATAGCCTTGCACATATTGAATTTTTGTTACGTAATAAATAGTATCTACATTTTAATTAATTAATTAGTTGGTCCGGCGCGGGCTACTGTCGGCCTCGCAAATAAGGTGTTCAAGGGAGTTCGTTGATAATAATAGTTTATTAATTAGGGGGGTAATTATAACTAATTAATGGGTTGACTGTCAATGACTAGTTGAAATAGGATAAATCTCTGCTTTGACTTGGCTAGATGGTGAGCCTTAATTACTCATTAGCTGCAATAGCTTCCGTAGCGACTTTATCTATGAAGGCTTCCAAAAATGTGGTATATTGGCTTTCAAGGTCAGTGAATTAAAACTCGGCAATTCTTCTAGGTTTGTGCCGTGTCTTGTGTCGGGCGTCGCCTAGGACACCAAGCTGGAACATCGGCGGCCTCTTGGTGTCCCCGCGCTGACTCCCACAGGAGTAACGACCTGTGCGCTACCTCCCTTTATATTGAGTTCAACTGCACTACTTGACTTTGAGAACTAAGAGCTCAAGCAGCCTTAACCTACCTATGAAGGCTTCCAAAAAGATGGTATATTGGCTTTCACGGCCGGTGACTTTAAACTCAGCAATTCTAGGTGTGTGCCGTATCGTGAGTGAGGTTTCGCCTAGGACACCAAGCTCGACCATCGGCGGGTTCAGGGTGTCCCCGACCGGACCCCCACAGGAGTGACGAACTGCGTGCCACCTCCCTTTATATTAGGTGCAACTGCACCACTGGACTGCGAGAACTAAATGCTCAAGCAGCCTTAACCTCCCTATGAAAGGTCCAAAAAGATGGTATAGCCTATTGGCTTTCACGGCAGGTGAATAAAAACTCAGCAATTCGTCTAGGTTGCTGCCGTGTCTTGTGTGGGGTTTCGCCTAGGACACCAAGCTGGTTCATCGGCGGGCACTTTGTGTCCCCGCCCGGACCCCCACATGAGTAACGAACTGCGCGCTACCTCCCTTTATATTGAGTGCAACTGCACTAATTTACTGAGAGAACTAAACGCTCAAGCAGCCTTAACATCCCTAAGAAGGCTTCCAAAAAGATGGTATATTGGCTTTCACGGCCGGTGAATTAAAACTCAACAATTCTTCTAGGTTTGTGCCGTGTCTTGTGTGGGGTTTCGCCTAGGACACCAAGCTGGCTCATCGGCGGGTTCTTGGGAGCCTTCATAGGGAGGTTAAGGCTGCTTGTACTTTTAGTTCTCGCAGTAAAGTAGTGCAGTTAAACTCAATATAAAGGGAGGTAGCGCGCAGTTCGTTACTCCTATGGGGGCACAAACCTAGAAGAAATGCTGAGTTTTAATTCACCGGCCGTGAAAGCCAATATATCATTCTTTGGAAGCCTTCATAGGGACGTAAAGGGTGCTTGAGCTTTTAGTTCTCGCAGTAAAGTAGTGCAGTTGCACTCAATATAAAGGGAGGAAGCGCGCAGTTCGTTACTACAGTGGGGGTTCGGGCGGGGACACCAGGAGCTCGCCGATGAACCAGCTTGGTGTCCTAGGCGAAACCCCACACAAGACACGGCACAAACCTAGAAGAATTGCTGAGTTTTAATTCACAGGCCGTGAAACCCAATATACAATCTTTTAGAAGCCTTCATAGGGAGAGGCTGCTTGAGCTCTTAGTTCTCACAGTAAGGTAGAGCAGATGCACTCTATATAAAGGGAGGTAGCGCGCAGTTCGTTACTCCTGTGGGGGTCCAGGCGGGGACATCAAGAGCCCGCCGATGAGCCAGCTTGGAGTCCTAGGCGAAACCCCACACAAGACACGCCACAAACCTAGAAGAATTTCTGAGTTTTAATTCACCGGCCGTGAAAGCCAATATACCATCTTCTTTGAAGCCTTCATAGGGAGAATAAGGCTGCTTGAGCTTTTAGTTCTCGCAGTAAAGTAGTGCAGTTGCACTCAATATAAAGGGAGGTAGCGCGCAGTTCGTTACTTCTGTGGAGGTCCGGGAAGGGACAGCAAGAGCCTGCCGATGAGCCAGCTTGGTATCCTAGGTGAAACCCCACACAAGACACGGCACAAACCTAGAAGAATTGTTGAGTTTTAATTCACGGACTGTGAAAGCCAATATACCAATTTTTTGGAAGCCTTCAGAGGGAGGTTATGGCTGCTTGAGCTTTTAGTTCTCGCAGTAAAGAAGTGCAGTTGTACTCAATATAAAGGGAGGTAGCGCGAAGTTCGTTACTCCTGTGGGGGTCCGGGCGGGGGCACCAAGAGCACGCCGATGAGCCTATTTGGTGTCCTAGGCGAAACCCCACACAAGACACGGCACAAACCTAGAAGAATTGCTGAGTTTTAATTCACCGGAGTAGTGGTTTTTGAGGGGTTCTAAATCCTCCACCTCCACACCCTCCACACAAGATGGCGGCAGCCCGATAACTCCCGAACCCGTGGTCTTATTTTGACGAATGAGGTGTCATTGAACTCGGGCTAACACCCCCTTTCCAATGGACAACATATTTCCACCCCAAAATAAAACCTACCCCTACTAGGGGTGAAATTGTAATTTTTTAGAGAATCTCTCTTTCCAATTGCAACATGTGAGAGTTGGAATGCCGATATGGAATGAAACGTTGTTCTACACAAGAGACATGTGTGCGGTGGAAAGCCACTATGAATTAGCATGCCCACTCATGGCTTTTGAAGAGGGTGGGGGAGCGGTTCCCTGTGGACGGGTCCTTGTTGACAGGTCCCTATGGACGGGTCATTGTAGCCAGGTCATTGTGGACGACTCCTTGTGGACAAGTCCTTGTGAACAAGTCCTTGTGGTCGAGTCCTTGTGGATGAGTCCTTGTTGATGAGTCCCTTTGGACTGATCCCTTTTGGACCGGTTCCTACGGACTGGCTCATGAATTTATTTAAATTATGTCAAAGGGCCTAACTACATTTCGCGTGTGTTGAACTGACGTTGTTCACTAATCCCCGACTACTATAATGGGATAACGATATGAAAGGAAAGTGATGAAATACATGTGAACACGTGCGAGATGTCATTATTAGCATTCTCCTTGTGAAACAAGTCACATCCTGTTTTGGTTCATACGTGAGAAAATGCAAGTTCATGTGTAATATGACCTAAAACACAGGTGTTCACCTGTGCACGTGCACGATAAGAGCTAACAAGTCACAACCTGTTTTGACAGTGGTGAGAGGTGAAGGGGGGAGAGTCAGTGTAAGAGAGAACACAGGTGAAGAGAGAAAAAAATATGTATTGCTCATCTCATGGATCAATAAGATTAGGGACCTGTATGAGAGGTCGTTGGACTTGGGGTGACATTCTGTTTTTGAATATACTATTTATTTATGTCAAAAGGACCTAACTGCACTTTTGTTGATATCTCGCTAACTAATAATCAGAGAGGGTCATGTGAGGTGTCATGGGACTCAGGATGGTCAACCCTTTTCCATGACCAATGAATTTACCCAAAAGATCTAAGGTCATTAGCTTTTTAATATCTCATGAATCAATAAGGCTAGAGACCTGTATGAGAGGTCGTTGGACTTGAGGTGACATTCTGTTTTTGAATATATTATTTATTTATGTCAAAAGGGTCTAACTACACTTTTATTAATATCTCGCTAACTAATAATCAGAGAGGGTCAAGTGAGGTGTCATAGGACTCAGGATGGTCAACCCTTTTCCATGATCAACGAATTTACCCAAAAGATTCAAAACAGCAAGGTCATTGACCTATGATTTTATAAACTAATAATCAGAGAGTCTCAAGTGAGGTGTCATGGGACTCAGGATGGTCAACCCTTTTCCATGACCAACGAATTTACCCAAAAGATTCAAAACACAGCAAGGTCATTGACCTAATATTTTATAAACTAATAATCGAATATCAACATGTGAGGTGTTATAGGACTTAGAAAGGCCAACCCTGTCCCATGACCAATGAATTTACCCAAAATACCCAATACATCAAGGTCATCGACCTGAGATTTTATAAACTAATAATCGGATACGAACATGTGAGATGTTTACCATGTGTGTGATGAAACATAGCTAGGTAGAGAAAGAATTAGTGTAGGCTACATGTATAGTGATTGACAAGTCTTTTACCATTGAAACTTGTTTTTCAGATCAAACTGCAGTATAGAGAGAGTATAGGTTGTAGGTATGGGTTAATAAATGACGAACGGTGTACACACAAACTCTGATTTATCGATTCAAGAATTAAGAGTAGACTATCTTTAATTGATTGGTTCAAGAGGATAGCTAAAACACAAAAATGGTCAGTGATTACCGGGGCAAGATGGTCGCTACACACACAACAAGCTTTAAATACTTGAGGCTAATAATCTATACACACACACTCGCTTGTTCTAAACTAAACTGTGTTGCTGTCAGTGCTCAGACAGTAGGCTGATGACAAAAATGCATTGCTATCAGAAATATAATCATTTCCGGTTGTATAATGTTACCAGCTATTCATTTTGTGTTGCAGTGTTAAGCACTTTTAGCTCTTGTACTGGTGGTCTTAACTCGAGTTCCAGGTCTGATGCCTAGAACGAGTCAAACTAAGAAACAAGGGCATGGTGGTGTAGTGGTTAAGCTCCTTTTCACTAGGGTTCTATTTCAGGTTAATATGAATGTCATAAACATATTAAACAAAACAAAACAGAGATAACGTTCAAAACTGATTACATTTGTGTCTTTCCAAATTATTACTTGGATTACAAATACAAAGGTGAACTGGGTTTGATATACAGTTAATGCTGTCTATCACACACTAGACTGTAAGAAAGCCAAAAGAGCAAAAGGCGTAGGTAGAGCAGTGGTAAAATTGCTATATGTAGAGAACTACCTAGCGGTTTTATGAACTGGCAAAGCTATATCGCATAAACAGTGCAGGATACAATCCAGCAATCAAATTTGTATCTTGTGGAACAGAGAAAATGCACTTTTACCTTGATGGATAGCAAATGAGTGCAGATGAATGGCCTATGCATTAGCCTACCATAGGGTTATAACCACGAGGTGGAGGTGTGATTCTATATTTTATTGTTTAGAGACATGGCTTTTTTGTAACCAGTAGATTTAGTATTTTGTAAATATTCATTTTTGTAATTGTAAAATAGTGGAAACATTTTTTTTGTAATAGTAAATGTTAAATGTATAACTAAAAGTTATTTGGGATAAGTGTGCATGTCAAGGATAAATAGCGTGGTTGTATTTGTTTTTCAAAGACAGGTATGGTTGTGTGAATGTATGACTATAGATAGAATGATAGAGAGAGAGAGAGAAAGTGTGTGTGTGTGTGTGTGTGTGTGTGTGTGTGTAGCATTGATTGTTCAACCAAAGCAAACACGGCAAGGTAGGATGGTGGGGTAATTAATGTATATAGCAAATGGTAAATTGTATACTGTAGTTTTTTTAACACTTGTGTTTTTTTAATGCAGCGGTAGATAGGTGTTATTTTGTAAAACAGTCTTACCTACAGTAGTAGTATTAGTAGTAGTAGTAGTAGTAGTAGTAGTAGTAGTAGGCCTATACGTTTTTGGAAACAAACAGAAAGAGAATGCACTATTGCCATGGCCAAGCACTTCCATTAAAATAATTTCAAGAAAATTTTAATCAGCAAATGTGTGTTTTACAAAACTAAACTTTCAGCATGGACTAAATCATAAACGTGTCGTCTGTGATATGAAAAAAATAGGAAATCCATGTTTCCATATCAACACAATTTAAAAACTTAAAACTGACATTTAAAAAATGTAAATGGGAAATTGAAAAATGTGTAAACAACAAAATGGAAAATTCTTGTTTCCGTATCATGAAATCCAAAAACTTTAAACTGACATTTTCAAATCGTGTACATGGAAAATTGACAAATGGCAATGTGTGAAATGTGAAAATGAAAACATTATTTAAAAAAATAAAAAACCGTCGTGTTCTATCGTTAAAGTGTGAATCAAACCACATCTACTTATTTGAATCACCCGAGACTTAGTAGACCTGTTATAGTTCTAATATACTTTTAAAATTTTATGTTAAAGCTCGAATTGAACTCAAGAGCTTTAGAGAGCCAGCTAACTATTATAACCGTTACGTCACAAAGACAACTTTACACTACTCTTAATGAACAATAATAAGAAAAAGAATAATAAATATTGATTTTTTTTTAAAGAATGAACATGTTGACCCTGTTTCTGTTGCACTGTCTGCTAGCTACTAGCCAGCAGCTGGGGTCTTAGAAAACGATACAGTTGACATTTTGCAATGAAATGTGACATGTTTCAAAGTATAGTATTATGGGTTGCTGTTGAGTAAAAACTAATCCTGTACAAGAAAGCAAGGGTTCGAACCCCTTACCTAACCTTACTATTGCCTGAACATGGCTTGACGACACTCTATTAATATGATACTCGGTACACAAACCATAGATAGAGTGTAATGTTTAAGATCACTTTCTTTCTGAACATAGGTGGAGATTGTTGATGGTTAACAATGGCATTAATATAGTAGGACGTGGGTATAGCAATTAAGAAAAAACAGACAATACCCATACAATATTATTATTTATTTAATATAAGTACTTGTACAATAGTTACATTCAAAATACATTTATTTTTTCTCTATTACTATTTAGTCCTTTTTGATTCTCTTGCATATGAAGGGTAGATAACCTTGTAGTTCAGCCCCTTAAAACAACAACAACAACACAACCTTTTGCATAGTTTGTGATGTTGATGACTTTTGAAATGTGGAAGATTTATTAAACATAACTTTTACAGCAGGGGTTAAATGTTGCTCAATAAACACTGCACTATTTTGAGTAGCAACATTTTTTTCTTGTACTAGCTTTTTAGCATTGTCATGATTAATTGTTGACACCAACAGTGTTTCATTTGGTGCACCACATTGATGATCACTCACACTTAAAACCTTACCATTTCTACTTTTTAGATTGCCTCGACATTTTTTGACCTGTGTTTTGAGCATTGCCAAAATATTATCCCTTTTACATTTTGACGATTATAGTTATAAGAGTAGCCTTTATAGAGTACACGTTGTTTACCTTTGTTAGTTGTAGTAAGTTCCATAGTAGCAACTAACCTGTTAGTATGATTTGCTCACTACAAAGGTTATAACTGTTCTGATAATAAAATCATTTAGCTTTGGATTTTATATTTAATATGTACAGTTTGAAGTGATAGCAAAAGTGAGAGCAAAGTGGTAGCATAGTGGTAGAAAATATAACATGTATTGTTAAGAAATAGTTTAAGCGGTTATGTGGATCCATTACATAATAATTTTAGCACGACGAAGCTCATTTTCTATATCCAATAGTTCTTCCTCATATTCAGTATAACCAGCCTGTTTATAGACATGCAGTTGCTGAAGCCGCCGGATTAGCTTACTTGGATTGTTCCAGTAGACAAATTTAACAAATGATTTTTTAGGTGTAAACAAAGCATTACCATTATCATTATTATCTTCATCATCATCATCATCATCATCATCATCATCATCAAAACCATTATCATTATCATCATCATCATCATCATCATCATTATAATCCTCATCAGTATTACTATATAGTCCTTTTTGATCCTTTTGCAATACCACATTTTGCACAGTCTGTGTTGCCTTTGATAATGTTGGGAGTTTATCAGACATTGACAACTGTCCTAACACGACTTTCTGAGGAGATGATACATGCTTCTTAACAAACAATGCACTATCTTGAGCTGCAATATCTTTTTCTGGGACAAGTGTTTTAGCATTTTGAAGAGTTTTATTAAACAGCAACGATGTTTTATTTGGTACACTACATTGATGTTCACTCACACTTAAGACATCACTATTTTTACTTTTCAGCTCACCTCGACACTGTTTTGAACGATGTTTTGAACAACGCCAAATAACAGTTCCATTTTTATTAGTTCGTTTTACAATATATGTATATCCTTTATAGAATGCGTATGGCATACCATTGCTATTTGTTGATACTTCCATGTCAATTGTCAAGCATGAACTAATCTCTAGCAAAGTTCACTCGATAATATAAATAATAGTTTAAAGTGAGAGGAAAAGTGGGTGCAAGAGTGGGTGCAAGAGTGGGTGCAAGAGTGGGTGTAAGAGTGGGTGCAAGAGTGGGTGCAATAGTGGGTGCAATAGTGGGTGCAAGAGTGGGTGCGAGAGTGGGTGTAAGAGTGGGTGCAAGAGTGGGTGCAAGAGTGGGTGCGAGAGTGGGTGTAAAAGGGAGTGCAAGAGTGGGTGCAAAAGTGGGTGTCGCTTATAGTAGGCATGAATTTTACTAGAAAGTGATTTGAGTAAATGTAATTTCTAAACCCAAGTAGTGAATAGTCAGTTGGTTTTGATCTATGCAAGCGTAAACATGTCACATACACTGGTGATGGATACTCAAGGCTTTAAGGTCAACGAAAACAAGTACAGTATATATATAAAGAGGTGGCTATCATTGATTGCACAACACGCGGGTTACCATATCTTTTTTTCGGACTAGTGTTTTAACATTTGAAGTATTTTTTTAAACAGCAACGATGTCTTATCTGTCACACTACATTGATGATCACTCACACTTAAGACCTCACTATTTTTACTTTTTAGTTCACTTTGACACTGTTTGAAACGATGTTTTGAACAACGTCAAATAACAGTTCCATTTTATTGGTTCGTTTTGCAATATACGTATAACCTTTATAGTATGCATATGGCTTACCATAACTATTCGTTGATACTTCCATATCAATTTTCAAGCATGAAATAATCTCCAATAAATTTCGCTCGATAATAGAAATAATAGTTTAAAGTGAGTGCAAATGTGGGTGCAAAAGTGGGTGCAAAAGTGAGTGTAAAAGTGAGTGCAAAAGAGGGTGCAAAAGTGAGTGCAAAAGTGAATGTAAAAGTGAGTGAAAAAGTGGGTGTAGTTTATAGTAGGCATGATTTTTACAAGAATGTGATTTGAGTAAATGTAATTACTAAACCCAAGTAGTGAGTAGTCAGTTGGTTTTGATTTATGCAAGCGTAAACATGTCTCATACACTGTTGATGGATACTCAAGGCTTCATGGTCAACAAAAAAAAGTATATAGTTAAAGAGGTAACTATTATTGATTGCACAACACTGAATCTATTTTTGAAATGTTGACAAGGGGCCTAAGTGCACTTTTGTTAATATCTCGCGAACCAATAAGACTAGGGCATTGTATGAGGCATTGTTGGACTTTTAGCCGAAGACTGCTGGTAAACACCTATGTTCCCACGACCTTTTTAAAGATGGTGGCTAACCCACGAGGGGTGATTAAAAAGTAATCCAAGCGGCGCTTGTCGATAAGCAAACCAATAATCAAAGGGGGGTATGACAGAGCTTGAGGCGATAACCCCGTTTGATTGATCCCTGTTGATTTGCCCCTTTGGACTGGTCCCCGTTGCCTAGTCCCTCTGGACGGGTCCTTTTTGAAGGGAGTCATTTTTGACGGGCCCCTGCTTTCGGGTCACTGTGGACGGGTCCCTGTTGACAGGTCCTTTTGACTAATCCCTTTGGACCCGTCCCTTTGACATAATTTGGCTAAATGCATGGGCCAACCCATAGGGATCAGTCCCAAGGGACCGGTCCAAAGGGATTAGTCAAAAGGACCTGTCAACAGGGACCCGTCCACAGTGACCCGAAAGCAGGGGCCCGTCAAAAATGACTCCCTTCAAAAAGGACCCGTCCAGAGGGACTAGGCAACGGGGACCAGTCCAAAGGGGCAAATCAACAGGGATCAATCAAAAGGGGTTATCGCCTCAAGCTCTGTCAAACCCCCCTTTGATTATTGGTTTGCTTATCGACAAGCGCCGCTTGGATTACTTTTTAATCACCCCTCGTGGGTTAGCCACCATCTTTAAAAAGGTCGTGGGAACATAGGTGTTTACCAGCAGTCTTCGGCTAAAAGTCCAACAATACCTCATACAATGCCCTAGTCTTATTGGTTCGCGAGATATTAACAAAAGTTCACTTAGGCCCCTTGTCAAAATTTCAAAAATAGATTCAGTGTTGTGCAATCAATAATAGTTATCTCTTTAACTATATACTTGTTTTTGTTGACCATGAAGCCTTGAGTATCCATCATCAGTGTATGAGACATGTTTACGCTTGCATAAATCAAAACCAACTGACTACTCACTACTTGGGTTTAGTAATTACATTTACTCAAATCACATTCTAATAAAAATCATGCCTACTATAAACTACACCCACTTTTGCTCTCACTTTTACATTCACTTTTGCACTCACTTTTGCACCCACTTTTGCACTCACTTTTACACTCACTTTTGCACCCACTTTTGCACCCACATTTGCACTCACTTTAAACTATTATTTCTATTATCAAGCGAAATTTATTGGAGATTATTTCATGCTTGAAAATTGATATGGAAGTATCAACGAATAGTTATGGTAAGCCATATGCATACTATAAAGGTTATACGTATATTGCAAAACGAACCAATAAAATGGAACTGTTATTTGACGTTGTTCAAAACATCGTTTCAAACAGTGTCAAAGTGAACTAAAAAGTAAAAATAGTGAGGTCTTAAGTGTGAGTGATCATCAATGTAGTGTGACAGATAAGACATCGTTGCTGTTTAAAAAAATACTTCAAATGTTAAAACACTAGTCCGAAAAAAAGATATGGTAACCCGCGTGTTGTGCAATCAATGATAGCCACCTCTTTATATATATACTGTACTTGTTTTCGTTGACCTTAAAGCCTTGAGTATCCATCACCAGTGTATGTGACATGTTTACGCTTGCATAGATCAAAACCAACTGACTATTCACTACTTGGGTTTAGAAATTACATTTACTCAAATCACTTTCTAGTAAAATTCATGCCTACTATAAGCGACACCCACTTTTGCACCCACTCTTGCACTCCCTTTTACACCCACTCTCGCACCCACTCTTGCACCCACTCTTGCACCCACTCTTACACCCACTCTTGCACCCACTCTTGCACCCACTCTTACACCCACTCTTGCACCCACTCTTGCACCCACTCTTGCACCCACTCTTACACCCACTCTTGCACCCACTCTTGCACCCACTCTTGCACCCAATTTTCCTCTCACTTTAAACTATTATTTATATTATCGAGTGAACTTCGCTAGAGATTAGTTCATGCTTGACAATTGACATGGAAGTATCAACAAATAGCAATGGTATGCCATACGCATTCTATAAAGGATATACATATATTGTAAAACGAACTAATAAAAATGGAACTGTTATTTGGCGTTGTTCAAAACATCGTTCAAAACAGTGTCGAGGTGAGCTGAAAAGTAACAAGTAGTTCCGTGAAGAACTATGCAGCCAATTTTCATATATCCTACTTATGTTAATTGCCACTATCAACATACACAATTTCAGTTTGATTGCTGTAATAGATTCGTAGATATTGAGAACCGCCTAATATTTCGGATGGTCGCCATGTTGGATTTTATATATGTAGGTCCTAGAGTTATGTACTGTTACATGCAGATTATTGTGAACGTGTAGTATTCAAACTTCAATCGCATAATTAGGACACGAGAAAAAACAAGGAGATTTAAAAAAATTTCACAGCTGCCATCTTGAGGTTATGGAAACAATTGAAATAAATTAGATGCCAGTGGATTAACATTCGGATAAAGATTTACTGTACCAAGTTTCACTGCACGCGGATGGTTAAATTGCGAGAAACGTCCATGTGAATATTTATAATTCGCGTCACCGCCATGTTGGATTTGTGATCACCAGGTTATTTAAAGTCCTATAGGTGAACTTAAGTTCATAGCCCCTATGAACATTAAAAAAATTAGTTTGATTGCTAAAATAGATTCGCAGATATTCAGTATCGTCTAAATATTTCGGATGGTCGCCATGTTGGATTGTTAAATGTATAGGCCATAGAGTCATGTACCATTAAAGGAAAATTATTGCGTAGGTTCATTATTCAAACTTTCACTTCGATCGCATGACTATATCACAAGAAATAAAAACTTAATTTTAAAATTCGCACTGCCGCCATCTTGAGGTTATGTAAACAATTGAACTAAATTAGATACCAGTGGATTACAATGTGTATAAATATTTCCTGTACCAGGTTTCAGTGCGCTTGGAACATTAAATCGCGAGAAAGGTCTATTTAAAATGTTCAAATTCGCTTGGCCGCCATGTTCGTTTTGTAGTTAACCGGTTTTTGAAAATCTTATAGATGGACTTCCAGTAGTGCCCTTTATCTCCGTACAAAATTTTAGGGAGATACCGCTAATAGTTTCAGAGATATAGAATGACGGTAAAATATTTCGCACATCCGCCATCTTGTGATTATGTAAACAATTGAACGAAGTTAGATGTAGGTGCATTACAATGTATATAAACATATACTGTACCAAGTTTCATTGCGTTTGGTTGGTCAAATCGCGAGAAACGTCTATTTAAACGTCGCAAATTCGCTTGGCCGCCATGTTGGTTTTGTAGTTACCAGGTTTTCAAAAGTCACATAAGTGAACTTATAGTAGTTCCCTCTATCACCATAAAAAATGTCAGGGTAATATCGGTAATAGTTTCGGAGATATTGAATGCTGGTGAAATATTTCGCACAGCCGCCATGTTGGATTGGTGAGTCGTAACAAAATCTGAAGGGCACGGTCGAGGTCGCCGGGAATAGTGCTATGAACTTTCCGAGTTTTATTGAAATCGCTCCTGCCGTTTAGATTTTATTAGGGGGGGGACACACACACGAATCACACACACACACACGCGCACGCACACACGGACAAAAGGTGATCTCATAAGCCTATTTTTTCAAAATTGAAAATAGGCTAAAAATAGTGATGTCTTAAGTGTGAGTGATCATCAATGTAGTGTACCAGATAAAACATCGTTGCTGTTTAAAAAAACTCTTCAAAATGCTAAAACACTTGTCCCAGAAAAAGATATTGCAGCTCAAGATAGTGCATTGTTTGTTAAGAAGCATGTATCATCTCCTCAGAAAGTCGTGTTAGGACAGTTGTCAATGTCTGATAAACTCCCAACATTATCAAAGGCAACACAGACTGTGCAAAATGTGGTATTGCAAAAGGATCAAAAAGGACTATATAGTCAGAGTGATGAGGATTATAATGATCATGATGATGATGATGATGATGATGATGATGATGATGATGATGATGATGATGATGATGGTTATGATGATGATGATGATGTTGATGAAGATAATAATGATAATGGTAATGCTTTGTTTACACCTAAAAAATCATTTGTTAAATTTGTCTACTGGAACAATCCAAGTAAGCTAATCCGGCGGCTTCAGCAACTGCATGTCTATAAACAGGCTGGTTATACTGAATATGAGGAAGAACTATTGGATATAGAAAATGAGCTTCGTCGTGCTAAAATTATTATGTAATGGATCCACATAACCGCTTAAACTATTTCTTAACAATACATGTTATATTTTCTACCACTATGCTACCACTTTGCTCTCACTTTTGCTATCACTTCAAACTGTACATATTAAATATAAAATCCAAAGCTAAATGATTTTATTATCAGAACAGTTATAACCTTTGTAATGAGCAAATCATACTAACAGGTTAGTTGCTACTATGGAACTTACTACAACTAACAAAGGTAAACAACGTGTACTCTATAAAGGCTACTCTTATAACTATAATCGTCAAAATGTAAAAGGGATAATATTTTGGCAATGCTCAAAACACAGGTCAAAAAAATGTCGAGGCAATCTAAAAAGTAGAAATGGTAAGGTTTTAAGTGTGAGTGATCATCAATGTGGTGCACCAAATGAAACACTGTTGGTGTCAACAATTAATCATGACAATGCTAAAAAGCTAGTACAAGAAAAAAATGTTGCTACTCAAAATAGTGCAGTGTTTATTGAGCAACATTTAACCCCTGCTGTAAAAGTTATGTTTAATACATCTTCCACATTTCAAGAGTCATCAACATCACAAACTATGCAAAAGGTTGTGTTGTTGTTGTTTTAAGGGGCTGAACTACAAGGTTATCTACCGTCATATGCAAGAGAATCAAAAAGGACTAAATAGTAATAGAGAAAAAATAAATGTATTTTGAATGTAACTATTGTACAAGTACTTATATTAAATAAATAATAATATTGTATGGGTATTGTCTGTTTTTTCTTAATTGCTATACCCACGTCCTACTATATTAATGCCATTGTTAACCATCAACAATCTCCACCTATGTTCAGAAAGAAAGTGATCTTAAACAATACACTCTATCTATGGTTTGTGTACCGAGTATCATAATAATAGAGTGTCGTCAATTCAGGCAATAGTAATGTTAGGTAAGGGGTTCGAACCCTTGCTTCCTTGTACAGGATTAGTTTTTACTCAACAGCAACCCATAATACTATACTTTGAAACATGTCACATTTCATTGCAAAATGTCAACTGTATCGTTTTCTAAGACCCCAGCTGCTGGCTAGTAGCTAGCAGACAGTGCAACAGAAACAGTGTTAACATGTTCATTCTTAAAAAAAAAATCAATATTTATTATTCTTTTTCTTATTATTGTTCATTAAGAGTAGTGTAAAGTTGTCTTTGTGAAGTAACGGTTATAATAGTTAGCTGGCACTCTAAAGCTCTTGAGTTCAATTCGAGCTTTAACATAAAATTTTAAAAGTATATTAGAACTATAACAGGTCTACTAAGTCTCGGGTGATTCAAATAAGTAGATGTGGTTTGATTCACACTTTAACGATAGAACACGACGGTTTTTTATTTCTTAAAATAATGTTTTCATTTTCACATTTCACACATTGCCATTTGTCAATTTTCCATGTACACGATTTGAAAATGTCAGTTTAAAGTTTTTGGATTTCATGATACGGAAACAAGAATTTTCCATTTTGTTGTTTACACATTTTTCAATTTCCCATTTACATTTTTTAAATGTCAGTTTTAAGTTTTTAAATTGTGTTGATATGGAAACATGGATTTCCTATTTTTTTCATATCACAGACGACACGTTTATGATTTAGTCCATGCTGAAAGTTTAGTTTTGTAAAACACACATTTGCTGATTAAAATTTTCTTGAAATTATTTTAATGGAAGTGCTTGGCCATGGCAATAGTGCATTCTCTTTCTGTTTGTTTCCAAAAACGTATAGGCCTACTACTACTACTACTACTACTACTACTACTAATACTACTACTGTAGGTAAGACTGTTTTACAAAATAACACCTATCTACCGCTGCATTAAAAAAACACAAGTGTTAAAAAAACTACAGTATACAATTTACCATTTGCTATATACATTAATTACCCCACCATCCTACCTTGCCGTGTTTGCTTTGGTTGAACAATCAATGCTACACACACACACACACACACACACACACACACACACTTTCTCTCTCTCTCTCTATCATTCTATCTATAGTCATACATTCACACAACCATACCTGTCTTTGAAAAACAAATACAACCACGCTATTTATCCTTGACATGCACACTTATCCCAAATAACTTTTAGTTATACATTTAACATTTACTATTACAAAAAAAATGTTTCCACTATTTTACAATTACAAAAATGAATATTTACAAAATACTAAATCTACTGGTTACAAAAAAGCCATGTCTCTAAACAATAAAATATAGAATCACACCTCCACCTCGTGGTTATAACCCTATGGTAGGCTAATGCATAGGCCATTCATCTGCACTCATTTGCTATCCATCAAGGTAAAAGTGCATTTTCTCTGTTCCACAAGATACAAATTTGATTGCTGGATTGTATCCTGCACTGTTTATGCGATATAGCTTTGCCAGTTCATAAAACCGCTAGGTAGTTCTCTACATATAGCAATTTTACCACTGCTCTACCTACGCCTTTTGCTCTTTTGGCTTTCTTACAGTCTAGTGTGTGATAGACAGCATTAACTGTATATCAAACCCAGTTCACCTTTGTATTTGTAATCCAAGTAATAATTTGGAAAGACACAAATGTAATCAGTTTTGAACGTTATCTCTGTTTTGTTTTGTTTAATATGTTTATGACATTCATATTAACCTGAAATAGAACCCTAGTGAAAAGGAGCTTAACCACTACACCACCATGCCCTTGTTTCTTAGTTTGACTCGTTCTAGGCATCAGACCTGGAAATCGAGTTAAGACCACCAGTACAAGAGCTAAAAGTGCTTAACACTGCAACACAAAATGAATAGCTGGTAACATTATACAACCGGAAATGATTATATTTCTGATAGCAATGCATTTTTGTCATCAGCCTACTGTCTGAGCACTGACAGCAACACAGTTTAGTTTAGAACAAGCGAGTGTGTGTGTATAGATTATTAGCCTCAAGTATTTAAAGCTTGTTGTGTGTGTAGCGACCATCTTGCCCCGGTAATCACTGACCATTTTTGTGTTTTAGCTATCCTCTTGAACCAATCAATTAAAGATAGTCTACTCTTAATTCTTGAATCGATGAATCAGAGTTTGTGTGTACACCGTTCGTCATTTATTAACCCATACCTACAACCTATACTCTCTCTATACTGCAGTTTGATCTGAAAAACAAGTTTCAATGGTAAAAGACTTGTCAATCACTATACATGTAGCCTACACTAATTCTTTCTCTACCTAGCTATGTTTCATCACACACATGGTAAACATCTCACATGTTCGTATCCGATTATTAGTTTATAAAATCTCAGGTCGATGACCTTGATGTATTGGGTATTTTGGGTAAATTCATTGGTCATGGGACAGGGTTGGCCATTCTAAGTCCTATAACATCTCACATGTTCGTATCCGATTATTAGTTTATAAAATCTCAGGTCGATGACCTTGCTGTTTTGAATCTTTTGGGTAAATTCGTTGATCATGGAAAAGGGTTGACCATCCTGAGTCCTATGACACCTCACTTGACCCTCTCTGATTATTAGTTAGCGAGATATTAATAAAAGTGTAGTTAGACCCTTTTGACATAAATAAATAATATATTCAAAAACAGAATGTCACCTCAAGTCCAACGACCTCTCATACAGGTCTCTAGCCTTATTGATTCATGAGATATTAAAAAGCTAATGACCTTAGAACTTTTGGGTAAATTCATTGGTCATGGAAAAGGGTTGACCATCCTGAGTCCCATGACACCTCACATGACCCTCTCTGATTATTAGTTAGCGAGATATCACCAAAAGTGCAGTTAGGTCCTTTTGACATAAATAAATAGTATATTCAAAAACAGAATGTCACCCCAAGTCCAACGACCTCTCATACAGGTCCCTAATCTTATTGATTCATGAGATGAGCAATAAATATTTTTTTCTCTCTTCACCTGTGTTCTCTCTTACACTGACTCTCCCCCCTTCACCTCTTACCACTGTCAAAACAGGTTGTGACTTGTTAGCTCTTATCGTGCACGTGCACAGGTGAACACCTGTGTTTTAGGTCATATTACACATGAACTTGCATTTTCTCACGTATGAACCAAAACAGGATGTGACTTGTTTCACAAGGAGAATGCTAATAATGACATCTCGCACGTGTTCACATGTATTTCATCACTTTCCTTTCATATTGTTATCCCATTATAGTAGTCGGGGATTAGTGAACAACGTCAGTTCAACACACGCGAAATGTAGTTAGGTCCTTTGACATAATTTAAATAAATTCATGAGCCAGTCCGTAGGAACCGGTCCAAAAGGGATCAGTCCAAAGGGACTCATCAACAAGGACTCATCCACAAGGACTCATCCACAAGGACTCGTCCACAAGGACTTGTCCACAAGGACTTGTTCACAAGGACTTGTCCACATGGACTCGTCCACAATGACCTGGCAACAATGACCCGTCCACAGGGACCTGTCAACAAGGACCCGTCCACAGGGAACCGCTCCCCCACCCTCTTCAAAAGCCATGAGTGGGCATGCTAATTCATAGTGGCTTTCCACCGCATTGTGTAGAACAACGTTTCATTCCATATCGGCATTCCAACTCTCACATGTTGCAATTGGAAAGAGAGATTCTGTAAAAAATTACAATTTCACCCCTAGTAGGGGTAGGTTTTATTTTGGGGTGGAAATATGTTGTCCATTGGAAAGGGGGTGTTAACCCGAGTTCAATGACTCCTCATTCGTCAAAATACGACCACGGGTTCGGGAGTTATCGGGCTGCCGCCATCTTGTGTGGAGGGTGTGGAGGTGGAGGATTTAGAACCCCTCAAAAACCACTACTCACCGGCCGTGAAAGTCAATATACCATCTTTTTGGAAGCCTTCATAGGGAGGTTAATGCTGCTAGATCTTTTAGTTCTCGCAGTAAGGTAGTGCAGTTGCACTCAATATGAAGGGAGGTAGCGCGCAGTTTGTTACTCCTGTGTGGGTCCGGGCGCTGACACCAAGAGCTCGCCGATGAGCCAGCTTGGTGTCCTAGGCGAAACCCCACACATTATACGGCACAAACCTAGAAGAATTGCTGAGTTTTAATTCACCGGCCGTGAGAGCCAATATACCATCTTCTTGGAAGCCTTCATAGGGAGGTTAAAGCTGCTTGAGCGTTTAGTTTTCGCTGTAAAGTAGTGCAGTTACAATCAATATAAGGGGAGGTAGCGCCCAGTACGTTACTCCTTTGGGGTTCCGTGCGCGGATTCCAAGAGCCCGCCGATGAGCCAGCTTGGTGTCCTAGGCGAAATCTCACACATGACACGGCACAAACCTAGAAGAATTGCTGAGTTTTAATTCACCGGCCGTGAAAGCCAATATACCATCTTTTTGGAAGCCTTCATAAGGAGGTTAAGGCTGCTTGAGCTTTTAGTTCTCGCAGTAAAATAGTGCAGTTGCACTCAATACTGAGGAAGGTAGCGTGCAGTTCATTAGTCCTGTGGGGGTCCAGGCGGGGACACCAAGAGCTCGCCGATGAGCCAGCTTGTTGTCTTAGGCGAAACCCCACACAAGTACGGCACAAGCCTAGAAGAATTGCTGAGTTTCAATTCACCGGCCGTGAAAGCCAATATACCATATTTTTGGAAGGCTTCATAGGGAGGTTAATGCTGCTAGATCTTTTAGTTCTCGCAGTAAGGTAGTGCAGTTGCACTCAATATAAAGGGATGTAGCGCGCTGTTCGTTACTCCTGTGGGGGTCCGGGCGGGGACACCAATAGCCCGCCGATGAGCCAGATTTGTGTCCTAGGCGAAACGCCACACAAGACACGGCACAAACCAGGAAGATTTGCTGAGTTTTAATTCACCGGCCGTGAAAGCCAATATACCATCTTTTTGGAAGCCGTCATATGGAGTTTAAGGCTGCTTGAGCTTTTAGTTCTCGCAGTAATGTAGTGCAGTTTCACTCAAGGTATAGGGAGGTAGCGCGCAGTTCGTTACTCCTGTGGGGGTCCGGGCGGGGGCACCAAGAGCCCGCCGATTAGCCAGCTTGGTGTCCTAGGCGAAACCCCACACAAGACACGGCACAAACCTAGGGCAATTGCTGAGTTTTATTTCACCGGCCGTGAAAGCCAATATACCATCTTTTTGGAAGCCTTCATAGGGAGGTTATGGCTGCTTGAGCTTTGAGTTCTCGCAGTAATGTAGTGCAGTTTCACTCAATATAAAGGGGGGTAGCGCACAGTTCGTTATTCCTGTGGAGGATTGGGGACACCAAGAGCCCGCCGATGAGCCTGCTCTGTGTTCTAGGCGAAACCCCTCACAAGACATGCACAAACCCAGAAGAATTGCTTAGTTTTTACACCTTGTTCTGTAAAGCAATGCATTTCATTCAGTCAACACAACTGAACTGGCGAGCAAGTGCGCTGTGGAGACAACTGGGATATATGGTTCCCACCTTTGGTTTCTGATGAGAGTAGCCTACACATCAAATTAATGCGTTTTCAATATTTCTGTTCAGCTAGCTTGTGGATGCATGTGGAACTGCTTGAAATGAAAGGGGGTGGGAAGTTTCTCTCCCTAACACTGTTCTTTAAATACATGGTGGGAAGATTGTATTATCCCAACGACCTATTTAAAAGAATATCGAAAGTATTTTAGCAAAGTGCTCATTATGTGCAATTGAGTTATTGTCAGCAATAAAGTACACTGCTACGTCAGATAATACTGCCTCGATAAGAACACTTCAGGTAATTGCTGGGCTATTCGTACTTAATCAGCAATCACTAAGACCTTCAAGGTCCTGCCTATCGGCCTAGCGTTGCATGTTCGTGCATTGCTTGTTGTAGGAAACAACATAAGTTAGTTATGCAACAAACATTATAATAATAAATTACAATCCAAACTTGGTACCGGTAACGACATCTGGTCTATACATTTACTAAATAAATCCTTGATACACAACATCGCTGTCTTCTGCAACAGTGTAGCGGCTAGCATACTTGGCTGTCGTCCAGGGTTCGATTCCCGGCACTGAGGACTGGAGCTGGGCACACGTAGCCTCATGAGGCAATGCTGAGAGAATGTGGGTTCGATTCCCACCTCAACCATCCTAGAAGTGGTTTTCTGTGGTTTCTCATTTTTACTCCAGACAAGTGCCGGGATGGTTCCTAACTTAAGGGCGCGGCCGCCTCCTTCCAATTCCTCACTTGGATTACAAATACACATACTAATGCTGCCATGACAATAACACAGGTTATCAGACAAACATCCCCCCCCCCAAGTAGGCCTGCGCGGGTCTAAATGGCCACTATGTCCAAGTTCCTGAAATGAAACATCATCTTTTGCAAGATAATATTGGCGAAGCAGGTAATGTAAACGTGGTAGAATCGCTCTTCAGTCGGTCAACACGAATGGGTGAGGATTGACAGTTAATTTAGTGCCGAAAATAAATACATGAATTATTTATACACTTAATAAAACACTTCTCACAAATAGGGTGTTTAGTTTCGTTCGTCAAGCGAACATCAACAGAACGTGCTCTCTTAGGCTTACTTTAGGTTCAGTGGATCTGTATATAACACTTACAATACAGGGTCTTTCATATAAAGTAAGAACGGTGAGCGACAATTTTTTTATCCGCTACTGCAGTGGCCTTGGCTGAACTTGTGGCGGGCGTACGACGGCCGCCTGCTGTAGTATTGAAAGCGCGCGCATAGTACAGGGTCATCGAAAAATAATGCCAACATTTCAAAAAATGATAGCACCGAAACCCTTTATGTTAAACGTGTAATTCTTTCACTGAACGCCAGCTGGTTAAAGTAAGTTTTGTTTTGGAGGGGACGTGACCTTACTATGCGCACACTAGATGCCGGGGACGCGCGCGCCAATGAAGTCCTGACCTAACCTCTTTGGATTTATTCTTCTGGAGGTACATCAAAAACATTGTGTATGCAGAAAAAAATCGGGATTTGGAGCACCCGCGGGAGCGAATTTCTGCCGCCATCTTGACAGTTACTCCTGAAATGATTGCACGTACCAATCCAGCCATTGGGAAAGCGTGCGTTCAATGCCTAAGTTGGTGGTCGGCCTGGCCTAGATTTTTTCTCTACAGTCCCTGTTTCCTTAAACTGATAAAACCATCGAATTGCAGCTTTGTAATCAGGTGCAGTTTGTCGGGCAGTGCAGTCATTGGCGCGCGCGCCCCCGGCCGACCTTGGCTACTGCGCATCTATTGTGCGCATACCAAGGTCACGTCCCCTCCAAAACAAAACTTACTTTAACCAGATGGCGTTCAGTGAAAGAATTATACGTTTAACATAAAGGGTTTCGGTGCTATAATTTTTTGAAATGTTGGCATTATTATTCGATGACCCTGTATATACTGTTCTCGACCTTCCAATAAACGTGTAGGTGTTCAGTCGCCAGTCTGAGCCTCAGATGTTATCATGAGACAGTTATCATTACAACATCGTATTTTTGTATGTAAAACTTATTTTAAGTACGATTCGGCTCGGCGGGTACGTGATACATTTGTTCAGCAATTTCCTGATGAAGTACCACATTCATTGGCACAGATTCACGTAATTGTAAATAAGTTTGACACTACTGACTCAGTGCTCAATAAAAAGCATAAAATTAAAAATCAGAAACATTACAGTGGCAGAACTCACCCGCGTCAGCCAGAATGTGGTTACCAGATACAATGCCTGTATAACCCAGGAAGAACGACACTTCAAGCATCTTTTATAAGGTAATGTTTCATATAGGATTGCACACACGCTTAAAGCAGGGGGCCACGGCGCGCCACAAGCTCAGCCAAGGCCACCGCAGCAGCGAATAACAAAACTGCCGTTTGCCGTTCTTACTTTATATGAAAGACCCTGTATGTGCAACAGTATTTGCAATTAATAAGTTACACACGTTTGTAGACTTTGTAACGAGTCAGAATGTTTTCAAGCAATAATGTTTTATTCCTTTATGTTGTACACTTCTATAAGTGTTGCGCTTTAGCTTTTGCACGAGAGACCAATATCAGCCGGTCATTGGCTGTGGATTGTCTGCTAATAGTGTTGTTGTTGTAGTTGTTTTAGTCTTCAGTCTTTTGACTGGTCTGATGCAGTCCTCCATGCTTCTCTGTCCTGAGTTAATCGTTTCATCCCTACATAGCTACCACACCCTACATCCGAGGCAATCTGTTTAACATGTTCTAACCTTGGTCTACCCTTACAGTTCATATCCTCGACCCTTCCTTCCACAACTAACTTTGCTATTCCTTGGTGTCTTAATATATATATCCCATCAGCCTATCTCGTCTCTTCATTAGCAGTTGCCACAAACATCTTCATGTAAACGTCCTGTTTAAAATTATGTGTTCTTAGTAACTCTGATGTCCGGCTCCATGGCTAAATGGTTAGCGCGCTAGGCTTTGGCCCGAAGTGCCCCGGGTTCGATTCCCGGCCGGGCCATCAGGGATTTTAATCTTCTAGGGCTCATTCCCGTGGCTCGGGGACTGGGTGTATGTGACGTCTTCATCATCATTTCATCCTCATTACGACGCCCAGATCGCCCACGGGCGTCAACTAGAAAGACCTGCACTCGGCCTCTCCGGAGGCCAAATGATCATTCATTGTATCTCTGATCGCCCTTTACTGAGCCAGTTTCCACGATTGTCGGGAGAATCGCTGAAGTCTTTCATAAATAAATTAGTCAGAATTATTTCGTCAGCCGGTTGTTTAATTCGCTTTTTGTTTAGCACTGAATGCAATATTTTGAATTTATTCACAATTTTCTTAATTCCGTATTACTTTATCACTCTAGGAAATTCTTAACAGAATGATCTTCTCTCTCTCTCTATCACCCAGCAGATCCGCGCTTTAAAAATCTACAGCACATTATAATACGCAGTTCAAAACTTAATCAAACTCTATGATACGCGCTAAACCATAGGCTAAATTACAAGCAATCGCATTGCGAGGAGCACGGAAGCTTATTGAAGACTAGCTGAGACCATTACATCACCGGGAAAGCTACATAAGCCCGGCGGCTTAGGCGTAATCCACTCCCCAGACGCGGCGCGAGGAATTACCGGCAACTCAACTGAGGCTCCCCACTATACAATACTGCATTCATCAAGAGAAGGCAACAAGCTTTAAATGAGGTTATATTTTGTTATAGTAGGCTATCAATAGGTTTTAATAATAATAATAATAATAATAATAATAATAATAATAATAATAATAATAATAATAATAACAATAATCTATCTATCTATATATATATAAATGAATTGCTGTTCGTTAGTCTCGCTAAAACTCGAGAACGGCTGGACCGATTTGGCTAATTTTGGTCATGAATTATTTGTGGAAGTCCAGAGAAGGTTTAAAAGGTGAATAAATATGAAAGTTGTAGCGCACGAGTAGATTCAACAAATGAGTGACGGCACGCGAATCGCTTAAACGAAGTCCCGTATGCGTTCATATACCATTCATCCGATTGCTTTGAAACTTTGGTGAGTTGTTGTGCATACACCAGGAGAAGTTATAGGCATAGTAAATCCAATGTACGAAGTATGTCCAGAAAGTAAGTTCTGTTTGGTAATAACATTAAATTGTGTACAGATACAGAAAAAATATTTATTGCACAAAATTCTACAACCCTTAAACTACTTTCCTCATAACTGCCGAAATGTTGCAGGCATTTGTCGTAGCGTGGCACAAGTTTTTGTATACCTTCTTCATAGACATGTGCCGCCTGTGTCTTCAACTAGTTGTACGTTCCGCTGCAGCGCAGTTCTGCATATGCGCGGTAGACGCTCTGTATCAAGGAGAAGAAACGTGCACCATTTGGAGAGCGATGTCAGCCACGTACGCGTTGTTGTGCATGTTTACTCGTACAATGTCGGTGTTGATTGAAAATCCCGCCGCTTGTGAAATCAGATCTGTGATTCGTTTTCTGAATGCTAGGAAAGTGAAACCAATTCAAATTTATCGGCAAATTTGCGACGTGTATGAACAAAGTGCGATGAGTGATTCAATGGTGAGAAGATGGGTCCGACAGTTCAATGAAGGACGTAGTGAAGTGCACGATGAAGAACGAAGTGGGCGTCCATGTTTGGTTACAGAAGAACTGGTTCATGCGATTGATGACAAGATCCGGGAAAACCGCAGGTTTACAATTAGTGCTCTCGCTATGGAATTTCCCCAAATCTCACGATCACTAATTCATGAAATTGTTACCGAAAAACTGAACTTTCGTAAACTTTGCCGACGTTGGGTACCAAAGATTCTTACGGAGCAACACAAAACAAAACGGATGGGTAGTGCACTTCAGTTTTTGACCCGTTACAATGAAGGTGGCGAAGAATTTCTGACACAGATAGTCACAGGAGATGAAACTTGGGTTTCTTACGACACCCCTGAAAGTAAGCGGCAATCAATGGAATGGAGGCACACTTCATCCCCAGCAAAGGTTAAGCCGAAACAAATCTTGACACCTCGGAAAATGATGTGCACAGTGTTCTGATACTGGAAAGGCATCTTACTCATTGATTTTTTTACCGCGTGGTCAAACAATCAACGCAGATGCTTACTGCGAGACACTTAGGAAATTGCGCCGCGCAATACGGAATAAGCGTCGAGGGTTGCTGTCAAAAGGTGTTTTTTTCTTCACGACAACGCACGACCACACACTGCAAATGTGAGGAAAAAACCTCCTACAGGGATTTGCCTGGGACGTGTTTGACCACCCTCCGTACAGCCCTGACCTCGCTCCTAGCGACTTTCATCAGTTCACACATCTCAAGTCTTTCCTTGGCGGTCAACAATTCAACAATGACGATGAGCTGAAAGAAGATGTTTCCAACTGGTTGAAGACACAGGCGGCAAACTTCTATGAAGAAGGTATCCAAAAACTTGTGCCACGCTGTGACAAATGCCTGCAAAAGTTCGGCAGTTATGTGGAAAAGTAGTTTAAGGGGTGTAGAATTTTGTGCAATAAATACTTTTTCTGTATCTGTACACAATTTAATTTTATTACCAAACAGAACTTACTTTCTGGACGTGCCTCGTACAATAGATGGCGCGCGAGTTACTTCCACAAAATGGCGTGCGTTTGTTTCAAAAAAGTCCCACATGCGTTCATATTCCATTCACCCCATTGCTATGAAACTAGGGTGAGATGTTGTGTACACTTCAGGGAAGGCATCTGGCTTAGTAAGTCCACTTAACAATAGGTAGCGCTCGAGTAGATTCAACAAATGAGCGACGACACGCAAAGCGTTTCAACAAAGTCCCGTATGCGTTCATATACCATTCGTCCGATAGCGATGAAATTTGGGTAAGAGGATGTGTATACTCCAGGCAAGATTTCTGGCTTAGTAAATCCATGTTACAATAGGTATCGCACGAGTGGATTCAACAAATGAGCGACGACGCGCGAAATGTTTCAACAAAGTCCCGTATGCGTTCATATACTATTCGTCCGATAGCGATGAAACTTGGATAAGATCTTGTGTGCACTTCAGGGTAGATTTCTGCCTCAGTAAATCCATTTTACAATAGGTAACGCACAAGTAGATTAAATAAATGAGCGACGACGCACGAAGTGTTTCGACAAAGTCCCGTATGCGTTCATATACCATTCGTCCGATAGCGATGAAACACGGGTAAGAGGATGTGTACACTCCAGGCAAGATTTCTGGCTTAGTAAATCCATGTTACAATAGGTATCGCACGAGTGGATTCAACAAATGAGCGACGACGCGTGAAATGTTTCAACAAAGTCCCGTATGCATTCATATACTATTCGTCCGATAGCGATGAAACTTGGATAAGATCTTGTGTGCACTTCAGGGTAGATTTCTGCCTTAGTAAATCCATTTTACAATAGGTATCGCACAAGTAGATTAAACAAATGAGCGACGACGCGCGAAGTGTTTCGACAAAGACCCGTATGCGTTCATATACCATCGTCCGATGAAACTTGGGATGAGTCGTTGTTTACACCCAGAGAAGGTTTCAGGCTAAGTAAATCCATTTTACAATAGGCAGCGCACGAGTAGATTCAACAAATGAGCGACGACGGCCGAAGCGTTTTAAGAAAGTCCTGTATGCGTTCACATACCATTCGTCTGATAGCGATGAAACTTGGGTGAGAGGTTGTGTATACTTCCGGTAAGGTTTCTGGCTTAGTAAATCCACTTTACAATAGGTAGCGCACGAGTAGATTCAACAAATGATCATCGGCACGTGAATCGTTTCATCAAAGTCCCGTATGCGTTCATATGCCAGTCATTCGATTGCGACGAAACATTAGTGAATTTTTATGTACACCCGAGGAAAGGTTTCTGACTTAGAAAATACATTTTACAATAGGTAGCGCTCGAGTAGATTCATCAAACGGGTAACGGCGCGCGTATCGTTTAAACGAAATTCCGTATGCGTTCATATACCATTCATGCGATTTCATTGAAATTTGGTGAAATGTTGTTTCCACTCCCGCGAAGGTTTTTGATTTAGTAATTCCATTTTACAATTGGTAGCACACTTGTAGATTTTACTAATAAGCGACAGTGCGTGAATCGTTTAAACAAAGTCCCGTATGCGTTCATATACCTTTCATCCGTTCGTGATAAAACTCTGGTGAACTGAGTACAGTCCTGCGAAGGTTTAAGAATTAGTAAATCCGTTTTTCAATGGGTGGCGCACAAGAAGATCCAACAAATGAGTGACGGCGCGCGAATCGTTTAAACAAAATCCCGAATTTGTTCATATGCCATTCATCCGATTGCGATGAAACTTTGATGAGTTGTTGTGTACAGGCCAGGAAAGGTTTTCGACAGTAAATCCAGTTTACAATAGGTAGCGTACGAGTATATTCAACAAATGGGTGACGGCGCTCGAATCGTTTCAACAAAGTCCCGTATGCGTTCATATACCATTCATTTCATTGCGATGAAACTTTGGTGAGTTGTTGAGCACGCTCCCTTGAATGTTTCTGAGATATAAATCAATTTTACAATAATTTGGAGGTGGTTAACGAAAAAAGAAGAACATATTGGGAATCCAAAAGCACTTCAACTAACAAAGTCACAACGCCAACACTATCTTTGATTGGCATTGCAACGCATGCCGGGGACAGCTAGTAATAGTCTAAAAAAAAGAAACTGAAAAACAAAAGAAGTTGTAGTTTTACGTAGCTTTAAATATTATAATCATGGGCCCTGGCACCTCTATCTTAAGTAGAATCTGAAACATCAGACGTGACATTTTAACTCAAAATCTCACATGCATTAACCAGGAATGAAACCTGTTCACTTTAGAGATAGGCAAGCAGCTTAACCACTGAACGGTTTTAACGGTTTTTCCAGTATAAGCTTAAAAGGCACACGGACGGCAGGTGTTATTTAGGCTCGATTCACTGAAATAGTTACTGCTCGACTTCCTTGCGTCATAAATGAATGTTTTTCTACCACTGCGCCAGCACATTCCTCAATGCAAAAGATAAATCAAATAATTCCCACGCGCGTTCAACAATATTCTAATAGAAGCGCGCGATTAAAGCACCTGCTGTTATATGCCTAACAGGAAGTAGATTGCAACGAATACGACATTGCATACTGACCTAAAGTGTACTTCTTTGTGTGTCCTATTCCCATGGCACCTGCAGCATTCCCACTCCTGATCGTAAAGACTACCTGCCACTTGTTTTGCAGCTGACTACATTAATTGCAGGGTTTATCTTGTCTTCATATATCAAGGGCAGCCGTGATGTAACTCACACCGGCTCCACATGAGTGTCTTTTTTAGCTTATGCTCACATACAGCATCTGGCTGCGATACAGAGGATTACAATATATATGTAGAAGGTACTTCAGGGGTGTCATGGTGTAGTGTCCAAGTTGCTTGCCTCTCACCAAGGCACCCAAGCTCGATTCCCGGTCAATGCATGAGAGATTTTCGAAGTGAAATATCACGTCATGTGTTCGGATTCCACGTGAATATGGAGGTCCCATGGCTCATGATCGCGAATTAAAGGGCACATAAAACTACAAGTATCCTTTCGGAAGGTACCTAGTATAACAAATGTAACTCGGATATACAGTAGGAGTCCATATCGTTAGGCTCTTCGTCTAAAATTGATTTTTACAGCCATATCACACTGTATGTGTGTAAGGTACACAGTATTAGATTTAAATAAAGAATTCAAATCATAGTATAGATAGCTTTGAAACCTTCGAGCATACAATAGGATAGAGAGGCCTTTGCCAGCGGAACATGGGGCCAGAATAAGATCAGTTGATGTTGGTATAAAATGGCGCCTAAGCCTGAGCTGTCAGCGTGAGCGGGAAGATTATATATAAATATCATTGATATTCGAGATAATTTTTGTAGTATAATATACAGTAGAGTCTCTCAAACTCGGCCTAATGTGGACCGAAGGGTGGCCGAGTTCACGAAAATGCCGGGTTATCGGGAAATGTGTTATAAAGAAGAAATAAGCTGTTTGTTTCGGTTTAAAATAATGCAATGCAGTACATTTATTTCTTTTTAACAGAAACACAAGTTTTAAAACGATTAAGCCACTACAATTACAGTACTTGAATATATAGTTTAGTACTGTACTGCATAAAAATCAAGGGAAACAATTAAATTATAAAAGAACACTTAGAAAAACTAGGCCTACAAATTATTTTTATAATATGTACACTGCACAGTATATGTACAAAACAATTCCCTTAGGTAAATAGTTTTTTCACTTAATGAAAATTACCATTTACTTTTATGCAAAAAAGTAGGTAATGTTCTTTTGCTCTTCGCTTTGAAACCTGTTTCTTGAAGCCTCGTCACGAAGACGGCGAAGAAACAGTATGTCCATAGCGGAGAAGACGGAGAAGATGAAAGAAAACATAATAACGCTCTGTGTGGAAACACTAAAACAAACAAATATCATGATTTTTTTCTCCTGTCGGGGTGGCCGAGAAATCCGGAGTGCCGAGCTATCGAGTGCCGAGTTTGCGAGTCTCTACTGTATTACAAATATTATAAAATACGTATTTTATGCAGTTAAATCGTACCGACAGTAGTGGCTACGCTGGCTAACGCGCAGCATTAGGTCATGGGGCCAAGCTCTCTGCTGACTCGGTAGACGCGTGGGTTCGAGCCCCACCGTCGGCCGTCCTTGAAATGGTTTTCCGTGGTTTCCCATTTTCAACACCAGGCAAATGCTGGGACGGTACCTTCTGACAGGCCACGGCCACTTCCTTCCACATCCTTGCCCAGTTTCATTCACCATCATTCATTTCATCTCTCATTAACTCCTCTCATGAGGTTGGCATCAGGAAGGGCATCCGGCCGTAAATACCATCGCCACAAAGACTTCCATCGCATCTCATCCCCGACCCCGTTGGAAAACGGGAATAATAAGGGGTAGACATACATACATGTAGTTAAATCGTGCACCATGCTCGGATATCGCAGGTTTGAATCCCAGCGCTGACAGTGGCTATCCTGAGTGTCGTTTTCCCCCAGTATTTTCCACACTCCCTCCAGGCAAATGCCGGCATAGCACCTTAGTTCAAGTCCCGGGGCACCTTCCTCATCACTGTTCCTAATAATGTTACACACATTACTACAGTCATCAAATCAAAACAGGTTATCAGACAAGTTTAACTCACACCCAACTACACCGGGCGGATAACCAAGATTTCTCAAATTAAATTAATTAACAGCAACCAATAGCCTACAGCTACACACACTACTGCAGCCATCACAGAAATATAAGTTATCAGATAAGTTCAACACATACTCAAGTACACGGGGTTGATGACCCGGAAGTCCCTAGCCACCACAAATGAATTTACTAAACATGGAGGGGAAGGGGGATAACATTATGATATATTTGTAAGATGTATTGCTCTAGAGGATAAATATTGGGAGTGGAGATAACATTGTTCTTCTTAAGATGCAGTGCTGGATATCACTTGGTAAGCATTGGCATCAATATTAAGCAAGGACTTGGCGAGTTGTAGCCTATAAGTTATGGCTTTTGTCTTTCTTTATATTGTCATGGATATTTTCCTGTCTGGTACTACTCATTAGGCTTCATTAACACTTTTATTAAAGTTTGATATAGTCTGAACATTTAGACATTTGTGACGAGTGTGTGATAGTGACTGATAATTAGGTCATTTGTTCTCTGGCGTTCATAATTTTCATAGATGTAGATGTTGGGCCCCTTAAAACAATCATCATGATCATTCATAACTACAGTATATTTATACATACTGTATAAACTAAATGAGCAGGGCTGTGCAATTTATAATTTACGTGTAATGGTGGTTGTTATTAGAGCAGGCCACAAAGGTTATGAGCTGCATAAAATGTTGGTGTTTTCAAATTTTCATTGATGTTAGTTATAATTAGGTTAATGGATTCGATCGGGTGATTATCGGCCAACTTTCTTGGTTTATAAAGTATAACCAGCATAATAGAGGCATACATGCTACTAGTATGCTTTGTCGACTTTATTATTTTAGATATGTAAAAACATTACAAATATAACCAAGTCAGACAATTATTACGGTTCAAAATTATACGTAATATATTTTATTCACCGTCTTCTAATTTACTAACCATGTACACTCGTCGCCGTATGCATTCCAACACACCAAAATATCGCATATAGCGATGATACTTCACACTTTTTATACAAAAAATAACAGCAATATTCAGAAGGAATTGTAGTTATCACCACCTTCAACAGAAATAGTCGGTCAATCATAAGGAATACGCTTGAATCGGGATTTAAAGTCACTTCATAATGCTATTCTTATGGGAGACATCTTTGTTTTGCCCAACATCAGATGATCTTATTTTGGCCCCACGGTCGGCCGGTAGAAGCATAGCGGGCGCCCTCTGTATCCTATTGTATGCTCGAAGTATGAAACCAACGTCCAGTGTTGCGTTATTCCCAACTGACATTAACACTTTTGAGTCGGTCAACATTGTGCCGTCCGGCCTTGTTCGCAGATGTTGACGCAGTGGAAGTGTGTACCTATTTGTCTTGCGCTGGGCCCATGATACAATGACTAGGGGGTGAAAGGATAACGGAAACAGAGGCAGTGGACTGAACGTGCATCCACATTGCCGTGAATCCAAGTTCAATTCGAATCCTGTAACTACGAAGAACCATGGGCCTAGCCTAGACTAGCTTAAAGAAATAAAGACTAAATAACGTACTAAATAAGGTACACAAACACGCCGCATAAGTAAAGGAACGGTAATGTATTCTCCAAAGGAAATAGGCCTAAGGAATGACGAGGAAGCATTACATGCTAAGGTGAGGTTATGTGATTGTCAAACATAAGACATAAGTTAAACTAACGATTCAAAGGACCGTGATGTTAAGGTTATGGGAGGTAAGAGGTAAAGGCAAAGGGAGGGATATATATATATATATATATATATATATATATTTATAGGGTAGGAATGCTCGTAAAGAGTAAAATTACATTGTGAAATACGAAAGACAAAAGGGCTAGACAAGGTGTCAGGAAAAGTGAGTCTACCGCCAAAGAACGAACGGTAACTCTAATAGCCCAGAAGAAATGGAGTAGGTGAGGGAATACAAAACAGGACAGAGTTTAATAAAAGCGCGCGTAGATATGACGTAGATAAATAAACCATAAAATGAGGGGCAAGAAACCGAAATAGAATAAACACGAGAGACGTTACGTTACACAAAATAAAAGATGTCCATCAAAATAAGTTACGTCTGAAAGGGATTAAGCCATACTCATAGACTTGCGTAGGAAGACGCAATCTTAAAGTAAGAGGCAAACAAAAGATAAGAGGTATAGTAATGGTCTTACAGATGAACACACAATACAGTAAACCGAACCAAATACCCACACAAAAAGATACGACGATAGGGGGACAAAGATAACGGGAACGATACAGACACACAATGGATATACTGGAATAGGCAATACGCCCTAGTATTCCATACGATAAGCTAAGACGGAAAGACGTGACCTACCTTGATGGATCTGCTTAATCCGGCATCGTGGAATTACACAAAATAAACTATATTCACGCACCTACGCGCACCTTTATAATAAACACAAACGAACGGGTAAAAACTGATATAAAAACAAGGCATCTCGAAAACGAGAGCGGGAGCACAAAATATAAAAACCCACATCGGAGAGAAAAAAATAGAAGACTTCCTCAAGAGTAACAAAGGGTTGTCACACTGGTGACGGAAAAGAGAAGATAAAAGGGAAGAGGGGCCACTAATCACGATTCGGCATAGCAAAAATTACTATAACGAACCTTGATCAGCAATTATAGAAATGCCAACTGATCTGCCCGATTATTCTGGCCAGTAACAACCGAGAAGAAAAGAGAACAATTCCGATAATTGGCGCGCAGAAGGAAAGAAAAAAGGGGTGTCTACAGGTGGAAGAAAACAGCTCAACATGTAACCCCAATTACTGGAACATGCGATAAATAACCTGACGAAATTACACGTGGACTAGAGAAGAGCGATAAAACTAAGGGATGACATGTTTCGCTCGTCAGGCGAGCATCATCAGATCGAAATCTATTGTATAAAAAATAACTCTACAAATAAATGAATTAAAACGTCAAAAATTTAGGAAGTTTGGTAATTAATACTGGTTTACTCCCTCTTCTGTGGTATATAATTACTCGTAGATAATACAGTAATCATAGGTAATGCCATTTTATTAAGAACATTTTATTTGGAAAGTTTTCTGACAAGAAATTAAACTATTCTTCAAAGTAGAGACCATCATATTCGATGGTCTTGAGCCATCTTTCAGCGAGGTTTCTTATCCCGCGAATGTACCAGTCTCTGGGTTTTGATGCGAAAAATTCGGCGAGACCCACTTCCACAGCTTCAATGTTAACGAAATTTCTTCCAAGCAAGAAATGGGCCATGGAAAGATGGTAAACTGAAGGCGCAAAATCAGGACTGTATGCTGGGTCTGGTAGCAATTTGACTCGTCCCAATTCCTGAAATTTTGCCATGCTTGTTCGTGCAGTATGAGGTCTTACAATGTCCTGCTGCAAGAGAACTATATTTCTGTTAACTAATGCTGGGTATCTCCGTAGAATTTTTTCTAGGCTGTGGGAGACGGCTTAAATGGCCTGCATTAGAATGAGGATTTCCTGAATCCGTAAAATACACTAATTTAAGTCATTCTCGCTTCAGCTAGTTACAATTACCGTCAACAGATGTCACGCATTATGCTATTCAAACTAGAACAAACCCTCATCACAGATCGGCAGTGGAGAGTAGACAGCCGAGAGGGAAGCAGCAGTTACGGCCAACATATCCGGTAAGATAAGTAACCATATTACAAAATAGAATTCGTAAGCCTCCGTGGCTTAGGCGGCAGCACGCCACGCCGGCATCTCACCGCTGGGTCTATGGTTCAAATCCTGGTCACTCCAAAAAGGGACAAAACGGAGGCAGACAGGTTGTTCTCCGGGTACTCAAGTTTTTCCTGTCAAAAATTCCATTCCAGCAACTCTCTCCACTATCATTTCATTTCATCTGTCATTCATTTAATCATTGCCTCAGAGGAGTGCGACAGGCTTCGGCAGCCGGCACACTTCATATCCTAGCCGCAAGATTAATTTCATCCCTGACCCGGTCGGTCAACTGGAAGCAGGCTGTGTATTTTCATTTTCATTACATAATGGAATTCAAGTGCATGCTCTAATTTTATAATTATACTAGCAGAAGTACCCGTTTTAGGTAGATTTCATTAGAAAGCTAACTATTGCAATGGGTACCATGTTTCGACTTCCAGAAAATTTCGACAAATCTTCGCGTATCACATCCCTCTGACCCCAAAACCACCGTCAGTTCGAAAGTTTATATATAATTTATGTATATATGTATATATGTATAACTGCCGTAATTTTGCACCAATCACTTTGAATTTTTTTACCGAATATGTATACCTATAAAATCTCAGTTAAGTTCGTTACTGGGCTAAATCGCTCGTAGGGGGTGAAAATCGGGGGCTTTTTTTTTCTCGAAAAAGTGAAATATTGCTATAACTCTCTTAATATGTGAAATATCGAATCCGTTCCAAGTTCATACTATGTGTCGGATAAAGACCAAAAATTTATGTTTGAAGAGTTTTTTTTTATAGCACCAACCATTGACCAAAGGGGTGGGAAAAAGTTTTTTTTTCGGGAAACATTAATCATATCTCTCTTAATAGGCACAATATCAAAATCGTACAAAATGGACAATATTCCCCTAATAATTACCTAAAACATTTGTCTGAAAGAATTTTTGATATGACCCATCACTATGCCAAGGGATGAGAAAAATGATTTCGAAATTATAAGAAAATGTCAAGAGCTATCAGTGGTTGCCATGGCAGCACTACTAAATTGATGAGGGATGAGCCATCAGACGTCGCCATGACAACGCACTTGCACGAGATCAGATTCAGATTTCCATCTGACTAAGTGTGAAGCGGCTTTGGTGACGTAACTGGTAGCATGTTGAATGTCTATGCCCAAGGTCGCAGGTTCAAAGCCGGCCGAAGTCGTCGGATTTTCTAAGAGCGCTAAAAATCCCTCAGTATGCTTTCCTTTGGAGGGGAAGTTCCAACGTTCGTTGCGAGTTGCTGGTTGCGGTGGTATCTAGTAGCCAAGTTCACAGCTAGGTGTCGTTGACGGTAGTATCTGGTAGCAACATTAGGAACTACTGCTTGAAATTGACCGTCTGCAGTCCTTACCTGAATTACAGACTAATACAGCCATCACAATTCACACCGTTTATCAGACAGATTCTACACTCACCCAAAGTACACGGGGTTACATGACCGCGATGTCCCAGCCCCTAAACTGAGGAACCAACCAAAATCTCTGCGGGAGATATAATTTTGCGTGAAGAAGTAATAGACCGTTACATAGTTACACATCAGTGTCGAAACCTTGCATAAGGACAGTGTGACCACAAGTATAACAAGAAGTTCCGTGAAGAACTATACAGCCTACTTTTCATGCCAATGATTATTCTACAGAATATGAACCTATCTAGAATAATGACGAAATTAAGTTGCTAATATCGAAATTTCCAATTAGTTCGAAATACTGTATACCTGGCATAATGTATCCTAATATAGCACTACAGTTGGCAGCCCTGATGACTGAATATATTCTTAGTTCCGTCTCTTAAGGTACAAAATACAAAATTTGGTTGAAGTCCAATGAATAGCATGGACGTTACATGCAGTTAAACATTGGATCTAACAGCGCGCGTAAAATCATGTTGGCAACAATGTCATGCATGTATTGGTCAGAAATAATCTGAAATAATATGATCTATTGTTGTGCCAATTTTGAATGAAATCCATTAGTTAGTATAGAAGTTACATGCATTTTAAAATTGGACCTATCAGCAGGCTTAGAATCATGTTGGCAGCACTGACGTATATTAGTTACTCCAAATTCGTCTATAATGCCAGGTACTATACGTGTGCAAAGTTTAGAGCTATTGGCTTGCATACTTTCTGATATATTGATATTAGGGTAACAAAATTAGGGACAGCACTTATTAACAGTTGGCAGCACTGGTTGCTCCTTAGAATACGCATAGTCATATCTGTTATGGTACACATAGCACATACGAAATTTGGTTGAAATCCAAATGATAGTATGGAAGTTACATGTATTTATAGTTGGACCTGTCAGCAGGCTTAGAATCATGTTGGTAGCACTGACGTATATAAGTTACTCCAAATTAATATAGAATGTCAGGGACTATACGTGTGCAGAGTTTAAAGCTGTCGGCTTGCATACTTTATGATATATTGGTATTTGGATAAAATAAATTAGGAGCATTTATTAACAGTTGGCAGCCCTGGTAGGTCTCAAGAATACGCTCAGTCATATCTGGTTATGTACACATACAACATACGAAATTTGGTTGAATTCCAATTGATAGTATAGAAGTTATATGCATTTAAAAATTGGACCTATCAGGAGGCTTATAATCATTTTGGCAACACTGCCATGTTTAGCCTCCTGGAAATTAAACTGAAATATTATGATCTGTACGTGTGCCAATTTTGAAATAGCTCCCATTCATACTTTCCAAGATATCCAACATGGAGCTCAAATTTCAATTGCGATTTTTTAGCAGTTGGTAGCACTGACATCATTTTTAAATATGGCCGTGAGATATTCAGGTATAGATCTTTACTCCTACCAAATTTTGTTTCGATTGCTGCAGCCGTTTAGGAGTTGATAGGGGGGGGACACACACACAGCCAGACAGACAGACAGAAGGACAGACAGACAGACAGACAGACAGACAGACACACATTTGCCCGATCTCATAAGTCTACTTTTTCCTCATTTTTGCAAAATGTGAAAAGTAGGCTAAAAATGGACTCCAAATGACAAGAAGGTTACCGTCATCATAAGACAATAAAATGTTTATAATATGCATAAAATTACGAAAAACAAAGTTAATTAATCTCCAATTATAAAATACTTTCTCGCAATAAATGAGGTCTGATACTTCTACGAAAACCTGCATCTTCTGCCTATTTTCGCCTATCCCCAAGTTTGTCCGGTGAAATCTACCTCCGCCTTCCGGCGTGCCGAGAGGACTTTTTTTGAACGGTCTTCGGTGTTAACACCAGACATTATCAATTGAGCTACTGTTGCAATGGTTAGCGGTTTGTCATCCCTTCATAAGTTTATCAGAGCGAAGTTAGTTTTCTGGGAATATCACACACAGTGTTAATTTAAGGGCCTTAAAATGTGGTTTTCGGAAACCCTTTATAGACTCCCGAAATTTGTGTCTCACATTGAGAAGCGCACAACATATGCTTTGGTCGTCCTTCCAGGGTAATTTTTATATTTCGCCTATTCTAGCACGTATTTTGAAAAGTATTTCCCTATACCCACGCTTCAAAGAAAAGTACGGTGAAGAGTTTTATAACTGACGACCAAACCGACCCGGCTTCGCCTGGGAACAGTTACGATTGCATTACGTGATAAGCACTTTTTTTTCATGTCAATGAACAGCGACCAATATCCGTTTTACGTCTCGGCATGCTGGGTTAAAATCACTGACTGGACTATTAATTATATTATCATGGAGATGCAGTGCAACAAATTCTTGTCAGACGTTATTTAAGAATGGCGAGGTGCATGAAACACAAATCCCCCTTCCGTCCAATCTTAACTTGACTGTGAATTTTGCGGAACGAAAAGTTCACAGGCGAAATGAATAAAAGCCGAGTTGCACTTCCAGGGAAACTCCAAACACAACCACTCTTCTCTGAAGAAAAAAAAAGTAAAAAAAAAATTATAATAAAAAAAAAATCCACAGCCTGCTTCCAGTCTCCGACCGGGTCAGGAATGGAATTAATGAAGCCCGCATCTAGCGGCGAGGATATGAAGTGTGCCGGCTGCCGAAGCCTGTCGCACTCCTCAGGGGCAATGATTAAATGAATGACACATGAAATGAAATGATAGTGGAGAGTGTTGCTGGAATGAAATTGTGACAGAGAAAACCGGAGTACCCGGAGAAAAACCTGTCTGCCTCCGTTTTGTCCAGCACAGATCTCACATGGAGTGACCGGGATTTGAACCACGGACCCAGCGATGAGAGGCCGGCGTGCTGCCGCCTAAGCCCGGACGCTCAACACGACTCGACAATTTGCTGCTGGTTGTATCTGGGGCAATAAGCTCGTCCGCTAGCTAAGCTGTAACTGGGGTGATAGACTCGCCCCTAGCTAGCTCGTAAACTGTCGCCTCAGTCACTGAATGGAGATTGTTGGAAGACATGTAAACGTAAAACACGTATAGTAGGCGATGTATTAAAGATAGAGATATGCTCTCCCGGGCTTTTTTGTAGAACTTTTCATGCTGAACAATTCTTACACTCATAGTATAGAGATATATTTAACGGTTTGCCCAGAGTAAGCTTAAAAAGCGCGCGGACGCCAGTTTTTTCGACCTTTTCACTGTAATCGTTAGCGCTTGACTTCCTTTGGTCATAAATATATTATTTTCAACAGAAACCTTCCTCGAGATATCCTTTACAGAATGGTGAAAATCGCATCAAAATCCATTCAGTGGTTCTCGAGATTACCCGTGACATCCAAGAATAGGGGACTAAGTTTTATACTAAGTAGAAATTATACGTCAATCAGTATAATTTAATATAATATAATCCCCCTTCCGTCCAATCTTAAATTGACTGTGAATTTTGCGGAACGAAAAGTTCACAGGCGAAATGGGAGTTGCACTTCCAGGGAATGCCGAGGGGAATGAAACTCAAATCCCCTTTCCGTCAATCTTAACTTGACTGTGTTTCACAGGCGAAATGAGGAAAACCCGAGTTGCACTTCCAGGGCAACTCCAAACACAACCACCCTTCTCAGAAGTCTTAACTCAACACGACTCAATGGTTTGCTGCTGTTGCTGCTGGCTGTATACGGGGGCAATAGGGTCTCCCGCTAGCAAGGCTGTAACTGGGATGATAGACTCGCCTTTAGTTAGCTCGTAAACTGTCGCCTCAGTAGTTGAATGGACATGGTGGGAAGAAATTAAAACGTAAAAACACTTAGAGTGGGCGATGTATTGAAGATAGACATATTCTACCCATATGGAAGTGTACAAGGGATCGAATCCGTAATCATATAGTCAGGATATGTAAAAAATCATAGGATCTTAATACAGAACATGGGCTGAGAATTGAGAAAATCTAGGAGGTGACGCATTGAGACCCGTGTAGCTATCTGATTTATAGGAGGCAGCTGTGTATGAGTCAATCAGCATATGTGTGCAAGCGCTAATCAGCCTCGTAATTCAACATCATGCAAGAGGTCATGGAAATTTCCATGTGAGTGGGCAGACAGGGGAATCCATCGAGAGTGATTACTAGACAGTATTTTGGCAATAGTGTCTGTAGGCGGAGCCAGAAATCATAGTGAAGTACCCTATTTTGTGAGAAAAACGCAAAATTATTCGAATCAAAGAACGGTAATATTATTAATTATGGGAATTAGAATTTTAAGAAGTATAAAAATCTTTAATAAGTGAATAGAAAAGGAACGCTGATTCAGCATGTCGTTATAAGAGGAACTAACGAGGCTCGCGGGGAGACGGAAAAAAGGAATTGCCACCCACGCGGAGCAAGAGCACTTATTAATTTTTATAAAATATAAGCTACGATCGATTTTTGGAAATTAAGGTAGTTATGAGGCATTGAGATAATGAGGAATACGGATATATTTTTATACAAGCATACGAGGCTTGGTTTAGAAGTTAGTTTCGAGAAGAAGCACAATGTACTATATTTGGCCAGTTTTGAATAAATAGCAGGACTTTGAGCAAATTTATTCAGTCTACCAACCGAGGGAAGCAGCAGTTACGGCCAACATATCCTGTAAGATAAGTAACCATATTACATAATAGAATTCGTAAGCCTCCGTGGCTTAGGCGGCACCACGCCACGCGGGCATCTCATCGCTGGGTCTATGGTTCAAATCCCGGTCACTCCAAAAAGGGACAAAACGGAGGCAGACAGTTCCTTCTCCGGGTACTCCTGTTTTTCCTGTCAAAAATTCCATTCCAGCAACTCTCTCCACTATCATTTCATTTCATCTGTCATTCATTTAATCATTGCCTCAGAGGAGTGTGACAGGCTTCGGCAGCCGGCACACTTCATAACCTAGCCGCAAGGTTAATTTCATCCCTGACCCGGTCGGTCGACTGGAAGCTGGCTGTGTATTTTCATTTTCATTACATAATGGAATTCAAGTGCATGCTCTGATTTTATTATTATACTAGCAGAAGTACCCGTTTTAGGTAGATTTCATTAGAAAGCCAACTATTGCAATGGGTACCATGTTTCGACTTCCAGAAAATTTCGACATATCTTCGCGTATCACATCCCTCTGACCCCAAAACCACCGTCAGTTCAAAAGTTTATATATAATTTATGTACATATGTATATATATATATATATTGAACCCTTAATATCATTGCCACATATTAATGTTTCATATTTCTGGTCTGTGTGAGAACGAAAGATGACATTTGAAGGAGGCTTGCTAGTATGTTGAAATTTAGAAGCTACCTAGCAAGAAGAAGGGAGCCTGACATCCTGTTCAAACAATGGGCTGGGGTGAATTTGGAATGCAACCCGGACTGAAGAGAGGGACACAACCCGTTAGCTGGAGTTCAAGAACCTTGTTGGCGCGTTGGACAAAATGAGTCACCCCTAAGCGTCTGTTCTTTGTGAGACAAGGGAAAATACGGAGAAGCAGGAGAAAGTGCGAGGGAAACGACTGTGCGTCGACGCCTACGTGGGCGGGGTCCGCATTTTACCGCGAGTTCAGAAACAGCACCCCAACCAATAATAAATGAGGACGCGGGGGCCTTTCGCGCTATTTCGAAGATACGGCATCAGAAGAAATTAAGGAGGGAAATTGATTACGATTAATTGCACGATCAAAATAAAACCCGCATGCCATAGGTGTTCGATTCACATCAAGACAAGCTCCCTGATATGTGTTGTGTGTCTGTAGGACTACTGGTTGAATAATTAGATATTTTATTCAGTTCCGCCCCCACTTTTCGGACTAAAATGTATAAATACTGAGTGTTCACTGAAAAAACATTATTATTTCATTCGTTGACAGATTGTGAAGGCTGACTACGCTCGTTCTACGTTACTATTTTGGGAAGTGACAATGTCCGTTAATATGCAAGTCTCTAGACTTAGCAAGTTTCGAGCCAGTAAAAGAGAGGAACATAAACTTTGATAAAATCATTGCTCTTAGGAGATGAAATTCTACCGCATCTCAAGTGTATAAATTAATGTGTTTTGCGTGTGAAACCTTCGAGATAACTCCCTGCTATAACTGAGGGACAGTCATCGATAATATTGCTATCAGGACTTGTGGATGGATACAGCAATCCACGCTAGCAATCTATTAGGGATATTGTGTGAGGCACTATTTTAAAACGAACTGACATTCTATTTTGAAGCAGCCAGCCAGAAATGGAGACCGTGGTATCAGCAGCTGAAGGAAGAATGGTGCTACTGAAATCGAACACGGGAATGATTGGGTGCTAAGCGCACACGGTTGGGGTCATGCCCACGAAACGTCAACGATGGAGGTGACTGAAAAGGATGAGTACAGAATGATTTGTTTCATTATGTAGCCTAGTTTTGATAATCGGGAAATCCTTGTATGTTGTGTAGTTGTGATGTTTTCTTTTGTGTGATTAGAGTGTTTTTGTTGACCGACCACTATTTTATTTGTGAAGAGCATCGTGGTTATTCTTTTGTGTTTTATTAACATTTGTGCGGGGCAGTCGATTAAATTGTACTCGTGTGCACTGAGTGTGTTTTTTTTAATGACAGATACAGCAAATGAACGGACTGTATCGCTGATGATAAGTGAAGCTTTGGTTAGGTAACGTAATTACAGTGTAGGGGGAAATATGATATTTTGTGGGAGAAACTTCGGATTACACAGGCTGTAAATTGTATGCGATATTGCATATTTTCTTAGCGAGAAGCATTCAGCTTCTCTGGTAATCATTCTTTTGTATTTGAGCACGTAGTTGATGTTGCTCACGTCCGTAGGTGTAACCTATATTTTAACCCTACACGTGATCCCTGGGTGGTGCTAAACGAGCAACAATATTAGGTGAACTATACATATAATGCCAAGAATGCAATGTAAAAATGGTTCTTTTCAGAACCACCAAACTAGAGATATTGGACACTCAATACGCATTATGCAACTCAATATTGAAGGCCTAAGTTCAGCCAAATGTGTTTAACTACATAAACAACTACAGGATCTTGATATTGACATCGTTAATATCCAAGAGACGCATACCAAAGATGAGCAGGACTTCCATAGAAGAGGACATCTTCCAAGTTATACCCTAGTAAATGCCATCCACCACCCACAGTATGGTATAGCCACTTATGCCAAGTCCAGCTTGACTGCAGTCCAAGTTCTTGGGTCCACAGTCATAGACAATACCTTCCTATTAGTCATTGAGATTAACGGCCTAAAAATTGTCAATGTGTACAAGCCTCCATGCATAAACTGGACTCCAGCTGTACTGCCTACTTTTGACCATCCATGTATCTATACTGGTGACTTTAACAGCCACCACACATCATGGGGTTATGATACAGTAGATGATAATGGAGAGACATTACTTTTATGGGCAGAAATATCCAATTTGCATCTGGTGTTTGATGTAAAGGACAAAGGTACTTTCCATTCCGCACGCTGGAATAGGGACTACAACCCAGATCTAGTATTTGTTTCTATGGATCAACTATCGCAACCCTTATATACCTCACGAAATGTTCAGTCTAACTTTCCAAACAGCCAACACCGTCCTGTAATTGTAGAGGTAGGGCTAAAAATCCCTCTTGTGAATTAGATGCCCTTACCCAGATGGAATTTCCAACGCGCTAATTGGGACGCATTCTCAAAGGAACTTGATAAAAACTTAACTGAGAAGAACTTACAATCAACAGCAACCAGCTATGGCGAATTTGTTGAACTCGTTATTAAGGCTGCAAAAGCAAACATTCCTAGGTATTATAGGAAGGAATATGTGCCTGGATGGAATAAGGACAGTGAGGACTTGTATAAAGAATATCAAAGTACTGGAGATCAATCATTAGGCACTCAGCTACTACTGTCCCTCAATAAAAGCAGGAGAGAGAAGTGGGAAGCAACTGTTACAGAAATGAATTTTGTAAAGTCGAGCAGAAAAGCTTGGAGAATACTTCACGGACTGACTGGTAAGAAAAACTCCAGAAAGACATACGGTCCTGACACCATTGCTAATAGAATGGTAGATCTTACAAGGGCAAAGCGAGACATGTGTCACACCAAAATGGTGAAACGTAACCTCACTCTCCTCAAAAAGAACGCCCAGAGAAATAATCAACTATCCAGGGCGTTTTCTGTTGAAGAAGTTGTAGCAGCTTTCAAGCAGTTGAAGACCAACAAGGCAGCTGGTCCTGATAACATCTATAATGAATTCATCTTACACATGGGTCCACTCAGTATAAACTGGATTACTTCTGTTTTCACATATATCCTTGAAAAGAATCACCTACCCAAACAGTTTAAACTATCCAAAGTTATAGCTATTCTGAAACCAGGTAAATCTGAACACAATCCTGAAAGCTATCGTCCCATTGCCCTGCTTAGCGCCATGTTTAAACTTCTGGAACGTGTCCTTCTGAACAGGATAGCACCGTACATTGAAGATGTCATACCACCTGAACAAGCTGGCTTCCGAAACGGTCGTAGTTGCACAGATCAAGTTCTTGCCCTTACAACACATATTGAAGCAGGTTTCCAAAACCATCCAAAATCCACAGCTGTCTTCATTGATCTCACGGCAGCCTATGATACTGTCTGGAGACAAGGGTTACTTTTCAAACTGTTTCAAGTTATTCCATCTTTTGAAATTGTGAATTTGTTATCAAACATTCTCAGTGAAAGACAGTTTGAGGTGTTCTTGGGTGACTCTAAAAGTCACAAGAGGAAGCTGAATAATGGACTCCCACAAGGATCTGTTTTGGCCCCTATCCTTTTCAACCTGTATATTCATGACTTGCCAAATACTACGGCAAGAAAGTTCATTTATGCTGACGATATTGCGCTTGTAACGCAGAGCAGAAATTTTGAAGATGCAGAAAACACCCTTACTGAAGACCTTAAGAGAATGTCAGCATTCCTTCAGTCCTGGAGATTGATTCCGAGCCTGAATAAAACAGAAGTATCTTGCTTCCACCTTGCACATCGGTTTTCTAATTACAAACCAAATATTTTGCTTGACGGACAACAACTTAGATACAATCCCTTTCCTACTTATCTTGGAGTGACTTTGGATAGAACCCTGACCTACAAAGAGCATCTCACCAAGCTCTCCCATAAAATTGCTGCAAGAAACAACATCCTACATAAACTTAGTGGTACTTCCTGGGGAGCCTCTGCCGACTGCTTACGCCTAACTGGCATTAGCCTTGTCTATTCAACAGCAGAATACTGTGCACCCGTGTGGTTGGAAAGTGCACATGTGCATAAAGTAGACTCAAGATTAAATGACACAATGCGATGTATCACTGGTACTATTAAGTCAACGCTTTGCCATTGGCTGCCTGTGCTGAGCCATATTCCTCCATCACATCTAAGAAGGAAACAAGCATTGTTGAGAGAGGCTAAGAAGATCAGGGCTTCACCTACTTTACCACTACACCATGAATTTTGCCATCCCTCACAACAGCGACTACGGTCTAGGAGGCCAACATGTGTTACTGCAGAAATACTGTATGTGGATGGGTTTAATTTAAACCAAAGTTGGAGAAACAAGTGGTCAACAAAAACAGCGGGGACAAGTGCCCATTCTCTTGATCCTACAAAGGTACTGAAAGGTTCTGACTTCCCAAGGAAACTGTGGTGCCGTCTTAACAGATTCAGAACCGGCCATGGCTGCTGTAAATTCTTTCAACACAGATGGGGCTGGATCAATTCAGCAATGTGCGACTGTGATCAAGAGGAGCAGACAATGGATCATCTGCTCCGACGCTGCCCTCTGTTCTAGTTCCCTGGGAACCCTGCTGAACTCTTTCATGTCACTCCGAATGTCATAACTTGGTTGCAGAATGTGGATAATGTTGTATAATGTAAATTTTGTATATAATTCACCATACGATTAAATAAATAACGTAGTAACTTGTTGTGTGTTGGAGCACTATATATATTTTTTAGGTTTATCTGTGATCTGGAGCAAATTGAGGGTGATGGTGTGTTGTACCAAGGCATGGGTCTATTATTGTTATTATTATCCTGCACGGGGTCTGGCCGAGGTCAGTTACCTGTCAGCTGCATGGCGTCGAAGACAGGACTCATCAGGATGATGTCACTGTTAGGTATTCTACAGGTCCCAAATTGCATGGTGCAGTTTTGAGGACAGATCTACGAGTTGATATGTGTTTTATTCCAGAGTGTGATTGTTAATTTTTTTCTTCGGATCTCTAGCATGTGGCTGAGAGACAATTTGAGACCTGCCTGGTGTTGACACAATGACGAGAGCTGGATATTCCAGACTGCAAAGGCTCAGATCTCAGATAAGGACAGAGGGGCCATTAGGGCCGAGGTGCGTACTCCCGTGATAACGATCAGTTAAAAGCCTGGATAATTGGAAGCGAATTAGATTAATTTTGGTGCAAGTTCTTCACATGAGAAATGCAGTTCATGATTATGCTGATTTGTATTTTGTTGCCTCGTTGGCTACTGTCTCGTAATTATTGTAAATATTTTTATCGCATTTTTTGATGCGCCTCTGTAACTTTGGTGTGTTCGGTAAACGATCGGTTTATCCATGAGTTAGTTACGGATTGGTGTATTCTTGGAATACACGGTAAGAGAGAATATAAATTTTAATGCTCTTTTTTTTGTTCATTTCTTCCTTTTTTATCAAACACCAACAGTGATCTTCTATTTTCTCTTTGTTGGTCATGTCTCTTATGTTCTTTGTGAGTCTGTTCTAGATATATATCTTCCATGACCCACCTAGCGTCATCTAGCAGCGAATCTCAGAAGCTCCTCAATTCTTCCTGGTGCAAGAGGACTTCCTTATCCATCTGGCCACCAGTTCTCGTTGCCATCGCCAGCTATTATCTCCGTGATCAAGAGAACTTCGTCTACTCTTTCACCCACCAGGCTGTGCTAGTATCGCCTGCTATCAATTCTTTGAAGACCATTTCCTCAAGAGAATTTAAGTTTACAATATTGGTCATGCTTATATGTATTCCTTTTGCCTCCTACCCCCACTCTTTTCCCTTCCTTGGACCCTCCGCGCTTCGCTGAGTGGGTCTCACTTGTAAGTCGGCAGTTGACTTGGTCAGTCAAGGCTCAACCAGAGCCAGTCTCCTCAAACCAAGAGGCACTCTCTACATTCTACGCCATGTTGGCACATTAGGTATCCGTCAAAGGGAACTTCATCCTCGCCATGCAACAAAGATAAGTACAGACTTAAGGTTTTAACCTCATCTTCATCGGTTTTAATTCTACATACTTCAATGATCATTTTATAGGCAGTGTGAGATAACTTATTTGGGGCAAAAATCATCCTTCGCGGGATTTGCTATGTTGGGCTTTTGTCTGTCTAAGCCGGCCTTAATAAAAAGTAGCTTTTCTTAAGCTATTTAAATGAGAAATCTTCTCACCACGTGGGATATTATCTAATACCCGCTGTCTATAAAATACCAAGCTAGTTCCTCCGCTGGATTAACTTTGGCTCCATTCTTCTATTAGGATCGTTCTGGAACCTTCCAGATCCTGTACTTTATCTACAAGTCTTGCCGTCATGTATTTTTCACTCACTTGTGAGAATACTATTGAAAATTGAAGAATCTTCCTTCTGAATTAAAGCTCAATAGCTAATTTTCTTCCACCGTTGGAATGTTCTATGGCGCATTTCATTGTAATACACAACTTTCTCAAGCAATAGACTTTCGCCTATCTAGTGCTACCAGTCCTTTTTCATCATTGCAATAACTTTCTTTGCCATAAACTTTCGTGTTACTACAGTGAACTTTTCATCCATTTAACAGACTATAGTGATAACTAGTGCTTGTTCAACTTTTCTACCGCGTCGCGATCGCCCGTTTACCTTAAATAAGGCCATGAACATTGATCCTAAATCCCAATTGATCTTTCCTAAACCTTCTACTAACAAACCATATTAATAAAATTGTTACTCTAGATCATTTTCAATGAGGTGTCACTCTAACGAAGTGCCCTTCCATCTTGCTTGTTTATCATCAATTAATTTCTGCATAACCACGTGTTTTATACACGGTTCAAGCTTACATTGTTTCTCCCTTATAATCAGGGAAAACAATTCTTTCAACTCATGAGTGAGTTATTTCTAGGTCTAACGACAGGGAAACTGCCCCATTTGTCTCGTGATTCCTACTTGAACATAGGAAGTCTAGAACCTTCCTTTTGACTTTCTCTTCAGGTTTCACAGTAAGTGACCTGCTCTATTTTGCATAGCTATCATAAAAGTAATTCTGCATAAATATAAGAAGTTATAGGAACTTCTCTTTCATTCTACCTGTTCTCTTTCTTTGTTATTTTGAAGTTGTAACTTTTTCTAAGATAGGTACGCAGAGATTTCTTATAGTACACACCTTGTACTCTATTTATTGTTAAACTTTAATCACCTTAATTGTCTTTAAATTTTGAATTTTTATCTTCGCTATTTTAAATCCTTGCTAGGATTTTATAAAGGTTTGAAACCTAATAAATTGTTAATTGCCTGGCGCAAACGTTTAATGTTTTCTGAGGTCTGCGACCCCAAAGTTGTTAACCAAATTGAAAATATATATTTGTTAAAGTTATCAACTTCTTTTGCCTTGTTAAATAAATTAAATATTTGTTTTTGGATTTATCATTTCTCTAATACAACGATTAGGCAAGATCCTGGCTTTCCTAACTCTTCCTAGGTTTATGCCCTCGTTAATACGCATTAAATCTGTTACTATTTGTCTTGTCAGACCATCACCCTCCCCCATAGTAGGCATATGCATGCTTGAGAGGGAATACGCTAAAGCCCTTCTCTGGCAAACCGCCCAAGTCCTAGCTGCGTTTCCCGTTAGCTTCGACCAGGTCCTTACCCACTTTAGGTATCAGAGAGCGGATTTGCGGTGGCAACCGCCTCTGAGTGCATTTAAAGTTAAATTCATAACTTTTGTGGGACTCTCCTCCTATTTTTCTATCCTTTTTCTCCAGTCCGAAACCCACCTCCTTTTCTTTATCATCTTCCCTTGGTGGTTAGGTTATTCCTCAGCTAATAATCTACCCACGGATGACCACGATTGTATTTTCACCCTGTTTCTGTAAGACCTTTTTAGGCAGCTTGATTTTGTGTGCTTTTGGCACTGATATAAATACTTCTCGCGGAAGTAATGTGTACTTTTAGTAAAGGGTAGTGTGGTCGATTATCATGTCATTTTGTGTTAGCCATTAAGTGTGGTTCCCGATGCCAAGGCGTGGTGAAAAATGTTCATGGATATGCGTCCTGCAATCTGGTTCTATGGAAGCATATCTCATGAAAATATGTACTCATTCTAACCGTAGTCTTGCCAGTAAAAACCGTCAAACACAATTCACGCAACAATAAGAGGAGTAAGGACGAGGTCAATGATTTGGTTTACTTGCTGCTGTAATGTTGATTCAGAGTAACTTATTATTTGATTGTTTGATGTTGAGTTGATAAATATGGGCGCCATTTGGGATTTTGTGTCATTGTTGTGTCATTCTTATCGGGATATTAAAATATTTGTTTTGTTTGAAGTTGAGTCATCTTTTGCTAATTATATTCTCCTTATGTCACCTTGAAATTATGAAAGCAAAGTACAAAATATCCAACTTCACGACGATGACTGTACACCCCCGAATAAAGTCTCGTGTACGCTTCCTCAATGGGACATAGGAAGAATGGCGCAAACCAACGATGGGGCTATTTCGTGTTAGGTTTGTTGGCATTTGTGAGAAACGTGGTATTAGAAATTTGGTATACAAGTTTTGCCACTGTTTCAGGTTTTGTTAAATTCAGTTGATAGGCGAAGTTTTTTCCGCCAGATGTGAGAAATAAAGTAGAATCTTGGAGTTTGTCAGTAAATATTAAATACGGGACGCATTACTTGATTTGATATTGATGATTTTGAGATAATGTGAGCATCCGGGCGTCCAACTATAGATTAATTAGAAATGTGTAGTGATGACGAACTCAAAAATGTAGTAGGAGGGTGTTAACCCTGGAAAGATTAATTATATTTGATAATTAAGTCTTGGTGGTAACGTAAAGCCAATTAAATTAGGGAAAATTTTAATAACCGATCTTAAGGGTTGACACTAAGTAAATTAAGTAAAGATATACTCAAGGATGATTGCATTGCGGGAGGTTAAAATGAAGTAAATGAATTGAGTATGATTAAAATATTTAAATGCATTGCTGTGTGTGTGCGTGACGGAAGTTGATGTTTCTATGTGCATGGCCCCTATATTCTCAAGTGAATTTATTTGTTGTCATGGCGACAGTCGATGAAATCAGGCAGATTGTGGAGCTTGCCACGGCAAGGAACATTGAAAATTTATAGAAAATGAGAGTTGAACTGAAAGAACAGAGTAGGGTACAAGTTGAGGAAATAAACAATCGTATGTCACAGCAATCCGCGGAAATAAACAATCGTATTTCACAACAGTCCGAGGAAATAAATAAGCGTATCGCGGAACAGTCGGTTATCCAAAGCGAGAAATACCAGGAGCAATTTAGTCAGCTATCGGATAAGATGAAACAAAATACTCAGGAGAAGATGGACCAGTTAGCCAGTGAAGCAAGCAAAAACGACAAACAACTAGGTCGTATGAAAGAGATGGAGGAGAGCTTCGACAGAAAACTTGGAATTCTTGATGAGACCGTAAACGCTAAGCTGAAACAAATTGAACAGGCATGTAGCTATAATTCGGATGAAATGAAAGAAGCGCACGAAAAATTTAAAGAACGGTTTGATAAGGTGGAAGCGAACACTCAGGGTATGCAGCAACAAATCGAAGCAGTAGACAATAACTTTCTAGGCATAGTTAAAGAGATGGAGCGGGTCGAAATGAAAGCGACGGAGCGTTTGAATGGGATAGAGAAAGAGCAAGGCGAATTAAAGGCGTCCTTTGATGCAAATAATAGTCAAATGGAAATACGGCTAGATAGGATGGAAATAAATCAGGAGGAAAACGCAGAGAAACTTGAGGCGAAATTCGAAGGATTGAAGATTAAAATACGCAAAGATTTGAGGCAAGAAAGGGAAAATAGTAAAGAAGAACGCCTATCCATAATAAAGAAATTAGGAGATAATCTCGCCAGGTTGCAACTATTAGAAAAAAATGTGCATTCGAAACTGCAGGAACAGGATGATAAATTGGTTAAAGCAGAACTCAAGTCTCAAGAGCTGGACACGTTGTTGACATCCGTGAAAGACAGAGAGGGCTTGGAGAACAATAATAGCTTGGAGAACGTAAATAGCTTGGGGGCGAGTAATGGAACGGAAAGAGGGCTGAGTAATGAGCAGAGCCCACTGACCGGTTGCAACACAAGAGTATTTGAGAAGTTTAGAGGCCAGACGTCGACCCCAGAGCAAACCGCATTACCCACACAAATTATACAAGTGATCAGGGGCAATGAGTACAGACCAAATCGATACACACATGGAACAGGGACCACGCCTAAACAATTCTTGCGGGAACTAGACGATTTCTTTACAGATCAGGGGGTACCGGAAAGTAAGAAATTACGAATGGTAGAGAAGTTTTTGAATGGGAGCAGCTTAATTTGGTATCAGAGCTTCAAATATACATTTGGGAGCATGCAGGACTTTAAGGATGCATTCTTAAAAAAATATTGGTCCTCGGCCCTGAAACAAAGTCTAAGAATGGGCTTGTACGCTCGCAAGTATCATTCTACCCACCCAACGAGATTTGCCGATTTCTTTACCCAACAGCTATTAAAACCGAAAGATTTAGATGACCCACCGTCCGAAAAAGACTTGGTAATGACAATAGGAAAACAGCTTCCCATGAACGTGCAGCAGTTCCTGGTAACGGCAAATATAACTACAGCAGTCGGAGCGGAAGAGATGCTCAGGAACCTAGATGAGACAAGCCTACAGCTACCGCCTCGGGGCGCGAGACACAGCGAGCAAGTAAACACTGCAGAGGTTGTGAGTGAGAGCGCTAATAATAACACCAGCACGAGGTCACAAGCAACAAATACTGGAACAGATCAGCGCCGGCAAGAAAATAATAACGGACAGTACGGGAGGTACGAAAACAGAGGAAATTACAGGAACAACAGAAATAATTACAGACCGTACCAAAGAGGATATCAGGAAGGCGGAAATGATAGAAGGCAGGAATTTCCGTACCGAAGGAACGGTGACACGAGAAATGACCGTCAGTGGCGTAACGACAGACAGCAGACAAGGGGGTACTAAAGAGGGCACCACAACAACTGGAACGAGAGATATCACGAATCACAGAGGTACCTGCAGGAGTTACATGTTACGGAGAATGATGAACCAGATAGATGGGAAAGAGCCATGAAAAACCACCAGAACGCGGACACATTCGAGGATCAGGGAGCTGAAAATTTAGAAAGGCAGCAGGAAACACGCAACCAGGGAGCGATACCGAGGAACTCTCGGGATAAAAAAACAATAATTTTAGTTAAAGGAGATAGCCTGGCAAAACAACATGGGGCTGATGACCGTGATGGTAGAATTGTTGCACACATGGCAGAGTGGGTTGCAAGACCGGAAGATTGCCTGGAGGAGGTTACTAAGCCACAGACAAATAACATCAAGAAACTACCAGTAATTTATGCACGGATTGGGGGATTGTATGTAAGATGCCTTTTAGATACCGGGGCGCAAGTGAGTCTTATATCAGAGACATTGTTGAAGGAACTGGCACGTAATCAACATGTACCATTGATTCCTGTACCACAGTTGAAAGTAAGGGGCGTAATACCCGAGCGATCTATAGTATGCAAGCACGAAGCGTACATAGAACTGGATATTTTAGGCCACACCTTCGCACAGACTTGCATTGTTATGGCAAGAATGAATCTTAATGTCATATTAGGGGCAAACTTTATTTATGATTACCAAGCAATTATTGACCTGCACAACAATATTGTAAGCTTTTGGCAGATTGAAGGAATAAGGGAAGTTGCCTTACACATGGACGACGGACCTAATGATCAGGAAGTAGACACCTGGATGCTGGAAACAATTAACGAGGAAACCATTGAGGAACTATGTGAAGAAGCGGAGGACGAGTGTGACATCGCTGTCGTGGAACTTGAAGAGCAGGACTACTCACATGAAATATGGACCTTATTAGCGAATGAATAAAAGGACGGATCCGAATTTGAATGTCTACTACAGGAGCGGCTTCGAGAAGTAAATTTGAAGGAAGCAGATAAGAAGAAATTTGAGAATATTTTACGCAAGCACAAAGAAGTTCCACAGGGAATTGGTCTTAGTAAAAAAGCTCCTGATATCTGATCCAGCAAGCAAAGTACTGGCCAAGTTCAACCAGCGATATATTGGACCGTTCCGCATTGTTAGAAATCCAGGCAACAATTCATACAGGATTCAGAGAATCAGCACGGGAACGATGTCAGTCTTTAACATTGAAAACCTTAAGGTGTATCTAAGGACGGAGCCGTTTGAGTACGAAGAAGACGTCGTTGAGACAAATGTGGTACATTACCAATAAACCTCAACATACAGCATGGGGAGATTGGAGCAAGCAGCTGGAGGAAGAAACGAGAAATGGTTTGTTTACAAACAGTGCAGTCAGCCGAGGTCAGACTCGCTTAGAGAGAGAGCGGAGATGAATGGGAACAAGGCAGGTCACGAGCAGACAGCAGGCGGTGTCGAAGTGAGTCAGAAATGGGGAAACTCATTAGTAATGAGAGGACACCACACAGCCAGAATGAAATTTGAAATTTTGAGTACTAGACCGTATGAAGGCACATAAAAAAATCGAATCCATGTTTCGATTCGATTTTTCCTAAGAAAAGGACGAATGAACCCTTAATATGATTGCCAAATATTAATGTTTCATATTTCTGGTCTGTGTGAGGACGAAAGATGATATTTGAAGGAGGCTTGCTAGTATGTTGAAATTTAGAAGCTACCTGGCAAGAAGAAGGGAGCCTGACATCCTGTTCAAACAATGGGCTGGGGTGAATTTGGAATGCAACCCGGACTGAAGAAAGGGACACAACCCGTTAGCTGGAGTTCAAGAACCTTGTTGGCGCGTTGGACAAAATGAGTCACCCCTAAGCGCCTGTTCTTTGTGAGACAAGGGAAAATACGGAGAAGCAGGAGAAAGTGCGAGGGAAACGACTGTGCGTCGACGCCTACGTGGGCGGGGTCCGCATTTTACCGCGAGTTCAGAAACAGCACCCCAACCAAAAAGAAATGAGGACGCGGGGGCCTTTCGCGCTATTTCGAAGATACGGCATCAGAAGAAATTAAGGAGGGAAATTGATTACGATTAATTGCATGATCAAAATAAAACCCGCATGCCATAGGTGTTCGATTCACATCAAGACAAGCTCCCTGATATGTGTTGTGTGTCTGTAGGACTACTGGTTGAATAATTAGATATTTTATTCAGTCCCGCCCCCACTTTTCGGACTAAAATGTATAAATACTGAGTGGAGTGTTCACTGAAAAACATTATTATTTCATTCGTTGACAGATTGTGAAGGCTGACTACGCTCGTTCTACGTTACTATGTTGGGAAGTGACAATGTCTGTTAATATGCAAGTCTCTAGACTTAGCAAGTTTCGAGCCAGTAAAAGACAGGAACTTAAACTTTGATAAAATCATTGCTCTTAGAAGATGAAATTCTACCGCATCTCAAGTGTATAAATTAATGTGTTTTGCATGTGAAACGTTCGAGATAACTCCTTGCTATAAGTGAGGGACAGTCATCGATAATATTGCTATCAGGACTTGAGGATGGATACTGCAATCCACGCTAGCAATCTATTAGGGATATTGTGTGAGGCACTATTTTAAAACGAACTGACATTCTATTTTGAAGCAGCCAGCCAGAAATGGAGACCGTGGTATCAGCAGCTGAAGGAAGAATGGTGCTACTGAAATCGAACACGGGAATGATTGGGTGCTAAGCGCACACGGTTGGGGTCATGCCCAGGGAACGTCAACGATGGAGGTGACTGAAAAGGATGAGTACAGAATGATTTATTTCATTATGTAGCCTAGTTTTGATAATCGGGAAATCCTTGTATATTGTGTAGTTGTGATGTTTTCTTTTGTGTGATTAGAGTGTTTTTGTTGACCGACCACTATTTTATTTGTGAAGAGAATCGTGGTTATTCTTTTGTGTTTCATTAAAATTTGTGCGGGACAGTCGATTAAATTGTACTCGTGTGCACTGAGTGTGTTTTTTATGACAGATACAGCAAATGAACGGGCTGTATCGCTGATGATAAGTGAAGCTTTGGTTAGGTAACGTAATTACAGTGTAGGGGGAAATATGATATTTTGCGGGAGAAACTTCGGATTACACAGGCTGTAAATTGTAGGCGATATTGCATATTTTCTTAGCGAGAAGCATTCAGCTTCTCTGGTAATCATTCTTTTGTATTTGAGCACTTAGTAACTTGTTGTGTGTTGGAGCACTATATATTTTTTGAGGTTTACCTGTGATCTGGAGCAAATTGAGGGTGATGGTGTGTTGTACCAAGGCATGGGTCTATTATTATTATTATTATTATTATCCTGCGCGGGGTCTGGCCGAGGTCAGTTACCTGTCAGCTGCATGGCGTCGAAGACAGGACTCATCAGGATGATGTCACTGTTAGGTATTCTACAGGTCCCTAATTGCATGGTGCAGTTTTGAGGACAGATCTACGAGTTGATATGTGTTTTATTCCAGAGTGTGATTGTTAATTTTTTCATCGGATCTCAAGCATGTGGCTGAGAGACAATTTGAGACCTGCCTGGTGTTGACACAATGACGAGAGCTGGATATTCCAGACTGCAAAGGCTCAGATCTCAGATAAGGACAGAGGGGCCATTAGGGCCGAGGTGCGTACTCCCGTGATAACGATCAGTTAAAAGCCTGGATAATTGGAAGCGAATTAGATTAATTTTGGTGCAAGTTCTTCACATGAGAAATGCAGTTCATGATTATGCTGATTTGTATTTTGTTGCCTCGTTGGCTACTGTCTCGTAATTATTGTAAATATTTTTATCGCATTTTTTGATACGCCTCTGTAACTTTGGTGTGTTCGGGAAACGATCGGTTTATCCATGAGTTAGTTACGGATGACCACGATTGTATTTTCACCCTGTTTCTGTAAGAACTTTTTAGGCAGCTTGATTTTGTGTGTTTTTGGCACTGATATAAATACTTCTCGCGGAAGTAATGTGTACTTTAAGTAAAGGGTAGTGTGGTCGATTGTCATGTCATTTTGTGTTAGCCATTAAGTGTGGATCCCGATGCCAAGGCGTGGTGAAAAATGTTCATGGATATGCGTCCTGCGATCTGGTTCTATGGAAGCATATCTCATGAAAATATGTACTCATTCTAACCGTAGTCTTGCCAGTAAAAACCGTCAAACACAATTCACGCAACAATAAGAGGAGTAAGGATGAGGTCCATGATTTGGTTTATTTACTGCTGTAATGTTGATTCAGAGTAACTTATTATTTGATTGTTTGATGTTGAGTTGATAAATATGGGTGTCATTTGGGATTTTGTGTCATTGTTGTGTCATTCTTATCGGGATATTAAAATATTTGTTTTGTTTGAAGTTGAGTCATCTCTTGCTAATTATATTCTCCTTAAGTCACCTTGAAATTATGGAAGCAAAGTACAAAGTATCCAACTTCACGACGATGAACTGTACACCCCCGAATAACGTCTCGTGTACGCTTCCTCAAGGGGACAATATATATATGTAGGCCTATATCAGTTTCTTTTGGACACGATAACTGCCCTTATTTTGCACCAATCACTTTGAATTTTTTACCGAATATGTATACCTATAAAATCTCGGTCAAGTTCGTTACTGGGCTAAATCGCTCGTAGGGGGTGAAAATGGGGAGCTGTTTTTTTCGAAAAAGTGAAATATTGCTATAACTCTCTTAATATGTGAAATATCGAATCCGTTCCAAGTTCATACTATGTGTCGGATAAAGACCAAAAATTTATGTTAGAAGAGTTTTTTTATAGCACCAACCATTGACCAAAGGGGTGGGAAAAGTGTTTTTTTCGGGAAACATTAATCACATCTCTCTTAATAGGCACAATATCAAAACCGTACAAAATGGACAAAATTCCCCTAATAATTACCTAAAACTTTTGTCTGAAAGATTTTTTGATATGACCCATCATTATGCCAAGGGATGAGAAAAATGATTTCGAAATTATAACAAAATGCCAAGAGCTATCAGTGGTTGCCATGGCAGCACTACTAAATTGATGAGAGATGAGCCATCAGACGTCGCCATGACAACGCTCTTGCACGAGATCAGATTCAGATTTCCATCTGACAAAGTGTGAAGCGTCTTTGGTGACGTAACTGGTAGCATGCTGAATTTCTATGCCCAAGGTCGCAGGTTCAAAGCCGGCCAAAGTCGTCGGATTTTCTAAGAGCACTAAAAATCCCTCAGTATGCTTTCCATTGGAGGGGAAGTTCCAACGTTCGTTGCGAGTTGCTGGTTGCGGTGGTATCTAGTAGCCAAGTTCACAGCTAGGTGTCGTTGACGGTAGTATCTGGTAGCAACATTAGGAACTACTGCTTGAAATTGACCGTCTGCAGTCCTTACCTGAATTACAGACTAATACAGCCATCACAATTCACACCGTTTATCAGACAGATTCTACACTCACCCAAAGTACACGGGGTTACATGACCACGTTGTCGCAGCCCCTAAACTGAGGAACCAACTAAAATCTCTGCGGGAGATATAATCCTTCTACGAAAACCTGCATATTCTGCCTATTTTCGCCTATCCTCAAGTTTGTCCGGTGAAATCTACCTCCGCCTTACGGCGTGCCGAGAGGACTTTTTTTGAACGGTCTTTGGTGTTAACACCAGACATTATCAATTGAGCTACTGTTGCAATGGTTATCGGTTTGTCATCCCTTCATAAGTTTATCAGAGCGAAGTTAGTTTTCTGGGAATATCACACACAGTGTTAATTTAAGGACCTTAAAATGTGGTTTTCGGAAACCCTTTATAGACTTACGAAATTTGTGTCTTACATTGAGAAGCGCACAACATATGCTTTGGTCGTCCTTCCAGGGTAATTTTTATATTTCGCCTATTCTAGCACGTATTTTGAAAAGTATTTCCCTATACCCACGCTTCTAAGAAAAGTACGGTGAAGAGTTTTATAACTGACGAGCAACCCGACCCGGCTTCGCCCGGGAACAGTTACGATTGCATTACGTGATAAGCACTTTTTTTCATGTCAATGAACAGCGACCAATATCCGTTTAACGTCTCGGCATGCTGGGTTAAAATCACTGACTGGACTATTAATTATATTATCATGGAGATGCAGTGCAACAAATTCTTGTCAGACGTTATTTAAGAATGGCGAGGTGCATGAAACACAAATCCCCCTTCCGTCCCATCTTAACTTGACTGTGAATTTTGCGGAACGAAAAGTTCACAGGCGAAATGAATAAAAGCCGAGTTGCACTTCCAGGGAAACTCCAAACACAACCACTCTTCTCTGAAGAAAAAAAAAGTAAAAAAAAAATTATAATAAAAAAAAAATCCACAGCCTGCTTCCAGTCTCCGACCGGGTCAGGAATGGAATTAATGAAGCCCGCATCTAGCGGCGAGGATATGAAGTGTGTCGGCTGCCGAAGCCTGTCGCACTCCTCAGGGGCAATGATTAAATGAATGACACATGAAATGAAATGATAGTGGAGAGTGTTGCTGGAATGAAATTGTGACAGAGAAAACCGGAGTACCCGGAGAAAAACCTGTCTGCCTCCGTTTTGTCCAGCACAGATCTCACATGGAGTGACCGGGATTTGAACCACGGACCCAGCGGTGAGAGGCCGGCGTGCTGCCGCCTAAGCCCGGACGCTCAACACGACTCGACAATTTGCTGCTGGTTGTATCTGGGGCAATAAGCTCGTCCACTAGCTAAGCTGTAACTGGGGTGATAGACTCGCCCCTAGCTAGCTCGTAAACTGTCGCCTCAGTCACTGAATGGAGATTGTTGGAAGACATGTAAACGTAAAACACGTATAGTAGGCGATGTATTAAAGATAGAGATATGCTCTCCCGGGCTTTTTTGTAGAACTTTTCATGCTGAACAATTCTTACACTCATAGTATAGAGATATATTTAACGGTTTGCCCAGAGTAAGCTTAAAAAGCGCACGGACGCCATTTTTTCGACCTTTTCACTGAAATCGTTAGTGCTTGACTTCCTTTGGTCATAAATATATTATTTTCTACAGAAACCTTCCTCGAGATATCCTTTACAGAATGGTGAAAATCGCATCAAAATCCATTCAGTGGTTCTCGAGATTACCCGTGACATCCAAGAATCGGGGACTTTGTTTTATACTAAGTAGAGATTATACGTCAATCAGTATAATTTAATATAATATAATCCCCCTTCCGTCCAATCTTAAATTGGCTGTGAATTTTGCGGAACGAAAAGATCACAGGCGAAATGAGATTTGCACTTCCAGGGAATGCCGAGGGGAATGAAACTCAAATCCCCTTTCCGTCAATCTTAACTTGACTGTGTTTCACAGGCGAAATTAAGAAAACCCGAGTTGCATTTCCAGGGCAACTCCAAACACAACCACCCTTCTCAGCAGTCTTAACTCAACACGACTCAATGGTTTGCTGCTGTTGCTGCTGGCTGTATCTGGGGGCAATAGGGTCTCCCGCTAGCAAGGCTGTAACTGGGATGATAGACTCGCTTTTAGTTAGCTCGTAAACTGTCGCCTCGGTAGTTGAATGGACATGGTTGGAAGAAATTAAAACGTAAAAACACTTAGAGTGGGCGATGTATTGAAGATAGACATATTCTACCCATATGGAAGTGTACAAGGGATCGAATCCGTAATCATATAGTCAGGATATGTAAAAAAATCATAGGATCTTAATACAGAACTTGGTGTGAGAATTGAGAAAATCTAGGAGGTGACGCATTGAGACCCGTCTAGCTATCTGATTTTTAGGAGGCAGCTGTGTATGAGTCAGTAGGCATATGTGTGCAAGCGCTAATCAGCCTCGTGATTCAACATCACGCAAGAGGTCATGGATATTTCCATGCGAGTGGGCAGACAGGGGAATCCCTCGAGAGGATTACTAGACAGTATTTTGGCAACAGTGTCTGTAGGCGGAGCCAGAAATCAAGGTGAAATACCCCATTTTGTGAGAAAAACGCAAAATTATTCGAATCAAAGAACGGTAATATTAATAATTTTGGGAATTAGAATTTTAAGAAGTATAAAAATCTTTAATAAGTGAATAGAAAAGGAACGCTGATTCAGCATGACGTTATAAGTGGAACTAACGAGGCTCGCGGGGAGATGGAAAAAAGGAATTGCCACCCACGCGGAGCAAGAGCACTTATTAATTTTTATAAAATGTAAGCTACAATCGATTTTTGGAAATTAAGGTAGTTTTGAGGCATTGAGATAATGAGGAATACGGAGATATTTTTATACAAGCATACGAGGCTTGGTTTAGAAGTTAGTTTCGAGAAGAAGCACAATGTACTATATTTGGCCAGTTTTGAATAAATAGCAGGCACTTTGAGCAAATTTATTCAGTCTACCAACCGCTTGTAAGCGTGTTATACTGTTTCGACAGATATTGAGTTTTAGCCAGCCCGTGAGGGGTGTTAGGCTGCATCAACCAACGTTAATTCTACAAAGGACCCATGTCGAAGTCAGACCACGTCACGACTTAACTAGTATTTGGAACCATAGTAAGTTGCCATACTTTGACAGCGAAAAGTTTAGTAAAGTTTAAACTCAGTGAATACTAGAAAAGGTATTGTATATCTCACCAGTATCGGAGGAAGTCGAGAACACTAGGAGTGATAGAAGTCTTCTGAACTCGCCTATGCTTTGGGAGTCAGATCGAAGGGACGTGCGTTCGAAGGTTAATTCGAGACAAAAGCAAAAGTATCGCGGAAGCAAAGTGTAAGACTTCAGATTCGTTTAGCAAAGGAATACCAGGCGGTAATTCCCGTATAACATTATAACATTTGCGAACGGGAAAGACAGCAGGGAACTATTCGAGATATGCGCTAGTTCGATGCCAGATCGGGTAGATCGCAACTAGTGTCTACAGGAGACATTCGGCATAGTCGAAACCAATAGCCGTATTTAGACAGTATCGTGACAGTTATCAGGACATTAGGGCCGATAAGGAACAAACCTACAACATTGATATCACAAAGGGGATCATTGGATGAACAGGTAGCAGCATCCAGGCTCTCAGTCAACTTCAACGGATGTTAGGATCACAGCAGGAGTCAGTAGTATCTACATTCTTGGTGAAGGTCATAGGAGAGTGAATCGTGTGAATAAAGAAATCACAAGTGTTAAGCAAGCAGGAATTAAGCTTGAATGTAAAATAGTGTAATTTGAATGTAAAAATATTTTTGGAGTGTAGAAATTATTATCTTTGAGTGTCATTTAGTGTTATAAGTGTATAAAATCATGTCAAGGAACCCTCGAAAAGAGATCAGTGTAATCAATATGTGTAATTAAAAGATTATTGAAGAAATGTTCTGTGTGGAAATGTTAAAATAGAAGGCTGGACCCAAGATGTAGGCGAACAAGTCATCAGCCATTGGGTTGCCCGGAAATCACCGGAGGAAAAATATGAGTATACGCTTATAATTATGTATTATTTTGGAGGGAGTTAGTGCAGCTCTAAATTATTAAGAATTTCATACATATTTAAAACAGGGATTTGTTTTGTGAAACGTGTGTAGTGAAAACAGACGGATCTGTAAGATATTTAAATTGTGAAAGTATGATGTCAAATAATGTTGAAATAAAACTTAAGTGGATTTATACGCTTTGGTATAATAATGTATATGAATTAACAAGTGTTTATACACTGATTAAGCAAGGAATAATAACTCGAAAATTCAGTTAGAAGAAATTGTTGAATTGTAATACTCAAAAACAAAGGATAAAGTAGGAGCCTTTGGCTAAAGACATAGTGAAAAAACGAATATTGTAGAATTCATGTTAATAATAAAGTGTGCCAAAAATTGATTTATAAAAATGAAAGGGCATGTTAAATAACGGGAGAATTATAAGGACGGCTAGTAAATAGAAGTCTTCTCGAAAACTTTACATAAAATAATATGTTGTACACACTGATAAAGCGAATATAAGGTTAGAAATTGAGATATTTCCACAGTTGGTGCTGTGATATGATATTTTAATCAACCTAAATGAACGTTGGGATACATAATAACCACCCACGTAATTTTAATTTTACCTTTTAATTGAAATTATTTTTATATCAATTTATATGGAAGGAGGGGGTATTTTATTATGTTTATATTCAATTGGAGCTAATGGAAGATTTTCGATATACGAATACTGTAAATTTAGCGCGAGGGCAAAATGAGCAGGAACGGAGATTTTAAGTTATTTAGCGAGGCAGAGTAGATGTTGCAACCCAAGTTATTCTCGACAATATGAACAGCGGGGCGCTTTCCCAGAATTGGGGCAGACAAGAACTGACTTTTCCACGAACTTGGTTCATGTGAGGTCAAGCTTACCGAGGACAAGGGAAACTAGGCTTTCGACGTACAGCATATCCTTATTTGGCTATAAGACCTGCAATTCCCAGAATCGGATCCACGCTACCCCTGAGCAAATCAGAACGTTGACGACAACCCAATTTGATGGAGTGGGAGACTTGGGGTCGGCATCGCAAGAAGAGATTGGCCTACGACCACGTGTGATGGGTGCTGGAGAGATGGATATCTAGAAGTTTTAAAAGACTCAACCCGGGGACGGAGAGTTACTCCATTTGATTCTTTTTCTTTAATCAGGCTCGATTATTATGTTGATGGTCAGTCTAGTCTACTTTTGAGCATCCCTGAGCTCATAAACTATTACAGTTGCAGTATGCTGGGGACATATATTGATGATAACAGTTGTGTCTTTGGCTGTTGTCAGAAATGGGATTCTTGAAGCTAGTACTTCATCTCACGCAGCGCTATAATTTTACATATCAAGAATTTTCAAGAAGATGATGGCGATCTCGTACAGAAGACAACAGATTTGCTCGAGGTTGAGCATAACCTACCATGAAGTCAGCACCGGTGAGCGTAGATGACATTATGACATATCTCTCTGTTTTTCTTTCCAAATTAAGCAATCTATCTTTGGGCAAAGTAACTGTAAATTCATTTTAATTCTGCAATTAGTTAAAGTAATGTCTCCGCTTCGTCTTGATTTAGCCCACATGTTAATAGTAAAATCTACGTCTTCCATTAGTATGTGTTTTAAAAGTGATCTTTTTATTATAATTAAATTCAATTTCATTAAATTCAGTTTCCGTGTTCAATTCTTGTAGATAGTTTTTTATTTATTTATTTAAACCAAGTCTACTTGTTAATTGTCACTTTAACTCAGAGAGTCATATCGTGACATACATACAATAAACACATAGATAACATAAATGTACAGTGTGGCGTTAGATAATTAAACCAAATGTCCATTCGGCATTTCATAGCTTCCTTGTTATTTCAAAACTTAATAATGTTTTGCAGTAGTTATCTTCATTCACAATATCACTGGGCAACTTTTCTGATGGAAACTGCACAAAGATCTTTCTTAATCATAAATGTGGACACAGTGTTCTTCATTTTTTGACAGTTCTCCATGGGAGACACCTCACAGAAAGAATTACTTTTATTTCCCTATCGAGCCCTTACTGACTGTAAGAGTCTGATAAGTTTTCTGGTAAGGAAAAAAAAAAACATCAAACTCACAGGAAAAATCTACAGACAGCAATATGTGGCTGTACGGTAGTATCGTATTGGCTACCTAGTTAATACAGATAGGCTCTCCTAGGCTTTAACAAGATTTATAGCTTAGGAAGCCATCTCCTGTACTTGAATGCTTAATTTACATGCATCTTTGTTCTGAATCTCATCCGACGCTTTCTTATTCCACATTGCCCTGATGGTATTAAAATATTTTGCTAATTGACCTGCTTTCCCCCATTCCCTTTTTAGTAATTTAATTAAAGTGTGATACTCATTTTCATTTTCTATTCTGTTTAGATCTGCTTTGTCTACAAACTTTGCTCTTATCATTTTAATTTCCTTGCATTCCCTGATCAGGTGCGCCGCACCCATAACCTTCCCACAAAACAGGCAAATGTCCTCTTTTCCTACTTCTCTCAACGCTTTGTTCTTATACACCCCCATTAACCACCAAATTATCCCTCTCATTTCTCTTTTCATTAGGCATTGAGGCTTTATGCTCATAAAGTTCCTTATTTCGCAGAACTCCGTTAAGGTTCTCCTACTGGTGCACTCTTCCCTTAGCACCTGCAACTCTACGTCATTAACCATTCTGCACACTTTTTTACACACCCTACCTTCCTCTCTTTGTAAGTCCCTATCCCATAGATAACCCATTCCTAATCTTTCCAGTACACTTCTTACCCCGTCCACCCAGTAGCCCTCTTGCTGATGCTTCATTTGGTGCAGGTAGGCTACCTTAAGCATTTCCCCCCCCCCCCCTCCACCTGCTTTTAAACGAATCCAAGACTTTATGACCCTTTTTATGATATGTTGTCTAATGCTTACATCCTCACACAACATTCTCGCTCCACAATTCGCCGTGCAACTAGGTAGCCCCAAAATTATCTTGGCGAACCTACTTACAATACTGTCCAGGGTTTTCGTTCCTTCCTCTAAACCCCATACTTCCACTCCATAGAGTGCTCTTGAAACGATGAGTGCGTTGAACACATTCTTATACACTTTGTAGTCTAGATTCGGTAACCTACGCTCTAACACTTTAACATTCGCCAATGCCGCTAGCCCTTTCGATTTTGCCCTTTTAATTTGTTCGGTCCATTTACCATTACTCGCCATTATCGTCCCTAGATACTCAAGTTTTTTCACCGTCTCTAACTGAGACCCATACATGACCCACTTTTCATTCTTAGCCAGTTTAACTCCCTTTTTGCAGACCATAACTTTGGTCTTACTCGGGTTAATTTTTAAGTTCCAGTCCTCACAGTATCTCACAATCTCGTCAATACTATATTGCATATTATAGGGTGTTAGAGCAAGCAGAAGGATGTCATCAGCAAAAGCTAGGCCCGGGATATCATAATTGTCCAGGCAAGGGTTGGACCGTTGCTCAAAGCCCTTTGAATCAAAAATATCGTTGATAAATAGCAAAAAAAGCACCGGGGATAATTTGCATCCCTGTTTTAATCCTATATTAGACGTTATCTCTCCTACAATTACATCATCTTTAGTTTTAATTGCACATTTCACTTCGGAATACACATTTTCAATTGCTCGTATCATTTTATGTGACACCCCGATTTTTCCCAGCTTAGCCATGACAGCTCCCCTGCTCACTGAATCAAACGCCTTCTCCAAATCAATAGCTGTGATATACAGCTTGCCTCTTTTCCTTCTTATGTACTTGTCCATCACCGTTTTAACCACCATTATATTGTCACTGGTTCTCATCCCTTTTCTGAACCCTGTCTGGAGTCTCGAGAACACCGAACAGCCCTCTGCCCACGCTATTAAACGCTTGGATAAGACCCCGGTGTACATTTTGCTCAAATTATCAAGCAAAGTTATGCCTCTATAGTTGCCTGGGTCTAGTTTGTCCCCACGCTTCTTATATATTGGACAAATTATCCCTTCCTGCCACGCCCTCGGAAATCTACCTCCTTCAAAGATTTTATTAAAGATTTTTACCAAGCTGTCCATCATGAACCTATTATTACTCAACTCTTGCCAAAATTCATTTGTTATCCCCGAAATAGCACCTGACTTCCCTCCTTTACTCTTTACTATTACTCCCTTAATTTCCTCTATCGATATGACTTGGTCCAGCATAGGCAGAACGACCTCCATCCCCCTCGGGACGCCAAACTCATCCCTCTTCCTCCAATTATCTTCAGCATTTAACAGATTCTCATAATATGCAATCCATACTTCATCACTAATAGAGCTCCCCCCACCACTTCTGCTCCCCCTACAGTAAGAATTTATCCTGCTCCACACTTTGCTACAGTCGTTAGCTTTAGAATCCTTATTTAGTGCTGTAGCTTCCTTACCCTGCCATTCATCTTTCATTTTGCTGAGCAGTTCCCTATATTCCTTCCTTAGACGACAAAATTCTACTCTCATCGTATCATCCCCTCCTCTCTTGTATAACTTCAGTGCCCTAATAACTTCGGTTTTCTTCCTTCTACAAGATTCATCGTACCATCTTTAATTCTCCCTAATTTTCCTCTAGCCTTCACGCGCATTTTCCGCCCGGCCATCATAATTGCATTCTCAATCATACGTATTACCCCTTCAATTTCATCATTACTGATCATTAAACTTATCCCTACCTTTATCAGCTCAAAATTTTCTCCCTGGAAGTAGTTCTGGAACTCTCTGCAGTTTTCCTCCCTCCATCTGAATCTATTTACTTTTCTCTCTATAGCTTTAACTTGTGGGTTCCCTTTTGATTTTAATTTTGTCACCGCTCCCTGCATGTTGACGACAATTGGTAGGTGGTGTGATTCCCCCCATTCTTCAACAGTGAACCCCTTAATTAGGGCTAGTGCTCCTCTGGAACATATTGCTAAATCTATTACACTTCCTCCAGTCTCTGTTATATACGTCAGGTTACCTTCTTCATCCCCCACACAGACACCATTTAATATATATAGCTCTTCTGCACCACATAGTTCCAAAATCTTTTCTCCGTTCTTATTACATTCCTTGTCTTTGCTGTGCCTATCCCCACATACGGCCTCGGCAATCCCCTTGCTGTAAAGGGGCTTTCTGTCTGCAACCCTCGCATTGAAGTCCCCTAAAAGCACAATCTCTGCCTCTTCATATATATTTTGAATTCTGTTTATTTCCATAGCTAACTCATCGAAAAAGCTTTCTCTTGCATACGGGGAATTCTCCGGAGGGTTGTAGACAAAGCCGAAACATACCGTTCCTTTCCCCCTCCCCCTAATATCTGCTTTCACCCACACTACCTCTTCCAGTTCTGAACTAATAAATTCTGATAATTCCCTCACCTCTTCTTTAATTAAAACAACAATTCCCCCCGGAAACCTACCTGTACGAGCTTTCCTAATCTTAGGTTTTGTATATATATTGAAGCCATCTATTTTAACCTCGCAACCTACAGGGAGCCAACTCTCAACAAATCCTACAATCTGCATATCTTCTATTAGGGTCAAAACTACATCGTTCCTTCTCTTATTTAAAAAACCCTCTATATTTACGCTAGCAATATTCCAGTTTAGTTATTTTTTACCCCTACCCTCTTCGCTGGCGGTAGCTTTACTTCTAGTAACTCTAGCTTTCTCTAGCTCCAGTATGCTGCCACCTGGAGAAGAAATGACCTCCTTCTCCACATTAAACTGCTCTGTCAAGGTTTTCTTGCCCCATAGTTCTTTTAGACTAGTAACTCGTTGTTTGACAGTCTCACCTTTCTGCAAACCACGCACTTGTCCGGTGTTCCTGGCGCTGACGTTGGTCGTTCCTGCTCGCGCCACTTCCGTGTTGGACTTGGAGGTCGATGCTCTCTGTTGAATCACCGCACTTCCCTCTGAACCGCCAGCTGCTTCCACCTGGTTGCTAGGTCTGACTGTCTCCTGTTGTTGTTGCTTCTCCATATCCTGGAGTTGTGCCACTGTCCAAATCCGATCCCAGTTGTTGCCGCTAACCACCAGTCTATTGCCTTTTACATAAGCCTTGAGACCTGAGCTCCTTGCCTTCCTTAAATGAAACTGCAAGGTCCGTTGCTCGCTTGCCTCTTCTTTACTCATTTCTCTCCTTACCCATATCCTCTCCCCTTTCAGGTTCTTTGCGTTCGTCAGAATTCTGTGAGCCATCAGCGAAGAAACTAAAGACACTTTCACGGGCCTCGTGCCCCTTCCCCGGCCTATCCTGGTCACATTGTCAATCTCTGAGACTCCAATGCTTATCCGCATGCCTTCACTAATCACTCGGAGCACCTTGGATGTCAGATCCTCGGTGCTTTCCTTGGCATCTTCCTTTATTCCGTAAATGAAGACGTTTTTCTTTCTCTCATCCAGCTTGGCCTTTCTTAATTCATTTACCTCCCCCTCTAATATCTTCACCTTTTCTCTTAGGTCTTTTATCTCTCTGCTATTCTCGGTCAGCCTTTCTGTCACTATTCCCATCTCTTCTCTTATACATGTCTTCATCTCCTTGAATTCCTTACATTGCTCACGAAGAATGTCCCGGATCTGGTCATTTTGTGACACTTCCTTTACAATTTCCCTTATTTTTTCCATTTCTTGCCATCCCAGCTGACCAGGCTCTGGGTTTGACTCCACTCCTCCAATTAATAGTAGCGTCGCCACAACCAGCGCTACCATCCCCATCGCCAAAACCCCCATCTGTTCAGTGACGTTGCCCGCTATCACCTTCCCGACACCGAAATCGCACTTCACTCTAGCCTGCCAACGGCCGATGACCGCCCGGTACTGCTGAATAGCGATTCCCATTCTTCCTTACACTTCACTGCACGTCTATTCACCTTGCTTGCTTGGTTGAAACTGAATTCTTGTAGATAGAATTAGCTATAATTCCGAATCTGTCCTCTCTTAGTACATATAATTTTGGTTGGAAGCTGGATGTTTCCCCACGAGCTGAGTTAAAAGAGTCTATTTAGATGAGGTAAATAATGGTAAGTCTGATTATAGGTATATTTCGATGTCCTAATGGTAATTCGTCATGATGGCGCCCATCAGGTATAAATATCTATAGAGGTTTCACCACAGTACTTCAGGTTAATGACCATTACTTATAGTTGTCCAACTGTGGAACTTGTTGTGGTGCTGATTCACTCCCATCAGGAGATAATGACCATCACATTTGTACGCCCAACGTGAGGCCGAAAACCAGTGGTATTTATAGAGAGAGGAAAGTTTTTTATTTCTGTGCAGTGTGTGTTTTTTGGGGGATATATATTCTGTGTTGCTGTGTCAAAATGTCGAGTGAAGAGGAAAATATGAAACTTAGAAGCGGTCGGGTTACGAGTGGTGAGGAAAGAGAGAGGAATATGGAAGCTATTAATGAGGGCAGACCGGAGGGAACGAGCTCAATGGAAATAACGGAGGTATTTCCAAAGAGTGGAGCTGATAAGGAAAGTGTTCAGAGTTCTAATGAGGGGATTATGGCCCTACTCATGCAAATTAGAAATGATATAGATGCTACTAAGAAAGAAATTAAGATTACTATGAAAGTTAATAATATTGAAATCAATACCAAATTGTATGCTACTAATTCTATATTGGAAGCGACTAATTCTAAATTGGAAGCGACTAATATTCAAATGGAAAATGTTAATAGAGCAATTAACATTAAATTAGATAAGTGTAGGGCGGAAACTAATAATAAATTTGAGCAATTAAAAAAAAAGAGTAGACAAGGTAGTGGGAATTAACGAGGAGGTGCGTAGGGAGTGTGAGAAAATGGAGGAAAATTGGTCGGAGTTCAGAGAAACGATAGTGGAAGAAGTTGAGAAGAAGATTGAAATTATAGGAAATAAAGTAGACATGATTAGTCAACAGGTGGTAGAGAGTGTGCAGGACGTAAGGGCAGAGATTCTGGAACATAATAAGAAAGAAGATAAAAAGACTAGAGAAAAAATAGGAATGGAGATAGGTAAAGTAAGCAAAGCATTAAGCAATCAGGAAATTATGATGCAAAAATTAATAGATGATGAGAATTTGCAAATCAGGGACAGCTTTAAAGCAAGTATAGAGGAAGTTAGTATAAGATTAGCGAAAGTGGAGAAGCGGATGTTAGGCCACAATCAGAAAGAGATAGTTAAAGAACATGAGGGGCAGAAAGCTGAAATCAGGAACTCGAGGAGTAAGAGAAAAAAAACCAGAATGAAAGTGATTTAGTAGAAGAAATGGTGCAAGGTGGTAGCATAGGCGTTGAGGGGAGGCAGGAAGATAGAAATCATAGGGGTAGAAAGAAAGTGCAGAATAATGGAAATTTCTTAGAGGAGATGGAAGCCAGACTGAAAGAAAGAGAGAAAGAACATAGTGAGGGGTGGATGGAAATAGTAGCCGAGATGGACGGGACAGGAGGAGGTGAAGCGAACAGAAAGGTCACCATTGATAGGTGTAGTGCAGAGGAAGGGGAAACAATAATAGTAAGGAGAGAAGAGAGAGTGACGATAAAAAGAGAAAGAGATAAAGTCGGTAGTGCGAAGGAAGGAAGTAATAATCCCAAGTAGTACATTTATGTAGCGTTGCAGTACGGTAGGTTGTGTCGCCAACCGGTACTCTTATGTATATAGTAATAAATTTTGACCTAGGTATGAAAAGTGAGTTACTAAGGGAGTTAACAGATGTTCAGGAAGTAAGTGAGTGTAAAATTTTATATCCGGAAGCAAAAGTCTTAGGGTCTGGGGCGTCCGTTTTAGCATTATTTGTTTCTGATAGGCTTAGCAGATATTCATCTCAATTATGCTAAGAACAAGAGTGTGTAAAGGTGAATTGGAATGAAAAGGAAATAATTATACCGTTTAACAACCCGGGTAAGCAGTGTGGTGTGACGTCAGTGGTGTGTACTTTGAGTACGGTGGTGTCGGCCAGTAGTGTCGAGGAGGTCGGTCAGGTGTCTTTGGGTATAGAACCTGTACCATTATCTTTTGTGGGTAATGGGCAAACGTACAGGTCTTTAGAAGATTCCTTGCGGGTTGCGGCATTTAGTGATGAGTTAGGAGAGCAACGTAGTGTTCAACTTTATAATGTGTTGCTAGACAACAAGAGGAGTTTTGAGGAGAGAATTGGCAGGGCCAATTGTTACATACATACGTTAAACGTGCATAATTTTATTATTCTGTGTTCGTTGGACATAGATATCCAGTTCCTTTTCGGTATCAAGAGGCAGTTCAACAGCAAATAGATCAGATGCTAGGAGATGGCATAATTGAATACTCTATTAGCCAGTATGTAAATTCATTTATAACGGCCCTTACAGCAGAAGGGAAGGTCAAATTTCGGGTAGAGGTACGCTCATTTTAAATTAGCACTTTAGTGTGAAAAGGTAAGATTTATAGTGTCTAAGAGGATTGGCAAAAACAGCATATGTTCTTAAGAACGAGGAAGGTATACAACTATACGGAACGTACAATATCAATAGTCTGAGGAGATACATATCATAAGGATTTGAGAGATGGTGTACTATGTACAGAAGTGTAAAATTTGGTAAGTTTTATTTTGTATGAAATAATAATAATAAACAGTTTACGTGTGACAGACATTCTGACTCAGGTAAGGTGACGTCATAGCAGTGTATGCAAGAGCGTGTTGGAGAACACATAATTAGCTCTGCAAAGACAAGGCAGGACGAAGGTGTTTGTCTATCAGATAAGAGACAGGAGCAAAGGTAACGGTGTACAGAATATAGGTCATATTTAGCGTAAGGCTGTTGACCAGAATTAAGGGCGAAGTAAACATTTAAAGAGATGGACTAATTGGGAGTCCAGCACTGAGATACGGGGTTTTCTGAGGTGTACACAACAGGTAATGTGACACGAGATATATTTAAAGGGATATTTTGTTGATATAACATGCACAGAAATATTAATCGGAGTATAGATACTTCTATATTTTGTATTTCCTTTCAGTAGTACCTTTTAGGTAAATTCTTTACAGAGAATATGGCATGGGGTCAGAAACGTTTCACCGGACGTGTGAAAGTGTCGTAAGGAATGTTGGAGGTATAAAGCATAATGATTTGAATTCTGGAGAAGTGAGATCTATAACACTTGTACTGAGTGAATCTCCAAGAAGTCTCAATCAATTTTTCACGTAGGGAGTGAAGGAAACCGCAGAAAACGGAGAATAAACCTATCATGCGATAGTATGAAGGCAACACAAGAAGTATCTCGTGTGCAGTGTAAATGAAGGGTTTTATATATATATATATATATATGCGTTTTTTAGGGTTATCAACATGTTTTTTATAACTAGCGGCATATAGCGCAAACTGTTAAGAAACAAGTAGTTCCGTGAAGAACTATACAGCCTATTTTCATATATCCTATTTATGTTAACTGCCACTATCAACATACAAAATGTCAGTTTGATTGCTGTAATAGATTCATAGATATTGAGAACCGCCTAAATATTTCGGATGGTCGCCATGTTGGATTTTATATATGTAGGTCCTAGAGTTATGTACTGTTACATGAAAATTATTGTGTACGTGTAGCATTCAAACTTCAATCGCATTATTAGGACACAAAAAGTAACAAGGATATTTTAAAATTTCGCACAGCTGCCATCTTGTGGTTATGGAAACAATTGAAATAAATTAGATGCCCGTGGATTAACATTCGTATAAGGATTTACTGTACCAAGTTTCACTGCACTCGGATGGTTAAATTGCGAGAAACGTCCATGTGAATAAATATAATTCACTTCGCCGCCATATTGGATTTGTGATCACCAGGTTATTTAAAGTCCTATAGGTGAACTTAAGTTCATAGCCCCTATGAACATCAACAAATTCAGTTTGATTACTATAATAGATTCGTAGATATCCAGAGCCATCTAAATATTTCGGATGGTCGCCATGTTGGATTGTTAAATGTTTAGGCCATGGAGTCATGTACCATTAAAGGAAAATTATTGCGTAGGTTCATTATTCAAACTTTCACTTCGATTGCATGAATACAACACAAGAAATAACAACTTAATTTTAAAATTCGCACAGCCGCCATCTTGAGGTTATGTAAACAATTGAACTAAATTAGATACCAGTGCATTACAATGTGTATAAACATTTCCTGTACCAGATTTCATTGCGTTTGGAACATTAAATCGTGGGGTAGGTCTATTTAAAATTTTCTAATTCGCTTGGCCGCCATGTTCGTTTTATAGTTAACCAGTTTTGAAAGTCTTATAGATGAACTTCTAGTAGTGCCCTTTAACTCCGTACAAAATTTCAGGGCGATACCGCTAATAGTTTCAGAGATATATAATGCCGGTGAAATATCTTGCACAGCCGCCATCTTGTGGTTATGTACACAATTGAACGAAGTTAGATGTCGGTGCATTACAATGTGTATAAACATATACTGCACCAATTTTTATTGCGTCTGGTTGGTTAAATCGCCAGAACCGTCTATTTAAAAGTCGCAAATTCGCTTGGCCGCCATGTTGGTTTTGTAGTTTTCAGTTTTTCAAAAGTCACATAGGTGAACTTCTAGTAGTACCCTTTATCACCGTAATAAATTCCAGGGTGATATCGGGAATAGTTTCGGAGATATTGAATGCAGGTGAAATATTTCGCACAGCCGCCATGTTGGATTGGTGATACGTAACAAAATTTGAAAGGCACGTCGAGATCACCCGGAATAGTGCTACGAACTTACCGAGTTTCATTGAAATCGATCCTGCCGTTTAGAATTTATTAGGGACACACACACACACACACACACCTCACACACACACACACACACACGGACAAAAGGTGATCTCATAAGCCTATTTTTTCAAAATTGAAAATAGGCTAAAAACTCGTATAGGCACGATGTGCCAGATCAATGAACAAACACAGATATGAAGGACCAAGGAGAGGGGAATTTGTATTTAAGGGTGATTTATATGTTTTTGTGAAGGGTTATGTATATATATACATATATAATTATACATATGTATTACTTGTTTTTGTGATTATGTGTGTTTAGTTTATCGTATCGCTTTTACCTAGTAAATTCGCACGATAAACTGGGGCGAATGAGATATTTCCATAGTTGGTGCTGTGATATGATATTTTAATCAACCTACATGAACGTTGGGATACATAATAACCACCCACGTAATTTTAATTTTAACTTTTTATTGTCATTATTTTTGATATCAATTTATATGGAAGGAGAGGGTATTTTATTATGTTTATATGCAATTGGAGCTAATGGAAGATTTTCGATATACGAATACACCCTACTATAAATTTAGCGCGAGGGAAAAATGAGCAGGAACGGAGACTTTAAGTCATTTAGCGAGGCAGAGTAGATGTTGCAACCCAAGTTATTCTTGACGATATGAGCAGCGGGGGGCTCTCCCAGAATTGGAGCAGACAAGAACTGACTTTTCCACGAACTTGGTTCATGTGAGGTCAAGCTTACCGAGGACAAGGGAAACTAGGCTTTCGACGTACAGCATATCCTTATTTGGCTATAAGACCTGCAATTCCCAGAATCGGATCCACGCTACCCCTGAGCAAATCAGAACGTTGACGACAACCCAATTTGATGGAGTGGGAGACTTGGGGTCGGCATCGCAAGAAGAGATTGGCCTACGACCACGTGATGGGTGCTGGAGAGAGGGATATCTAGAAGTATTAAAAGACTCAACCCGGGGACGGAGAGGCACTCCATTTGATTCTTTTTCTTTAATCAGACTCGATTATTATGTTGATGGTCAGTCTAGTCTACTTTTGAGCATCCCTGAGCTCATAAACTATCACAGTTGCAGTATGCTGGGGACATATCTCGATCACGCATATGGATGATAACAGTTGTGTCTTTGGCTGTTGTCAGAAATGGGATTCTTGAATCTCACGCAACGTTATAATTTTACATATCAAGAATTTTCAAGAAGATGATGGCAATCTCGTACAGAAGACAACAGATTTGCTCGAGGTTGAGCATAACCTACCATGAAGTCAGCACTGGTGAGCGTAGATGACATTATGACATATCTGTCTGTTTTTCTTTCCAAATTAATCAATCTTTCTTTGGGCAAAGTAACTGTAAATTCATTTTAATTCTGCAATAAGTTAAAGTAATATGTCTCCGCTTCGTATTGATTTAGCTCCCACGTTAATAGTAAAGTCTACGTCTTCCATTAGTATGTGTTTTAATAGTGATCTTTTTATTATAATTAAATTCAATTTCATTAAATTCAGTTTCCGTGTTCAATTCTTGTAGATAGAAGTAGCTATAATACCGAAACTGTCCTCTCTTAGTATATATCATTTTGGTTGGAAGCTGGATGTTTCCCCACGAGCTGAGTTAAAAGAGTCTATATAGCTGAGGTAAATAATGGTAAGTCTGATTATAGGTATATTTCGATGTCCTAATGGTAATTGGACACGATGGCGCCCATCAGGTATAAATATCTATAGTGGTTTCACCACAGTACTTCAGGTAAATGCCCATTACTTATAGTTGTCCAACCGTGGAACTTGTTGTGGTGCCGATTCACTCCTATCAGGAGATAATAACCATCACAAAACTAGGAATTGCTATTAATTATGCCAGGAAGAGCTAATTCCGAGTGGAGTTGGGTGCGGTGAAGTGGAACGAATGTATGCTAGGGCAACTTTGAAAGGGAGCAATATTTGTTATTTATGGATTGCGTGAAGGGGTCAGATTTTGTACCGCCCTGAATGTCGCTAAAATGAGGAGGACAGAGGTTATAATTCCCACTCCGTAATGTGTGTTTTCGAATCCTCCTAAAATGGAATGTTTCCTAGGAGTGAATGAGGCATGAACCAAGGGCCATATCATATGAGAGCCCCTTTATAGATTATCGCCCCTTACAACCGACAACATGGATACTCAGCAGTTAATCTCACCTGAGCAAATATAGGCGGAGTATAATAACCGCGATAATTTAAAGTAAAAAAATATTGTTAAGTCTTTCGAGGCAAGAGAAATAAATGGTAATCATTCAGTTAGCCACGTCCTATGCAGGAATTCCCGTCTGGCTAGAGATGAGACTGTGCGTCTCGCCCTATAAATCACTTCAAAGGCCTGACACATTATTTTAATGAGGTTTGCCGGCCTGAAGGCCGAGCCAGACCATACGACCGCTTTGTACGCACGCAGTGCAGACATACTTGTAAACATTTCAGTAAGGGCACGGAGATTGACTCCGTGACCTAATTAGTAAAAACTTATAACCTTGCAAAGAATCTTTCAGATTCCGGTAAACAAAGATGATTGTTTAAATATTGGTGAAAATCCCATTGTATGACAAAAATTCAGAATATGAAAACCCGATTTAACATGGATCTTAAACAGTGCAGGAAGTCTCTGTTTAATTTGAATAATTTCAGTATTTTATGTACTTGGGGTAGCACGAACGTCCCCAATAAGAAAGCTGTACTGATGTAAAACTAGAGAGAGATAATAGTTTTATTCATGTGGACCCAATGTAAATTTAACAATGATGATTATTATTGTGAACAAATGTCGAATGGACAAGGTGTAAAATTCCATTTTAAAAGAAAATAATCATGTTGAGTATAACAAATAGAGTTATGAAGGAACATTGGAGCCGTAAGGAGCTCTGAGAAATAACGAACATTCTAATTTACTGTATGGAAGTGAAACCTGTATGAAAGGTTCATGGGAACCTCATCTATTGATTTTGTTAGATGATTTAAGTGATTCCTTATTATTTTGAAACAAGTGTTAATGATTATGAAAGGATATGTTATATTTTGAGTTTTTATATGTATTTTTGTATCTTTGAAGCGCCTCAAATTTGAGTAATATTAAATATGTGTTAAATAGTATAATTTGAGTTTATTTGAAGTGTAGACCTGTTGATTCTGATCCTAAATATATGTATCATGCTTGGGGATTGGACGCACCACCCTCGAGAACCGCTGAGCTATCCAAAGCATGACCATGTATGACCTTGTGCAAGGGTACAATATGCTCTCGCGGATTTTCATGCTGAACAATTCTTGCACTCATAGTATTTAGATATTTTTATCGGTTTGCCCAGCGTAAGCTTGCAAAGCGCTCGGACGCCAGGTTTTTTTCGACTTTCCCACTGGAATCGTTACTGCTCGGCTTCCTTTGAACATAAATAAATTATTTTCTACAGAAATCACCCTCGAGATACCCTTTACAGAATGGTGAAACCCGCATCAATATCCATCCAGTGGATCTTGAGTTTACCCGTAACATCCAAGAATCGGGGACTTCGTTTTATACTAAGTAGAGATTGTGTTGTTCTAATTTGTATACACTTACTGTACATAATATTCTTGCGTATTTTACGAACTTGTATAAATAAAACTAACTAACCTGACATAATGAAATTCAAACAGCGAATCTAAATACGCAGTACAATTCTTATGTAGTTAGATAACATTGTATATAAATGTAAACCTCAACGCAGTGATCAGGATCTGAAGATGACCGCTTGAAGGTCGAAACGCGTAATCCTAAAATCTGGCCCAAAATGATCATAACTAATACATGTTATTTTTTCCAGCAGTGTTATTCATTTTTAGTCTATTTTCAATTTTGAAAAAATAGGCTTATGCGATTACCTTTTGTCCGTGTGTGTGTGTGCGCGCGCGCGCGCGCGTGTGTGTGTGTTTCCCCCTAATAACTTCTAAACGGATGGAGCGATTTCAATGCAACTCGGGAAGTTCATAGCACTATTCCGGGTGACCCCGACCGTGCCCTTCAAATTTTGTTACGTCACACCAATCCAACATGGCGGCTGTGCGAAATATTTCACCAGCATTCAATATCTCCGAAACTATTCCCGATATCACCCTGGATTTTTTTACGGTGATAAAGGGAACTACTAGAAGTTCACCTATGTGACCTTTGAAAAACTGGTAACTACAAAACCAACATGGCGGCCACGCAAATTTGCGACTTTTAAATAGATGTTTCTCGCGATTTAACCAACCAAACACAATGAAACTTGGTACCGTATATGTCTATACACATTGTAATGCACCGACATCTAACTTGGTTCAATTGTTTACATAACCACATGATGGCGAATGTGCGAAATATTTCACCGGCATTCTATATCTCTTAGACTATTAGCGGTATCACCCTGAAAATTTGTACGGAGATAAAGGGCACTACTGGAAGTTCGTCTAAAATACTTCCAAAAACCGGTTAACTACAAAACGAGCATGGCGGCCAAGCGAATTTGAAAATTTTAATAGACCTTTATCGCGATTTAATGTTCCAACCGCAATGAAATCTGGTACAGGAAATGTTTATACACATTGTAATACCCTGGTATCAAATTTAGTTCAATTGTTTACACAACCTCAAGATGGCGGTTGTGCGAATGTTAAAATTAAGTTTTTATATCTTGTGTCTTAATCACGCGATCGAAGTGAAAGTTTGAATAATGAACCTACGCAATAATTTTCCTTTAATGGTACATGACTCTATGGCCTATACATTCAACAATCTAACATGGCGACCATCCGAAATATTTAGACGGCTCTGAATATCTACGAATCTATTATAGCAATCAAACAGAAATGTTTTATGTTCATAGGGGCTATGAACTTAAGTTTACCTATAGGACTTTAAATAAACTGGTGATCACAAATACAACATGGTGGCGACGCGAAGTATAAATAATCACATGGACGTTTCTCGCAATTTAACGATCCGAGTGCAGTGAAACGTGGTACAGTAAATCCTTATCCGAATGTTAATCCACTGGCATCTAACTTATTTCAATTATTACAATAACCACAAGATGGCAGCTTTGCGAAATTTTAAAATCTCCTTGTTACTTCTTGTGTCCCAATCATGTGATTGAAGTTTTGAATGCTACACGTACACAATAATCTTCATGTAACAGTACATAACTCTAGGACCTACATATATAAAATCCAACATGGCGAACATCCGAAATATTTATTCGGTTCTCAATCTACGAATCTATTACAGCAATCAAACTGAAATTTTGTATGTTGATAGTAGCAGTTAACATAAGTAGGATATATGAAAATAGGCTGTATAGTTCTTCACGGAACTACTTGTTTTGTACCTATTATACATACATTGTACCCCGCCCAATCTTTGGGAAAATTCGTGTTGACCGACTGAGGAGCTACAAATAATTGTTCAAAATCCCACCAGACACACAACATCACTTTGGGGGCGAGCCGATCCTTTTTAACGATGACTTTGACATGTTGACGGGAATTGGGCCACTGTTTCGAGATGTCAGCCTTGCAGTAATGGACCCATTTTTCATCACATGTGACAATTCTCCTGATAAAACTAATCATCCAAGGGGTTTCCGATATGCTGACGACAGATATTCGCTCTACGTTGAGCCTGTTCAGGGATCAATTCATGAGGTACAGATCTACAGCTTCTGTTTGACTTTCCAAGTTTCTTACTCTGGCGATGTATGGTATCTTTTGATGCGCCAAGTTCTTCTGACAGCCCATGAATATAGTGAAACCTCTCTAAAAGACCACCCCTATTAAAAGACCACCCCTTTTAAAACGACCGATTTTTCTTAGAACCGAATTAAAACCTCATAATGTCAATGCATTTCTTACCCCTATTTAAGGATCACCCCTCTCCCCGACCAAAGACCAGGCATTTTCTCAGTCTGACCTCTTTCAAAAGACCACTTCTCGTCTGCCTTCCCATTGGAGGTGGTGATGATGTAAACAATGGTTCATTTGGCACAGAACTGCATCAGCATACAATGTCATTAGAAAAAGTGTTATGTAACGTATAAAAATTCAAAAAACGGCTCTCCTAGAAGATTGTTCGAACCCAGAACAAATAATTGGAATTTCGAACTCGCTCAGAGATATTCTAGAAAGTGAAATTGTTAAAAATAAAAAAGCTAATCTGAAACAGAGATCAATTCGTGACTTTTTTTAATATCAGAGCTCAGAAAATAACTAATTGTAATTAATTTGAACTAAATGTGAACCAATGCAGATAAATTGTAATCAAGTATGTGTTCCAACTGTACTTTATTAACAATGCAGTATACAATTATTTTCAATGCCGACCCCTATTAAGAGACCCCCCCTCTAAAAGACCAGTTTTCCATGGAACCGTCAATGGTCTCTTAATAGAGGTTTCACTGTACTTCTTTGCGGATTTTCTTCCAAAACTCTGCGTGTATTCTCAATATCCCATTGTTTAGGTCTTCCAGAACGCAGTAAATCTGCAGTGTTTTCTTCTCCGGTGTTGAAACGCTGGAACCATCGTTGTGCCACACGCTCACTAACGACACCTTCTCCTTCCACTTCGCATATTCTTCGAGCCACGGCAGCAGCTTTGTAATCTTGTTTCCAGTAGTGCTTTAGAAGGACCCTAACCTCCAACTTTGTAAGTTCCATTTGTGATAGTGTATCAACGACTGACGACTGATACCATACGCGGATCCAAGGGAGGGGCACGGGGGCACGTGCCCTCCCCAAACGACCAGTCTGTACACTAGATAAAATAGACTATTGTTGATGGGAAAAATAATGTTTTATTTCACAACTAAATCCCAAAATACTTTACAAAATGCATGTTGTTTAATTTCATTAATTTTCCACTTAATCACAAACTTCTTTTCAAATACAAACAGGTTTCCGAAGATACAGCTTCTGATTTTCACCACAATGAAATTGACTTTGATAATACTACAACATCAGCTGTAACAGGAAAATGTGATGTAGACCTACTGTCCTCAGATACTTCCTTTAAATGTCGTAATTTGGGTAAGATTCTGTCGTATCGAGCTTCTATATCATCACTGAAAAACAAGGAAAAGTACCAGTTGTTGAAACATTCATGGACCCTCTCTGCAGTCTACAAATTTCCTATTTTTCCAGAAGGAAACAAAAATCGTTCTTTTCAACGTAGCTGGTTAAAAACCTATGAATGGCTAGCTTACAGTGAAGAAAAGAGCGGAGGTCTGTGAATTTTTTTAATCTTATTTGGCCGACCTGAAGGAGGAATAAACGATATAGAACTTGGGAAATTGGATTGTGAGCCAATGAAAACATACAAGAAAGCTGTGGAATTACTCAAGCACCATTCAAACACAGAATACCACAAACGAAACATGGTTGCCTATCATAATTTCTTAATGATACATGAGAACAAGGCTAATGATGTATTGTCCAGCATGAAAAATGCAGAGAAACAAATAATTGAAGAAAACCGCAAAATACTTATACCTATCATTAAAACAGTCATTTTATGTGGTACCCAGAACGTACCGTTGAGAGGGCATAGAGATGACGGGGCCTTAGACATTGATAGAAGTTCTGTCGGCGAAGGAAATTTCAGAGCATTATTGAAATTTAGGACGGATGCTGGTGATGATGTTTTGGCTTGTCACTTGTGGAAATAACGCCAGTTACGTTAATAAAACAACTCAAAACGATATTATTGAGTGTTGCGGTGAAGTAATTAACGAAAAGATTGTGACAAAAATAAAAGATTCGAAGTTTTTCACTATTTCGGCTGATGACTACTGATGTGTCTGTCAAAGAACAACTTACATTTTGTATAAGATACCTCAATACTAAGGAGTTTAGGATTGAAGAAGACTTCATAAAGTTTGTTGATGTAGTGGATATCACAGGTGAGAACCTGGCTCACACAATATTACAAGAGCTTGGAAAACTTGGTAATGACATAAATGATTGCCGAGGACAAGCTTTTGATGGTTCCTCAAATATGAGTGGAATATTTAAAGATGTGTAAGCTCGCATTGCTCAGATCCAGCCATTAGCTACCTACAGTCACTGTGCCAGCCATAGGCTTAACTTAGCGGCCAGAGAAGCGTGTACCGTATCTGGCATTAGAAACGCTGTAGGTGTCGTATCAACTTTGGCCAATTTTTTCCGAGACTCAGCTTAAAGATTTAAAATGCTCGAAGACGAAATGCAGGAAAATCATAACCTCAAGCCAGGAAAATATGGACTCAAAAAGTTGTGTGAAACAAGATGGTTGGAGAGACATGAGGCTGTACTGACGTTCATGGAAAACCTTCCTGCTCTACCCACCGTTTTGGAAACTATTTCCAACTCTCCTGATGGTAGGGGGAGCAACGACTTTCCACTCCTCAACTCTATCATGGCATCAGAGTTTTTGATAAGTGTGGTTGTGTTGGATTATATTCTGGGAGTGACGTTACCTCTTGCACGAAAACTACAAGCAGATTACATGGACGTCCTTAATGCAATGCAACTTGTTGAAGTTACAATAGCAAGCATTCAAGAAAAAGGGGACTCTAGTGAAAAATCATTGAAAGCATTGTTTGAGCAATCAACAAAGCTAGCAGAAGAGATGGGCAGAGTCATTCAAAAGCCTAGAATAACAAACCTTTAAAAGAACAGATTATACCTACAGGTTGAATCAATTGAAGACTACTATCGTAAAACAGTCTCTATCCCCTTTTTGGACTTCATGTTAAATGAATTAACTACAATATTTCCAAAGAATGAAATGCAGTGTGTGGGAAAAATGCAAATGCTTTTGTCATCAAATTTTGAAAAGGATTACCAGACAGGTCCCAAACATCAAGTTACCTCCCAGAGAGTATTTCTGGATCCGCCCCTGACTGATTCATTCTCGCAATACAGGCTGCGAAATTCTAGTCCTGTAAATAGCAGTGGTGAAACAATTCTATCCCTATACAGCACCAAACTTGAAAAACGACATTACTATCCTTGAAGGAGCTTCCTTGTACGAAGATGACTTGCCCTGATTTATGCTTTAAGAGGAGAGCTGCAAATCTGGAAGAACTTATGGCAATCGCTCCCAGGAAACAAGAGGCCAAAACACCCAGCCAAAGCGTATAAATTGGCCGATGCTCTTCCGAATGTGAGAATATTACTCCAGCTTTAGTGTACTTTGCCAGTTACAACAAGTACAGCTGAGCGTTCCTTCTCAGAATTGCGCAGACTGAAGACGTATACGTGCAGCACTATGTCGGAAGACAGACTTAATGGACTGGCTTTACTACACATACATCAGGGCATGTCAAGTGAAATTAAGCCTGAAGAAGTGTTGGACGTTTTTGCTAGAAAATATAAGGGAAAACTGGCCCTAACACATCTGTAAGTGTTACGGAAGTAGACAAAATAAATTGTCTCTAAGTACCTTTTATATTTTGAAAATAATACAGCTTTTATTTGACGTAGTTGGGATGTTCATTTCTTATTAAAAACCTGTGAAAAATAAAGCTGGTCCCAAACATCAAGTAGGGGTGCCCCTCCCAGAGAGAAATTCTGGATCCGCCCCTGACTGATATATTCTCGCAATATAGGCTGCGAAATTCTAGTCCTGTAAATAGCAGTGGTGAACCAAGGAAAACCAATTCTATCCCTATACTGCACCAAACTTGAAAAACGACATTACTTGGTTGGTTCCTCAGTTTTTTTTTCTTTCGTTTTTTTTAGCGTATGGTTTTTAGTGCCGGGGGTGTCTGAGGACATGTTCGGCTCGCCAGTTTGTCGTTGATTCTATGCGAACACCCATGGGTAGAGCTACAAGTACCGTCGCGTGAGGAGTGTTGTCTGGGGAGGAAAGTTTTGAATGTAAGGACGAGGAGTTGCAAGGTAGCGGCTGTGGCCTATAGTTAGGGACCAACCCCGGCATTTGCCTGGAAGGAAGATGGGAAACCACAGAAAACCTTCTTCAAGGTTGCCGGCGGGAGGGATTCGAACCTCCTCGCCTCCCGGATGTGAGCGACTGCCAGCAGCCACGCCGTAACAACCACGGCTAACTCACCCGGTGTTCCTCAGTTTAGGAGCTGCGACAACGCGGTCATGCAGCCCCGTGTACTTTCGGTGTGTGTAGAATCTGTCTGATAACCGGTGTTAATTGTGATGGCTGTATTAGTGTGTGTTATCCGTTTTTAATTCAAGTAAGGACTGCAGACGTTCAATTTTCAAGTAGTTCCTACTTTTGCTACCAAACGTCACCATCAACGACAACTAGCTCTGAACTTGGTTACTAGATGCCACCGCAGTCGGCTCCAGGCGACGAACGTTGGGACCTAAGAGCGTTAGTTAATTCTAACTTATAATTTAGCTTCACAGAAGAGTAATCAGTGGAAGGTCCTTTTACGTGCCAAAAATCTATGACATGGGACCGCCGTCTTTGCTTCCCCTCCGAAGGAAGGCATATTGAGGGATTTTAACACTCTTAAAAAATCCGACGACTTTGGCCGGGTTTGAACCCGCGACCTTGGGCATGGAAGGTCAGCATGCTACCAACTACGCCAGAACGACATTACTATATATATTACTATATATAGACATCTTACTATATATTTTAATCAGATGTAATAGTTTGCCACGGTGGGTGAGTGGTTGGGCATATGGCCTCGTAGTTCCGCCTATCATAAAATAACTGAGTGAGTGGTTATCGTATCGGATTACTAACCCCCAAGTATGCAGGTTCGCTCCTGGTCGTGGTAAGTGATTTTTGAAAGGTTGCACAAATTACGACACGCATGTCATACGATGTTGGCATGTCAAAGAACCCATTTGAATTCAGTAGGCCGCGTTCATAATGGCAAAATTAATCTCGGGATTTTCCGCCAACACAAAGTTCCTCATTTCTCTACTAGAAAGCGCTATAGTGTCAAGGAGCTTAGATAACTAACCTCGTTGATTTTCATAGTGCTTCAAGTAACAACAAAATTCGACATAAAAGCTGCCGTCTGGGTGTCAAATAACAAAGCTTTCACCCGGCACCCGAGGGCATAGGATATTAGTTTTTTTTTTTTTTTTAATCGTTTCGGTCGTCTATGGACCACGTTATTTCAACTGCCTTTTCCCTCGTTCTTTCACATTGGCCCAGTATTCGCGCATTCTTCTTCGGTGAGCTTCCCTTCGTTCTTCGGTCCACTTCTTGCCGGTTTTCAATATAGGTTTTGGCTGAAAACTCTGTATCTCCCCAAGTTTCTTATTCAAAGAGTCACGTTCCAAGATGTCCTCATGTGATATCCCCAGTTCTTGTAGGTCTTTTTCCACCTCTGTAAACCAGATCCCTTTGGTTTTCTTTCCCACAAAGTAGGCACAGATTCGATTGGACAATCTTCCGGAGTTCATTCGTGTTAAATGGCCATAAAAGGAGAGTCTTCTTTTGCGAATGGTGTCCGTTATTTTCTCCACATGTAGATAGAGTTCATCGTTGTGTCGTCTTCTATACTCTCCTCGTTCCTTGACCGGGCCCAAGATCTTTCTCAAAATCTTCCTCTCTTTGGCTTCGAGTTGTTCTGCCAGGCCTTTCTTATTCATCGCCCGGCATTCTGATGCATATAACGCCTCCGGGCGAATAACGGTAACGAAGTGCCTCAGTTTGGCCTTGAAGGACATTGATCGTGATTTGTAAATGTCTTTGGTTAAATGGTAAGCCATTTCCATTTTGTTAATCCGTGCCACGAAGGCTTCCTTTTCACGAATGTTGGGCTCAATCCATTCACCCAGGTATTTGAATTTCTCTACCTGTGTTATTTCTCCTCCATTCACCGTAAGTTCTCTGGGTTCCGACTTGATGTTCGTTATAAACTGCGTTTTCTCAAACGAAATCTGAAGACCTGCCTTTGCTGCTTGCACCTGTAATTGATTGATTTGTTGTGTGGCTGAGTCAAGAGAATTAGAGAAAATTGCAACATCATCTGCGAAAGCTAAACAGTCGATTGTCAGGTTTTTGTTCTTACAACCTAGTCTGACCCCATTCTCTATACCATCCTTACACAATTCTTTACGCCATTCTCGAATAACTTTCTCAAGAACACAGTTGAATAAAAGAGGCGAGAGCCCATCTCCCTGTCTCACCCCTGTCCGTATTGCGAAGGATTCAGAAATCTCTCCCCTGAATTTCACTTTGGAAGCCGTATCCAATAGGGATTGGTGAATGATTGCTCTTGTCTTATTATCTAAACCAAATTCTCTTAAAACCTGGATCAGGGTACTTCGATCCAGCGAGTCGTAAGCCTTCTTGAAATCAACAAAAGTCACAACAAATTTCTTACTTCTCAGATTCATGTACGATAGAATTGATTTTAGATTCATGATTTGCTCAACACAAGAGTGCCCCTTTCGAAATCCACCTTGGTATTCGCCCAGGTGTTGATCGAGCTGTGCTTCCGCTCTCGTTTGAAGCGCTTTCGCGAGAATCTTGTATGTTATCGAGAGGAGTGATATGCCACGATAGTTGTTTACGTCCGCTTTATCACCTTTCTTGTGCAGGGGATGAATTAGGGCCGATGTCCAATCACTGGGCAGTTTCTCTGTTTCCCAAATCTCCCGGATGATATCCGTTAGCTTGTCGACTGGTTTTTCACCTGCGTATTTCCAGAGTTCGGCAACTATTGAATCCTCACCTGGTGCTTTATTGTTCTTAAGTGAGTGAATGATCTGCTTGATTTCTTCCCTAGTTGGTGGACTTGAGTCTGGATTGACGAGCACATTACTGTGAAAGGAAAATTTCGATGTTGGAGCCTCACAATTGAGAAGGGACTCAAAGTATTTCGCCAGGATCTGGCAGTTGTCTTTGTCATTGTAAGCAATTTTCCCATCGGGATTCCTAAAGTGAAGACTGGGTGGTGTGTATTTACTGAGATTTTGCTTGAAGGTTTTATAGAAATCACGGGTGTTGTTCTTTTTGAAATCTTGGTCTATCTGTGCCAACTGATTTTTTTTGAATGCTCGTTTTATCCCGCGTATGGTTTTATCAGCCTGCTTTCTCACGACCAGGAATATCTCTCTGTTTTATTATTATTATTATTATTATTATCGCATGTAATTTTTTTATTTTATTTTTCGCATGTTTTATGGACCACCTGGTTATCGTACATATTTCATTGGTCTACTTAGCAATGATTTTTTAAATTAATTCTACCCTTGACCAGAACCGAACTTTCACAGAATCCGGAAGATTATCGAAAATATGATAAATATACAGGGTCATCGAAAAATAATGCCATCATTTCATAAAATTATAGCACCGAAATCCTTTATGTTAAACGTGTAATTTTTTCACTGAACGCCAGCTGGTTAAAGTAAGTTTTGTTTTGGAGGGAACGTGACCTTGCTATGCGCACACTAGATGCGCAGTAGCCAAGGTTGGCCGGGGGCGCGCGCGCCAAGGAAGCCCCGACCTTACCCCTTTGGAATTCTTTTCTGGGGATACATTAAAAGCATTGTGTATGAAGAAAAATTCGGGATTTGGAGCACCTGCGGGAGCGAATTTCTGCCGCCATCTTGACAGTTACTCCTGAAATGATTGCACGTACCAATCCAGCCATTGGGAAAGCGTGCGTTCAATGCTGATGCTGGTGGTCGGCCTGGCCTAGATTTTTTCTCTACAGTCCCTGTTTCCTTAAACTGATTAAACCATCGAATTACAGCTTTGTAATCAGGTGCAGTTTGTCGGGAGGTGCTGTCATTGGTGCACGCGCCCCCGACCGACCTTGGCTACTACGCATCTAGTGTGCACATAGCAAGGTCACGTCCCCTCCAAAACAAAACTTACTTTAACCAGCTGGCGTTCAGTGAAAGAATTATACGTTTAACATAAAGGGTTTCAGAGCTATAATTTTTTGAAATGTTGGCCTTATTTTTCGATGACCCTGTAAGATTCACATTCCTTTCTGGGAGTCATTAGGAATTGAAAATATTGTCTATTATCACTGCTGCACTGGAAATATTTGTAATACTGTTCCGTAAATAAAGGTTTTTATTTCTTGCTTGTTTGAGGCGCACACATTGACGTCATCTCATGTCCCATCACTGTTGCCAATATGTCCGATACAAAATACACTGGAACTAAAATGGGTGTATGGACTAAACCATTGGTCGCTACTTGGTTAGACGACTGTCTGGACGAAACCATTGGTCTGGACAAAATCATTGCTTGCTACCTGGTTAGACCACTGTCTGGACGAAACCATTGGTCTGGACAAAATCATTGCTTGCTACCTGGTTAGACTACTGTCTGGACGAAACCATTGGTCAGGACAAAATCATTGCTTGCTACTTGGTTAGACAACTGCCTGGACGAAACCATTGGTCTGGACAAAATCATTGCTTGCTACCTGGTTAGACTACTGTCTGGACGAAACCATTGGTCAGGACAAAATCATTGCTTGATACTTGGTTAGACTACTGTCTGGACGAAACCATTGGTCTGGACAAAATCATTGCTTGCTACTTGGTTAGACGACTGTCTGGACGAAACCATTGGTCTGGATAAAATCATTGATTGTTACTTGGTTAGACGACTGTCTGGACGAAACCATTGGTCTGGACAAAATCATTGCATTATACTTGGTTAGACGACTGTCTGGACGAAACCATTGGTCTGGACAAAATCATTGCTAGCTACTTGGTTAGACGACTGTCTGGACGAAACCATTGGTCTGGACAAAATTATTGCTTGCTACTTGGTTAGACGACTGTCTGGACGAAACCATTGGTCTGGACAAAATCATTGCTTGCTACTTGGTTAGACGACTGTCTGGACGAAACCATTGGTCAGGACAAAATCATTGCTTGCTACTTGGTTAGACTACTGCCTGGACGAAACCATTGGTCTGGACAAAATCATTGCTTGCTACCTGGTTAGACTACTGTCTGGACGAAACCATTGGTCAGGACAAAATCATTGCTTGCTACTTGGTTAGACTACTGTCTGGACGAAACCATTGGTCTGGACAAAATCATTGCTTGCTACCTGGTTAGACTACTGTCTGGACGAAACCATTGGTCAGGACAAAATCATTGCTTGCTACTTGGTTAGACTACTGCCTGGACGAAACCATTGGTCTGGACAAAATCATTGCTTGCTACCTGGTTAGACTACTGTCTGGACGAAACCATTGGTCAGGACAAAATCATTGCTTGCTACTTGGTTAGACTACTGTCTGGACGAAACCATTGGTCTGGACAAAATCATTTCTTGCTACCTGGTTAGACTACTGTCTGGACGAAACCATTGGTCTGGACAAAATCATTGCTTGCTACCTGGTTAGACTACTGTCTGGACGAAACCATTGGTCTGGACAAAATCATTGCTTGCTACCTGGTTAGACTACTGTCTGGACGAAACCATTGGTCAGGACAAAATCATTTCTTGCTACTTGGTTAGACTACTGCCTGGACGAAACCATTGGTCTGGACAAAATCATTGCTTGCTACCTGGTTAGACTACTGTCTGGACGAAACCATTGGTCAGGACAAAATCATTGCTTGCTACTTGGTTAGACTACTGCCTGGACGAAACCATTGGTCTGGACAAAATCATTGCTTGCTACCTGGTTAGACTACTGTCTGGACGAAACCATTGGTCAGGACAAAATCATTGCTTGCTACTTGGTTAGACTACTGCCTGGACGAAACCATTGGTCTGGACAAAATCATTGCTTGCTACTTGGTTAGACTACTGTCTGGACGAAACCATTGGTCTGGACAAAATCATTGCTTGCTACTTGGTTAGACGACTGTCTGGACGAAACCATTGGTCTGGACTGAACCATTGCTTGCTACTTGGTTAGACGACTGTCTGGACGAAAATTACTGATTGCACTACAAGCAAGGGGGTCTGGGGCATAACTCCCAGGTTATGTTTGTTTTGTATGTAGAACAGTATTCACCACTGTAATGAAACTTGGCACACTTTCACGGTAACTCGACGGTGCTGATTTGTTTTTACGATACCGGATAAGAAATAGTACCGAATGCTTGGGGTTGGCAACACTGTACTTGTGCATAATTAATGCTGAAAATGGCCGACCCATCTGGAATTTTTACTATTATAAGTATTGATCAAAGCGGCTTCGGTGGCGTAGTTGGTAGCATGCTGAGCTTCTATGTCCAAGATCGCGGGTTCAAACCCGTCCGAAGTCGTCGGATTTTTTAAGAGCGTTAATAATCCCTCAGTCAAGCCTCCGTGGCTTAGACGGCAGCACGCCGGCCTCTCACCGCTGGATCCGTGGTTCAAATCCCGGTCACTCCATGTGAGATCTGTGCTGGACAAAACGGAGGCCGATATGTTTTTCTCCGGATACTCCGGTTCTCCCTGTCAAAATTTAATTCCAGCAACACTCTCCACTATCATTTCATTTGATCTGTCATTCATTTAATCATTGCCCTAGAGGAGTGTGTCAGGCCTCGGCAGCCGGCATAGTTCATATCCTCGCCGCTAGATGGGGACTTTATTAATTCCATTCCTGACCCTGTCGGAGACTGGAAGCAGGCTGTGGATTTTCAATAATCACTCAGTATGCCTTCCTTCGGAGGGGAAGTAAAGCCGGCGGTCCCATGTCATTGATTTATGGCATGTTAAAGAACCTTCCACTAATTACTCCTGTTTCCTATGTTCGTTGCCAGGAGCCGACTGCGGTGGCGTCGATAGCTAAGTTCTGAACTAGTAGTCGTTGACGGTGGAGTTTGGCGCCAAAGGAGGAACAATTAGAAAAATGCAAAGTCTGCAGTAAATGATATTTAGTCCCTCTGTTCAAAAGGCATTCAAAAAGGAATAAAAAAAACAGATAATACACACTAATACAGTCATCGCAATTAACACCGGTTATCAGACAGATTCTACACACACCCAAAGTACACGGGTCTACATGACCGCGTTGTCGCAGAACCAACCAAATTCACCTCAGATAGTTCTTTATATTTCATCCTCATGATGTCTCCTTTATGTCTCCTTTGACCAATCATATTTTATCCGTGAAAATCTCAGCGGAGACTTGTCTCATCATTAGCTCCCAAAGGTTTGAGGTCTGCAGAGTTGTGAGGCCAGTCCATAACCTCTACTTTGCTGTCATGAAGAAACTTGGCCACTTTTCTTTTGCTTTGTAACACGGTGCCGCGTCGTGCAAGAATTGAATTTCCCGTATGGAAACAGTAGTTTATCGAAAACCTTGTTACTGCTCGGCTTCCTATGGTCATAAATGAATGTTTTTTCTACAGAATCCTTCCTCGAGAAATCCTTTACAGAATGGTGAAAACCTCATATATATCCATCCAGTGGTTCTCGAGATTAACCGTTACATCCAAGAATCGGGGACTTTGTTTATACTATGCAGAGATTTAACCACAGTAAATAGCTTGCCACGGTGGGTGAGTGGATAGCGTGTCGGTCTACTAACCCCAAGATTGCAGGTTCGCTCCTGACCTTGGTAAGTGATTTTTGAAAGGCGGCAAAAATACGACACGCATGTCATACGATTTTGGCATGTCAAAGAACCCATTTGAATTCAGTAAGACGTGTTCCTAATGGAAAAATTAATCTCGGGAGTTTCCGCCAACACAAAGTTCCTCATTTCTGTACTAGAAAGCGGTATTCTGTTTAAGGAGCTTAGATATCTAACCTCCTTGACTTACATAGTGATTCAAGGAACAACGAAATTCGACATGCAAGCTCCACTCTGGGTGTCAAATTACAAACATTGCACCCGTCACCCGAGGCCATACGATATTATTGTTATTATTATTATTATTATTATTATTATTACTATTATTATTATTATTATTATTATTATATCACAGTAAATTTAACAAACTAAAAGATCAATATGATAATAATTTAATAAACAATTCAATTGTTGTCTAACGTTGAATTCCGGGGCGCCTACCTCGTCCATATCCCTATTACAATTACACACACTACCACAGTTGTCACAGAAATACAGGTTATCAGACAAGTTCAACAAGCAGCCAACTACATGGGACTGATGATCAAGATGCCCCAAAACCCTTTAAGTATTTGAGGAGCAAATTTTCAAAAGGCGTTTTCTCCATCCCCGAAAAAAAGTGAGTTCCGCACGTCACTGTCTTTGTCTTGTCAATAGCTATCATGGTTCAACAATGTTTTCATTCAAAAGGTGTTTTATCCCGTTAAATCTGGAGGTTGAAAATTACAGTTTCAATCAAAAGGGTTTTACTCCATAGCCTGGTTTCGAACAATTGGCATTTTCTCCCTTTAACCAATCATCTGCTCCCTAGACTGACATCTCATTGGCCGGCCATTTTGTGTGTTTTGTTTGGAGGTAAGTCGCCTCCGTAGCGTAGCGGTCAGCATGGTTAGCTGCCGCCCCGGAGGTCCTGGGTTTGATTCCCGGCTCTGCCACGAAATTTGAAAAGTGGTATGAGGACTGGAACGGGGTCTACTCAGCCTCGGGTGGTCCAAATGAGTAGAGGGAGTTCGATTCCCACCTCAGCCATCCTCGAAGTTGTTTTCCGTGGTTTCCCACTTCGTCTTCGGGCAAATGCCGGGATGGTACCTACTGTAAGGCCACGTCCGCCTCCTTCCCTCTTCCTAGCCTATCCATCCCTATCTTCCATCCCTTCCCCTCCCTCATGAGGCCTCTGTTCGCTTTGCAGGTGAGGCCGCCTGGGCGAAGTGCTGATCACACCTCCCCAGTTGTATCCATCCCGACCAGATGTTCCAAGCTCCAGGACACTGCCCATAGAGGCGGTAGTGGTGAGTTCCCTCGCTGAGTCCGTGGGAACCACCAACCTAGAGGGTAAATTGACTAACTAAAAAATTAAAAAATTTGTTTGGAGGTTATGAGGCTGACATATCAAAACAAAGCAAATTTTACACAACCATATCAGGAATTTAAGTAATTACGGGTACCTTTGTAAATGAACTACAATACAGCTTTAACCCAATGTCAGTCTCAAGACAGTCACAAGTGTCTTCATCTTCATTTGTATGCTCACTATAGACATGATCAGCCACAATTGTTTTATACCAAGAAAAAACACTGCGTCTGGCTGTCTGGATTATCCGCTAACCTCTCCATTATATAATTCTACAATTTTCATTTTTACATAAAAGTTTAACATGTATTCATATAGGCTAATAAAAGTTTGTAACTCAGTTTGCAAGAATGTTGGTATAATTCAATTAAAAAGAGTTTTCTCCATTTCACTTTCAAACAAAAGGTAATTCCTCCACTGCTTTCAATCATAAGGTATTTTCTCCAAAGTTTAGAGTTAAATTACTCGAAATACTCCTGTTCTAGATTTGTTTCACCATGTTACAATGTAAATATATGCTAACATAAATTACATGTTAAAAAATTGTACACGTATCATAGTTCTTTCAAGAAGTATATTTTTTTCTCATTTTCTCAAAAAAGTGATTTGGTGGAGAAAACGCCTTTTGAAAGTTTGCTCCTCATTTGCCTAAAGTAGAAGTGGGGAAACCACCGGAAGACCACTTCCAGGATGGCTGAGATGGGAATCGAAACCACTTCTTGTCAGTTTAGTCTCAAGAGGCTAAGTGGACCCTGTTGCAGGCCCCAGACCACGCGTGTACCGTACATGAACCCCTGAATACAGTAGACTATATCAAATTATGTACAGGTCATCAACAGCCCCTTTATTAAATGGTCCCGTGAACTTAGGGACGGAAAACGAGATTACATTTCCTTAATTGAAAGGGAACTGTGCTACGTGGACAATGTAAATCACAATACGCATTTAACGAAAAATTTCCAAATGTAGTGTTTAGAAAATTTTCAGGCATCCTTGTCTGCTGTAACAGTTGATTCTGTAGCTAACAAGGTCTTCCTTCTTTTGTTCTTCAACTTACACGTCAAAGTGTACGGCTAATTACCTGTTTCCCAAGGCGTTGCCAATGCTCACTTTAATGAGCTGCCAATCAACCATTGCCTCTATTTGTCTCGGCCCTTGTCTATGAGCTTGTGGAGGATCATAGCGCTACTTAAGTACGTGGTGGGTACTAGTGCTACGGACACTAGCGCTACCTAGGTAGATGGCAGTTAATAGTGCCACCTAGGTACATAGTGTGTATCATGTTATATTCTTTTTTTGATGCGTAACATCTTTTCACTCGGTTGCTGGATATTTTTGTGGGAGTGATTTTGAAAAATGGGACGGAAGTGGATCGGACGGAAGTGTGTAAGACACACTGCCAGCTGGATCGCATTGTTCAACCACGGCCAACTGGATGCGAGCTGCGCAGTATTATTGGTACGTGAAAATAAGTCACCATCTTGTGCTTAATGAATGCGTGATCGAAATAGCCGTGGTGTTAGCGTCTTTGACTGTGAATCTGGAGATCTCGGGCTCGAATCCCGGACAGATGGATATTTTTGCTACCAGATTATCGTTTTAAACGATATTTATCATATCAATAAGACTCATTTTAACAGAATCCATATGCAATTACGTGTTGATCTGTGAATCAAGAGGTCCGGGAACTGGGCAAGCCTTTCATGATCTACTGCTAAGCACATTGCATTTACTCGCAGCTTGGCCTATTTATAGGGAAAGTTATGAGCGGTGTCGCGTCTATTAATCTAGTTGATCCATATCGTATTCTTTATTTAGGCTAGTGCTGGCGGAAGCTACAAAACCTCTAATAAAATGAGTTCCGTATTATAAACTACAATATCTGTAAAACACTCCCTTTTACAGTAGATTAATACTTGTGCCAATAATACACCTTTTGAATTATTTTTTTGTAAATAGCGGGAAATGTTTAATATGCTCGCTAAATATTACTACCGATTTCAACAGTCAAAGACTTAAGCTACATTTTGCGACTAGAATAAGCTCGATATCTTAATTACCCATGACGTAATTGAGGGCTAACTTTGTCACTAAGTCGCCCCAATATCGGGGCGACTTAGTGACGAAGAACCTTCTCATAGGAAACACATTGACAATTATATTTTCACTTACCCCTCCCCCCCCCCGCTTAGATTAGTTTTGTGGCTTAATAGCAAGATTTGTATGTCATACTGAATGCATACCGGCACAACTTTTTTTAAATAATAGAGGTAATACACAGAAATTATAAAAACTAAAATTGAGTGATGAAAAATATTTGTTTATTGGCATTTAGAATGCTTAACAAATCTTTTTTTCCGTTCAATAATAATTAAAATACAATGAACTCAAGGTTTAAAATAACGTCTAGATCATTTTCTTTAAAGTAAATTAACAAAACTAGACAAAGTAAAAGAAAATCTAATGAAATCTGTAGGTGCTCTCTTCCTACCGGTACTCATTAAATAGCTGCATCTCCTTAACTTGGAAGAGCCCTCTATTGCTCACTTGCTTCGGCGGGTCGATCTGCATCACAATCTCGGCCTTTGGGTAGAAGTTTTCCTTTGGCTTATCCGAACATTTCCAGCTTTTCCTGGTTTTCTCCATGACATTGATGGAGCCATCAGCGTTTCCCGCAGTGATTTTTCCTGGCCTAAGTTACTCTTTGTAGCTAACTTGTACGTCGTCTCCCACGGTAAGTTTTTCCGAGTTTGGAGTTGTAGGCTGCTGGACACGGTCGGTGTTCACCTCTTCCAGGCCAGAAAACGTTTCCGAGCTATCGCCGTCATCGTGCACCGATTATGTGTCGCTTTCTGTTTCGGACTCTTAACTTTCATCAATCTTCTTTTCCTCAGTCCGGCCTTTCTTGCCCACTGACTCCTTCTTTTTGGAGTTTCCATCCTTTGGCTTACGGCCTCTTTTTTTTTTTCTTGGAAGAACCCGATTGCTCGTTGTCTTCTCAGCTGTTCCGATGCTTTTGCCGGCTGAAACAATGAGCATCTTCCGTTTTCTGACTGTTCTAGCTGCGGTCACCTCGCCCCTTTTCTTCCGCAGTTCCTCCATGAACAGTTCTCCAACACACGCAGTCATGTTTCCCAAATGTTCATCAGCTACATAGTTCGGCAGTTGCTTTAAAACTGTTTCTTTGTCGAGGGGAAACATTCCCGTCTTTCGGAAACCAGCTTGAAAATTCGATGCTCTACTTGGCTCCATCGTGCTTCCAGTTTCTTCAGAAGTCCTGGAAACTCATCTTTAGGTACATAACAATTAAACCTTCAGGCGACTTTGTGACATATCGGAAGTGTCACAAAGTAGCCCCGATTTTCACTGAATTTTTAAATAAGTTCAAATAACTTCCACAAAACACATCGTACGAAATCGGTATTGCATTAACTTGTACACTAAATATAAGTGTTTAATATACCTGTCAAACTCCAACTATGCATACAACGGCGTCTACAATCGAATTTTTCCGGAAAACTTGTAAATAATGAAATTGCCGGATGCAACAAAACAAGTCACTACCGGCCAGCACGCGCAGCGAAAGCGTTTCTCTGTAGCCACTAGTGGACGCCAAACACTCCACTTCACCATTCCGGCCGCTGCACGTGTCTATCTCTCTTGGTTACGGCGCCAATTTCAAAAACAAACAAGAAGTTCCGTGACGAACTTAAGAGCCTACTTTTCTTAAAATTTAAGAATCATGCCAATGATTAATCTATATTATGGATCTATCTAGAATAATGACAAAATTAAGTTGGTAATATCGAAATTCCTAATTAGTTCGAAATACTGTATACCTGGCATAACGTTGCCTAATTGAGAACTACAGTTGGCAGCCCTAGTGACTGAATATATTCTTAGTTCCATCTCCTAAGGTACAGAATACAAAATGTGGTTGAAGTCCAATGGATAGCATGGAGGTTACATGCAGTTAAACATTGGATCTAACAACACGCGTAAAATCATGTTGGCAACAATGACATACATGTATTGGTCAGAAATATCTGAAATAATATGATCTATTGTTGTGTCAATTTTGAATGAAATCCATTAGTTAGTATAGAAGTTACATGCATTTTAAAATTGGACCTATCAGCAGGCTTAGAATCATGTTGGCAGCACTGGCATAGGCCTATATTAATTACTCCAAATTAATCTAGAATGCCAGGTACTATACGTGTGCAAAGGTTAGAGCTATTGGCTTGCATACTTTCTGATATATTGATATTAGGGTAACAAAAATAGAGACAGTATTTATTAACAGTTGGCAGCCCTGGTTACTCTTAAGAATCGGCATAGTCAGATCTGTTATGGTACACATAGCACACACAAAATTTGGTTGAAATTCAAATGATAGTATAGAAGTTTCATGTATTTAAAGTTGGACCTCTCAGTAGGCTTAGAATCATGTTGGCAGCACTGACGTATATAACTTACTCCAAATTAACATAGAATGTCAGGTACTATACGTGTGCATAGTTTAAAGCTGTTGGCTTGTATACTTCCTGATACATGGGTATTTGGATTTAAAAAATTGAGAGCGTTTATTAACAGTTGGCAGCCCTGGTGGCTCTTAAGAATACGCTCAGTAATATATGTTTATGTACACATAGCACATACGAAATTTGGTTGAAATCCAATTAATAGTGTAGAAGTTATATGCATTTAAAATTTGGACCTATCAGCAGGCTTATAATCATTTTGGCAACACTGACATGTATGGCCTCCTGGAAATACAACTGCAATATTATTATTTATATGTGTGCCAATTTTGAAATAGCTCCAATTTATACCTTCCAAGATATCCAACATGGAGCTCAAATTTCAATTGCGATTTTTTAGCAGTTGGTAGCACTGACATCATTTTCAAATATGGCCGTGAGATATTCAGGTATAGATCTTTACTGCTACCAAATTTTGTTTCGATTGCTGCAGCCGTTTAGGAGTTGATGGGGGGGACACACACACACACAGCCAGACAGACAGACAGACAGAAGGACAGACAGACAGACACACATTTGCCCGATCTCAGAAGCCTACTTTTTCCTCATTTTTGCAAAATGTGAAAAGTAGGCTAAAAATTACGTCGCTTGTCACAATGACACCTCGATCGTCACAAAGCGGTTTACGGTATTATAAAATACCGGTGTATCAACAATTTCATGTGAGGTTTCTTCTATGTCAGATGTTACGCGACTACTGTAAGGCTCGTCAAGTTTTTTTCTCTTTGTTCTTCTCTGTTGTAAAATAATTATAAAACCAACATCAAGCACATCAACCGTTGGCCTATTCTATATAATTTATATTGTATACTGAAACCCTTATTACATTATATCGTAGGCCTACTCCTTCTACATTGGTGACTCCTGACGTGATCTACGATGTCTATCGACAACGCAGGCAATTCAGGTGGGTCGTTAATCTCAAAATAATAGTGCCAGTGACAACACGGAGATAGCTCGTGTTGCAGTTAAGATATCGCCAAATTGTCGAAAAAAGCATCAAAGTGTGGTTTATGCAAATTGAAGCACAGTTTTTTACGGCAGGTATTACAGCAGAACCATGTGCTAGGTTCTTTAGAAAGTTTGAGGAGTCTGAAGGAAGACAAGTAAATAAAGTGCTCACAGAATTAGATCTAGGGGATAAAAAACCTTCTCAGCTTTTGAGAGAGATGCGTAACTTGGCTGGTAAACAAGTCCAAGTTGATTTTTTACGCACTACATTCATCCAGCGCCTGCCGGTACGTTCTATTTTAGCGTCTAGTAACGACAGTTTAGACCAGTGGTTCCCAACCTATGTCAGATGACGTCCCCCTTTTCAGATACGGGAGTTCATCTCCCCCCCCCCCTCCTGCCTCCCCCACCCCACCCCTCACCACCTACCCCCTCCCATCACACATCGCTTCTATAACCTCTACGATTGACGCGGAGGATATAGATCTAACCTAATAACACTACATAATGGAATAGGCCTATCTATTGCATACCAACTTCATTTTAGCACAATACAAAGAATACACTTTTACAACAAATCCTTAAATTAGTCAACAAATGCCAGTGAGAGGGTTGACACTGTTTTCTCTTGGTAATATTCGGTATGTTTGGTTTGATATTTGACAGAGCACAGCGGAGATCACTTGCAACATCAAGCCGACAGCGCTGCTTTGTTTCTATGACACTGAGTGTTGAAAATCCCGACTCGCATAAATATGTCTTTGAAAATGGGACAATGACACGCAATGCAAATTTGGCTATTACAGGATACACTGCATGACAGTTTACTCAAAGGTCACCCAGTCCTAATATTTTGGAATCATCTTTTACCTTTGATTCACACTTTAAATCTAAGGCTTCTTCTTGAAGCTGTGCTGGCAGTGCTTCATTGTCAATGGCAAACGAATTTATTGTTAACATCCAGGGCCATTCTTCCGACGAGATATCAGGAAAGTAGAAGTTGTGCCAGGGAATCAAATTTGACTGAATTTGCACCTAAGTTTATTACGATCACGTTCATTTTCCGGCAAAATTTCATTAAGGCGGTGAAAGGATGAGAAGTTGTTCAACTGAAGCCGGCGTTTCCATAACTGTATTTTTTCCAGGAATGCATAATATTGGAGTTTTTGCCTTGGAGCTTTAAGTTCAAACTGTTCAAAGCTTCAAAGAAATCACAAAGATATGCTAACGAGACGATAGAATTGGCATGATTTTGCTCCTTACAACACAGCAAATTCCTTATTTCACCTCCAACCTCGTGGCTCCGCAGAGGTTTGTGCCGACAGTTGACAATTACCAGTGCTTTTGAGCCATTGTCTTGGTGCGACAATCACTTGGAGAGATTCAAAAAATGTTTATTTTACAAAATTGTAATATTCGAGTTTAAATAACTTAATTCGGAAATCACTTTACGCCCCCTTCAATGGGCCTCACGACCCCAGGTTGGGAACCCCTGGTTTAGACAGTCTGGTTATTATGGTTCACAAGATAATAGAATTTTCGACCCCAGGACAGTGTGTTTACAGCTCTCAAACCACTCAATCTACCCCTCAAGTTCCATTTGTTAGCGGATCAAGCTGCAAAAGAGGCGGTATCACTACCACCTCGACCAATGGAGGTACCTGCTAGAGATATTCGCTCTCAGTTACGCCTACAAGTTTTGGCATTTTGGGAGAGTCAGAGGCTAGTTGACCCACTGCCCAGTAAACTGAGAGCGATCAAGGGAACTACTCGCGTGTGGCGGAGCTCTTTCCGGTCACGGAGAGAGTCCGTCATTTTGTAGGCTAAGGATAGGTCATACAGGATCCACCCACTCGTACCTAATGAGAAGGGAAGACCCCCCACTTTGTACCTGTGGAGCCGATTTCACCGTGGCCCACATTTTAACCGAGTGTGTGGATCTTGCTGACTTACGAAGAAACCTTGGTTTGCAGATGACACTCAAACTTATATTAGCCGATGACGTGGTGGCTGCTGATCTCGTTATCCGCTTTATAAGTGAGAGTGGGTTAGGGCCAGCATTCTAAATTTTCCAGTATAAATTGACTCAACGACTTGTTCGTTTTTGAATGATTTTTTTTTTTGGTTTTTCCGTAATTTTTGTTTATTTTTATAATTTTTATTTTTATTTAATTTTTTGTTTCTGTTTTATTAATTTTTGGTCTTTTTAAATTTAGGTGTCCACCTCAAAATTTTAAATTCAATTCCAAATTTGTATTCTTTAATCTGTGTTAAGAGGGGCAGATGACCTCGTAGTTCCGCCCCTTAAAACAACAATAACTAACTTCAAGTTCCATCTCATGAAGCAATACCGACAGACAGATTATCACACCTAGGGCCGGGTTCACCATGGTTCGTCAAAATGTTAACAGACTAATTATGGCCGTTGACGGACGATTACCGAATTGTCGTGGTTCACCAAACTATAACAATCCATTAGCTTCCCTAACAAGCCGTCAAAACTAATAGCTCTGTCAACATGGAATTAACGACATGGCGGTCGATTTACGTGCGACGAAAGCCGCAATAGTCGTGCATTCAACTTGATTCTGAACGATGACGATCTTTTTGAAGACATGCTAGATTTTCTTCGACCACTAACTTATAAATAACGAAGGAATTACTTGAATGAATGCGACGTCACAGAATTTATCATGAGATTTCAGTTGTCAAAACCTTCTGTGTTGAATGTTCCACAGATGACAGAACCTAACCTGGAATTCCCATCTGATACGTAAGATAGCCTAGGGCTATGTACCATTCCTTATTTATGTGTAACTAGCAGTACCCGGCATGCGATGCAATGCCAATCAAAGAAAGTGTTGGCGGTTTTTTTTTCGTTTTTTTTTTTTCGTGTAGCCTCCTGGGAGGCCGAGTGCAGGTCTTTCTAGTCGACGCCCGTGGGCGACCTGCGCGTCGGGATGAGAGATGGAATGGCAAGGATGTGGAAGGAAGCGGCCGTGGCCTGTCAGAAGGTACTGTCCCAGCATTTGCCTGGTGTTGAAAATGGGAAACCACGGAAAACCATTTCAAGGACAGCCGACGGTGGGCTCGATCCCACGCGTCTACCGAGTCAGCAGAGAGCTTGGCCCCATGACCTAACGCAGCGCTTTAGCCAGCGTAGCCACTACTGTCGGTCAGTGTTGGCGTTGTGACTTTGTTAGTTGAAGTGCTTTTGGATTCCCAATATTTTATTGATTTACTATCTCAGGAACATTCAAGGGAGCGTGCTCAACAATTCACGAAAGTTTCATCGCAATGAAATGATTGGTATATGAACGCATACGGGACTGTTGAAACGATTCGAGTGCCGTCACCCATTTGTTGAATATACTCGTACGCTACCTATTGTAAAATGGATTTACTAAGTCGAAAACCTTTCCTGGCGTGTACACAACAACTCATCAAAGTTTCATCGCAATCGGATCAATGGCATATGAACGCATACGGGATTTTGTTTAAACGATTCGTGCCGTCACTCATTCGTTGAATCTTCTTGTGCGCCACCCATTGAAAGACGGATTTACTAATTCATAAACCTCAGCTCTCCAAAGTTTTATCACACTCGGATGAATGGTATATGAACGCATACGGGACTATGTTGAAACGATTCACGCGCTGTCGCTTATTAGTTAAATCTACTCGTGCGCTACCAATTGTAAAATGGATTTACTAAATCAGAAACCTTCGCGGGAGTGGATACAACTTTTAACCAAATTTCATTGCAATCGCATGAATGGTATATGAACGCATAAGGAATTTCGTTTAAACGATACGCGTGCCGTTACCCATTTATTGAATCTACTGGTGCGCTACCTGTTGTAAAATGGATTTACTGAACCCTTTATCCTCTGATGGATAAATGATTCGATGTTTTATTTCTTCAATTAATTAATATTTCCACCAGCGTCATGAAATAGCCAGACAGATGAGGAAACTTCAAGCATTTTTTGGAGACAGTGGGAACGTACCTGCAGCAGTTTGACAAAAGGCTAAATACTTTAGCATTGTGAAAAGAAAGACCCTAGTTATGATTCAGAAGGACAGGTGGTGGCTACCTCAAAATAGAAGGGACGCGTGGTGAGACACGCTTATGGTATGTTCTTTGTACTATTCGCGCCTAAAAAAATATAATGCAGTAACGTGAGTGGCTGATGATACTACTGGACACTCCTACGAGGCCAAGGTCTGATAAAAACCGCGAAGTTATTGAAAAAGTGGAACCAATGAGAGATGAATGCTTACGAACGCGCCAAGTCTAGCTTGGGCACGCGACAGCTAGCATTAACGCGGGAGATCGGCTAGACAACATCTCTACGATCGATTCTAGGATTAATGGGCATATTCTTGACCTGCGCAATTTTACGAGTTCAGTGATATTTGTTTCATTCCTGTACCACTATTATTTTGAGAAATTTTTATATAATTTCCCCCTCTATCGATACCTAGGGCCAGTTCATTTATAAGTGGCGTGAAGAGCCAAGACACTACTATTACTATTACTTTTGTGCGTCTGAGGACGGAGGTTATCATTACATTTGTGCGTCTAAGGACGTAGGCACTTGTACTTTGCGTGTTATGAGGACACAGATTTTTATTAATACAAATGTGTTAAATTCAGTGTGATAGATAGTCACAGTACTATTTTGGTAGGGACAGTATCATCGGCAATTCGCCAACAGACTGTTCTGGGGAATTAAGTACCTAAAACGGCGAATTTAGTAACCATATATCGAGTGTGAATTAATCTATAACTTTTTGCATCAGCACGAGAGATGACATCGCTTATCCTGGAAGAAGTTTGGAACTGTCAACACTCAATCGAGATGTTTGAGATGAGCTAAGCAGAATTTAAGTAGGGAGATGGCTGCAGATGTTCGTTGACGGTGACTGGCAGAGGATGAGTACATGAATAATATTCTTATTATCTGACAAATTAACTTATGGTATATGGGACATATTTTGTTTGTAAATATCTTGCTTGTGCTGATTAAAGTAGTGTATTTAGTTTTGGTCTGACACACCTTTTGCATGGAAACAGCTCGCACATATTTTATCAGTCGTAAGTTCTTGTTTGTTTGTCTTAATTAACGTAGCTATGTGGACGACCGTGTTCGCATATGTTTACGTAGTGCGATTAAGAAGCGTCTCTCGGAGATATGTTGTGTTTCAGAAGTAGGACTGAATTAGTATAATCATGCAATAGATTGGAGGGTAAATTAATCTTGTAATGTTTATTATTGATCAGATTCAGTGAGTTTATTGCCGTTGGAGCAATGTAAATTGTGGCGAGGAGCAGTCAGCTCTCTCGTAGGTTTTAATATTTTTTTAAATAGTTTGTGAGGATCTGATTCAGCCGACCTGTGTGAAAAATGTTATGTCATTCCCAGCAGTGTGTGTGTGTGTGTATTTTATTGGTCATTACAAGCGGGAATTTCAGCGTAGACTGATTTCTGTCAGCTTGGTGCCAAGTCCATATGGTTACCTTGCGTGGACATATGTGGCTATATCGATTAAGGTCTTACCATATGTTTATGTGGTTGAGATTTGTTGCTGTTGATTCTGCGAGATAACGGTCTGTTGGTCAAGTTATTTTTACACTCTGGGGCTGGACGATGACAGAGTGAGGAAGGGGGAAGCTGTTTCACAAGGCGGGCTGAAAAGGATTGCATCAAGGACATTAGGGGAGTGCTTGTTGGCTCCGTAAAATTACTTGAAATACAGAATAAGAACTGATCAATGGTAAAAATTGTTTAAATAAATGGGAGTTGCCTACGAATCACTATAATCTCCGAAGCGTTAGCTTAACGTGCATTTTTATTCATATAAAGTAATCTCAGCCGGTGAGGCTTTTGTTGTTGTTGTTTACATTCCATGTTTATGTTCTGTATTAGTGACCCGTGTAGTCACGTGCGATGCTGTCTTTTCCTTGTTCGTGTATTGAGCAATTGGCCGGGTTGGCAGCTCATTTGTCAGATGCGTCATTGCATTGAAGGAGGGTCTCGAGGGAGATTCCTGTAAATATTAGTTTTTAGATTGTGTGTCAGCATTAATTTTTAAGGGTTTATTAGTGTTGTGTCCCATTTCCGTAAACGTTGATTTACGAGATGATTGTTCGTAAGCGTCGTGGCTGTTACCTGATGTGAACGAACAGTCATCCAAGTACTCATTTCTCGTAGTTAGTCATTACGCATACATAAAATCCAATGCAAGTTAGTGGAACTTGGATCCACATTTTTTATAAGGGGGAGATCCGTCTGACTCCTCAACTTTTGATAAATATTTCTGTCATGGGAAGATTCAGGGAGGAATTTTATTATTGTTGTTGTCTATTTTCACTTTATTTGCACTAATAGTCATTAAATTATGTTATTTTTTTTACGTCTTGTCACTTCCTTTCTTAAATATAGTTTTAATCCTATGACCCTTACCTCAGTAGAGCATGTTGTTTGGCGAACGTAAACATCACACCATGAACTGAGCGCGACCCCTTGATCACGATTTCTTGCATATAAACACTGCAATACTAAAGGGTTCATTACTAAGTCAGAAAACTTTCCTCGGGTGTACACAACAATTCACTAAAGTTTCATCTCATTCGGATGAATGGCATATGAACGCATACTGGACTTTCATGAAACGATTCACGTGCCGTCGCCCATTTGTTGAATCTACTCGTGCGCTACCCACTGTAAAGTGGATTTACTAAGCCAGAAACCTTCCCGGAAGAGTACTCAGCATTACACCCAAGTTTCATCGCTATCGGACAAATGGTATATGTACGCATACGGGAATTTGTTGAAACGCTTCGCGCGTCTTCGCTCATTTGTTGAATCTACTCGTGCGCTGCCTGTTGTAAAATGGATTTACTAAGCCTGAAACCTTCCCTGGAGTGTACACAACAACTCACCAAAGTTTCATCGCTATCGGACGATTGTATATGAACGCATACGGGTCTTTGTCGAAACACTTCGCTCGTCGTCGCTCATTTGTTTAATCTACTCGTGCGATACCTGTTGTAAAATGGATTTACTAAGCTAGAAATCTTCCCTGAAGTGTACACAACATCTCATCCAAGTTTCAACGCTATCGGACGAATAGTATACGAACGCATACGGGACTTTGTTGAAACGCTTCGCGCGTCGTCCCTCATTTGTTGAATCCATTCGTGCGCTACCTATTGTAACATGGATTTACTAAGCCAGAAACCTCGCCTGGAGTGTACGCATCCTCTTACCCAAGTTTCATCGCTATCGGACGAATGGTATATGAACGCATACGGGGCTTTGTTGAAAAGCTTTGCGTGTCGTCGCTCATTTGTTGAATCTACTCGAGCGCTACCTATTGTTAAGTGGATTTACTAATCCAGAAACCTTCCCTGGGTGTACACAACATCTCACCCAAGTTTCATCGCATTGGGGTGAATGGTATATGACGCATGTGGGACTTTGTTGAAACAAACGCACACCATTTTGTTGAAGTTGCTCGTGCGCCATCTATTGTAAATTGGATCGACTATGCCTATAACGATCATTTAAAATAAGCTTTACCCTACCTAGAAGAACTATGGACGGCACTGTTCAATAAATGCTTGGAGACATCCACGATACCATCCAACTGGAGGACTTCAACGTTGAAAGTTCTATTATAAGGGCAAAGGTTCCCCAGACTCACCTGATTCCTACAGGGGAATTGCGCTGGAAAATACTACATTCAAAATATTCAGCAAAATAGGAGCCATCAGATTATCAGAAGAGATAATTAGTATGATACCCGATGACCAATATGGTTTTAGGAAAGGCAGATCCACCCTACATGCAATCAGCAATATCCTGGAAGTCATTAACGAAACTCTCAGACATAAGGGAAGGAAATTCCATGCCATCCTTATTGACTACGAAAGGCTTTCGACCTATTAGACCGTCAGCTTATCGCAGATAAACTTCGTCGACTACTTGGGAACGGTCACTACCTAGCAGAGATAACATCTGAAATGTTACAGCATAACATAATTATCATCAAACACAGCCTACAGTCATCAGCACCCATTGTTCAAGCAAAAGGAATCTTGCAGGGAGATCCTGTTAGTCCGCTGTTGTTTATCTTGACTATCTCTGTCGTCATAGAAGTTCTTGAAGGCCACGAAGAAGTGGTTTCCTTCTACGCTTATGCAGACGATTAGGTGATAGGGTCTTATGATCTTAGAGCTCTACAGGAATGCTGGGACAGATTAACACTTTGGGCATAAAATAATAACCTACAGCTGAATAGGGACAAAACGGTCCATATGGTGGGAAAATAGCAGCCTGTGAATAACTGTATCATGAAGGAGAGCCACTGAAATTAGCAAAGCACTTTAACTATTTAGGAATCACGCTACAGACTTCTGGTAATACGTTCACGAAACATCTCGATAATCGATTAACAGCAGCGACAATAGCGATGAATGACATCAAACTCCTTAGAAGAATGTCTATTATTACAGCCATGAAGATTTTCTCAAGTAAAATAGTTCCCATTGTGACCTATGGTATTGAGTTGTTTCGGGGCTACGGTACCTTAATAAAACCAACCTTAAGAAAATTGAGACAATTAAATCGACGTTTCTCAAGAAGATTCTCTGTGTTTCCAAAAAATGCACCATCCAGACTGACTTACGAGCTTACAGGTGAGCCATTCTTCATAGAAGAACTCTGTGTAAAGCTGCTCTTGCCAGCTAGAGGTGCCTACCAGGAACTACTGGAAGAGATTCAAGCCAAGCGTGAGGCGATTTGGCTAGATTTCTACTCCACAGAAGCTATGCTGAACCCTGCAGAATGGAAAAGACCAGACTATGAGCTGCGTCACATATGGACAAGATTTGCAGTGCATGGTTTTCATTTTCCAGTCTGTAAGACGGAAGTTTACCATTCGCCTGCTGCAGAGTGTATTAGCAAATTTTGTGGGAAACGTTGTGAACGGTATCACGCCCTGGAATGCGACCGGAAACTGTCGCTCAAGGAACTGTGTAGCGTCAATCATCCTCCATGTTAGTCTGAAATGTACGGTAGTATTGTAATTTAATTTTCTTTGGTCATTGGCTGTAATAAATATTTATTATAACTTTTCCTGGCGTATGCACAACAACTTACCAAAATTTGATCGCAATCGGATGAATTGTATATGAACGCATCGCCAACACTCTTTTGTTTAAACTACTGGCGCGCTGTCCATCGTAAATTGGATTGACTATGCCTATAATGATTTCGGAAGTGTTCACAACAACTCACCAAAATTTGATCGCATAAAAGACGAACAAACGAACATCCTTTTTAATATATATAAGATATCGTGTGATGCATTACGGTATGTGTAGCACATGTAGTTAATTTAACGTTGACGTCACAACACCACTCCTCTTATTTCTTTTTACTTGTAATATCGTGTGATGCATTATGTTATAAAACATCCTAGTTAATTTACTTTAATGAAAGACTACCTAAACGTTACAGCATCAGTCCTCTTATTTTCAACGATTTCACGATACTCATCCACCAAGTAACTTAGATAAGGGTGGATAATTATGATTCTTTCATTTACCGAAATTTTCACAGTCCCCTGCTCTTCTTGCTCACCCATTTGTTGAATATACTCGTACGCTACCTATTGTAAAATGGATTTACTAAGTCGAAAACCTTTCCTGGCGTGTACACAACAACTCATCAAAGTTTCATCGCAATCGGATCAATGGCATATGAACGCATACGGGATTTTGTTTAAACGATTCGTGCCGTCACTCATTCGTTGAATCTTCTTGTGCGCCACCCATTGAAAGACGGATTTACTAATTCATAAACCTCAGCTCTCCAAAGTTTTATCACACTCGGATGAATGGTATATGAACGCATACGGGACTATGTTGAAACGATTCACGCGCTGTCGCTTATTAGTTAAATCTACTCGTGCGCTACCAATTGTAAAATGGATTTACTAAATCAGAAACCTTCGCGGGAGTGGATACAACTTTTAACCAAATTTCATTGCAATCGCATGAATGGTATATGAACGCATAAGGAATTTCGTTTAAACGATACGCGTGCCGTTACCCATTTATTGAATCTACTGGTGCGCTACCTGTTGTAAAATGGATTTACTGAACCCTTTATCCTCTGATGGATAAATGATTCGATGTTTTATTTCTTCAATTAATTAATATTTCCGCCAGCGTCATGAAATAGCCAGACAGATGAGGAAACTTCAAGCATTTTTTGGAGACAGTGGGAACGTACCTGCAGCAGTTTGACAAAAGGCTAAATACTTTAGCATTGTGAAAAGAAAGACCCTAGTTATGATTCAGAAGGACAGGTGGTGGCTACCTCAAAATAGAAGGGACGCGTGGTGAGACACGCTTATGGTATGTTCTTTGTACTATTCGCGCCTAAAAAAATATAATGCAGTAACGTGAGTGGCTGATGATACTACTGGACACTCCTACGAGGCCAAGGTCTGATAAAAACCGCGAAGTTATTGAAAAAGTGGAACCAATGAGAGATGAATGCTTACGAACGCGCCAAGTCTAGCTTGGGCACGCGACAGCTAGCATTAACGCGGGAGATCGGCTAGACAACATCTCTACGATCGATTCTAGGATTAATGGGCATATTCTTGACCTGCGCAATTTTACGAGTTCAGTGATATTTGTTTCATTCCTGTACCACTATTATTTTGAGAAATTTTTATATAATTTCCCCCTCTATCGATACCTAGGGCCAGTTCATTTATAAGTGGCGTGAAGAGCCAAGACACTACTATTACTATTACTTTTGTGCGTCTGAGGACGGAGGTTATCATTACATTTGTGCGTCTAAGGACCTAGGCACTTGTACTTTGCGTGTTATGAGGACACAGATTTTTATTAATACAAATGTGTTAAATTCAGTGTGATAGATAGTCACAGTACTATTTTGGTAGGGACAGTATCATCGGCAATTCGCCAACAGACTGTTCTGGGGAATTAAGTACCTAAAACGGCGAATTTAGTAACCAGATATCGAGTGTGAATTAATCTATAACTTTTTGCATCAGCACGAGAGATGACATCGCTTATCCTGGAAGAAGTTTGGAACTGTCAACACTCAATCGAGATGTTTGAGATGAGCTAAGCAGAATTTAAGTAGGGAGATGGCTGCAGATGTTCGTTGACGGTGACTGGCAGAGGATGAGTACATGAATAATATTCTTATTATCTGACAAATTAACTTATGGTATATGGGACATATTTTGTTTGTAAATATCTTGCTTGTGCTGATTAAAGTAGTGTATTTAGTTTTGGTCTGACACACCTTTTGCATGGAAACAGCTCGCACATATTTTATCAGTCGTAAGTTCTTGTTTGTTTGTCTTAATTAACGTAGCTATGTGGACGACCGTGTTCGCATATGTTTACGTAGTGCGATTAAGAAGCGTCTCTCGGAGATATGTTGTGTTTCAGAAGTAGGACTGAATTAGTATAATCATGCAATAGATTGGAGGGTAAATTAATCTTGTAATGTTTATTATTGATCAGATTCAGTGAGTTTATTGCCGTTGGAGCAATGTAAATTGTGGCGAGGAGCAGTCAGCTCTCTCGTAGGTTTTAATATTTTTTTAAATAGTTTGTGAGGATCTGATTCAGCCGACCTGTGTGAAAAATGTTATGTCATTCCCAGCAGTGTGTGTGTGTGTGTATTTTATTGGTCATTACAAGCGGGAATTTCAGCGTAGACTGATTTCTGTCAGCTTGGTGCCAAGTCCATATGGTTACCTTGCGAGGACATATGTGGCTATATCGATTAAGGTCTTACCATATGTTTATGTGGTTGAGATTTGTTGCTGTTGATTCTGCGAGATAACGGTCTGTTGGTCAAGTTATTTTTACACTCTGGGGCTGGACGATGACAGAGTGAGGAAGGGGGGAGCTGTTTCACAAGGCGGGCTGAAAAGGATTGCATCAAGGTCATTAGGGGAGTGCTTGTTGGCTCCGTAAAATTACTTGAAATACAGAATAAGAACTGATCAATGGTAAAAATTGTTTAAATAAATGGGAGTTGCCTACGAATCACTATAATCTCCGAAGCGTTAGCTTAACGTGCATTTTTATTCATATAAAGTAATCTCAGCCGGTGAGGCTTTTGTTGTTGTTGTTGTTTACATTCCATGTTTATGTTCTGTATTAGTGACCCGTGTAGTCACGTGCGATGCTGTCTTTTCCTTGTTCGTGTATTGAGCAATTGGCCGGGTTGGCAGCTCATTTGTCAGATGCGTCATTGCATTGAAGGAGGGTCTCGAGGGAGATTCCTGTAAATATTAGTTTTTAGATTGTGTGTCAGCATTAATTTTTAAGGGTTTATTAGTGTTGTGTCCCATATCCGTAAACGTTGATTTACGAGATGATTGTTCGTAAGCGTCGTGGCTGTTACCTAATGTGAACGAACAGTCATCCAAGTACTCATTTCTCGTAGTTAGTCATTACGCATACATAAAATCCAATGCAAGTTAGTGGAACTTGGATCCACATTTTTTATAAGGGGGAGATCCGTCTGACTCCTCAACTTTTGATAAATATTTCTGTCATGGGAAGATTCAGGGAGGAATTTTATTATTGTTGTTGTCTATTTTCACTTTATTTGCGGGGGGCGTGGTGGCTCAGCGGTCTAGCTGTATGCCTCTCACCAAGGCGGTCCGGGTTCGATTCCCGGTCAGTGCATGTGAGATTTTCAAAGTGAAATGCCATGTCCTGTGGTTCGGATTCCACGTAAAAAGGAGGTCCCGTGGCTTATAATCACAAGATTCACGGTCACGTAAAACTACAATCTTCCTTTCTTCTTCACTTTATTTGCACTAATAGTCATTAAATTATGTTATTTTTTTTACGTCTTGTCACTTCCTTTCTTAAATATAGTTTTAATCCTATGACCCTTACCTCAGTAGAGCATGTTGTTTGGCGAACGTAAACATCACACCATGAACTGAGCGCGACCCCTTGATCACGATTTCTTGCATATAAACACTGCAATACTAAAGGGTTCATTACTAAGTCAGAAAACTTTCCTCGGGTGTACACAACAATTCACTAAAGTTTCATCTCATTCGGATGAATGGCATATGAACGCATACTGGACTTTCATGAAACGATTCACGTGCCGTCGCCCATTTGTTGAATCTACTCGTGCGCTACCCACTGTAAAGTGGATTTACTAAGCCAGAAACCTTCCCGGAAGAGTACTCAGCATTACACCCAAGTTTCATCGCTATCGGACAAATGGTATATGTACGCATACGGGAATTTGTTGAAACGCTTCGCGCGTCTTCGCTCATTTGTTGAATCTACTCGTGCGCTGCCTGTTGTAAAATGGATTTACTAAGCCTGAAACCTTCCCTGGAGTGTACACAACAACTCACCAAAGTTTCATCGCTATCGGACGATTGTATATGAACGCATACGGGTCTTTGTCGAAACACTTCGCTCGTCGTCGCTCATTTGTTTAATCTACTCGTGCGATACCTGTTGTAAAATGGATTTACTAAGCTAGAAATCTTCCCTGAAGTGTACACAACATCTCATCCAAGTTTCATCGCTATCGGACGAATAGTATACGAACGCATACGGGACTTTGTTGAAACGCTTCGCGCGTCGTCCCTCATTTGTTGAATCCATTCGTGCGCTACCTATTGTAACATGGATTTACTAAGCCAGAAACCTCGCCTGGAGTGTACGCATCCTCTTACCCAAGTTTCATCGCTATCGGACGAATGGTATATGAACGCATACGGGACTTTGTTGAAAAGCTTTGCGTGTCGTCGCTCATTTGTTGAATCTACTCGAGCGCTACCTATTGTTAAGTGGATCTACTAATCCAGAAACCTTCCCTGGGTGTACACAACATCTCACCCAAGTTTCATCGCATTGGGGTGAATGGTATATGACGCATGTGGGACTTTGTTGAAACAAACGCACACCATTTTGTTGAAGTTGCTCGTGCGCCATCTATTGTAAATTGGATCGACTATGCCTATAACGATCATTTAAAATAAGCTTTACCCTACCTAGAAGAACTATGGACGGCACTGTTCAATAAATGCTTGGAGACATCCACGATACCATCCAACTGGAGGACTTCAACGTTGAAAGTTCTATTATAAGGGCAAAGGTTCCCCAGACTCACCTGATTCCTACAGGGGAATTGCGCTGGAAAATACTACATTCAAAATATTCAGCAAAATAGGAGCCATCAGATTATCAGAAGAGATAATTAGTATGATACCCGATGACCAATATGGTTTTAGGAAAGGCAGATCCACCCTACATGCAATCAGCAATATCCTGGAAGTCATTAACGAAACTCTCAGACATAAGGGAAGGAAATTCCATGCCATCCTTATTGACTACGAAAGGCTTTCGACCTATTAGACCGTCAGCTTATCGCAGATAAACTTCGTCGACTACTTGGGAACGGTCACTACCTAGCAGAGATAACATCTGAAATGTTACAGCATAACATAATTATCATCAAACACAGCCTACAGTCATCAGCACCCATTGTTCAAGCAAAAGGAATCTTGCAGGGAGATCCTGTTAGTCCGCTGTTGTTTATCTTGACTATCTCTGTCGTCATAGAAGTTCTTGAAGGCCACGAAGAAGTGGTTTCCTTCTACGCTTATGCAGACGATTAGGTGATAGGGTCTTATGATCTTAGAGCTCTACAGGAATGCTGGGACAGATTAACACTTTGGGCATAAAATAATAACCTACAGCTGAATAGGGACAAAACGGTCCATATGGTGGGAAAATAGCAGCCTGTGAATAACTGTATCATGAAGGAGAGCCACTGAAATTAGCAAAGCACTTTAACTATTTAGGAATCACGCTACAGACTTCTGGTAATACGTTCACGAAACATCTCGATAATCGATTAACAGCAGCGACAATAGCGATGAATGACATCAAACTCCTTAGAAGAATGTCTATTATTACAGCCATGAAGATTTTCTCAAGTAAAATAGTTCCCATTGTGACCTATGGTATTGAGTTGTTTCGGGGCTACGGTACCTTAATAAAACCAACCTTAAGAAAATTGAGACAATTAAATCGACGTTTCTCAAGAAGATTCTCTGTGTTTCCAAAAAATGCACCATCCAGACTGACTTACGAGCTTACAGGTGAGCCATTCTTCATAGAAGAACTCTGTGTAAAGCTGCTCTTGCCAGCTAGAGGTGCCTACCAGGAACTACTGGAAGAGATTCAAGCCAAGCGTGAGGCGATTTGGCTAGATTTCTACTCCACAGAAGCTATGCTGAACCCTGCAGAATGGAAAAGACCAGACTATGAGCTGCGTCACATATGGACAAGATTTGCAGTGCATGGTTTTCATTTTCCAGTCTGTAAGACGGAAGTTTACCATTCGCCTGCTGCAGAGTGTATTAGCAAATTTTGTGGGAAACGTTGTGAACGGTATCACGCCCTGGAATGCGACCGGAAGCTGTCGCTCAAGGAACTGTGTAGCGTCAATCATCCTCCATGTTAGTCTGAAATGTACGGTAGTATTGTAATTTAATTTTCTTTGGTCATTGGCTGTAATAAATATTTATTATAACTTTTCCTGGCGTATGCACAACAACTTACCAAAATTTGATCGCAATCGGATGAATTGTATATGAACGCATCGCCAACACTCTTTTGTTTAAACTACTGGCGCGCTGTCCATCGTAAATTGGATTGACTATGCCTATAATGATTTCGGAAGTGTTCACAACAACTCACCAAAATTTGATCGCATAAAAGACGAACAAACGAACATCCTTTTTAATATATATAAGATATCGTGTGATGCATTACGGTATGCGTAGCACATGTAGTTAATTTAACGTTGACGTCACAACACCACTCCTCTTATTTCTTTTTACTTGTAACATCGTGTGATGCATTATGTTATAAAACATCCTAGTTAATTTACTTTTATGAAAGACTACCTAAACGTTACAGCATCAGTCCTCTTATTTTCAACGATTTCACGATACTCATCCACCAAGTAACTTAGATAAGGGTGGATAATTATGATTCTTTCATTTACCGAAATTTTCACAGTCCCCTGCTCTTCTTGCTCACCCATTTGTTGAATATACTCGTACGCTACCTATTGTAAAATGGATTTACTAAGTCGAAAACCTTTCCTGGCGTGTACACAACAACTCATCAAAGTTTCATCGCAATCGGATCAATGGCATATGAACGCATACGGGATTTTGTTTAAACGATTCGTGCCGTCACTCATTCGTTGAATCTTCTTGTGCGCCACCCATTGAAAGACGGATTTACTAATTCATAAACCTCAGCTCTCCAAAGTTTTATCACACTCGGATGAATGGTATATGAACGCATACGGGACTATGTTGAAACGATTCACGCGCTGTCGCTTATTAGTTAAATCTACTCGTGCGCTACCAATTGTAAAATGGATTTACTAAATCAGAAACCTTCGCGGGAGTGGATACAACTTTTAACCAAATTTCATTGCAATCGCATGAATGGTATATGAACGCATAAGGAATTTCGTTTAAACGATACGCGTGCCGTTACCCATTTATTGAATCTACTGGTGCGCTACCTGTTGTAAAATGGATTTACTGAACCCTTTATCCTCTGATGGATAAATGATTCGATGTTTTATTTCTTCAATTAATTAATATTTCCGCCAGCGTCATGAAATAGCCAGACAGATGAGGAAACTTCAAGCATTTTTTGGAGACAGTGGGAACGTACCTGCAGCAGTTTGACAAAAGGCTAAATACTTTAGCATTGTGAAATGAAAGACCCTAGTTATGATTCAGAAGGACAGGTGGTGGCTACCTCAAAATAGAAGGGACGCGTGGTGAGACACGCTTATGGTATGTTCATTGTACTATTCGCGCCTAAAAAAATATAATGCAGTAACGTGAGTGGCTGATGATACTACTGGACACTCCTACGAGGCCAAGGTCTGATAAAAACCGCGAAGTTATTGAAAAAGTGGAACCAATGAGAGATGAATGCTTACGAACGCGCCAAGTCTAGCTTGGGCACGCGACAGCTAGCATTAACGCGGGAGATCGGCTAGACAACATCTCTACGATCGATTCTAGGATTAATGGGCATATTCTTGACCTGCGCAATTTTACGAGTTCAGTGATATTTGTTTCATTCCTGTACCACTATTATTTTGAGAAATTTTTATATAATTTCCCCCTCTATCGATACCTAGGGCCAGTTCATTTATAAGTGGCGTGAAGAGCCAAGACACTACTATTACTATTACTTTTGTGCGTCTGAGGACGGAGGTTATCATTACATTTGTGCGTCTAAGGACCTAGGCACTTGTACTTTGCGTGTTATGAGGACACAGATTTTTATTAATACAAATGTGTTAAATTCAGTGTGATAGATAGTCACAGTACTATTTTGGTAGGGACAGTATCATCGGCAATTCGCCAACAGACTGTTCTGGGGAATTAAGTACCTAAAACGGCGAATTTAGTAACCAGATATCGAGTGTGAATTAATCTATAACTTTTTGCATCAGCACGAGAGATGACATCGCTTATCCTGGAAGAAGTTTGGAACTGTCAACACTCAATCGAGATGTTTGAGATGAGCTAAGCAGAATTTAAGTAGGGAGATGGCTGCAGATGTTCGTTGACGGTGACTGGCAGAGGATGAGTACATGAATAATATTCTTATTATCTGACAAATTAACTTATGGTATATGGGACATATTTTGTTTGTAAATATCTTGCTTGTGTTGATTAAAGTAGTGTATTTAGTTTTGGTCTGACACACCTTTTGCATGGAAACAGCTCGCACATATTTTATCAGTCGTAAGTTCTTGTTTGTTTGTCTTAATTAACGTAGCTATGTGGACGACCGTGTTCGCATATGTTTACGTAGTGCGATTAAGAAGCGTCTCTCGGAGATATGTTGTGTTTCAGAAGTAGGACTGAATTAGTATAATCATGCAATAGATTGGAGGGTAAATTAATCTTGTAATGTTTATTATTGATCAGATTCAGTGAGTTTATTGCCGTTGGAGCAATGTAAATTGTGGCGAGGAGCAGTCAGCTCTCTCGTAGGTTTTAATATTTTTTTAAATAGTTTGTGAGGATCTGATTCAGCCGACCTGTGTGAAAAATGTTATGTCATTCCCAGCAGTGTGTGTGTGTGTGTATTTTATTGGTCATTACAAGCGGGAATTTCAGCGTAGACTGATTTCTGTCAGCTTGGTGCCAAGTCCATATGGTTACCTTGCGAGGACATATGTGGCTATATCGATTAAGGTCTTACCATATGTTTATGTGGTTGAGATTTGTTGCTGTTGATTCTGCGAGATAACGGTCTGTTGGTCAAGTTATTTTTACACTCTGGGGCTGGACGATGACAGAGTGAGGAAGGGGGAAGCTGTTTCACAAGGCGGGCTGAAAAGGATTGCATCAAGGTCATTAGGGGAGTGCTTGTTGGCTCCGTAAAATTACTTGAAATACAGAATAAGAACTGATCAATGGTAAAAATTGTTTAAATAAATGGGAGTTGCCTACGAATCACTATAATCTCCGAAGCGTTAGCTTAACGTGCATTTTTATTCATATAAAGTAATCTCAGCCGGTGAGGCTTTTGTTGTTGTTGTTGTTTACATTCCATGTTTATGTTCTGTATTAGTGACCCGTGTAGTCACGTGCGATGCTGTCTTTTCCTTGTTCGTGTATTGAGCAATTGGCCGGGTTGGCAGCTCATTTGTCAGATGCGTCATTGCATTGAAGGAGGGTCTCGAGGGAGATTCCTGTAAATATTAGTTTTTAGATTGTGTGTCAGCATTAATTTTTAAGGGTTTATTAGTGTTGTGTCCCATATCCGTAAACGTTGATTTACGAGATGATTGTTCGTAAGCGTCGTGGCTGTTACCTGATGTGAACGAACAGTCATCCAAGTACTCATTTCTCGTAGTTAGTCATTACGCATACATAAAATCCAATGCAAGTTAGTGGAACTTGGATCCACATTTTTTATAAGGGGGAGATCCGTCTGACTCCTCAACTTTTGATAAATATTTCTGTCATGGGAAGATTCAGGGAGGAATTTTATTATTGTTGTTGTCTATTTTCACTTTATTTGCACTAATAGTCATTAAATTATGTTATTTTTTTACGTCTTGTCACTTCCTTTCTTAAATATAGTTTTAATCCTATGACCCTTACCTCAGTAGAGCATGTTGTTTGGCGAACGTAAACATCACACCATGAACTGAGCGCGACCCCTTGATCACGATTTCTTGCATATAAACACTGCAATACTAAAGGGTTCATTACTAAGTCAGAAAACTTTCCTCGGGTGTACACAACAATTCACTAAAGTTTCATCTCATTCGGATGAATGGCATATGAACGCATACTGGACTTTCATGAAACGATTCACGTGCCGTCGCCCATTTGTTGAATCTACTCGTGCGCTACCCACTGTAAAGTGGATTTACTAAGCCAGAAACCTTCCCGGAAGAGTACTCAGCATTACACCCAAGTTTCATCGCTATCGGACAAATGGTATATGTACGCATACGGGAATTTGTTGAAACGCTTCGCGCGTCTTCGCTCATTTGTTGAATCTACTCGTGCGCTGCCTGTTGTAAAATGGATTTACTAAGCCTGAAACCTTCCCTGGAGTGTACACAACAACTCACCAAAGTTTCATCGCTATCGGACGATTGTATATGAACGCATACGGGTCTTTGTCGAAACACTTCGCTCGTCGTCGCTCATTTGTTTAATCTACTCGTGCGATACCTGTTGTAAAATGGATTTACTAAGCTAGAAATCTTCCCTGAAGTGTACACAACATCTCATCCAAGTTTCATCGCTATCGGACGAATAGTATACGAACGCATACGGGACTTTGTTGAAACGCTTCGCGCGTCGTCCCTCATTTGTTGAATCCATTCGTGCGCTACCTATTGTAACATGGATTTACTAAGCCAGAAACCTCGCCTGGAGTGTACGCATCCTCTTACCCAAGTTTCATCGCTATCGGACGAATGGTATATGAACGCATACGGGACTTTGTTGAAAAGCTTTGCGTGTCGTCGCTCATTTGTTGAATCTACTCGAGCGCTACCTATTGTTAAGTGGATTTACTAATCCAGAAACCTTCCCTGGGTGTACACAACATCTCACCCAAGTTTCATCGCATTGGGGTGAATGGTATATGACGCATGTGGGACTTTGTTGAAACAAACGCACACCATTTTGTTGAAGTTGCTCGTGCGCCATCTATTGTAAATTGGATCGACTATGCCTATAACGATCATTTAAAATAAGCTTTACCCTACCTAGAAGAACTATGGACGGCACTGTTCAATAAATGCTTGGAGACATCCACGATACCATCCAACTGGAGGACTTCAACGTTGAAAGTTCTATTATAAGGGCAAAGGTTCCCCAGACTCACCTGATTCCTACAGGGGAATTGCGCTGGAAAATACTACATTCAAAATATTCAGCAAAATAGGAGCCATCAGATTATCAGAAGAGATAATTAGTATGATACCCGATGACCAATATGGTTTTAGGAAAGGCAGATCCACCCTACATGCAATCAGCAATATCCTGGAAGTCATTAACGAAACTCTCAGACATAAGGGAAGGAAATTCCATGCCATCCTTATTGACTACGAAAGGCTTTCGACCTATTAGACCGTCAGCTTATCGCAGATAAACTTCGTCGACTACTTGGGAACGGTCACTACCTAGCAGAGATAACATCTGAAATGTTACAGCATAACATAATTATCATCAAACACAGCCTACAGTCATCAGCACCCATTGTTCAAGCAAAAGGAATCTTGCAGGGAGATCCTGTTAGTCCGCTGTTGTTTATCTTGACTATCTCTGTCGTCATAGAAGTTCTTGAAGGCCACGAAGAAGTGGTTTCCTTCTACGCTTATGCAGACGATTAGGTGATAGGGTCTTATGATCTTAGAGCTCTACAGGAATGCTGGGACAGATTAACACTTTGGGCATAAAATAATAACCTACAGCTGAATAGGGACAAAACGGTCCATATGGTGGGAAAATAGCAGCCTGTGAATAACTGTATCATGAAGGAGAGCCACTGAAATTAGCAAAGCACTTTAACTATTTAGGAATCACGCTACAGACTTCTGGTAATACGTTCACGAAACATCTCGATAATCGATTAACAGCAGCGACAATAGCGATGAATGACATCAAACTCCTTAGAAGAATGTCTATTATTACAGCCATGAAGATTTTCTCAAGTAAAATAGTTCCCATTGTGACCTATGGTATTGAGTTGTTTCGGGGCTACGGTACCTTAATAAAACCAACCTTAAGAAAATTGAGACAATTAAATCGACGTTTCTCAAGAAGATTCTCTGTGTTTCCAAAAAATGCACCATCCAGACTGACTTACGAGCTTACAGGTGAGCCATTCTTCATAGAAGAACTCTGTGTAAAGCTGCTCTTGCCAGCTAGAGGTGCCTACCAGGAACTACTGGAAGAGATTCAAGCCAAGCGTGAGGCGATTTGGCTAGATTTCTACTCCACAGAAGCTATGCTGAACCCTGCAGAATGGAAAAGACCAGACTATGAGCTGCGTCACATATGGACAAGATTTGCAGTGCATGGTTTTCATTTTCCAGTCTGTAAGACGGAAGTTTACCATTCGCCTGCTGCAGAGTGTATTAGCAAATTTTGTGAGAAACGTTGTGAACGGTATCACGCCCTGGAATGCGACCGGAAGCTGTCGCTCAAGGAACTGTGTAGCGTCAATCATCCTCCATGTTAGTCTGAAATGTACGGTAGTATTGTAATTTAATTTTCTTTGGTCATTGGCTGTAATAAATATTTATTATAACTTTTCCTGGCGTATGCACAACAACTTACCAAAATTTGATCGCAATCGGATGAATTGTATATGAACGCATCGCCAACACTCTTTTGTTTAAACTACTGGCGCGCTGTCCATCGTAAATTGGATTGACTATGCCTATAATGATTTCGGAAGTGTTCACAACAACTCACCAAAATTTGATCGCATAAAAGACGAACAAACGAACATCCTTTTTAATATATATAAGATATCGTGTGATGCATTACGGTATGTGTAGCACATGTAGTTAATTTAACGTTGACGTCACAACACCACTCCTCTTATTTCTTTTTACTTGTAATATCGTGTGATGCATTATGTTATAAAACATCCTAGTTAATTTACTTTAATGAAAGACTACCTAAACGTTACAGCATCAGTCCTCTTATTTTCAACGATTTCACGATACTCATCCACCAAGTAACTTAGATAAGGGTGGATAATTATGATTCTTTCATTTACCGAAATTTTCACAGTCCCCTGCTCTTCTTGCTCTTTTCCTCATCAGCCATGTTTGCTTTCAACCAAGGAGTATGTAACTTTTGAGCTTTTTCAGTTAACGGCCTGCTTGATTGCACCAAAGAATAAACAAATACCGCCACAATCATCATCTTTCAATGAGGTTTGTACAGCCCTTAAACATAACGCTTCGTTTGCTAATGCCAATCGGCGAATGTGCTGGCGAAACGCCAACGAGCTTAGTGCTGATGTTAAAGTTAACAACGCATTTACTGACGGCCTCTTAACGCTGCGTTGGTGAACCCGGCCCCTAGAAGCTCAAATAGCCCAGCTAACCTCCTCCTTTAATGAAATGAGAAAAAGATCTCACTCAAGGTCAAGGAGATCAAGAGCACGTTCTAGCACACCAGGTCGTTACAACCATAAAGGATTATTTTGCTGGTGTCACTATAAGTTCGAGAGTGTGTGGCGGATGTTAGCGCGACCTATGTGGTGGGTACTAGTGCCACGGACACTAACGCTACCTAGGTAGATGGTAGTTAATAGTACCACCTAGGTACATAGTGTGTATCATGTTATATTCTTTGGTATTTTCTCTTTGTTCTTCTCTGTTGTAAAATAATTATAAAACAAACATCAAGCACATCAACCGTTGGCCTATTCTATATAATTTATACTGTCTACTGAAACCCTTATTACATTACTGTATATCGTACTTCTTGCTTGGTTGGTTCTTAAGTTTGGGGGCTGCGACAACGCGGTCATGTAGCCCCGTGTACTTTGGGTGTATGTAGAATCTGTCTGATAACCAGTGTTAATTGTGATGACTGTATTAGTGTGTGTTATCTTTTTTTAAATTTAAGTACAACTTAGAATTTTTCAAATAGTTCCTACATTTGCCGCCAAGCGCCACCGTCAACGACTACTAGGCCAAGATCAGAACTTAGTTACTAGACGCCACCGCAGTCGGCTCTTGGCAACGAAGGTAGAAACCTAGGAGCGTTGTCCACATTCTTAACCTAGCCTATCCAATTTAGCTTCACACAGGTGCAATTAGTGGAAGGTTCTTTAACATGCCATAAATCTATGACATGGGACCGCCAGCTTTACTTCCCCTCCGAAGGAAGGCGTACTGAGGGATTTTTAACGTTCTTAAAAAATCCGACGGCTTCGGCCGGGTTTGAACCCGCTATCTTGGGCATAGAAGCTCAGCATGCTACCGACTACGCCACCGAAACCGCCTATCGTACTTCTACAAGCTTTTAACTGAGCTCTTACATTACTGACATAATTCGGCAGTAGTATTTATGGCTTCGAAAGCAAGAGTTGAGCTTGATCAGGAGAGTAAAGTGATACAGCACTGTATTAATTCGTTGCAGAAATATGTAAAAACAAAACTGAATAAGGTATGTACACCATTTTTTTTACTATCTGCGTAGCTCGGCGATAACGTTATCACCTGCTGTTTCCAAGATTGCAGGATCGAATCCTGGCGCAGTCAGTTGGCTTATGAGGGGGCCGTGTCGTAGATTTACTAGCACGTTAAATATCCCCTTCGGGGCAAAATTCTGTCACCCCGGCGTCTCTAAAAGCCGCAGTAGTTAAAAGGGACGTACAACTAATAACATTATTATTATTTTATTTTTTCAAAGTAACTTATGTTAGGCCAAGCAATAAGTACGACACAATCGATCGACCAAGAAATCAAAAGAAGGATTTGGTTTTGCTTGTCAGTCAAGATGTTTATTAACTATTTTGAAATAATATCGAGAAAACAATAGGTCAGTCAAGATGTTTATTAACTATTTTGTAATAATATCGAGAAAACAGTAGGTGGGTTGCACGAGTCGAGGAGCGTGGTGGCGCAGCGTTTAAGCTGTATGCCTCTCACAAAGGTGGACCGGGTTCGATTCCCGGTCAATGCATGTGAGATTTTCGAAGTGAAATGCCATGTCCTGTGGTTCGGATTCCTCGTAAAAAGGAGGTCCCGTGGCTCATGATCTCGCGATTAACGGTCACGTAAAACTACAAGCTTGCTTGCTTGCTTTCACGAGTCGGGGATGGGGTGGGCCGATGCGAGTGCCATCTATTGCATCTCCCGAGAAACAAAGCGTCCGCCATATTGTTGTAAAAGCCGGAGTAAATACGTGTGGTGAGAAGCGTAGGAGCATCAACTTTTAAGTGATAAAAATGTCTTTTGTGGAGAAGTATTTGTCAAACCTGACTCTACCCCTCAAACATCCGACCAAAAGGTTGGATTTTTGTTCACTGCCTGAGATTATACGGAATGACCCCCTGGCTGTTCTGGAAGAGACTTTGATCTTCTGCGATATGTTGAGCTGCCAGGGGGCCCACATGCTATTAGGTGACTATCCCATGACATTTCCTACTAAGTCAGTGTACTAGCTAACACGGCAAAAAACATTGATTCGGATAAAGATTATTGATGAGTAGTACCGTATGGGCGGGTTGGCAATATTGTATTTGTCCCATAATTCATGTGTATTATGGCGGACACATCTGGAATTTTACTATATAAGTCGTGATCTAAAAAGGGGAAGGTGGGTGGGTTTATAGACAACGGAGGAGAAAACATCTATTACCATAGCATTTCTTCAATATTATTATCCATTCAAAAGGCATATCGGCTAATTTAAGTAGTTTTGTAGAATGTTCACCATTTCTGGACTGTTACCAATTTTATCATGGCCCTCGTGCGGTCGATTAGTCTTCAGGCCAGTTAACACACACAATAGAATAATATTTCCACTCATAGAATGACTTATAATACCTCCTCAGAATAACACTTTGCCGCGAATTCCTACAGCGTCCCGATAAGAAAGAAGAACTCGTGTTCCCGTCGACCGTCCTGCAATACCAAAACAGGTCACCTCGCGTTCCGACCTACTACCGCCTCAAAAATACCACACGAGTCATACCTAGGCCAATATGTTTGACCTTGTGCTGGGTTGGTCAACATCCCTCGGAGGCAAATTTAAAAGCTGGAGCGTAGCGCTTTCTCGCTTCTTTGCTGTTGTTATTGTTGCATAAGGGCTGTGTCATCGTGGTCATTTGGGCGTGTGCGTGTGGAATTTGTGTGTTAACCTGTGTTTTTGTGATGGCTGTAGCCTATTAGTGCCTGTATTTGTAAATTAGGAATAGGATCAGGAAGGAGGTGTGAAGCCTCCGTGGCTTAGGTGGCAGCACGCCGGCCTCTCACAGCTGGGTCCGTGGTTCAAATCCCGGTCACTCCATGTGAGATCTGTGCTGGACAAAACGGAGGCAAACAGGCTTCTCTCCGGGTACTCCGGTTTTCCCTGTCAAAAATTTCATTCCAGCAACACTCTCCACTATCATTTCATTTCATCTGGCATTCATTTAATCATTGCCTCAGAGGAGTGCGTCAGGCCTCGGCAGCCGGCACAGTTCATATCCTCGCCGCTAGATGGGGGCTTCATTCATTCCATTCCTGACCCGGTCGGAGACTGGAAGCAGGCTGTGGATTTTCATCAGGAAGGAGGTGGGCGTGGACTTAAGTTAGGAATCATCCCAGCATTATCCTGGAGTAGGAGTGGGGAAACCACGGAAAACCACTTCCAGGAATGCTGAGGAGGGAATCTAACTGCACATTACTGCAGTTACCTCAGTGACACATTTTATCAGACAAATTCAGCATACACCCAAATACATGGGGCTGATGACCACGATCTCTCAGGTCTTACCGATTTATGTGAGAAAGCCGCAGTGCTCGGCGTCTCTCGCTTTATGCTGAAGAAACGTACACCCTCTTTGTGATCAGCTCTTTCCTTGTTGGTCCAGATTAACGGTCACGTTAAACTACAAGCTTCCTTTTCCTTGTTGGTCCTCGTGTGACAAGCAACAATTGCACAGCAACCATCTCGAATTCAACGATGAAAAGGGCTACTTTCTACGTTCATCACCCAAAATGCAAGTACCTCCATATTGTTTACTAACTGGCCTTTACAACAAGATGGTGGACGGGCTGTTTCTGAGTACGGCGCATAGATGGCGTTAGCCTCGCAAGAGTAAAAGTAGGCAACCCACACGGCTCGTGCGACCCACCGATGAAACTTATAAACAGATACAATGAGATAATAATAATTTCACTCTGTCTATCTCTTGTCTTCTATGCTCTTTGACGTGCGTATTCTTTCTTCATTGGATGTGCTGCCACAGCACTCCCCTTCCAGTGGTATCGTTTCCAAATACTTCTTTGGAAAATGAACACGCCAGCCAGATCTTGTTGTTTGTGGCTGTGTCTGCGATGAGTTGTTTCCATTTTGGTTGGTTGGTTGGTTCCTTAGTTTAGGGGCTGCGACAACGTGGTCATGTAGCCCCGTGTACTTTGGGTGTGTGTAGAATCTGTCTGATAACCGGTGTTAATTGTGATGACTGTATTAGTGTGTGTATCTGTTTTTTTAATTTAAGTAGGGACTGCAACTTTGAATTTTTCAAATAGTTCCTACATTTGCCGCCAAGCGCCACCGTCAACGACTACTAGGCCTAGTTCAGAACTAGCTACTAGACGCCACCGCAGTCGGCTCTTGGCAACGAACGTAGCAACCTAAGAGCGTTGTTTCCATTCTTAACCTATCCAATTTAGTTTCACACAGGTGTAATTCGTGGAAAGATCTTTAACATGCCATAAATCTATGACATGGGACCGCCGGCTTTACTTCCCCTCCGAAGGAAGGCATACTGAGGGATTTTTAACGCACTTAAAAAATCCGACGGCTTCGGCCGGGTTTGAACCCGCTATCTTGGGCATAGAAGCTCAGCATGCTATCAACTACGCTACCGAAGCTGCTTGTTTCCATTTTAATTAACTAGTAATAGGCCGGCTACAGCGGATCAATGCTTACTGTTGTTGATTTTCCTCTAATTTTGAGGACATAACAATTTTTCTTGTAATTTAAGTAAACGATACGGACCAACATAAGGCACTTGTAATGGGGCTCTAATGCCGTCATGACGTACAAAAACGTGGGTGCATTTTGTCAGGTCTGTGTGGATGAAAACTTTGTGTGGGCCATGTTGAGATGTGTGTACAGTTAGTTTGGAGCAAAAATGTTAATCTGTTTCCGCGATAAGGGTTTTTGAAGTTTGGCAATGTTGGAAACATCTACCAAATCTTTATTCATCTACCTTTACATACATTTCTTTTACAACCATATCTTACAACTGTTATTTTTATGTAAATAAGGTTCACTAGTGGGCCCGTGAATGTAGGTTTATGGGGTAGTAGGGAAGAATGTAGGAGAACGAAGTTTTAAATATTGAAGAAATGTATTTATTGTTGTTAAACGGCATACGTACATGAGAAGAACACAAAGAATTATGTAGAACAGTGTTTTGAACTTGTCACAGCACCTCTTTGTAGACAATATTCGATGTTACAACGAATTCATCGGTTATTGTTTGCTTGGGAGTTTCTTCTAGAACAATTTTTACATTTGCAAAGGATTGAACCCTAGTGAAAGTCTTGGCGAGACCACACCGGAGCCATCTGCTGAGAGACTCCTCAGCTAGCAGTACGCCGCGCTCCCGCCAGATGGCTGCCACCACCGCGTTTCCCTGCGCTCTAGCGGAAGGCTCGCCAGGTTACGATGCTCCCATTGTAAATTCTAGTGGCTTGTGTATACATGAGGAAACAATGGTAAGTTGCATGCTCTCTATTGTTTTATGGCCAGTGTAGTTGGTTCCGTTACATTCAGTCCCGACGGAGATAATGACCTTCCCATTCCCTGTCTTCGACTCCCCCACCCGCAATCATATGGAAAGGGAATTTTCGGCCTTTACCCGTTCACTGCTGTGTGCTCATGTCAATGCTCAGTCTATAATAGCGCATCACGCTGAGCTCCAAGCTATTTTTGAAGGAAGCATGCTAAAAGTTGTAGCAATTAGTGAAAGCTGGATGAAAGACTCTGTCCCTTTAAACATGATAAGTCTAGTAGGGTACAATTCGCTCTTTCACAATAGATTGAAGCGTCGAGGAGGAGGAGTAGCTTTATTCTATAAAAACAATTTGGCGGCAAAGATTATAAAAACTTCGACACTATCTACTGACCCTTTGACCGAATATATGTTTGTTGAGCTCACTGTTGAAGTGACTAAAGTGCTTATTGGTATTGTATATAAACCACCTAAAGAAGGGAACTTCATGGATTTTGAAGAAACTCTACTGACTGTTACCTACCTACGAACACATACTTATATTTGGTGACTTTAACACAAACATATTTATACACTCCACTGACGCAAGTCGTTTACGGAACATGCTTACCTCTTGTAACATGACAATATTACCACTCGGTCCTACTCACCACATACACACGCCCCAAGGGTCTTCACGCACTCTAATTGATTTACTTATTACAAATAATCCACAGAAAATACTAAAACACGGACAGATTCCAGTACCTGGCATATCTTTACACGACCTGATTTATTAGCTTATTCTCTAAAAACTCCAAAAACTGCACCTAAATACGTAACATATAGAGACATGAAAAGATTGAACATTCAAGAATTAACACAAGACGCAATTCTCTGTCCATGGACCGATATACTGCACTTGACTGACGTTGATGAAATGGTGAGCAGATTTAACACAATACTGCTGGAACTATATGACAAGCATGCACCTAAACGAACAGCCAAGGTCACTCGTAAAGCTGCCTGCCCCCTGGCTATCGAGTGACATTAAATCGGCAATGGCAGAACGTGACGCATTGCACAGACGTTATAAGCAGACATCAAGTGACGATTTTGAAAAATATCGTGTACTTAGAAATCGAGTTAAACAAATTATTCGAAATAAAAAGTAGCCTATGCCTACTTCCAACAGCTAGCCGGCAACTTGAATGCTAGGAGCATCTGGCAGCAACTCAGGTCGGTAGGTATTGGGAAGCGCACTAAAAACTCCAATAAGTATGATATTAATCCCAATGAATTAAATGTTCACTTTGCTCGAGAAATAATTAGTACTGATCCCCAAATAATACAAACAACAATAAATTCACTGCAATGTGTCCCACTACCTGACCGGCCGTTATTCAAGGTTCGTAAAATAAATGAAACTGTCACAAGAAAAAAATCTATCAAATCACAAGCAATCGGAATAGATGACATCCCAATTTCCCTTATCGTTTACCTGATAGAAGTATTACTGCCAATTATTACGCACATTTGTAACACATGTCTTTTAGAAGGTTTCTTCCCAACAATATGGAAAGATGCTTTAGTTATTCCAGTTCCGAAAAATTCACTTGCATATTCTCCATCCGACTATCGACCTGTAAGCATACTTTCCTCAATTTCCAAAATACTAGAAAAACTTATGCATGAACAACTTCTTCAGTACTTGACGCAATACTCACTACTTGATCCGTTACAATCTGGATTTAAGAAAGGACACAGCACATCTAATGCACTCAGTAAGATCACTGATGACGTAAGACAAGCAATGGATGAGCGTAAAGTGACTATACTCATTCTTCTAGACTTCAGCAGTGCATTCGACATCATTAATACGGACATACTTATGGCTAAATTGCAATCCTTCCATCTTAGCCCCGTTGCTCTCAAATGTTTCGCCTCTTATCTTCATAACCGAAGACAACGTGTACTCCTTAATGAAAACAGAACTGATTGGAAGTTCAAAATAAATGGAGTAGCACAGGGCTCAATTCTCGGCCCCCTTATATTCATTCTATATCTGAACGACATCTCATCGAAATTGGAAAACTGCAACTACCATCTATGTGCAGATGACCTTCAGATATATTGCCACACAAAAATGAATGACATAAATGCGGCAATTGAAAATATGAATCTAAATCTAAAGAGGATCAGTCACTATGCAACTGAAAATTCTCTTGTCATCAACCCAATTAAAAATCACAGTCAGTCTGAAAGACTAGACGTTGTATCATTTCAAATGACGCATGCTACAAATGCTACACATGTTAGAAAGGCTCAGACTGCATTACCCATTAACTTAGGCTTCCCACGTGGGCACCTCTTTAAGGGTCACGGGAAGAAATGTGTTTCTTGTACTTGTATTAGAGATGTGTTTGGTTGAATAAAGCGTAAATTGTGTACTCTTTGATAGCGGTTTTGTGGCCTATCATCACAGGCAAGCCGGCGGAAACCTTTGCCTCCCTGTCAGAAGGATCATTTGGCCGTAAATTTGAATTAGTGTGAGGATGTAGTATGAGTGTCCAGATTTAGACAATAGCCTACTCCATGAAGGGGTCATGACTATGCCTTATATGTTTGTTTAATGAATAGTGTATCTGAAATAAGGGAAGAATACTGATTTACAGATTTGTGGAGTGAGTTTCTGATTTTTAAATAGAGTTTATGAAATTTATGGTAAAGGTGAAGGAGAGGTGAACATGATTAGACAATAGCCTACTCCATGAAGGAGTCATGACTACGCCTTCTGTGTCTGTTTAAAGTACTGAGTAACTGAAATGAGGGAAGTTTACTGAATTTGGTGTTAGTAGAATGTAATTTTCGATTTTAATTTGCGTTTTCGAGAAGCTTGTTGCGGAGTTGTTATTTCTCTGAAAAGGAGTGTTTTTGCCCCAGGCAGGCCTGTGTTCGATCTAGCTAGACTAGTGAAACGGTAGAGAGTTGGGAGATGAGTTGTAGAACCTGGGAGCGAGCAGTGGCGGGCTGAACATTGGGGGGGGGGGGGGGGGGGGGCTATTTTGAGTGAGAGTAGGGATGGAATATTGGGACTGGTTCGATGCTTTGCTCTGACATCCTGCACACCTCTTTAGGAGGCACCCTGTATTCTTATATGGCATCTTGTGTATCTCTTTAGAAGTCACCCTGTATTCTTGTGTTCGCTTCGCTCAAAGCCCCAGGTCGCTCGACGCCAGGCCTCTTTCAGCAGACTCCAATAATCATTAACGTCTGCTTCTCGCTCCCCGCGAGCATGACGTCACGTTCCCGCGCAGCTGCATGACGTCACATCCCGCGCGGCTGCATGACGTCACGCCCGTCATCGTATCCATGTCCGTAACGCATAACGATGGACCCCAACCATAACGACGAAGTCGACAAGATCATTTGAAATGATAAAACACAAGCTATCATAATAGGGCAGACTAAATTGCTTTTCCATTTACACAGTAAACCGCTTTCCTAAATTCAACTTAATGGTGTTGCCATCCCGTTCTCTAAATCGGTAAAAAGTCTTGGAGTCACACTAAATGAAACTTTGAATTGGGATGGGCACGTTACTAATACATGCAGGGAAGTTTACTCGTCACTTCATCCACTTAAGATTCACCAGTCCGTTCTACCCCGTAACTTGAAAATAAAACTTGATACTCCCTATATTTAACTAATGCGATGTTGTATTAGTAGATGCTACCGGAGAACAAAACAAGAAACTTCAGAGAGCTTTAAATTCCTGCATTAGGTTTATTTTCACCTTGAAATTTTCCTCACACGTGTCTCCTTTTTATGACCTACTTTCCTGGCTAAAAGTAGAACAACAACGAAACCTGCACATATGTACCCTCATCTATCGACTTCTCAATGAATGTACTCCTCACTACCTCTCTTGTAATTTTAGTTTTCTTTCTTCCTTTCATAATCGTCACACGCGATCTGGATCTAGGGTATAATTGCAATTCCTCTACATCATTCATCTGCCTTCAGTAACTCCTTTCTCGTGTCGGGAACTAGAATTTGGAATATTTGTCCTCGTGGCGTTAGAAATTGTACATCCCTAACAATTTTCAAAAGTGCATGTAAAGATTTTCTCTTGAATTCGTAGGCCAACTAGAACAATTTGTGTATGAATGTGTGAGTGAATGACCATAGTATAATTTTGTTAAAAATGTATGTCATTTAAATTGTATAGCTTAGTTAATATCATGCAGTCGCCAATTTAATTTAATATTATTTTATTTAATTTAATTCTAGTATTTAAGTTTTCCTAGTATTTAAGTTTGGTAGGTTAAGTATATCATATTTGAGTATTCATGTGAGTTGCACTGTGTGTGGTTAAGTGTAAGAGAGGGCCTAGAGCCCTAACTTCGCCACAATAAAGGCAGCAATAAAGAAATAATTAAATAAATGTACATTTTTAAGATATTTGTTTAATTGTGAGGCATTTAAAGAGGAAGTGAGTGCGTTTCGGGCACACGTGGGGTTATGTGGAATCTGTAGGTACCCCATATGTGTAGGTTGATGTTAACAGGACCATATTTTCGGTGCAAAACCGGAATGGGACCTTAGCAGAATAATAAAGGGAGGATTATCTCAGAAATTACACCACCAATCTACTTGAAATTTTCACAGTATCTTAATGTGTGTACGTGCATTAATCTGACTTAACCGACAGCAGTGGCTCAGCTGGCTAAAGCGCAGCGTTAGGTCATGGGACCAAGCTCTCTGCTGACTCGGTAGACGCGTGGGTTCGAGCCCCACCGTCGGCCTCCTTGAAATCGTTTTCCGTGGTTTCCCCATTTTCAACACCAGGCAAATGCTGGGACGGTACCTTCTGATAGGCCACGGCCGATTCCTTCCACATCCTTGCCCAGTTTCATCATCTTCATCCATTCCATCTCTCATCCCGAAGCGCAGGTCGCCCAAGGGCGTCGAATAGAAAGACCTGCACTCGGGTCTGAGGAGGCCACACGACAAAAAAAAATAATAAAAATAATAATAATTCTGACTTAGAGTAATGGCTGCAGTATTTATGTATTTATTTTTGGGAAAAGTGCGTTGTTTCAAATCTTTTTAAGCTTGTCAAAGAAAAATGTACAAATAAAACGTTTCAAGCACTGGAATTATGATTCTAATTTGGATTGCAAGCCATGAAATCTTCTTCAATTGTATGTATGTTTGGTTGGTTGGTTCTTAAGTTTAGGGGCTGCAACAACGCGGTCATGTAGCCCCGTGTACTTTGTAATATGTAAGTTGCACCGCCCCCGGGACGCGGGGACAGCCCCCCCTTCTCTCTCGCAGTCTAGATTTGTTTGTGCTACCTGGAAGACTCCGGGAAAAGGGGGGAGTTTGGGTAGAATACCCATGGAGTGGAAAGCTGGACGTACTCAAAGGGTGGTTTAGGGACGTGCTGGATTTTTGGGGAAATCATGTTCTAACTTCAAAAATAAACAAAATATCTATTCAATAAAAGGGTGTACAAGAAGGGTTGGGGGCAGACAAGAAAATGCACCTGGGGCATAAAGAGACGTGGGAGGTTCCCCTTAACTGGCCGTGCCGCGGGCATAGCAATCCCGAAAGACAAAAGAAATTGGTAATAAATAAAACAATAGGCTCAGGAGAGCGGGCACCAAGCAACCTGCCAACCGAGGCAGTCAGGGGAGGACAGCATGGCGTGAGGAACCATGAAATTAAATAAATCACACGAGCACGTGTTTCCAAAACAAATGGCAGAATTAACATACATCGGCCCAGGAGGGCTTACGAGACAGCAGGAGCTGTCGAAAGAAAGATGCTAGTATAGCAAACAAGCAGATAAAGAACTCGAGCAGAGAGCTCGCGGCCTAAGTAGCCGAGCGTCACGAGACACCAAATCAAACGGCGCGGCCAAGGGGCAACACGGCAAGGGTTGTGTCGCCCATAATTACATTCAAGAAACCCCATTCCAAAATTACAGATTGTATTTCAAACATTAGTGTAGGTTCAGGTCCTATTATCCACACGATTTAACTATTTCCAAGATTAGGTAGGCGTCTGTATTAGACCGTTGGCAAGTGCTTCTAGCACGTGTTTAAAATTAGGAAAGCCTTAGCTAGGCGAGATACGTAGTTTCAAGTTCAGAAAATAATGATATTAAATTAACATAGTGAACAATGCAGCAACCAGAAAGCAGGTTTACAAACACATGTGTGGCCAACACAATGACAAGTTCAAGTTCGTCAGACGCATAAGTTTCACACCGCACTGAAACTGCAAATATTAAGAAAAGAACTCCATCGGGAGTAAGAAAAATAAAGTAACTCAAGCCATAATACAAATACAGTTCACACAACACAGTACCTTAAATTTAGGCTCGTGGCCTATATCAGCTACCACAGGCTGACCGATCCGAGCGGCCAGCGAACACACACTTTGGCCTACATCGCTGCGAGTCCAACCACCGAGCAGCTTATAGTTCAAAAGCCCCGAGCAGAGTGTTGGCGTCAGTTAGGACGCACAGTTCATCGTAGCGCTTGGCGCATGCGCGCCGACATCAACCAATCAGGGCGCGGCATTTACCGCGGTTAGCAACACGGCATATGTTCTAGACCATTCTGGCACAGTCTCGGCTGCTTCTCGGCCATTCCAAGGCCGGAAGTGATTGCATAGCCGGAAATACGTAGCTAGGCAGAGAGGGGGTGACGGCGGGAGATTGATAATATTTGAAATGCAGTTCATATCCTAAAGAGCCCGCCCTCCGTGGCAAGTGGCCAGGGGAAGGGGGGGGGGGGGGTAGGGACAAAACATTGTGTCGGTCGAAACGACTGGCACAGTCTTCCCCTCTGCCATCGAAGAAATGGGGAGGAAAGGGGGGGGGGGGGACTGACAGGTGAGTATTCCAGTTGCGACTCACTCATATGACCTTGTAACAGTCAATAGATCATGCAGCACTCGTACAGTTCTTTCCCATCATCACTCCTCTTGAAACATCTTCATGATGTCGTGTAGTACAGCCAAGCCATACCAGTGGAACGGTCCAGCACCGGAGCTCAGAGTGTCCAGCCAGGTAGGGACGACCAGGTAGGTTTCGCCATCAGCACCGCCAGCAGCCATCAAGCTCCACCACCAGAAGATGAACTTCATCGGGGCCGACAGTGACCTTAGCGCAGGTCACCACCATCGCCAGGTGTGAGGGGCGCCACCCTCACATTGGACCAAGCTGAAAACAAACCAGACGCCAGCAGCGAACCATCCAGACACAGCATCTGGCTCGACAGGACAAGCCGAGCCGACATCTTCCCTGCCATGGAGCAGGATAATTTAGTAGAAGCAGGGAAAGGGGACAATACACCAGCGACCACTCGAAGAAACACTAGGGAGGAACACTTCACCCAAGGAGGACTCAGCACACCTTGTGCTCACACTGACGAGGCACTCTCTCAGATCTCGAGAGGTAATATGTACTGCTGATTGATGCACACGCACCGCTTGAGTTAACGTTGCCTTTAACTTTAAAATTAATCCAACACCAGCAAGTTTAGGACACACCAGAACCATAGAGCATAATACTCTTACCAAAATACCAAAAGGGAGGGGAGGAACCCACTTAACTCAAAATTAAACTGTCTGAAGGACCAAATCAACTGTCCCAAACCAAAATCCTAAAATTCACATTCTAAATCAGCAGAATTTAAATTGCGGATGCGCCACGCACACAAGGAACTCTCCATAGTGACTGGGTGACTCTGCTCGTAATATAAGTGTGACCAACACAGGGTCAACAAGGCACAAGTGCCTACCGGGAAGTCAGTCAGTACAGTTATTTACATTTAGGATAATATAGCGTTTCAAACGCACTGTCAACGAGTATGGCTCTTACTCAAGAGACCGACCAACAAGGGCCAAGAGACAACAGCATCTCAACAGAACCTGTAAAACAAATCTTATCCAAAACGGGAATGCTAGGGCAATAAAATTTCAAGATCCAAATCATATCCACTTTTATCAAACAGACAACTGGCTAGGACCTCTCCTCGACAGCAACACGCAGGCGTACAGCATCACTCACATTCACTCAACGTTGATGAAATAAAATTCGTACCACTTAGAGCAACACACTCCAGGTACAACGAACTCGCACCAACACACCAGAGCAGCAATCAAACGAGGTCAACAGACCATTGCTACCAACTTCACCAAAATAACGCTTAGCCGAGCTGACTCAGGCTACGTTACTACACTTTCCACAACTCAAAGTTTCCTTCAGCGCCATCGAGCAGACTCAGATGACACTCCTACACACCTTATGTACCAGCCTGCTAATACTCGCGCAATGGAGCAAAAATCAGGGGGCACACATATCCAACGCAGATTAAAATGCCTCACAGGCAACAGGGAATTCACCATCCTGCACGTGACCATCTCAGGGTTCACCAAAGATCAGGGAATCAACCACCTGAAATAAATATGACCATCTCAGGGTCCACCAAGAGTCAGGGAATCAATCCTCCTGAACAACACAACAGGGAATGCACCTTCCAGTAACAACTAAACTCACAAAAGCTCAGGGAAAACCCTCCTGGCAACTTCCAATACTTCCGCTCAGGGCACAGCATCCTGGCAAACGTCTATATACAACACGGGGAATTCTCTTTCCTGAAATAAAATTTACGGGGAAACACCATCCGGAATTCTCGACTCCACAAATATCCCACTCTAACTGAGATACCTAAACACACAATAAACAGAAACCTGGTACCAACCCAGCAGATCGAACAAGTCGACAGGCACCAACCTTCCAACATAAAACACTGAAAATAAAATGTCTAAGACCACTGCAAATATCTCAACAACTTGAGATACCTCGACACAAAACAACTCTACCGCAACTACCTGTAGAACCCGATGCCACCAGAACAAATCGACTCCGTCGACAGGCACCAATTCTTCAACACCAACCTGAAATAAAAGTCTTCGCAAATACCTAAGACACACACTACAATTTGCTCCTGCCACAAGGTGAATCCACCGAATCACATGACAGAAGGGGACGAACTAGCTCGACACAGACACATAAGGAACACTTCCTCCTGCCGAACGTTGACGTAAGAGACATCACAGGCCAGTCGACCAAGGAGGGACACCCTGTCACCAGAGGACGCCGGGGTACAACCGGAGACAGATGCCAACCCGAGGAAGCACAAGGCAATGTCCAGGGAAAACACAAGAAAACAAATAAGGCAACAGCAACAACCATTCACACACGAGGTCCAGCACTTCTCCAAAAGTACACCATAGCTAACCAAAATTTCAAAATGCCCAAAATAAAATTTTTCTCCAACAGCTTACTTGGTCACCGACTGAAAATAAAAAGGTTTGACCAAAGGAATTCCAAAACAGGAACCTTCCTGACTGCATACGACCAAACAGCTCACAAGCGATACGTCGCAGCAACGTCTGAACAACGCAGACCAGGTTCACCTCACCCAAGTTCACGGGGCTCGTTATAATAAAATTCAAGAATCTGAAATAAAATAAATTTCCGAACAATCCACTAGTCTCAATTGACAATTTCAACGCAGAGCCTATACTGCTTTCTCACCAACATTAAAATCAAAGTCAGCTGACATTCACTCAACACTCTCCACACACGCAGCTCTCAGGTCACTCGACAACACTCGAACAGAGCAGAAATCAACAAAATCTGGTCAGTCACTCGCAGGTACTGTCACAGCAGCAGTACTAACCTAAACAAAGAATTCTATCAACAACCGGCTCACATCCACTCGTCCACACAAACATGACTCTTTCTTATAGCACACGACGAAAGCTGAAATATTAAAATTTTCACACGCAGCAAGTGAAATCAAAATGCCACCGACACAGTTGGCCACCCTGTGCCACACCATCACAGCACGTACTGCCGTCGTCACACTTGGCATTCCATCGCCAATTTAGAAATAACCTCACTGACACAGGTTATCAAAATTCAAAATACGCTTATCCAAAAGCAAGTTCACTTTTCACAATCTCAAAATAGCTCAGACACAGCTGGCAGGTGTACCACCGTACACAAAATACACAATTCACGTTCCCTGAAATTTCACATAATGTCACAGCAATAAAATAGAAGGACAGCTCTACTTCAAAGGGGAGATCTACAGATCTACAGCTACCGTCTACAACCAGTTAGTAGAAGAGAGTACCACTACACAAATGTTGGCCTCGAAAAGATGCGGATTAACACCGATAAAATATTTAAGCAGAATTTACTTCACGGACATGGCACTCGGCCTGACAATAAACAATTTGTCCACAGTTAGCGCAAGGCATTACTTGACTTCACACGGCAACACAGCCAGAAAATATTACTTGAACCTTTCGAAATGGGCACCACGGCCAGAAATCTTTTTACTAAAACCTTCAAATGGCACCACGGCCAGAAAATAATAAATAAGCACTCGGCTTCACTTAGCTTGACAATTAGCTTTACTCAACTTGGCAACACAGCAAGAAAATAATTAGCACTCACGGCTTCCACATCTAGAAAATAAAATTAAGCACTCGGCTTTCAACTTGGCTTACTGCCTGAAGGATAATTAATTAAGCACCTTATCACCTGAAAATAATTCGTTCAACAATTACGGCTCGACCAACTGTCAGGATCATTAACAATGACTGCAAGTCAACACTGCCAACAATAGGCTTTCAAAATTTTCAAAGGTACACGGTCGGAAAATAATAATTTTCACAAGAAGAACTTTTGCGCTATTAATGCAAGAACAGCACCACACGGCTGAGAAAGCTCCGAAACAATTTCACAGAAAATACGGGGAGTTTTGAGCGCAATACTCATCATACTGATGCAGAAACTTGAGGCACAACAGATACTGTTAATAACTGACTACTGTACTGAACTGAACTTACCACGGCGGGATCTTCTGCAGCAACAGAGCGAAACAGAGACATGAAAGGCAGAGCAGCAACACCAGCGCTCACCGAGTCCTAGGGAGTTCTTGATTTCAACTCAACACAGTTGATGAAATTAGCATCACAACATTTGCTTTAATACTTCGTGGCGCTCCAAATAAGCACAAGGCCATGAAAGAAACAGGAAAACAGACAGAGATTAAATTATTGCATAAGTACACTTCCCAACACACACAACAGGAGCCTAGTTTTACTTTTAACTAGAAGTTACTTGCCCCAAAACAAAAAACATGACCACAGGTTAGGATAACTTTGGTGGCAACATCAAAATCCAGCCAAAAGACCACGGGGAGTGGCCAGCAGCACGTCGGTAACTCGATAACCACGCTCTGCTACCACTGCACCGCCCCCGGGACGCGGGGACAGCCCCCCCTTCTCTCTCGCAGTCTAGATTTGTTTGTGCTACCTGGAAGACTCCGGGAAAAGGGGGGAGTTTGGGTAGAATACCCATGGAGTGGAAAGCTGGACGTACTCAAAGGGTGGTTTAGGGACGTGCTGGATTTTTGGGGAAATCATGTTCTAACTTCAAAAATAAACAAAATATCTATTCAATAAAAGGGTGTACAAGAAGGGTTGGGGGCAGACAAGAAAATGCACCTGGGGCATAAAGAGACGTGGGAGGTTCCCCTTAACTGGCCGTGCCGCGGGCATAGCAATCCCGAAAGACAAAAGAAATTGGTAATAAATAAAACAATAGGCTCAGGAGAGCGGGCACCAAGCAACCTGCCAACCGAGGCAGTCAGGGGAGGACAGCATGGCGTGAGGAACCATGAAATTAAATAAATCACACGAGCACGTGTTTCCAAAACAAATGGCAGAATTAACATACATCGGCCCAGGAGGGCTTACGAGACAGCAGGAGCTGTCGAAAGAAAGATGCTAGTATAGCAAACAAGCAGATAAAGAACTCGAGCAGAGAGCTCGCGGCCTAAGTAGCCGAGCGTCACGAGACACCAAATCAAACGGCGCGGCCAAGGGGCAACACGGCAAGGGTTGTGTCGCCCATAATTACATTCAAGAAACCCCATTCCAAAATTACAGATTGTATTTCAAACATTAGTGTAGGTTCAGGTCCTATTATCCACACGATTTAACTATTTCCAAGATTAGGTAGGCGTCTGTATTAGACCGTTGGCAAGTGCTTCTAGCACGTGTTTAAAATTAGGAAAGCCTTAGCTAGGCGAGATACGTAGTTTCAAGTTCAGAAAATAATGATATTAAATTAACATAGTGAACAATGCAGCAACCAGAAAGCAGGTTTACAAACACATGTGTGGCCAACACAATGACAAGTTCAAGTTCGTCAGACGCATAAGTTTCACACCGCACTGAAACTGCAAATATTAAGAAAAGAACTCCATCGGGAGTAAGAAAAATAAAGTAACTCAAGCCATAATACAAATACAGTTCACACAACACAGTACCTTAAATTTAGGCTCGTGGCCTATATCAGCTACCACAGGCTGACCGATCCGAGCGGCCAGCGAACACACACTTTGGCCTACATCGCTGCGAGTCCAACCACCGAGCAGCTTATAGTTCAAAAGCCCCGAGCAGAGTGTTGGCGTCAGTTAGGACGCACAGTTCATCGTAGCGCTTGGCGCATGCGCGCCGACATCAACCAATCAGGGCGCGGCATTTACCGCGGTTAGCAACACGGCATATGTTCTAGACCATTCTGGCACAGTCTCGGCTGCTTCTCGGCCATTCCAAGGCCGGAAGTGATTGCATAGCCGGAAATACGTAGCTAGGCAGAGAGGGGGTGACGGCGGGAGATTGATAATATTTGAAATGCAGTTCATATCCTAAAGAGCCCGCCCTCCGTGGCAAGTGGCCAGGGGAGGGGGGGGGGGGGGGGGTAGGGACAAAACATTGTGTCGGTCGAAACGACTGGCACATAAGTTTCAACCCTTTAGCCGGCCCCGTGGTGTTGGGGTAGTGCGCCTGCCTCTCACCCGGAGGCCACGGGTTCGATTTCCCGGCTCCGTCAGGGATTATAGAAACTGACGTGAGGGCTGAAACGGGGTGCACTCAGCTTCGTGAAGACAATTGAGTAGCTGTCTGACAGTTAGGCAGTGCCTCGATCACGAAAACCAGGATTAACGGCCAAAACCCGATGCGCTGATCACGCGTCACCCCAATATCTGCAGGCCAAATGGCTGGGCAGCGGTCGCTTGGTAGGCCTAGGCCCTCACGAGCTGTAGTGCCAGGGGTTATTATTTCTATTAGCCTACTTTTCACATTTTGCAAAAATGAGGAAAAAGTAGACTTATGAGATCGATACGGGCAAATGTGTGTCTTTCTGTCTGTCCTTCTATCTGTCTGTCTGTCTGTCTGTCTGTCTGTCTGTCTGTCTGTGTGTGTGTACACCCCCCCCCCTATCAACTCCTAAACGGCTGCAGCAATCGGAACAAAATTCGGTAGGAGTAAAGATCTGTACCTAAATATCTCAATGCCCTATTTGAAAATGATGTCAGTGCTACCAACTGCTGAAAAATCGCAATTGAAATTTGAGCTCCAAGTTGGATATCTTGGAAGGTAGGAATGGGAGTTATTTCAAAATTGGCACACGTATAGGAATAGTATTTCAGTTTAATTTCCAGGAGGCCATATATGGCAGCTTTGCCAAAATGATTCTAAGCCTGCTTATAGCTCCAATTTTTAAATGCATATAACTCCTACACTATCAATTGGAATTCAACCAAATTTCGTATGTGCTATGTGTACATAAACAGATATAACTGAGCGTATTCTTAAGAGCCACCAGGGCTGCCAACTGTAAATAAATGCTATCAATTTCCTTTATCCAAATACCAATGTATCACAAAGTATGCAAGCCGACAACTTTAAACTATGCACACGTATAGTACCTGACATTCTATATTAATTTGGAGTAACTTATATACGTTAGTGCTACCAACATGATTCTATGCCTGCTGAGAGGTCCAAATTGAAATACATGTAACTTCTATACTATCATTTGGATTCCAACCACATTTCGTATGTGCTATGTGTACCATAACAGATATGACTATGCGCATTCTTAAGAGCAACCAGGGCTGCTAACTGTTAAAAAATGCTGCCTCTATTTTTGTCACCCTAATATCAATATATCAAAAAGTATGCAAGTCAATAGCTCTAAACTTTACACACGTATAGTACCTGGCATTCTAGATTAATTTGGAGTAACTAATATACGTCAGTGCTGCCAACTTGATTCTAAGCCTGCTGATATGACCAATTTTAAAATGCATGTACATTCTATACTAACTAATGGATTTAATTCAAAATTGCCACGTCAGTAGATCAGATTAATTCAGATTATTTCTGACCAATTCATGCATGGCATTGTTGCCAACATGATTTTACGCGCGCTGTTTGTTCCAATGTGTAACTGCATGTAACATCCATGCTATCCATTGGACTTCAACCAAATTTTGTATTCTGTACCTTAAGAGATGGAACTAAGACTTATATTCAGTCACCAGGGCTGCCAACTGTAGTGCTATATTAGGCTATATTATGCCAGGCATACAGTATTTCGAACTAATTAAAAATTTCGATATTTCCAACTTAATTTCGTCATTATTCTAGATAGATCCATATAGATTTATCATTGCCATGAATCTTAAATTTTAAGAAAAGTAGGCTCTTTAGTTCGTCACGGAACTTCTTGTTATTCAACACTTTACCTTCAATAGTTAAGTCATAAATGTACCGTTTGCTTAATATTTTGCTTTCAAAAAATCATTAATATTGTAATGTTAGAAACAGTGAATAATAATGTATTTTTAGTAATGTAACTATGGTTCTGTATTTTATCTTATGAAGGTAAAGGTTGATAAATATTCATCACATTGATTCAGTAGTTTATGTGGTATAAGCGTATTAAGAAACTGAACTGTTTTGTTCAGCAATTCAGTTAGCGACACCTTAAGAATAATAACTCAGGTTCTTTCATATAAAGTAAGAACGCCAAGCGGCAGTTTTGTTATTCGCTGCTGCGGCGGCTTTGGCTGAGCTTACGGTGCGCCATGGCCCCCTGCTGTACTATTGAAAGCGCGCGCATAGTACATACGAGGGCTGGTTTTGTTTTCAAGTTCCGATGGACTGTATAAAAATAGCATACCAAACTGATTTTACTACTAAATGTTTGCTTGTTTTATTCATATGTCTTAACATAATCGCCAAAACAATTGAAACATTTGTCGTATCATTACACCAGCTTTCCAATGCCCTCGGCAAAATATTCTCCCGCCACTGAAGTGGGTTCGTCTGGACAGTCTCCTGAAGTTTTTCCTTTTTGACGAGCGGTTGCCGCTCAACCATACCTTCAATTCTCGAAAAAGGTGAAAAACATTCAGTGCTGGTTTGGACCAAACGGCAGATGGTCCAAAACTTCACACTTGAATTCTTTGTAAAAGTCTATCGTAACGTTGGTACAGTGTGGTCGTGAATGATTTTCACCTTTTTCGGGAATTGAAGGTATGGTTGGGTGGCAACGCCTCGTCAAAAAGGAAAAACTTCAGGAGACTCTCCAGACGTACCCATCTCAGTGGCGGCAGAATATTTTGCCGAGGGCATTGGAAAGCTGGTGTAACGATACGACAAATGTTTCAATCGTTTTTGGCGATTATGTTGAGACATAATAAAACAAGCAAACATTTAGTAGTAAAATCAGTTTAGTTAGTTAGTTAGTTATTGTTGTTTTAATGGGCGGATCTACGAGGTCATCTGCCTCTAAAATCAGTTTGGTATGTCAATCTGTTATTTTTATACAGTCCTTCGGAACTTAAAAAAACAGCCCTCGTATTATTGTGTGCGCGCTTTCAATAGCACAGCAGGGGGCCATGGCGCGCCCCAAGCTCGGCCAAGGCCGCCTCAGCAGCAAATAACAAAACTGCCGCTTGCCGATCTTACTTTATATGAAAGACCCTGTATATTGACTGACGGTACTAATTTCCTAATGAATTATTCTATTAATATTGTAACGTGTTTTTCGAGGGTTTTTTATGCCAATGGCATAAGTCAGTAGGAAGCCATTCTATATTTATTTACGCGGCAAATTGTTCGGCCAAGAGAATTTTTCATGTTAATTTATTATTATTATTAATTTATTATAATTATTATTAAGGTATTTTCGGAGCATTTTATAAAAAATAATAAGCATACAGATAGGTTTTCTATGTCTTAGAAAACACTATCAAGCAAATTATTACGAACGACAATATCATAGAAAATTATGTGATTACGGAATTTTACGGAGTTTCGTCAGTTAGGATATTATGAGAGACATGACTCACTGGAAATTCAGATACAGGCTGATTCTTGTCAAGAAGTATTACGCAAGCTTGGGTCGCAGCGTCAAGAAAAGGCGGATAGTTGGAACGGAAATAGACTTCATCATCCGCGCGCCGTGTGTAACGAGCCAGAGAAGGGGATGTAGCGCGTGGGGAGCAGCCAATCAGTGGAGACCACGTAAGCTGGAAGTCGGTACCGAGGTGGGGAGCCGACGGGTGCATATATCGTTCGGCGCGCCGTGGAGCGAGGACAATCTGTGAAAGACTTGACTAGTTCGGTTGCAAGTGTGTGTCGCTCCGATGTTCCGTGGAGTGGAGAACTATCTGTTTAAAACTTAACCAGTGTGGTTGTACGAGGGTATGGCTCCGATGTTAGGACCATAAAGTCACCAAATCTACAAGTATATCATCAAATATCGACGGAGATGACGACGTCCAGGAGACTGTGGGAAGCTCACAGCATCATCCAGTACGAGGGAAATGCTTTGGCAATTTCCAGTGGTAAGCGTGAATGGCACAGAAGTACGCAATCTCTCGTTTCTCTTTGATTTAAATTCAGTATTTCAGTAACTTCATAGCTTGGGAATAAGAGTAAAATCAATAATTTATCAGACTCCGTTTTCACGTAATTTGCTATCGGTAATATTAAAATCGCAACGCTCCAATTTAAATTTCATACTTATTATTATTATTAATTTTGCAATACTTGTTTTATATAATAATTTCATTTCTTTTACAATGCAATCTTTGCTTTCAGTAGGTAGCATTAGATATAGACCAATTCCCTCTCCTGATACAATTGTTTGTTGGGTTAATGATCAAATCATACCACGATCTGAGTGAATAGATTCTTGAAGGTGTTCTACCAGAGCTATACGTTGTTAAATACAAATTTAGATTTCAACATTGCATTGAGGTCTTGGCGCCCATTAAAACAACATAGCTTAGGCAAAGGAAAACAGTTACATTTATCACCCAACAGTTAGGGGCAGCCAAACCGTTACACTTGTCGTTCAACGTGGAGCAAAGTGAAAACCGCTACACTTGTCGCCGACAACTTGGGGCTGAAAACCTAATAACATTTGTGGAAGGAGAAGGGTATATATTTCTGTGCCTGTATTTTGGGGGTTATTTGTCTTTATCAGTGTATATCATTATGGGGGATGAGAAAGAAAAACAGATGAGGTTACGTAGTGGTCATCAACTGGAGAGTGATGATACGAGCAGTATGTTGAGTGATGGTAGTACCGGGGTAGCGGAGGTAAATCCCGATACTGAAACAGGGAGTGTATGCGGCCAACCAGAATTAAAAACTTTACTTCTCGAGTTTATGTATCAGAACAAAGTTAGTAGTGATGCCTTAAATGCAAAATTAGAACAGAATAATGCAAAATTAGAACAAAACAGTAGGGAAAATAAAGAAAGTACAGATGCCTCAAACGCCAAATTAGAACAAAACAGTAGGGAAAATAAAGAAAGTACAGATGCCTTAAACGCCAAATTAGAACAAAACGGTAGGGAAAATAAAGAAAGTACAGAAGCTTTAAATAAAAAATTAAAACAGAATAATGCAAAATTAGATAAGAACAACAAGGAAATTAGTGTGAAAATGGAGCAGATTAGAGGCGAAATCAGAGGAGTAATGGAAGAGAAGGTTAAAGAGATCATTGCAGATGTAGACAAGAAATTAGGAAAAGTACAGGAGGAGTTGGAAAGTAGAATCAGCACACAGGCTGAAAATTTAAAGGATTAGTTAAATTAGAAACACTGCAGGTTAAAAAGAAATTGGGGGGAGAAATTGACAAGATTCAAGTATAAACTAAAGAGGTTAAGGAACAGCTGGGGGGTAGAATTGAGAAAGTACACTCGCAAATAGTTGCAGAAGTAAATGATTTAAGGGAGAGTAATAGAGAGAGCATTAGCAAGATTGAGGAGAAACAAGCAAAGCTATATGATAAAGTAGAAGAATCAGAAGGAAACATTAAATTAACAGTAAACAGTATTGAGAGGAAGGCCGAGGAGAAAATCGCAGAGTTAGAATTAAAATTAAAAGCTAGGATCAGGCAAGAAAATAGTCAGAATAGGCCAGTTTTTGTGAATAGCACACACAGGGAGGTAGAACTGGGTAAGTTCAGCAATCGACAGGGGTGCCCAATGGAGTTCATGAACACTATAGAAAATAAATTCGGGGAGAGGTTGGAAAATGATAGTATTGACTGGTGCCAGGTAGTTGAAATTTTAGAACAAGTGTTTGTAGGGGAAACGAGGAATTGGTTTGCTGTCTACAGAGACAAGTTTACTGATATTAATGATTTTAAAATGAAATTCTGTGAAAAGTTCTGGAATGAGGTTATTTAGTCGCAGCATCGTGAGGGAGTAGTGTGTGGTAAATATAACCCAAAAGGAAGCTCCACCATGACGGAATACTTTTTAGGGCAGGTATTAGTGTGTAAATATCTGGAAGGCTTGAAGGAGGAAAGTGATGTGGTAAGGTTGCAACTTAGGCACTTTCCTTATAGGATCAAGGAGGCTGTTTGTATCCAGAATGTAAAGACTATATCACAAGTAGAAAATTTGTTAAGCACGTATGATGCACTAGGGAGAGGGGGTTGTGAGGACAATGTCAATAGGGACCAGGGTAATAATAATAATAGGCCTAATGAAGCCAGGCATCAGGAAGTTCAAGGGAACGGTGGCGAAGGAGCCAACGCTCAAAATAGAAATAATAATAATCAGCTAAATCAGAACAGAGGAAATGGCTATGGTAATCAGTATCAAGGGAGGAACAATGATTTCAGGGGAAATCAAGGGAGGAACAATGATTACAGGGGAAATCAAGGGAGAAACAATGATTTCAGGGGAAATCAAGGGAGAAATTATAATGACAATAATTACAACCAGAATAGGGGTCAAGGAAGAGGACAGCCTAGTGGTAGTAATATACAGCCAAACAATGACAACACAGCCCAGAACAACCAGACCAGTTCAGTAGTTAGTAGTACTACGGCCAGCTGTAGCGGTTCTTTAAACGCGAACCAGGCTGCGAAGTAAGGTCAGAATCTCAGTCTGTAGCATACCCTGTCCATACAATTATACAGGAACCCTATGACCTAAATGTAAGAAATGAATTATTACATGAACTAAATGATGAAGGTATTATTCAGGAAGTGGTTAGTAAGAGCCCCATAGTTAAATTTAACGTGTCCGAGGCGTACACAGATGTTTTAATTGATAGTGGTTGTATGAAGAGTTGCATAAGTAGTGCATTTTATGATAAAATGAAATGAACTGGAGTAAATTTTGAGGAGATGCCAATTAAAAGCACTTTTGTTATCACAGCTGTTGGGAAGAGGTCTAAAGTAATTTTTAAGCAAGTTTTAGTAGACATTAAAATTAATAATCATGTAGAGAAGCAGATTTGTCTTGTAATTCCAAATTTAGTATTCAGTGTTATCTTGGGTTCAGAGTGGCTAAGTAGAGTGTCTGGTAACTTATGTTGTGATGTAGGGAGTTTGAAATTTAAATGGGGAGATTCTGAATTAGAAGTAGCGTTCAATGACCATATTCAGAGGAGTAGTGTTGTAGGGGTGATTTGTACTTTAAATGAGATATCGCCAGCCGTAGAGCGGGGTTCTCCATGTTTTGTGGGCAGTGTGATTACGAACGATAGTCTAGAGGACTCGTTACGTGATGCTGCATTTCAGGGAAATATAGAGGTGGAACAATGTGTTCGGCTCTATGATGTGTTATTGTGTAATAGGAGAGTTTTTGAGGATCGCATTGGTATGGCCAATTCCTATACACATTCATTGAACGTTATTGATAGGTCAGTATTCACAGGACATATATATCCTGTACCTTTCGCTTATCAGAGTGCAGTTGAGGCACAAATTAACCAGATGCTTGAAGATGGGATTATTGAGCACTCTAACAGTCCGTATGTTAATTCTTTGATCACGGTACCAAAGACCGACAGCACAGTTCGTATTTGTTTAGACGCTCGTTTGGTTAACAGTAGAATTAGTTCAGATCAGCTGAAATCTATGTCAATAGAGGAATTGATGCAAACATTTGAGGGGAAGAAGTATTTCACTTGTGTAGATTTGAGTTCCAGTTTTTGGCAAGTGCCACTTATGTACGAAGATAGACCATTTACAGCTTTTAGTCATAAATATAACCTTTAACAATTTTGTAGAACACCTTATGGGTTAAAGAGTACTTCAGCAGCTTTAATTAGGGCTTTAAACATCGCATTAGGGGATGACACAGGAGAGTTTGTAACCATTTACATAGATGATATGGTAATTAGTTCACGCAGTTTTGAGGAGCATCTACGTCATTTAGATATAGTTTTTCAGAAGTTAGATCAGGCAGGGTTCACTTTGAAGCTGTCTAAGTCGTCATTCTGTAAGTCAGAAGTGACATTTTTAGGTCATAGAGTGTCGAGTAGAGGTGTGACACCAGAAGAAAGTAGGTTTAATAAGATGCTTAACGCAGAGGTGCCACAGAATGTTAAACAGTTAAAAACTTACCTGGGAATTTGCAACTTTTTCAGGAGGTTCGTTCTTAAAAACTCAGGGTTGGTAGAACCATTCAGGGAATTGCTTAAAAGTGGGACTCAGTGGAGATGAGAGTCCAAGCATGAACAGGCTTTTAGAGCGCTGAAGGAAGGATTTGAGAAAGCTGTAGTGCTGAAATATCCGTTAAAAGATAAGGAATATGTGGTTATGACAGATGCTTCACATATAGGCATTGCTGGAGTATTATGTCAGAAAGATGATGAGGGTAATCTGTGCATTGTATCTTTAGCCTCGCGAGGACTGACAGCAGCAGAGAAAAGATACACGATTACTGAGTTAGAGCTTTTAGGAATTGTTTTCAGTTTAGGGAAATTTAGAATGTATTTAGTAGGGGGGAAATTTGAGATCCACACAGATCACCATGCATTACTGTATATGAGAACTTGTAAACTCAGTTCTAACAGAGTTAGTAGGTGGATTCTTGCTCTGCAGGAATACGAATTCACAGTAAAATATATTAAAGGTAAAGATAACATTCTTGCAGACATGCTATCGAGGGACACTAATTTATGTAGGGATTATCCTGTGGTTAAAGCAGAGGACGGTATTTTAATATGTGCATGTGTGGACAGTAGCAACAGGGCATCGTTACAGACACTGAGAAATATGCTAGTGGAGCAACGTGAGGACGTTAAGTTAAGGGAGCCACTGGCTAGGTTGGAAATAGGTGAAGAAGAGTATGTGATAGTAGGACGGTTCACGTACAAGATGCAGGATGGGCTTCTTGCAAGGAAATGTAGGAATAATCGGTGGGCAATATGTGTTCCTGCCACTTTGCGGGAGGAGCTAATTTGGTTCATTCATGGGGAATTAGGACACTTTGGTGCTGCCAAGGTCTTCTATGAAATTGGTCGTGACTTCATTTGGAGTAAAATGGGAAGGGATGTTAGGAGAATTTTAGCTAAGTGTGACACCTGTCAAAGGAGTAAATATCCAGTTAAATATTTAGTGGGGGAGAGATCTCCAGTTCTCACCAGTAGTCCCGGCGAACTACTGTGTGTGGATTTATTTGGCCCGATCGTTAAAGGACAGTCCGGCTACGAGTACATTTTTATAGTTATTGACGCTTTTAGTAAGTATGTCAAGCTATATCCGCTAAGGAAGGCCACGGGACTAGCGTGTAGCCGTCTGATCATTAATAAGTATGTACCTGAGTTTGGCCTTCCTCTCAGGATACTATCTGACAGTGGACCACAGTTTACTGCAAAGAAATGGAGAACCAGTATGCAGGAAGCTGGTATAACACACGTTCATTCCCCTGTAAGGTACCCTCAGGGTAATTCTGCAGAGCGTCCATTAAGGGAAGTGGCTCGTCTTTTTCGGACTCTAGTGCATGACAAGCATACGGCCTGGGTTGGACATCTTCCCAAGGTCGAGACTTGGCTGAATTCTGTCCAGCATGAGAGCACGAAATTGACGCCATACTGTACCCGTTCGTCCTGGGGATGCGATGACCCATCTGCTATTACATCGCATTCCTGGAGTTCCAGGACAGAGCGGAGTTAAATGAACCTCTAGTCAAATAAGGAATGTGTCGGAAATTCAGCTGAGTTATCGAAAAAGCAGTGGGTAACACGAGACAAAGTATCTCTAGGGTCGTTACGGGCTTAAGTTTAATAAAAAATAATGCAAATATAAATGGGCGCCATCAACTGAACTCCTAGCAAACCACATCCTTTCCGGCTAAGCCTTAATCAAGGCAAGGAAAGAAAAAGGAAAATCACACCATCATCAGATCACAACTAACAAAAAAAAAAAAAAGTCAACCCCTGGCACTATCCAGCCCATGACGGGCTAAGGCCGACCAAGCGACCGCTGCCCAGCCATTTGGCCTGCAGATATTGGGGTGACGCGTGATCAGCGCGTCGGGTCCCCTCGGCCGTTAATCTTGGTATTCGTGATCGGGGCGCTGTCTCACTGTCAGACAGCTACTCAATTGTCCTCACGAGGCTGTGTGCACCACGTTCCAACCCTCACGTCAGTTTTAAAATCCCTGACGGAGCCGGGGATCGAACCCGGGGCCTCCGATTCATTAATCATCAGCTTCTTTAATTAATTATCACCTTCTAAATCAGTTATTCATCATCTATCCAATCATCTATTAATTTATTTAAATCAGTTTATTTATCCAATCTTTAATTCATCCATTTATTTAATTCATTGATTTATTCCAAAATTTAATTTATCAATTTATTTAAATTTTATTCTTCTGGTTATTTAGATTTTTATTATTTCATCTAGTCATTCTGATTTTTATTTCATTAGGTCAGATCATTAATATGCTTAAATTTCAGATTATTATTTCATTAATTATTATTCTCAGAAAATCTTGTATTATCAACTTTATTTATTTGTTTAATTTCCTAACAAATTGTTTAATATGGGTTATAGAACGTTGTCTTACAGTTTTATCACTTCCAAGTTATATCTCGTATTTAATTTTCATGCCAAAAAATATTATTGCCTTCACGACATCACGTTGGATCTGACTATCCACAACTACATTATATATCCTTACTTCACATTTGAATACCACAATTATTCCACAAAACTCCATAAATATTCGGTATACAGCCTGAATCTCAACAATTACGCTAGACTGGGTTCGACAACCTCATGTCTGCTTCAAAATACATTAGCAATATTGCAACTATCACTTGGAAACTTCCACAAAATGCCTATCACAAACTTCACTTAACCATGTTGCATGATCTACAAAAAATATATAACTGGCTTCAAATTATCAACGCACACAATCTCCAATAACTGTAATTAATCTGATCACATCTAGACAACTTCTTAAACAATTGAAAAAAATATTACCTTAGTAATTCAAGATCTGCTTTCAAATAGCATAAATTCTCTTACAATTCTCATAATTCACATCATAGAAAAACACCAATGTGCTATAATCTCTCATATCAAAATCTGCAATACTGATCTGCCTTAAAATAAATCTGACCATTAATGATTCATCTTACAAGATTCAATTACTTTAAATCCTTCTCAAAGGTATCAAACACAATTATAAAAATCATCAAAAGCATCAGCTGTACCAGCTGTTAAACTGAAAGTACTCTCAAAAGAGTATAGCAAGAAAATATTGGATTGGCAAACAAGAATTACAAAACGTAATCCTGCTGACATTTATCTGTACTTTATTTAACAAAATTTCGACTGATATGTGACTAGTAGTTCCTTGTTTGATTCACTTACAATCTCATGTACACTCGGATGATAAAATGAGTCCCTCAATGGCAAGTAAGATGAGTAACCACCGTACAATCGTATAAATACGAAAGACCTCGCCCCGTCGACTAACATGATACTGCCCTGCACGATGGGTAAGATGAGTAACCACCATACAATCGTATAAATACGAAAGACCCCATCTCGAAGACTGAATGAGTGAATGTACCAGATAGGAATCAACAAGTCTCTAGTTGTCATATAAAAGCGATATTCATTCACTGAAGTGAATAACATCTTAATATCTCCAAACAATCCAATGGAAAAAATCCCTACTGATGAATAATACACACTCGCTAGTATGCAATGAACTGACGAAGTGATTTAGATAATCAATTGCAGATCACGAGTTCGAAATACTCGTCACACAAAAAAACTATTCATGAAAACTATCCTTGGTGGGAAAAATGTCTAAAAGACCAAACATCTGCTTAATAAAGCCAACCAATGGTGAGAATTTCGTATAATGATGCCTGCCATATCATATGGTCACGCCATATTCTAGCAAAATTTGAAGCATATAAAGTCAAACCATGTCTAAATAATCGTATCACTCCTATTAGAAAAATATACATGTGTGCCCAGTATTCATGAAAATAATCGTATCAGGAAGTTATAACTCTTACAGTACCTTCTCATAATCAGCTGTCATTAAATTTCAAAGATCGTCGATTTTCCTTATATAATGAATTTCTCGAAAGATCGGCGTGAATATCATTCCATCCATGCAATGACGATTGCCTTCAAAATCCCAAGTGAATCAGCTGGTGGACCTCCTCCTCGTCAGGAATCCATCGCTCTGTGGTGCCATCGCGTTTACTCCGACATGATGAACTTCTGGTTATCCATAGCGGATATTGTCCAAATCCTCACGAAAAAAGTTCATAGAAAGAGCGGACCCCCTATTCCTCTTCTACGTTACGCCACTGTTCTATACAATGTTCGGTTTGAGTGTTGAAAGTTCACAGCGGTTTAGTCTCACTTGTAGAAAATAAAATTGTTTTATGAGAGTGTCTAAGTTTATGAAACACCCTGTAGCTGTGTTCATACTCGGTAATTTATAACACTGCATAAGAAATAATTGCATTAATGCACGTGCTAATGTTCAGAAGTGCATATGCTTACAACATTCCGTTTGCCTAAAATTGTTAATGTTACTTGGAATGCGTTATGAAATGCATAGTCGTAATGTCATTGAAAAACTATGTTCATTCGAAGTTCACAGTTGTAGTATCTCGTAACTATCTGTCTTTATAATTCAAATGCTGAATAAACGTTCCAACTCAATGTAGTAATGAAGTTCAGCTTCTGTCATAATGCTTGCGTATATAATGGGAAATAACCCGCACGGTCCTACTGCAATGCTATAATCATCTCCGCCTAAAGCTGGCCTCGCCATGTCGCTCTACTATGCTGATCTGCGTTTCCACATGCAGCTTGGAATAAAGTTCTCCAACTACTCGCAATGCTGTCCTAAAACCCCGGCCTCCTCATGCCGCTCGACCTGTACAGCTGGTCCGGTGATCGGTCTTCATGCTGCCTACTGCGGATGTCCGCCCGGCTCACTGACCTACTTTGCGTTCGCTGCTCGGTGAAGTTAAATCTGTCGCTTTCACTTTCCGTGACAAAACTGTTCGCCGCGCGACCTGTACCATGCGCTTGGCGTGTGCTACTGAGCTCGACTGTCTGATCTCGACTGCTTGGCTCACTGAGCTAGACTGACTGTCTCTGGACTGCAATGACCCTTACCTGCCTGGCGCGGTCACGTGACGTGCTCCCCACCTCTGTGCTCTTGCGTCACAACTATAATCTCGAACCCCCATCATCTCGGCTATTAAGTTATAAAATAACTTAAGGGTTATCTGACTTCCTTTAAATAATTACCACATATAATGCTTGTTATATCTCCTCTTCTGAGATGTTTAAATACCATGTTCCATATAGATCTTAATAAAGCTTCATATTTCCATCCATAATTCCATCCGCTTACAGTTGTCAGTGCCTTCTTAATCCTAGACCTTCTACGTCATCCTGACATTCCTCTTGACTCGATCTGAGCGCTATCTTTTCATAACTCTTCCAATAATCTCAACTACGGCTTAATGTCTGCTGGCGTAGCCGATAGCCTCAACTAGGTATCGGGTACATCTCTCCCGTACATCTCCTTTTTTTAAATCAGGATTGAGAAAAAAAATACACTCTCAGGCATTCTCTATATAACACATGTACACGATAGCTCTACAATCCTCTCATTCAGCATGATGGTACTTCCTAATGCTAGCTGCATTAAAAGTTCCCACAACTTCATTAGTATCCATCCTGACAATCTTGTAGCTATTATTTCGGTACGTTTCTTCAATACGGAATGGACCAGCGTACAATGGCGCAAATTTATGGTAGATCTTCAGTTGAAGGTTCGAAGTGACTGGCTTCCTAATCAGCACCTCATCATTTTCTTGAAATGGCTCGTGGAACCTCCTTCCTGCTTGTCTCCTGGCTCTCTTCTCCGCCTGTCTTCTGAGTCTCTCTCCTGCCATCTCGACTCTTCTTTCTTGTGTGGGTTGAGGATCTACTGGTGCCCTCACGACTCGGTCCCATGGTCTATCCGGTTTCAATCCATGATGAGGCATTGACGGAATCTGTCCTGTGCTTTCATGTACTGTGGAATTCAAGCATTGACTAATGATGGGTATCACTTCCATCCATCTATGGTGTTGCCTTGACACATATAAGCGACACATTTTACTGATTTCCGGCATAATTCTTTCGGCTGGATTTCCCTCTGGATACCGTACAGAATTAAACACATGCCTTATTCCTAAACGTTCCATAGCAGTAGAAAATTCCATACTGGTAAATTGTGATCCATGGTCACTCAACAAATCTTCAGGTTTCCCCATGCTCGGAATAACTGTTTTCTCTAATCTGTTGATCACGTACTTGGATGTAGCTTTCTGGATAGGGCATAGAGCTACGTATTTAGAAAATACGTCTACTGTTACCAAAACAAACTGGTTTCCTTTCGTCGAACGAGGAATCGGACCGAAAATGTCCGTAGCGAAAAGTTTTCTTGGCATGCTGGGTAATATTGATCTAGGAACCTCTTTCATTAACTTAGATGAGTATTTACTTCGCTGTCACAGGTCTTTTTGACGTCGCGAATCGTTTGTCCCATTTGTCTCCAAACGAAGGTTTCTTGAGCGAGAGCCAAAGTCTTGTCTACACCTACATGAGCTGCAGTTCGGTGTATCATCCAAATAACTGGTTTGACAAGCTTAGGTGGGATCACTACTCTAAGTTTAGTATGATCCTGATCAATATATTGGCATATAACACCTCCCATAATATGGTATTTTCTAGCCTCTATCTCAGTTCTTTGAAAATCTGGATCAGCGTTGTCCATCCTGCGTGTCAAAAAACGGTAAATTCTTCGCAAAGGTGCATATCTCTTCTGAGTTTGCGCTAACATGTTCAACTTTTCTAGAGTACCATTTGGGTAGTTTATTGGCTGAGGAATAACCCACCCACCAAGGGAAGATGATTAAGAAAAGGAAGTAGGTTTTGGATTGGAGAAAAAGGATAGAAAAATAGGAGGAGAGTCCCACAAAAGTTATGAATTTGACTTTCAAAACATTTAGAGGCAGTTGCGACTGAAAATTAACTCTCTGATACCTAAAGTAGGTGCGAGCTTGGTCGAAGCTAACGGGAACCGCAGCTAAGCCTTGGGCAGTTTGCCAGAGAAAGGCTTTAGTGTATTTCCTCCCAAGCATGTATAAAAGTACTATAGGGAAGGGTGATGTTCTGGCAAGACAAATAGTAAAAGCTTTATTGAGTATGAACGAGGGCATAAACCTAGGAAGAGCTAGGAAAGCCAGGATCTTGCCTAACTGTAGTATCAGAGAAATGATGAATCCAAAAACAAATATTTAATTTATTAAACAATGCAAAGAAGTTTGAGGAAATTAACAAGCATGTAATATAATTTTGACAAACATAGTTCATTTGAACTTTTTAACAAATGGGGTCGCAGACCTCTCAACATTAAATGGTTGCTCCAGGCAATTGACAATTTATGAGGTTTGAAACCTTACATGTTTCTAAAATCTTTATAAGATTTAAACAAATAAACAATGAAGTAATTAAAGTTTGAACGTGAATTGGAGTACAAAGAGTGTACCTTAAGCAATTCTTGAGAGAATGTTCTAGAGAAAGTGACAACTTCGAAAATAACAATAATAAAAACATGAAAAATAAGATAGAAGTTCCTACAACTTCTTATATTTATACAGAATTAATGTTGGTGGTTAGTAGAAGGTTGAGGAAAGATCATTGGGATATAGGATCAATGTTCATGGCCGTATTTAATGTAAACGGACGAGCGCGACGCGGTAGAAACGTGGAACAAGCACTGGATATCACTGTAGTCTATAAAGATGGATGCAAAGTTCACTGTAGAAACTCGAAAGTTCATGAGAAAGAAAGTTTTTACAATGCTGAAAAGAACTGGTTGCACTAGGTAGGCGAGAGTCTATTGCTGGAGAAAATGGTGGATTACAGTTAAATGCGCCATAGAACATCCCAACGGTGGTCGAAAGTTAGCTATTACAGTAATTTAAGGAAGATTCCTCATTTTAACTAGTATTTTCACAAGTGAGTGAAGAATACCTGACGGCAAGCCTCGCAGATAGAGTACCAGATCTGGAAAGTTCCAGAACGATCTTTATAGAAGAATGGAGTCAAAGTTAATCCAGCGGAGGAACTAACTTTCTAATTTATAGACAGCGGGTATTAGATAATATCCCACGTAGTGAGAGGATTTCTCATTTGAATAGCTTAAGAAAGCTCTTTTTTAGTAAAGTTGGCTTATACAAGCAAAAGCTCAACATGGCAAATCCCACGAAGAATGATTTTTGCCCCAAAGTAAATAATTTCACACTGTCTATAAAAATATCATTAAAAGCACGTGGAAGTTAAAACCATGAAGATGAGGTTAAAACTTTTAAAATGGTACTTATCTTGATTTCATGTTGAAGGCGAAGTTTCCCTAGATGACAACTACCTTGCCCACATGGCGTAGAAGAGTGTGTGCCTCTTGGTTTGAGGAGGCTAGCTCGAGAGGAGCTTTAACTGATCGAGTCAACTGCCGACTGAGAAGTGAGACCTGCTCAACGGAGCACGGAAGGTCCAAGGAAGGGAAAAAGAGTGGGGGGTAGGAGACAAAAGGAGAACATATAAGCATTGCCAATGTTACAACAAAAAATTGATCTCTTGCTGAGCCGGTCTTCAAAGAGTTGATAACAGATGATACTAGCACAGCATGGTGAGTAAAAGAGTAGACGTAGTTCTCTTGCTCATGGAGATAATAGCTGGCGATGGCAGTAAAATCTGGTAGCCAGATGGAGAAGGAATTCCTCTTGCACCAGGAAGAATTGAGGAGCTTCAGATATTCGCTGCTATATGACGCTAGGTGGGTCATAGAATATATATCTGGAACAGACTCATACAAAATGTAAGCGACCTGAACCCCTAAGAGAAAACAAAAGATCACTGTTGGTGTTTGACAAAGAGGAAGGAAAGAACATGCAAAAGCATTGAAAATTATAATCTCTAGTACCGTGTATTCCAAGAATGCACCACCATTATCCTCTTGAATCAAATTTATATGGTTGACAATTACTTCCTCACAAGGGTTTCTGCTCAGCACATCTGCTAACAGATTTAATTTCCCAGGTCTATGTACAACAGTTGGGTTAAATTGTTGTAAGAACAGAGCCCATCTGGTGATGCGGTCACTCGCTAAGTCTGTCTTCATAATAAATTGGAGGGCTTTATGATCTGTGATCACTGTTATGTCATGTCCAAACAACACCTTCTTCCACGTCATAAGAGCATGAACCACTGCTAATGCCTCTAACTCAGTTGCATAGTAATTCTTCTCACAATTCCTGAGCTTGCGACTGGTGAAAGCTAAATACCTATGTTTCTTGTCATCACCCAACTGATATAGGATCCCACTGATACCTATTTTGGATGCGTCTGTCTCCACAAAAAATCTTCTTGTGAAATCTGGGTACTCAAGCTTGATATTTTGGATCAACATGTTCTTAGCCGCTAAAAACGCTTGATTGCATCTATCGTCCCATTTCCATCGATTTCCCTTCCTTAGTAAATCCTGCAGAGGTGCCATCGTTTCAGTATATTCAGGACAATGTGTTGAAAAGAACTGACACATGCCTAAAAACTGCCGTACCTCTTTAATCTTTCGTGGGGTTGGAAACTCTGAAATAGCCATGATCTTCTTTGGATTGGGCCTATAACCATCTCCATCGATTCTATGTCCAAGAAATTCAATTTCTTCATGAAAGAACTGACATTTGTTGAAATTCACCTTGAAGTTCGTCCTCCTAAGATCTTCAAAAAGCATTCGAAGGTGCCTGATATGTTCTTCCGCTGTCTCAGACGCTATAATCAGGTCATCAATATAACTCACCACATGCTCCTTAACTGCATCTGACAAATTTTCATCTAGTGCTCGGATCATCACCGGACCACTATTTTTCACTCCAAAAGGTAACCTATTGAATACATATGTTTTATGGTCAAACAAGAACCCTGTGTATTGTTTGCAGTCTTCTGCTAGCTCAACATGATAATAAGAACTAGTCAGATCGATTGTCGAAAAGAAACGTTTTCCTCTGAATCTGCGCAACAATTCACGAATAACAGGTGGCCTGTCGTGTTCAGGAAGAACTCTTTCATTAAGGGCTCTAGCATCTAGGCATATCCTCAGCTTACCATTAGGTTTCTTGACAACAGCTAAAGGATTCAAATACGCAGTTGGCATCTTCTTGATTATTCCATCTTTCTCCATATCGCTTATCATTATACTAACTTCTTCCTTCCATTTATCCGGAATGGGATATAAATTCTTATGGTATGGTTTGTCATCCATCAACTTGATGCTGTAGGTAAAATTTTCTATGAGACCTGGTTTGTCATTGAATATGTCCTCATATTCTGAAATTACTTGATCAAACTGCTCCTTAATTTCTGGATTTATTTTACTTGTCCTGCCAGTTCTATCTTCTATAGACCTTTCAATGCTACATACTATTTCATCCAATATATTCTCTCTAAAGAATGTCATCTCGGATTCCTGATTTTCCATGACCCCTTCTTGAAAATACATGCGCCTACTCTGCATATCTATCATCAGGCCACTTTCACTTAAGAAATCCACTCCTAGGATCATGTCAAAATGTAGTTGACCCACTACTAGGAACATCTGTTCAAAACTTCTGGTTCCAATCCCAACATCTAAAAGTACCTGACTTTTACATTTCATACTCCTGTCTGGGATCACCTCTTGAATCTTGCTAACAACAGTTGGCAACATCGTAATTTCTCCTGATAATTTCAACTCATCCAGGCAACCTATGGATATCAAGCTCACCATAGCCCCCGTGTCTACTAGTGTCTTTATTTCCTTTCCCATGACTTCCACACTGATAACTGGCAATTCATGTCTATTTCCTCGATGTACTATATCTTCCTCTTCGATTAAATCCTCGTCCTTGACCTGATACGTTTCCACAATGATGATCGATTCCCAATGATTAGCATCTTTCTCTAAAGTTAATTTGACGTTTTTTTCCTTCGCCACTCGTGCTTGCTCGATTGACATCTCTGACTGTCTCCTCGGGTGGTGCACTAGGCTGTATACATTCTTGCCTCGACCTCTCATATTCACGATTATCTCGTCCTTCATTAGGATCGTTTCTTCGGCCATCCTGCCTGTCGTTCCGATTATACTGTTGACCTTGGCTCCAGTTATTTCTACCACGATATCTATTGTTGTATCGATTCCTATCTTGATATCTGGAATTCTGGTTATAATTTCTGTATCGGCTGTCTCTTGCTTCCTGATCGTATGGCCTCTCATATGGTCCTCTGTATCGATCATTTCCACGAACGTTACGGATGTTTCCTCGATTTCCTTCGTTCCTTCTGTTTTCCCAGGAATCTCTTCTGTCCGTCTGAGCTGCGTTATCAACGACTACCGCATTCACCTCTTGCGTGTTTCGATTGTCGTTTCTTGCATTTCTAGGCGTAACTTGAGCGCTTGTATAGTCTAATCGCCGTAAAATGTCGTCATAGTGCTCAAGTGTGTTTGCTCCCGACGCTATTAGTGATCGCTGTACCTCAATTGGTAACTGTCTCGCTATAGCTTGCAAAAGCTCTTCTTCTGGCAATGGAGGAATCAGAAACTGTAATTTAGCCAACTGTGACGTAAAATAATTGGCATAATGCGTCGGATGTGACGTAGAATAACGCTTCGAGTACATTTCTGCTCTTACGTTCAGCTGATCCTCTGCACTCCAAAATCTCCTTAAGAATGCCATTGCAAATTGCTCCATATTCGCAAAATTGCTTCTGAATGCTCTAAACCAAGTTAACGCAGACCCGTCTAAGGCGCATTCGACTATCCTTAGCTCTCTTTCCTTGGCTACTCTATGTTCCGCCATGTAGTCTCGAATATCTCGCAGAAATTCGACTGGTGTGACTCCTGTATTTCCAGAAAACTTCCTGGGCTTGTCATCCAGATTTCTGATAATGGTAACCGGACCTGAGTATCGTTCACTTGTACCCAACGTACTCCTATTCGAACTCGGATTATCCTGAGGGGTTGAAATTGCCCTTTCGAATGTCACATTCGGTTGCGTTTGACAGTCTTCTCCCATGCTAACTTCTTGATTACTCATACTGCGGTCTATCGGTGTCTGATTTATCGATATTTCCCCTGATGTAATATTCTGACTTGAGAAGCTGTTAATCATAGATTCTAGTTTAGTCATCCTATCTTCTGCCAGTTTCTCTACGGTCTTGACCTGAGTCTTCAACTCATCTAACGACGTAACATTCTGCGTTTTATTACTCTCGTCTAAATCGTTTTTCAACTTGTCTATCTTGTCTTCGCATGTATTCTTTACTGACGCGACTTGTTCCTTTAACAGATCAACATCTGTCCTAAATAGAGTTGAATCTCTCTTCATCGCTTCCTTGTTCTCCGTAAACCTCGCTTCTAAGTTCGCCATACCTGCGATTAATTTTTCATCTAATCCTGCACGTTTTTCTTTTGCTACGGCATCGACCTCACTATACCGTTCTTCCACGATTGCACAGACTCTATTTTTGAATAAAGCTAAGTTTTCATTAACCTTTTGCTCTATATCATCATCCATTTTCCTAATATCCTTCTGCAATTGATTCTCTAATGATTTTAAATTAGAATTAACCTCTCCTAAGACTTCCTCTTTAATGGTCCCAATTACTGACTTTAAATCTTTAATCTCATTACCTAGATTCATCTCTAGACCTTTGATTTTAGTTTCGAAAGATACTTCGGTAGACCACTCTTGAATTTTGCCTACATCTGCCACTAAACCATCGATGTCGAATCTCAACTTCGATACGTCCGATTTAATGTCTTTCTGTATAGACATAACGTCTGTTCTTAAAGTAAGAATGTTTTCTTTTCCTCTACTTTCTAATTCAATAATATTCTTTCTTAATATTTGAACATTTTCCTCTCCTTTCATATTTACAGCAATTATATCTAATTGTAAAGTCTTAAGCATTTCATTATTCTTTAAAGTTAATCTATTCTCCAACCTAGTTAACTTGTTTTCCAACTCTGTGTTAGTTTCTTCACTACGAGCTTGAAATTTCTCTTCCAATGATTTAAAACTATCCTTCAAGTTAGCTTCACTAGCTTTCAAATGACTTTCAGTACTAGTCTGTAATCTAGTCTCTAATGACTTTAAATTATCTTCACTAATTGACTGTAATAATTTTATATTAGCTTCGTTACTCATTTGTAATGATTTCAACTCATCCCTACTACTGGACTGTAATCTGGTCTCTAATGACTTTAAATTTTCTTCACTAGTTGACTGTAATCTAGTCTCTAATGACTTTAAACTGTCTTTCAGATTGCCTTCGTTACTAATCTGTAATGATTTTAAATTTTCTTCATTACTAGTCTGTAATACTTGCACATTTTCTTTACATCTAGCTTCTAATCTAGCTTCTGAACTATTTATCTGTTCTTTAACTTCCGTTTCCATTTTAGAAATAGTTTCTGCAATACCAGACATACCACTCTGTAACTCTCCTAACACCTTAGCTAAATCTTCCGGCAACATAATTATATTTTCAATAATCGTTTTATTAAGAAACGTTAGACAACAACACATCACAATGTCTCAATTCCTGCATTCACTTGGGTATAGGAAAAATGACTTATAACTAACATGATATAATACTAATACGATTAACATGAACACTGGAATGGGCACACAAGTATATTGTCTGACTAAGTTAAATAAATTTTATAACACAATTAAATAAACTTGAGATCAATCTCTCAGTAATCTAAATCTGATGTGATTCCATAGAATAAACAAAATCGAAGACCCACAGGTGGGTAAAGCCAATTCTCCCTCTCTCTCTCTGGACCCGTTCGTCCTGGGGATGCGATGACCCTTCTGCTATTACATCGCATTCCTGGAGTTCCAGGACAGAGCGGAGTTAAATGAACCTCTAGTCAAATAAGGAATGTGTCGGAAATTCAGCTGAGTTATCGAAAAAGCAGTGGGTAACACGAGACAAAGTATCTCTAGGGTCGTTACGGGCTTAAGTTTAATAAAAATAATGCAAATATAAATGGGCGCCATCAACTGAACTCCTAGCAAACCACATCCTTTCCGGCTAAGCCTTAATCAAGACAAGGAAAGAAAAAGGAAAATCACACCATCATCAGATCACAACTAAGATAAAAACAAATTTATTTCACTTTGATAGTCAGACAGACATTTTAAATATTCCTCCTACCTGAGAGTATGGTCGAATGCCAACGTTAAATTGTCATTGTCCAAAAATCGAACCATCTCCTTTCTAATCAAAACATATTTCATTCACATAAAACAGAAAAATCTCTAAAGTTCTCTTGGGTTCTCAGGATCACTGTAGCACTATGTCTTTCGTCGCTGACATTTGTGATACCTGAGACCTAATTTCTCTTTAATTTAACATCATAAATGTGGATTTGAAAAAGTTATTAATCTGTCTAAACATACACATATTATAATCACATATTTTAAATATCACGTAATTTATGGCTTGCATGGCATAATTTAAATGTTGAACATGTTAGTAAAATGCTCCTAAACATCGAATAATTAATTTACACTATTTACATTGTCATTCATAATTACTTGTTCGTGAATTACAGAAAATCCACGGCTCATTGGTCATCATTATCATCATCATCAAAATTAAATATTTCTCACATTAATTCTCATTTCAAAATTCGACATATTCCTGTCAGAATCATTAACTCATCACCATTAAATCATTTAAATCCTCAACTCAAGTTGCAATTTCTTTAATTATATCTCAATTAAATTTATTTTAATTCCATATAAATTCATTAATCATCAGCTTCTTTAATTAATTATCACCTTCTAAATCAGTTATTCATCATCTATCCAATCATCTATTAATTTATTTAAATCAGTTTATTTATCCAATCTTTAATTCATCCATTTATTTAATTCATTGATTTATTCCAAAATTTAATTTATCAATTTATTTAAATTTTATTCTTCTGATTATTTAGATTTTTATTATTTCATCTAGTCATTCTGATTTTTATTTCATTAGGTAAGATCATTAATATGCTTAAATTTCAGATTATTATTTCATTAATTATTATTCTCAGAAAATCTTGTATTATCAACTTTATTTATTTGTTTAATTTCCTAACAAATTATTTAATATGGGTTATAGAACGTTGTCTTACAGTTTTATCACTTCCAAGTTATATCTCGTATTTAATTTTCATGCCAAAAATATTATTGCCTTCACGACATCACGTTGGATCTGACTATCCACAACTACATTATATATCCTTACTTCTTCAAATACCACATTTGAATACCACAATTATTCCACAAAACTCCATAAATATTCAGCACATACAGCATGAATCTCAACAATTACGCTAGACTGGGTTCGACAACCTCATGTCTGCCTTAAAATGCATTAGCAACATTGCAACTATCACTTGGCAACTTCCACAAAATGCCTATCACAAACTTCACTTAACCATGTTGCATGATCTACAAAAAATATATAACTGGCTTCAAATTATCAACGCACACAATCTCCAATAACTGTAATTAATCTGATCACATCTAGACAACTTCTTAAACAATTGAAAAAAATATTACCTTAGTAATTCAAGATCTGCTTTCAAATAGCATAAATTCTCTTACAATTCTCATAATTCACATCATAGAAAAACACCAATGTGCTATAATCTCTCATATCAAAATCTGCAATACTGATCTGCCTTAAAATAAATCTGACCATTAATGATTCATCTTACAAGATTCAATTACTTTAAATCCTTCTCAAAGGTATCAAACACAATTATAAAAATCATCAAAAGCATCAGCTGTACCAGCTGTTAAACTGAAAGTACTCTCAAAAGAGTATAGCAAGAAAATATTGGATTGGCAAACAAGAATTACAAAACGTAATCCTGCTGACATTTATCTGTACTTTATTTAACAAAATTTCGACTGATATGTGACTAGTAGTTCCTTGTTTGATTCACTTACAATCTCATGTACACTCGGATGATAAAATGAGTCCCTCAATGGCAAGTAAGATGAGTAACCACCGTACAATCGTATAAATACGAAAGACCTCGCCCCGTCGACTAACATGATACTGCCCTGCACGATGGGTTAGATGAGTAACCCCCATACAATCGTATAAATACGAAAGACCCCATCTCGAAGACTGAATGAGTGAATGTACCAGATAGGAATCAACAAGTCTCTAGTTGTCATATAAAAGCGATATTCATTCACTAAAGTGAATAACATCTTAATATCTCCAAACAATCCAATGGAAAAAATCCCTACTGATGAATAATACACACTCGCTAGTATGCAATGAACTGACGAAGTGATTTAGATAATCAATTGCAGATCACGAGTTCGAAATACTCGTCACACAAAAAAAAACTATTCATGAAAACTATCCTTGCTGGAAAAAATGTCTAAATGACCAAACATCTGCTTAATAAAGCCAACCAATGGTGAGAATTTCGTATAATGATGCCTGCCATATTATATGGTCACGCCATATTCTAGCAAAATTTGAAGCATATAAAGTCAAACCATGTCTAAATAATCGTATCACTCCTATTAGAAAAATATACATGTGTGCCCAGTATTCATGAAAATAAACGTATCAGGAAGTTATAACTCTTACAGTACCTTCTCATAATCAGCTGTCATTAAATTTCAAAGATCGTCGATTTTCCTTATATAATGAATTTCTCGAAAGATCGGCGTGAATATCATTCCATCCATGCAATGACGATTGCCTTCAAAATCCCAAGTGAATCAGCTGGTGGACCTCCTCCTCGTCAGGAATCCATCGCTCTGTGGTGCCATCGCGTTTACTCCGACATGATGAACTTCTGGTTATCCATAGCGGATATTGTCCAAATTCTCACGAAAAAGTTCATAGAAACAGCGGACCCCCTATTCCTCTTCTACGTTACGCCACTGTTCTATACAATGTTCGGTTTGAGTGTTGAAAGTTCAATTTCCACAGCGGTTTAGTCTCACTTGTAGAAAATAAAATTGTTTTATGAGAGTGTCTAAGTTTATGAAACACCCTGTAGCTGTGTTCATACTCGGTAATTTATAACACTGCATAAGAAATAATTGCATTAATGCACGTGCTAATGTTCAGAAGTGCATATGCTTACAACATTCCGTTTGCCTAAAATTGTTAATGTTACTTGGAATGCGTTATGAAATGCATAGTCGTAATGTCATTGAAAAACTATGTTCATTCGAAGTTCACAGTTGTAGTATCTCGTAACTATCTGTCTTTATAATTCAAATGCTGAATAAACGTTCCAACTCAATGTAGTAATGAAGTTCAGCTTCTGTCATGATGCTTGCGTATATAATGAGAAATAACCCGCACGGTCCTACTGCAATGCTATAATCATCTCCGCCTAAAGCTGGCCTCGCCATGTCGCTCTACTATGCTGTTCTGCGTTTCCACATGCAGCTTGGAATAAAGTTCTCCAACTACTCGCAATGCTGTCCTAAAACCCCGGCCTCCTCATGCCGCTCGACCTGTACAGCTGGTCCGGTGACCGGTCTTCATGCTGCCTACTGCGGATGTCCGCCCGGCTCACTGACCTACTTTGCGTTCGCTGCTCGGTGAAGTTAAAACTGTCGCTTTCACTTTCCGTGACAAAACTGTTCGCCGCGCGACCTGTACCATGCGCTTGGCGTGTGCTACTGAGCTCGACTGTCTGATCTCGACTGCTTGGCTCACTGAGCTAGACTGACTGTCTCTGGACTGCAATGACCCTTACCTACCTGGCGCGGTCACGTGACGTTCTCCCCACCTCTGTGCTCTTGCGTCACAACTATAATCTGGAACCCCCATCATCTCGGCTATTAAGTTATAAAATAACTTAAGGGTTATCTGACTTCCTTTAAATAATTACCACATATAATGCTTGTTATATCTCCTCTTCTGAGATGTTTAATTACCATGTTCCATATAGATCTTAATAAAGCTTCATATTTCCATCCATAATTCCATCCGCTTACAGTTGTCAGTGCCTTCTTAATCCTAGACCTTCTACGTCATCCTGACATTCCTCTTGACTCGATCTGAGCGCTATCTTTTCATAACTCTTCCAATAATCTCAACTACGGCTTAATGTCTGCTGGCGTAGCCGATAGCCTCAACTAGGTATCGGGTACAATACGAAGTTCACTTCGGAAAAAGACCACAAAATGAACTAGCGAGGGTGTTGGGATTAAATGAGGGTAAGCAACCGGGGATGGATTACATTGTCCAGTTGGCGAAACAGAATTTATCAAAGTCAGCACAAAAGAGAATTCGCCAACAAAAAGAAACTAAATTTGACCTATTCGAGCCGGGAGACAGAGTCTTACTTAGAGTGCCGAAACAGTCAAATAAGCTAGAGAAAGTCATGTCCAAGTTCTTTTATCTCTACGAGGGCCCATTTATGGTTTCCAAACGTATTGGCAAAACAGCATATGTGCTGGAGGATAGTAAGGGAAACAGATTATACGGGACGTATAATATACATAGTCTCCGAAAGTATGTGTCATAAAGAGAGGATGTTTACCTGGCGAGCCAGCCTATCAAATGAGTAAGTGTGGTATTTGGTGCGTGGGAGGAGATGGTCTTCCAGGCAGGCGTATCAGAAGTCACACAGGGGAGTAGTATGTAAGTAAATGTGAATTTTTAAGGTACAGGGAAATATGACGGGATTGTAGGATGCTCTTGAGCACTAAAATGTCTCGATACACCAAGGCCAGAATTTGGTAGCGCTGGTGAATTCCCATTTGTCCCCAAGAGATGGGTGAGCGCTTGGACAGGGTATTTTTGCTTAAGGCGTCCACGGGACAAAAGATGGGCCATCAGAAGGCGACACAGTCCTTCATGAAACTCATACATAACGGCACACGTGATTTCTGTTTATGGCCTCGCCATGTAAGATTTGTAAGTGAGTAATTTAAGGTAATTTGTACAATGGTTTCATTTGTGTGTGGAGAACTGGTCTGTGTTGAGAACTAGTATTAAGTAGAATATGGTCTACGGGAACTTAGCAAGACAGGGCGATTACGGCACAGAAATATTTCATCTTTTATAAAGAGAGATTAAGTATTTTGGTCATGATGCGCTGCCAAAATAGTCTCATCGTGTGCTCAGTGATAAGTGGGATTAAATTTCACAATAAGGAAGGAACCTCCAGTGAAATTAGGAAGTTATAGAGAGATATAAATATATCAGAACACCTTGATGCGTGTGATGTGACATCTCATATACATAGCGCTCACACAGTAATTATGTCTATTTTTCCAATATAGAGAAATTTGAGAGGCGGAAATATCCGTGGAACACTGTTCTATATGAAAAACATTGGACTGGTTGCAAGGTGCAATCCATAGTGACAACAAACTTTGACGCAAAGTGCGTGAAGAAAAATTATGAGTGTATATATCTGTAATTTAGGGTGATTTCATTTATGTAATATGTATTTTGGATGGGGATCATTAACGTGTCTGGGATAATCAGATAATGGACCGTCGTCACGGTAAATCATCCGATGATCCGAGGCGAATATGTAACGTGTTTTTCGAGGGGTTTTTATGCCAATGGCATAAGTCAGTAGGCAGCCATTCTATATTTATTTACGCGGCAAATTGTTCGGCCAAGAGAATTTTTCATGTTAATTTATTATTATAATTAATTTATTATAATTATTATTAAGGTATTTTCGGAGCATTTTATAAAAAATAATAAGCATACAGATAGGTTTTCTATGTCTTACAAGGTGGACCGGGTTCGATTCCCGGTCAATGCATGTGAGATTTTCGATGTGAAATGCCATGTCCTGTGGTTCGGATTCCACGTAAAACGGAGGTCCCGTGGCTTATGATCGCGAGATTAACGGTCACGTTAAACTACAAGCTTCCTTTGCTTCTATGTCTTAGAAAACACTATCAAGCAAATTATTACGAACGACAATATCATAGAAAATTATGTGATTACGGAATTTTACGGAGTTACGTCAGTTAGGATATTATGAGAGACATGACTCACTGGAAATTCAGATACAGGCTGATTCTTGTCAAGAAGTATTACGCAAGCTTGGGTCGCAGCGTCAAGAAAAGGCGGATAGTTGGAACGGAAATCGACTTCATCATCCGCGCGCCGTGTGTAACGAACCAGAGAAGGGGATGTAGCGCGTGGGGAGCAGCCAATCAGTGGAGACCACGTAAGCTGGAAGTCGGTACCGAGGTGGGGAGCCGACGGGTGCATATATCGTTCGGCGCGCCGTGGAGCGAGGACAATCTGTGAAAGACTTGACAAGTTCGGTTGCAAGTGTGTGTCGCTCCGATGTTCCGTGGAGTGGAGAACTATCTGGTTAAAACTTAACCAGTGTGGTTGTACGAGGGTATGGCTCCGATGTTAGGACCATAAAGTCACCAAATCTACAAGTATATCATCAAAAATCGACGGAGATGACGACGTCCAGGAGACTGTGGGAAGCTCACAGCATCGTCCAGTACGAGGGAAATGCTTTGGCAATTTCCAGTGGTAAGCGTGAATGACACAGAAGTACGCAATCTCTCGTTTCTCTTTGATTTAAATTCAGTATTTCAGTAACTTCATAGCTTGGGTATAAGAGTAAAATCAATAATTTATCAGACTCCGTTTTCACGTAATTTTCTATCGGTAATATTAAAATCGCAACGCTCCAATTTAAATTTTATACTTATTATTATTGTTACGTGCAAGAGCCCGTCCCAAAGTTTTCAAACATGTATCTACGCCTGGATGTAACTTCATGACATTTTGAAACGACCGCATCGTCGCTTGGTTCCGTTTGTGAACACGAGATGGTAGCTGCTGTCGGACTTTGGCGTTCTTCACGTGGTTCCTTCTTCTCCGATAGAGTGTGTTGGGGTGCCTTATAACTCATCCTATTCCAGTCATGTTGAAGGCTATTTATTATATTCTACGTCATAAACAAAGCCTACATATACTTCATGCCGCCAAAACATTTTAGTGGTGTCGTGTGAATATTATTTGGTTTTTACATTGTCGTAATATGTGGCTAAATTTAATTGGTCCAATTTAAATAAACCTGGTGCATGCTGGGTGGCCTTCGTGGCTTTTGTCATCCATCTTGTGAATAATAAGTTGTGACTGATTGCTGGGAGAGGAACTACGCATATTGTGAATCTCGCCAGGGCGAGGGCTCTGCCCTCGTCCAAGACAACTTGGGGAAAATATCCCAGTGTTTAATGATACATGAAGTATTAGTGAGCAACGATCATCTGTGATAATCGTGTAAATGGTTTCTTCGGCCTTAATATGGAAAGGCGATGTTTTGGTGTGCATATCTTCGACTGCGGCTGGAAGCCATCTCCTCTTGATTTTATTTTTTTAGTGGTATAAATCCTTTAAGGATTTCTAAGTAGTGTGGTAAAAATTAGTGTTTCCCCTAAAGGTACGTTTTGCATGTTATTATTTTAAATTATTGGAGCTCCATGTTTTGCATTGTGTACTGAGTGTTTGTTTTGGTTCTGAAAGGTTGACCTTGGAATAGATATGTTACCTATGAAAATGTAAATTTTTTGCTAAACTATATTTGTCCGGGGAACACTACTGTTTTTCTTCTTATTTTATTATTTGGCATCTGGCTAAGGCATTTTCTTCTTATAATATTATGGTACTGGCCAGCCGAATCTATTAACACTAGGCCTAAATTGGTTCATTAGTCGGTCGGTTTTTAGTCTGATCCGTTGCCTGTAAAAACTATTTGATCTCGTAGTGTCTTGAGTTTGTTTATATCTAGCTGTTTTCTCACTGGAGAAGATTTAATTTAATAATGTAAATTACGCGTTTCACATAAATACGTACTGATGTACCTTCATCTGTTCTTGGTCGCCATGGTTACTTGTTGACAGAAGTGCATTGTGGGTTTTGTTTTCCTGGCGTTTTTTGAAGTGCACGTTCTTGGGTCATGGTGATGTTGGTTAACTTATTTGTTTTAATTTTCCTTTGGTTTTCCTTTTTTGGAGTTTCCTTGGTACTCCTACGTTATTCTTTCGTTACCTTGTTTATGGTAATAAGTTTGCACTAGTTTTTTGATTCTCCAAGGCCCTCATGGTCCAGTTTGGGAATATGTCTGGTGCTTATTTAGTGTTTTTTTTTTGGTTTGTAGCTGTTGATGCTCTTACTTCAAGTAATTTTTTTTGATATTGGCCTTAAATATTTATTATTTCTACAGTGAGAATTCTAGCTGAGATTTTATTTTATATTTAAATTTAGGCTACCTGATGCATGTTCTGTTTTCTGGTGGAGGTGTTTTCTTTTTAAATTTTAACATTTTTTTTTAATTTTTTTAATCAACTGTTGTGGCATTATTTCGTCGGCAGCAGTTCCGTTAGTTATTGGGGGGTGTCTGTAGAATAGCCTGTGCGTTGTCCCCTTCTCCACCTTCCATCCACCCCTTTGGAGCTCTTCTGTTGGGACATGTCATCTGGAGGTGATCTTGGTTGCTGAAGCGAGGCGGACCTCTAAAACAGGTAAGTTGGCCCATCCACGCTGGCCGTCCACGGTGTCATTTTGGTAGCAGACCGAGCTCGAGTTCGCTTCCGTAACTATCCCCTCCTCAATACCCGCAGGCTCGTTTTATGGACCCTTCTAGTGCTGATGGGGCGGTTGTTGATGGGATCTGTCATAGGAGTGCACTTGATGTTATGTAAAGCTAATCCTTGTCGTTTGTTTAATTTCATGTTTGCCTCTGAATAACCATGTGGTGAGATAAAAGTGACCTGTTCCAAGCGAGGTGTTTGCTGCTGTATGTTATCCTGTTTGTAATACAACATCCCCTCTGAAAAAGAAGTTGGTAAGTGACTGGCATGTGTTCTTGGCATGGGAAATGTGGATTTGGTAATATTCTGATAGCCTACATGCTACGAGTGAAAACATCCTGGAGCCCTGTCTGTAGCTGTTCGCCATGGGTTTTGTGCAAATGTTTGTAATTAAGCTTCCTGTTCTAGAGCCAAGCTGGCGGTGACGTATGCAGTTCGGGGCAGCATTGTGCATGATCTTGTATTATAGGTGGTGGCTGTGTTCGAGTGTCAACCTAATCTGTGGTGTTGGTAATTGGTAGTTACGGTATTGTTGTGAAAGTGTAAACTGTCCTAGTAATTCCTAAAATTTGTTTCCTATATTGTCTGTCTGCATTCTGTGTTTTTTAAAATGGCCGACAACAATAGTGTTTTCGATTTAATTGACTTAAGAGATAACCTTGTGAATTTGGAGAGTTCTTCTGGGGTTGAACGTGAATCACCTCTGTTTACTAGGTCTGAGGTTTTGGGATCGATTTCTAGTCGTGGTTTGCCTGCCCCTCTATTGTCTGGCTCTGGCTCGTCCATACCACTTACCCCTGCATACGGTCATTCTTCTCATGTTAGGTCACCTAATGATTTCCTGGGTACTGCCGACCCGTTGCATCCCAGTTCCTTCTCTAGTAATGTAAATGTTTTATCTCCTGTAGAGGGTGTGCGAGCGGGCTACCCTGGTAACAATGTCTCTTTTCCAAATGCTACATTCTCGCCTACCGTTAATTATGGGTCGATTCCTCATCCTATTTCTGGTTTCTTAACTAAGTTAAAGAGTTTCAACCTAGATGACGTTACCCAAGTGGTCGAATTGGGTAACCATGCCTCGATTTTTGGGATGTCGGAAATTCAGATTTTTCAACTTTTGTATCCTGTTGCGTCAGGTATGCTGCGCGATAAGCTAATTGAAGCTATCCACCTCCGCATGTCCTTAGCCATGTTTATTAGGGAGGTGTTGTGGTTTTTTGTCCCTGCGAGTGCCCTTAGTGCTCTCGAGCAAAGGTTTTTGTATCGTGTCCAAAGGTTGGACGAGTCACTTAGCGACTATGTCAGTGACATGAAGGTATATGCCCAGGGATTTGCATCCCCTTTAACTGAACGACAGTTGGTGTCATCGATTGTAAATGGGTTTTCGCCTCAATATAGGTCATACATGACTATGTGTACCAGGCCTTCGTCATTTGTCGAGCTGAAACAGGTCGTTATAGAGGCTATGTCTGTGAAACATGCAGATTCCCTTCGTGTAGCTAATGTTCCTCCTCCTTCCTTGATGTCTCGTCCCCCTCCTTCCTTGATGTCTCGTCCCCCGCCTAAGGTTATGTTCCACCCTAGACCCAATATTAAGTGCCACACGTGCGGTGGCGTGGGACATGTCAAGAAGGTGTGTCCGAGTAACCAGGTTGTGTATCGCCAATGACGGGATGTTGTGGAGACCAACTCGGGTGTTACTTCTAAGGATATTTCTGTGCATGTGAATTTGGGAAAACCCTGTGAAGTTTCTGGTCGCCCTACCAATGAAAGTCTTGATAACTCGTTGAAAACTAAATCTTCACGTGCTAATTCTGCTTATGTCGCTGACCTACCTAACATGTGGGTGAGCAATGACGTGGCAAGTCAGCCTAATTCTAAACATAATGTGAAACCTGTGGTGCGGGTGTCCTCGTCATCTACTTGTAATCGGTTTAGAGTGAGTAATGATTTTGGAATTTCTCCTGTGGCTAAAGGAATATCCCCGTTTATTGAAATTTGTGTTAATGACGAGCCCGTTTCTGCATTGCTTGATTCTGGTAGTGTCGCATCCTTTATAAGCGAGGACTGGTTTTTATCTATGAAGAGTGTTTGCAAATTTCCTGAGTTAGAGCCTAACAATGAATCTTTTATTTCGGCAAATTGTTCAAACTTAAATATTTTGGGTAGTATGACAGTCAAAATTCATATTCTAAATTTTTCTTGGAAGTTTAAATTTTTTGTTGCCAGAAATCTTTCTTGTTCTGTGGTCATTGGAGCTAATTTCATGTCACACGTTGGTATGCTTCTTGATTTTGGTGCTCGCAACTTATGGTTTAAGTTTAATCCGCAGAGTAAATTATCATTTAACCCGGTTTTATCTTCTCCTGCTGTCAATTCTGTTAGTGAACCTATGACTATTGAGGATCTCGATCTGGAAAATTTAACGAGTCTTCAAAAGGATGCCATTAAGAGGTTATGTCAGGAGTATAGTGATGTATTTACGGACAAGTTGGGTGTAACCCATTTGATGGAATACAATATTGAGCTAACCGATTCTGTGCCGGTGCGTTCCAGCCCGTATCGCCTTGCCCCGCCCAAGATGGCTGAACTTCGTAAGATTATCGATAAGATGTTAGAAGAAGGTGTAATCCAACCTTCTATCTCTGCCTACTCATCCCTGTATTTCTTGTGCCAAAACCTAACGGTGGTTTTCGGCCGGTGGTCGACTGTAGGGCTCTTAATCAAAAAGTTGTTTTGCAATCCATTCCTTTGCCGGACCTTCACACATGTTTTAGTTGGTTTCGCAACGCGAAGGTGTTCACGATCCTCGATTTAAAATCTTCTTACTTCCAAATTCCCCTCTCTCCGGAATCCAGGCATGTTACTGCTTTTTCCACTGACTGGAACCTGTTTGAGTATGCCCGTGTCCCGTTTGGCCTATCCACCGGAGCCGCTGTGTTGAGCAGACTTCTGGACAAGGTGTTTTCAGAAATTAAATTCAAGTTTGTGTACCACTACCTTGACGATGTGGTGATCTATTCTGAGTCCTTCGAGGAACACGTTGATCATCTGAAGGTTGTACTTGATCGATTGCGTGACGCTGGCCTTACCGTCAAATTGTCCAAGGTTTCCTTTGCCAAACCCAAAATTTCCTTCTTGGGACATATTGTTTCCGAATCTGGTATCTCCGTGGACCAGTCTCGTACGCAGGCCATCAGAGATTTTAAACCACCCAAGAACGCCAAGGGTGTTGCTCGTTATATTGGTATGGTGAACTTCTTCCGACCGTGCTGCTCCTCTAAATCAATTACGCAAAAAGGCTGTGAAGTTTGAGTGGGGTCCCTCTCAGCAGTCAGCCTTCGAAGATCATAAGCTTGCGCTCTCTAACGCCCCTGTGTTAGCCATTCCGGATTTTGGGAAGCGGTTCATTGTGCAGACTGATGCGTCTGGTCGTGGTGTTGGGTGTGTCCTACTGCAAGAATCTGATCTGGGTAGGCAACCCATTGCATACGCTTCTCGTACCTTAACGGACGCAGAGAGGAAGTATTCCATATACGAACTTGAGGGTTTAGCTGTGTTGTTCGCTCTAGAAAAATTCCGTATGTATCTTGAGCACACTAAGTTTCTCCTTGAGACCGATAACCAAGCCTTGAGCTGGGTCTTAGGGAAACCCCGTAAAACTGGTAGGATTGCCAGATGGGCAACTAGAATTCTGTCATTCCAGTTCTCAGTCCAACATATTCGTGTATAAAACAATAATGATAGTAATGTTATTTGTTTTACGTCCCTTTTAACAAACTGCGGCTTTTAGAGATGCCGGGATGCCGGCATTTTGCACCGAAGGGGATCTTTAACGTGCCAGTAAATCTACTGACACGGCTCCCTCGCATTTCGATCCTGCAAGGGTGGACACAGCAAGCGAGAGCGTTACCGTTGAGCCACGCAGCCAGCCTCAGCAAGTGAGTGAGTCCGACCGAATCCCCAAGTTAGTTGCTGATACCTCATGGTCCCAGTACATAACAGGGAAGGTAATCCAAACTACAAATAAGGACTCGAGTTATAACGACGGCAAATAAAATAAACTAGTGTGCCCGTGCGAGAACTCTCGCATAATGGATTGTGTGCGCCCCATGTTTACAGACTACCCGCCCGGCCCTAGTGCTATGCGGGCTGTAGGCGACAGAGTTCTCGCAGGGGATATCGTCTTGTTTATTTGTTTAAAAACACTTTATAAACAAATAAATATATTTCCGTTCACTTTTCAAGAAATGCAAGATTTTTCCTGTACTATTGAGCCGATTTGGAAGATTATGGTACAAACCACACCTTCTAACTCCCTCTGGTTTAGGAGCTTGAGTTTTGTGAAACATACACCTTAGCGTATCATATAATAAGATGTATTCAGATATAGGTCCAAAACAAGATATAATACGGAGAGGAACGTGTACAGAGAGAATATGAAAATATTACTGCGTCAAGACATCAGACTAAATACGCAGGTTGTAGGAGATAGATATCGTACATAATTACGGTAATGACATGGGAAAGAAACATATTAAAAGAAGAGGGAAAGACAAATGGCTAGGAAAGTAGACTAGACGTCCGATGGAGAGCACTCCCAGAAAGTAAAAGTGAAGTTATAATTAAGCAATTTAAGTATCGTAGTGGAGGAGAGGTACATAGCATAATAAGACAAAATAGCAATAAATGCGCATACAATTAGGTACTCAAAATTATAGAAAAATTAAACCGGAAACATACCACATAAAACGAATTACAGGATAGATGAGCGACAACGAAAGATACGGGAACGCGACATTGACTTGCGTAAATGTAACCGCAATCAAACACGGGAAACGCAAAGATAATCTTGGGGATACTACAGTGAGGGTTTAAAGACGCCTTGCTGGCCCAAAAAGAGATGAGGTAAGCCAGGTTCGAGCCCCGACCTAGAACGCGTACTTGTCGTAACAAGAACCATCTGAAATGGACCATGTGGAGCACATACGAACAAGGCCAAGTAACCATCATCACAAATTCAATAGAGCGTCAGGCAGTGTGGAGACACGCCATTCAACCACACCCAGTCCCCATGACAAAAATTAAGGGACCCAGGATTTCATTGTGCATCGTGGAAGGAGTTCGAATCCCACCTCCGACATGTGTTTCTTTTACTTGCGTATTCTTCTTTCTTGCTATTGGTATTACATTGCCAAAACATACCTTACTTTTATCATTCCTGTAAAGTAACGACTTCTCCGCGATTTACGTTGCCATATACTTTTAAATCATTAAAGATAAATGGTAGAGGTTGGAATTGATCCCACCTCCCCTGAGTTTTACCTCTCGAAGCTGAGTGCGCCCCGTTCCACACCTCAGACCAGAATTAAATTTCTTGGCAGAGCAGGGAATCAAACCCGGATCTCCGAGGCGATAGCCGAAATGTGGCCTTAAGAGCGGGCTTCCCTGTGTTAGTAAGATTTTTGACAGGCACGGGACATATAATTCTAAAATTGCCTCCATTACGGTGGCTGGCGAAGTGAGTCTATGCTCATTCCAGTAGTTGGCGAAGTGATTCTACGCTCCCCTGCATAATTTACTGTCATGGAAATCCAAAGGATTGCACCTATAGCAAGTGATGGAAATTGCTTATTTAGAGCAGTTTCGTACTGGTTATATCAAAATGAAGAGCATCATCCTGAGCTGCGTTTGCAAGCTATTGCGAAAATTGTTGTTGGCAGGGAAGGATTTTATTATTGGCAATCAGTCTCATCGCATTCTTATTAGCAACCAAGACTGGTCATGTTATTATTATTATTATTATTTATTTATTTTCTAGCAGGTAATCGCGGCTTCGCTCGCGATCAAGACAATGGGGACGATGCATTAATGCTGATAATTGGTCTATTCTATTAGAGCAATCGCGGCTACAGGTGGGTCCAGTCTAATTCTGAAATTTTGATACATACAGTATATCATCCTGGGCTGCGTTTGCAAGCCGCAAAATGGGAATTTTATAGAGTTGTGAAAGTCTGCAGGGTACGATGTTACATTATGTGAACACATTTTAGAATTAAGTTTTTGGTTTTGCCATCTTCTGCTGAGACATAACGATTTTGTTGTCCGGATACTCGCGATCACGCCACACACAGTTGCCCATGGGAAAAAATGGTTTTGTCCAAATGTACACCTGCTGCTGTTAAGTGGGTGTCATTGCGCTTTGTTAATAGAAATTGCGAATATTGTTTGAAGAGGGAACTGCACTCTTGCACACTGGAATGGCAAATCTATCGGAATATGGGGAATTATAAGTATTTTTCCTTAAGCTATTCTGGGTGTAATTTTGCCACACTTATTGATGATTTGGAAGTCAACATGTCGCTATTAATAGACCTATAGTAAAACATCCCTCACTTGGCCGCTGATGAACATTATGCAGCCTCTTCCAGTGTTACATCGCAGGGATTGACATTATTCTCCAACAACCCTTTAGCCTCACAAGCCTCTCTAAGTAATTAAAATTCCCGATTGTTGTTGTTTGAGTCTTCAGTTTTTTGACTGGTTTGATGCAGCGATCCATGTCTCACTCTCCTGGGCTAATCGTTTCATCTCTAGATAGCTACCACAACCTACATCCGAGGAAATCGGTTTAACCCTGGTCTATCCCTACAGTTCTTGTCCTCGACCCTCCCATCCATAACAAAGCTTGCTATTCCTGGGTGTCTTAATATGTATCGTACCAACCTATCTCTTCCCTTCATTAGCAGTCGCCAGAAAAATCTCTCCTCTACCAACCGTCTTAATAGCTCTTCATTTGTTACCATATCTATCCATCTGATCTTCATCATTCTCTTGTAACACCACATTTCAAACGCTTCAATTCTCCTCTTTTCTGCTGCCCCATTAGTCCAAGTTTCACTTCCTTACAGTGTCACGCTCCAGACAAAAGCTTTCAAAAGTGACTTCCTATTATCTAAATGTATATTCGATGTCAACAGATTCCCTTTTCTGTAGAAATGCTTTCCTTGCCTGAGCCTGCTTTTTATATCCTCTTTGCTTCGTCCATCACTGGATATTCGGCTTCCTCAGTAACAGAAGTCTCCTACTTCCCGTAGCGTTTCACCTGCCAATTTGATGTCCATAGAGGTTTCTGATTTATTTCGGCTGCATTCCAATAATTTTGTTTTATATTTATTGATTTTCAACATGAATTCTTTCCTCAAGACGGAGTCCATACCATTCCAAAACTCGTTAAAATCCTCGGGCGTATCGCCCAAAATGACGATGTCATCAGCAAATCTCAAAGATGAAATTATTTCTCCTTGAATCTTCGCTCCCACTTTATTTTTATTTTTTTTCAATTTCCTGATTATTGTGTTTTTAGAGATCTTTGAAATGCGTTGCCCTCGCACATGGTGTAGATGCATTGTCAAAGGAAAACATTCCATGTTACGAACATGGGCTTCATAACCTGTACCGAAAGCCTATTCTGAACAGCAGTTCCTTGAACTCAGATTTGCCAACATTGTATTGTATCTTTCCATGTGGAATATCTCTGTACCTGAACATACAGAAGAGTGCTTTAAAATCATGTCTTGTGTAAATTTTGGAAAAGGTAGTGAGTGTGGTTTTTGCCGGAGTGGATACTCGCTCGTAGAAATTATTTTCGGTAAAATAGACTGGTTTACAATTTTGTAAGTGCACATTGAGGTATGTGACGGTGAGATGCCTTAAGTGTTACGGAAACGGCAATAGCCGCCACAGAGCTTCGTTGCTACTGAAATAACGACCAGACTGATATATGTACTTAACTATACGGGATTTGTGAGCCCAGTGTTTATGAAATTGAACGTAGCTATATCGCTACCTTTATTTAGTAGCCGCTACTGTAGTGTTTAAAAATTAAAAGTGGTATTAGAAGGCGCTTTCCCTATTTTTTTACCTCTGGCACTACAGACCATGAAGGGCCTAGGCCTATCATGCGACCGCTTCCCAGCCATTTGGCCTGCATATATTGTGGTGACGCGTGGTCAGTGCATCGTGACCCCTCGGCCGTTGATCTTGTTCTTCTTGACCGGGCCGCTGCCTCGCTATCAAACAGCTACTCAATTGTCCTCACGAAGCTGATCGCACTCCGTTGCAGCCCTCACGTCAGTGTCTAAAATCTCTGACGGAGCCGGGAATCGAACCCGGGAACTACGGATGAGAGGCAGGTGCGCTACCCTGTTTTTATTGTGTTTATATATATATCTTGAAAAAGATAATAAATGGATTGGCATTGCCTCCTACATGGATATATAGAAAATCGGATGTCATACCTTGAGGTTCAGTTGCCATGGAAACGAACTTGGCATTAGTTCATCAGATTATCAGAGTGAAGATTGTTTTCTGCGAATATCTTTGAAACTGTTGGTTTTAGGGCCTTAAAATGTGGTTTTCTGTGTCCCGTAGGGACATACCGAGTATTGTTACTTGCATCGAGGGGCGTAAAACGAGCTTTGTCCGGTCTTTATGCTACAACTTCGATATTTTGTCCCGGTTGAGTATTTTTGGTGACTTTTCAGTTATGTTGCCCGTTCCACGGGAACAATGATTTATTTCCGGATGAAAGGCAGCCTCTTTGTAATCCCAGGGTATAAGCTGTCTCCATTTCAAATTATCCAAATCGGTATGATTTATTTTCGCATGAAAGGCAGCCTATATGTTATCCCAGGGTATAAGCTGTCTTCCATTTCAAATTTCATCCAAATCGGTCCAGCCGTATTAGTGTCAAGAGGTAACAAACTAACACACACTCAGACAGACTTTCACAATTATATTATATATTGTACCCTTTTAGGCTCCTAGGATGCAGACTCTAGCTAGGGGTAATGGTCTGTTCGGTGGTCCTAACTTAACTTAAACATCCTGGGGATTTTATGAAGGATCACAGGAAGCTTAACCTAAAATCAATATTGCACCCTTCAATAAAGCATGGTTTTCTCAAGATTCATCTACGGGGTCTTGTTCAGTCCTGACTGCGTTATACAGCAATGTTCGCTTCAAACAACATGCTCTAATGAATAGAAAGGTTCATGACAGAGGCTATACTAGAAATAAAATGAATAACAAGTAGAATAAAAGAAATTTAATGACTGAAAAGGTATGTGCATAATTATAATAATAAATAAAAAGAAATCCTCCCTGACTTTCACCCCCTTAATAAATAATAATAATAACACTGAGCGGTAGGAACTCGCTCGTCACAACAAGACAATGTGAATGCAGCTTCACATAAATGATAAAATCATAACATAAGCATTTGAGCGGTAAGAACTCACTCGTCACAACATATGGATACAAGTCCATTTTTTCTGGTCAAGAAGTTATATAATGTGTGGTCTACTGCTCGTTAATAAGAAACTGAGTACTGATGCGAGTCCGTTTACAACTGAAACAGTCATGTTGCTTACGGAGTTGCATCTTTTAAATCACACTACGGCTATGGGACCCACCCTTAATTAATACACTATAATTACTACTGACACATGCAAGATTTAATAATATAAACAGAATTAAGAATCTCCCTGAGATCCTAACTGGTGCCGGAGCACATAATGAACACAAAAAGAGCATGCCAGAAATAGGCCAAAAACGCTCTCATCAAACTTGGGAACATAGCTTCGCGCACCCTAACTTGACACGGGTTATGAACGCGTAAAAATAAACACACCATAAATTGAACCAACAACAACAAAATACAAGCCTAACGGCTGAAAAACTATGTTTACATTTATATAAAACGCCAGACAAACACGAATTTCGGAAGCTCCCTTACAACTATGGACAGCACCCATTTAATCAATCAATACTCATTATAACCGATCAGGGTTTTGTGAATTTTAAACAACATCTTAAATTGCAGTACAGGAAGCAAGCCTGTTACTAATGACAAGTCACGTTATCTGATTTGAGCGCGCCCTTCTTGTATGAGTCAACACTGCCTCAATTATCTCTCTCAGCCCCGCAAGCTAGGTGCAGTTTCCTTCTGGAAACGTCAACATATCTCACCCATCCCCTGGATGGCAAGAAACACAAATATATACCACAAGTTCCGCCTCGCGAGGTCATGAACTGGGCTAATGTGGAGCAAGACAGAATAATCACCATGATATATTCTCGCTAGCACATTATAAAAATCACACAACGCACCAAAAGCTTGAGATGACTCTCATACGCACACACTGGGTCGGCTCAAAACAGATCAACACTACTGCGTCCATTGACACATTAACAAAAATACACAACAAAAACTCGGGTGCGAAGTGCCATCCCGTTCAAATCTGCTAGAAAGCAACTATCAAAATAATCCTGATCCGTCATAAAATTCTACTCACAAATAATCTTACCCTCTAAATTCTATTTTTAATCTCAAAATTAATTCAGTTCCATTTTTGTTGTAAGGCATACCTCTGAATAATAATGCTTGACCGCGATTTACGCAAGCGAACGCGAGCATGGGCTCCGCGTCGCCCCGTAAAGTTGAACCAAATACAATCACAATATTTACAAATTACGCAACGCTCGGCTAGTCCCATATTTAATGTGTTAGTAAAACAAAAACTAAAAAATCTACTTTACCAAACAAGCAAACAAATATTTACAAAAATATGTCCCATAATACCATAGCTGATTTAATAAATAAATAAATTCATTTGTACTCAATCCTTTAAAACAGCGCCAGGAAAAACGTCTGCAGCCATCTCCTTTAAGATGTTTATCTGGTCATCGACATCTTCTGGCAAATGTCCTGCTGGTTCCCAGATCCGTTCTCGTTCTTAGACGTCATCTCGTGCTGAATTATATAAAGTTTTGTCAGATACACACACGATATAATTCCTACTATATTCACCTATCAAGCACTATATTCCTTGACAGTCTATTTGGTGAATTATTTCGATGAACTGGTCCTACTGATAGTGCTGGGACTACAAATAAATCACTGAAGTTACACTTATAACTTGACGACACTGTTCCATGCTCAATAACATGAAAATATGCAGAGTATGAACCTTACGTCCTCAGACGTACAAAATGAGTGAATGAACGTTACGCCCTCAGACGCACGAAATAAGTGATGATCCTCGAAGCATCTTGGATCCTTATAAATGAAACTGACTAGGGTAGGTGTGGAAGGGGATTTATTAAAAAAATATTCCATAATAATTATCAGACTAGCATGCGATCGGTATCATTGAGTTCGTAGCAGTGTGGAGGTTACGATTATGCTGTAGCCGGCTCGAATCGATCGTGGAATTAATCTGTAGATAACTCCCGCGTTAATTTACCAGTGTGCGTAACCAAGCCGAGTTGCCGCTAAAACAAGGCGTCTTGATAGTATTGGCCCAGACTCTTCTATGTCTTTGCGCGCTTTGACATATTTTTCTGCAGTAGGGAGTGGTTAACATGATGATAGACCAATTGCTTCGTAGCATTCGATTTCCTTCTTGGCGCCAACCTTCCTAGCAACCGGCCATAATGTGCGTGCCCAAGCCGTCTTCCGCGCTAAAAGTTGCACCTGTCCTATGTCTCAAGAATATATATACTTCTTCCTAAAATACCACAGGAGCTTAAACCATTGTGTCCTCTTGGCCACTGATTTCTCAATATTTCCCAACACCGTCTGGCTCTCATATCTCTTGTCTGTAGAAATGTATCAAAAGATGATGAATAATTATTAGAATCCTTTATACAGCCTGTGGATAATGGGTTCACAATCCCCCTGCATGGAAAAAATCGAACATATCAAATAGTCGATTTTTTTTACAAGCACATAACATCTGTAATCCGCCGCCACTGTCGTTGGAGTGTCAACACGCGCTCGTGTTTACTTCCAGCTTCCTCATTCATTCATCATTCCCCAAGCCTGCCTGCTTGTCTGATCACCTGAGGCTAGTACCTCCCCTTTCCAGTGTCCTTATCCCTCTCGCTCACTCTCTCGCTGTGTCGTCACCGTCAGAGCTCATTAGTGTTTGACCACAGCAGGCTGCTCCCTACTTTCTCGTTCAACTGACGTACTCACTGACCCACGTATATTTGGATGTGCAAAAAGGACGTCCATATATTTAATTTGCAGCATTATTTCTGCGTTCCCAAGGTTCACTAGTAAAATACAATTTTAAATTCGCCGCGTTATAGACAGACATTGTACCTGTACTCAATTCTTTCACTCTGTATGCGTTGTTACCAAGATTACGTACAATACAGAAGGGGCCAATAAATTTTGGACTGAACTTGTTAAATACCTTCTTCTCTGGATCAGATGTCGCTGGCTTCCGTACTAATACAAGCTCGTTGACTAATAGTTCTCTGTGATACCTCTTATTTCTGACACGACGTAATCTGCGATCCGCCTGGTTTCTCATATGGACTCTCGTTCTCTCAATTCTGAAGCCATGACCAACCATGGGATCTTGTGGGCAATTGATGATGTTGCTCCACGATCTTACTGGATATTCGTTCATGTGCAAGACCATGGGAATCTGGCCTGTCGACTCATGTCTAGTTGTATTCATACAGGTCTCTACATCTTTGATCCTGTCTACCCACTTGTGATGTTCATTGGGAATGATGATCCTTAAGTATTTAGTAACACATTTTATAGCGCGTTCGCTTTGATTAGCTTGAGGGTGGCGAAAGCAACTAAACATGTGTTTTACATCCAAGTCCTCCATACCTTTCTTGAATTTGGCAATCGTAAAATAGCTTCCATGGTCCGACAATATAAACTCTGGTTTTCCAAGGATTGGAATAACTCTATTTCGAATACGACTGAGTACTTGTTTCGATGTAGTTTTCTGAATGGGGCACAATACGACAAACTTAGAAAATACATCAATACACACTAGCAAGTGACGGCAACCTCGCCTACCTTTCGGGATTGGACCGAAACAGTCCAGGGCCACGAGCTCGCAGAGTTTCTGAGGTAGCAATGGTCTAGGATACTGCCTCATTAAGTAATTATTTACCTTCGTCCTCTGACAAGGATCGCAAGTCTTTATTACGTCACAAATGGTAGTCCTCATTCGCGGCCATGTAAACGTTTCTCCTATGGTCGCCTGTGCCTTATCTAATCCCACGTGACCGAAGCTTTCATGTATGTGCCAAGTAAGTCCTCTTTGTAATGATGCAGGTACCATGATACGTAATTTGGTGTGTTCTTCATCTATCCATTTATGCAGTAAATTGTTAAGGTAGACATATCTTCCTTCTCTGGCTTTTGCTTCTCTGTAGGCTGGGGTTCTTGCTGGTAATTCCTTCTTAAAGTACTGGATCATTTGGTATATCCACGGTTCTGCGTCCTGCTCTCGTCTTATCTCCCGTAATTCCTCCAAGAATGCATGGTCCTTTGCTGTTAACTCAATATGCTGTACTATCGCTGTTTCTTCGGTATCAGGCTCGCGGTTCCTGCTTAATACATCCGGAATTACATTCATTTTTCCTGGGCAATGTTCAATTTCGATGTTAAAATGTTGTATGTAGATGGACCAACGTGTCACACGCTCGCTAGCCATAGATGTCTTGAACAAGAACGTTAGTGCTTTGTGGTTTGTTCTAATAACAATGGGGTAACCATACACAATTCGTTTCCATTATTGTAACGCATGAAGTATTGCCAACAATTCGAGTTCCGTGACCGTATAGTTGCGCTCGTGTTTACGCAATCTGCGGCTCACAAATGATAAATAATCACGATGTTGAAGGTTAGCTGGATCTTCTTGGTGTAACATTGCTCCTATACCAACCATGGAAGCATCCGCTTGGATAATAAATTTCCGTTAAAAGTCTGGATAACCTAGTTTGATACAATTTTCCAGTAATAATTTTTTCTCTTGAAATGATTTCTCACACTCAGCGTTCCAAAGCCATTTGTTGTTCTTCTTCAGCATTTCCGGCATAGGTGCTACGGTTTCAGTATATCCTGGGCAGTTTTACTTAAAGAAACCCGTCACGCCAAGGAAAGTTCTGATATGTTTCACTCTCGTTGGTGTAGGGAAATTCTTTATTGCCTCTATCTTCGCAGGGTTTGGTCTCACTCCCTCCTGGTCAATGATGTGCCCCAAGTATAAAATCTCCTTCTTGAAGAAATGGGATTTCTTCAAGTTGACTTTAAAATTTGCAGTTCTAAGGTTGTCCAAAAGCTTATCCAAATTTTCCATATGTGTCTCAATGTTATCTGAAGCCAAGAGTATATCGTCAATATATCATACCGTCATTTCCTTCACTTCTTCAGTCAGGTTCCGATCCAAGGCTCGAATTAATGCGCAACCAGCAGTTTTAACGCCGAAGGGCATGCGGACGAAGCAATATGTCTGATTATCGAACAAGAAGCCAGTAAGAAGCTGTGACTTCTCATCCAGTTCGAGATGGTGAAACGAACTCGTCAGGTCTACTGATGAATATATACTCTTGTTCTTAAATCCTTTTAAGACGTCTCTGATGATTGGCGCTCTGTCATACTCGGGAAAAATAAGGCGCATGTTTAGATTTCTGGCGTCTAGACAAAGTCTAATGGATCCATTTGGTTTTGTAACTGCCAAAATCGCATTTAAATAAGGTGTAAGAGTCTTCTTAATCACTCCAGCTTGCAACATATCATCAATATTCCTTTTTACCGGCTCCCGATGTTTTTCTGGTATAGGGTACAATTTGCTTCGAAATGGGGAACAATCCTCAACCTGCATAGAATACTGAAAGTTTATAATCTTCCCTGGAACTTGTCAAACACTGCCTTATGTCTTCTTAAGATCTCCTCAAGTTTCTTCCTATGTTCAACCCCTAGTTGTATGTCACTGAGCCGCTCCTGTAATAGTTCTTCAAACTGAGTATCGTTGTCCTCTCCTTCTGCTAGTAAGGCCCATATCTCCTGAGAGTCACTCTCTTCATTTAATTCCAGAACAGCCACATCTATGAGGTCATCTTCCGCCTTTCGTATCTCCTCTTCCGTCTCCTCTGCTATTGCCTCCAATGCCCATGAACTCACGTCTTTCCCTGTAGTGATTTCATCCATGTGTAAGCCCACATCCTTCAGTTTATCAAACTCCTTAAAACTGACTGTATTATTGTGCAAATCTATGACTGCCTGGTAGTCACAAATGAAATTTGCACCCAGAATAATGTTAAAATTCATTTTAGCCATTATGATGAAAGTCTGTCCAAATATATGGTCTAATATATCCAATTCTATAAATGAATGACGTTTGCAAGAGACGGTGCGTTCGGGAATAACGCCCCTCACCTTGAGTTGCGGTACTGGAATCACAGGAATATTCTGACTCCGTCCCAACTCTCGAACCAAAGCCTCCGATACAAGACTGATTTGTGACCCCGTGTCAACTAAGCATCTCACGTTAATTCCACCAATCTTGGCATAAATAATAGGTAATTGTTTGATATCATCGTTCCGTGGTTTTACAATCTCCTCCAGGCAATCTTCCGGCAAAGCTATCCATTCTTGTATGTGTGCCACGACCCATCCTTCTTCACGATTCGGCTGTTGCTCTCTCAGGGTGAGTCCTTTTTCAATTATTGGGATTTTTTTACAACCCCCGCGACTACCATCATCCTTCTGTCGCGTATTTCCCTGGCGTTCTTCCTGCTTCAATAAACTCTCGCCCCCCTCAATGTGAGTATCTGGATTTGACCTCCTATTAATTGCATGTTCCCAATGTTTTTGTTCGTCCCCTCTATTAGCGTGTAGTTCTTCCAAGTAGCGCTGCGATTCGGCGTGCCTGTCATTCCAATCATTTCTATAATTCTGATAGTCCCCCTGGTTCTGATATCTTCTTTCACGCCACTGTCGATTATCATTATTGTTATTTTCGTAACGTCTGTAGGGTCCCTCATTTCTCCTATTATTTCTCCATTGTTGGTACCCTCGCTGCTGATACCTATTGTTGCCCTGGGTCTGTCTATCATTATTATTTTCATGACGCTGGTGTGACCTATTTTCGTCACCCTCCTGACCTCGTCTTGGTGTTGTTGACACACTTGTATTTGTGGCCTGCGACCTGGTGTGTATTTGAGCGGGTTTAACCACCTCCGTTGTGTTTACAAGTTCCAGCTGTCGTCCCCCTCTTTGCTGCAAGTGAGATGTTGTCTCGTGAATCTGACGTAAGATTTGTTCGGCTCGAACCGCTGTGTCCACGTTTGTTGCTACTAACACCTGCTGAACATTTACTGGCAACTGCCGTGCAATCGTCATAACCAGCTCCGATTCTTCTAAAGGGTGATCAAGATCCCGAAATTTCAACAATAATTGTAGCGAAAAGAAATCTGAATATTCCGTCTGCTGAGTCGACGGATATTTTCTCGAATAAAGTTCCATCCTGAGACTTCGTTGTAGAGAAGCCGACTAATATTTTTTAAGGAACGCATTCTTGAACTCGTCCATCCCTCCGAAAGTATACTTGAAGCTCAAGAACCACGTAAGTACATTTCCCGAAAGAAATCGTTCCATCAGTCTTAAACGACGCGCGGGCGGAATATTATTATCATTAAAATAGTCATCCATCTCTTTAAGGTACGCCTATGGTGTGACACCAGAATTTTCTGTGAATTTATAAGGTTTAAATTCATTTGATCGAATTACTTGTAATACTTGAGGGTGCTGATAGCCATGTTGAGGAGTAGAGGTTCCTCCAACGTTGTTGTGAAATCCCTCTGTGTTAGTCGTTAATGGGCTACCTGTCAGTCCGTGGCCACTCTCCGCGCTAATTGCTCCCTGGCTCGTTGAGTCAACTTCCTTATCTTTAGCGCGTGCTGTCTGAAATAACGTGTTCTGTCCTAATGAACGTAACTCTGCTTTTATGATTCTGTCCTACTGTTCTTTCATTTTACTCTTGATTTCTTCCTCAAGTGCTTTAATGCGCGTATGATTATCACCGACGGTCTTTATGATTGTTAACCGTTCTTCTTTAGATTCGCTGCTCATCTTACGCCAATCCTTTCTGATGCTATCTTTAATCGCTCCCAGTTTTTCTTCCATCTGCTGTTTCGTGTCCTCCTGATTCGATTCTATCTTCTCAAGCCTGTCTTCTAGACGTAGATTATTCTCATCTATCGTACTCTTTATATTATCCTGGTCCGATTCTAGGTTTTGCCATCGCTCTGCTGATTGTATTTCTAATTTATCCATGTCCTTTATTAGACCCGTAATGCTTTCATTTACTGCCGACAATTGTCCCTGGATAAACGTAGAATCCTCCTCCATTTTATCAAATCGCTTTTCAAGACCATCCTGTGCCGTTTTAACCTCACTGTTATTTACCGTGCCTGCTAATTCTATCTGAGCTAGTTTTGCTAATACAGTTTCGACCAAATCATTTAATTAACGGTTGAAGGTGTCCTCTAATTTTTGTATCTGTCCTAGCTGTTTGTCATTATTCTTACTTATATCAAGCGCGAATTGAATCATCTGCTGTGTAGTGTATTCTTTCATTTCTGCAGATAATGTGGCTAACTGACTCGTATTTCTACTTTCTTGCGCTTCTAATTGTTTGTTTATATTTTCATTTTCTTGCGCTTGTAATGACTCACTCTGTTCAATTAATTGTGCCTTCTGTTCAAATAATTGTGTTTTTATAGAGTCACTCATTTGAGTCTGGAATGACTCATTCTGTTCAGCTAATTGTGTTTTTATAGTATCATTCATTTGGGTCTGGAATGACTCATTCTGTTCAGCTAATTGTGCATTCTGTTCAGATATTTTACTGTCTAATCTTTCACTCTGTTCCTTTAATAGTTTCTGGGTTCGTGTCGTGGCACTTTCAATGATCGCCTGGATCTCTGCGATTGTTGCCATTATCACACACAAAAATATATATCACTGAGAAAACAGGAGGATGGCATGCAAACGTCTCCCTGACACACACATATATAATTCTTGACATACATTTACTTCATTTGACCACATTCAGTTCATTTAAACTTATTCCCTTTACTCCCGCAAATCAATCATCACTGAATGGTTCTAACTTTACTTAATAAATTGTTAACCCCACACATATTCAGTCATAAATTACTATCCAGATCTGATGTTACCACTGACTAATTAACAAAGTATTAATTGTCATTTAAGGCTACCAGCCTCCTAACATATTCATAAGTTTGACTTTCTAAACAAAACTAATTTTATATTTAATCAATGGGCGCCCGATTTCACGTACATTACTTTACTAATTACATCAATAAACAAAACGTGAATCGTATTTTAACTTGCAAACTCGTGATTCTGCTGTATATTCCATTTTCTTGGCGGTATTTCTCTTCACCGTATTTACGTTAACAAAATATCACTTCCGGTGATCTCAAACAGTCAAAAACAGCGAAACACCACATGTAGGGTAACAGCTTGTTTATGATCCGCTAGAAAAGCCCAAAACAACGAAACGCTCCACGGTATGACACCAGCTTATCTATGCTGTCTATCCACCGTGTTCTAGTAGTGAACTAGCAACGAACTTGCCCCACTTGGCGCGCCAGCTTGTCTATGCACCCTTCAATAAAGCATGGTTTTCTCAAGATTCATCTACGGGGTCGTGTTCAGTCCTGACTGCGTTATACAGCAAAGTTCGCTTCAAACAACATGCTCTAATGAATAGAAAGGTTCATGACAGAGGCTATACTAGAAATAAAATGAATAACAAGTAGAATAACAGAAATTTAATGACTGAAAAGGTATGTGCATAATAATAATAATAAATAAAAAGAAATCCTCCCTGACTTTCACCCCCTTAATAAATAATAATAATAATAACACTGAGCGGTAGGAACTCGCTCGTCACAACAAGACAATGTGAATGCAGCTTCACATAAATGATAAAATCATAACATAAGCATTTGAGCGGTAATAACTCACTCGTCACAACATATGGATACAAGTCCATTTTTTCTGGTCAATAAGTTATATAATGTGTGGTCTACTGCTCGTTAATAAGAAACTGAGTACTGATGCGAGTCCGTTTACAACTGAAACAGTCATGTTGCTTACGGAGTTGCATCTTTTAAATCACACTACGGCTATGGGACCCACCCTTAATTAATACACTATAATTACTACTGTCACATGCAAGATTTAATAATATAAACAGAATTAAGAATCTCCCTGAGATCCTAACTGGTGCCGGAGCACATAATGAACACAAAAAGAGCATGCCAGAAATAGGCCAAGAACGCTCTCATCAAACTTGGGAACATAGCTTCGCGCACCCTAACTTGACAAGGGTCATGAACGCGTAAAAATAAACACACCATAAATTGAACCAACAACAACAAAATACAAGCCTAACGGCTGAAAAACTATGTTTACATTTATATAAAACGCCAGACAAACACGAATTTCGGAAGCTCCCTTACAACGATGGACAGCACCCATTTAATCAATCAATACTCATTATAACCGATCAGGGTTTTGTGAATTTTAAACAACATCGTAAATTGCAGTACAGGAAGCAAGCCTGTTGCTAATGACAAGTCACGTTATCTGATTTGAGCGCGCCCTTCTTGTATGAGTCAACACTGCCTCAATTATCTCTCTCAGCTCCGCAAGCTAGGTGCAGTTTCCTTCTGGAAACGTCAACATATCTCACCCATCCCCTGGATGGCAAGAAACACAAATATATACCACAAGTTCCGCCTCGCGAGTTCATGAACTGGGCTAACGTGGAGCAAGACAGAATAATCACCATGATATATTCTCGCTAGCACATTATAAAAATCACACAACGCACTAAAAGCTTGGACTGACTCTCATACGCACACACTGGGTCGGCTCAAAACAGATCAACACTACTGCGTCCATTGACACATTAACAAAAATACACAACAAAAACTCGGGTGCAAAGTGCCATCCCGTTCAAATCTGCTAGAAAGCAACTATCAAAATAATCCTGATCCGTCATAAAATTCTACTCACAAATAATCTTACCCTCTAAATTCTATTTTTAATCTCAAAATTAATTCAGTTCCATTTTTGTTGTAAGGCATACCTCCGAATAATAATGCTTGACCGCGATTTACGCAAGCGAACGCGAGCATGGGCTCCGCGTCGCCCCGTAAAGTTGAACCAAATACAGTCACAATATTTACAAATTACGCAACGCTCGGCTAGTCCCATATTTAAAGTGTCAGTAAAACAAAAACTAAAAAATCTACATTACCAAACAAGCAAACAAATATTTACTAAAATATGTCCCATAATACCATAGCTGATTTAATAAATAAATAAATTCATTTGTACTCAATCCCTTAAAACAGCGCCAGGAAAAACGTCAGCAGCCATCTCCTTTTAAGATGTTTATCTGGTCATCGACATCTTCTGGCAAATGTCCTGCTGGTTCCCAGATACGTTCTCGTTCTTAGACGTCATCTCGTGCTGAATTAAATAAAGTTTTGTCAGATACACACACGATATAATTCCTACTATATTCACCTATCAAGTACTATATTCCTTGACAGCCTATTTGGTGAATTATTTCGATGAACTGGTCCTACTGATAGTGCTGGGACTACCAATAAATCACTGAAGTTACACTTATAACTTGACGACACTGTTCCATGCTCAATAACATGAAAATATGCAGAGTATGAACCTTACGTCCTCAGACGTACAAAATGAGTGAATGAACGTTACGCCCTCAGACGCACGAAATAAGTGATGATCCTCGAAGCATCTTGGATCCTTATAAATGAAACTGACTAGGGTAGGTGTGGAAGGGGATTTATTAAAAAAATATTCCATAATAATTATCAGACTAGCATGCGATCGGTATCATTGAGTTCGTAGCAGTGTGGAGGTTACGATTATGCTGTAGCCGGCTCGAATCGATCGTGGAATTAATCTGTAGATAACTCCCGCGTTAATTTACCAGTGTGCGTAACCAAGCCAAGTTGCCGCTGAAACAAGGCGTCTTGATATTATTGGCCCAGACTCTTGTATGTCTTTGCGCGCTTTGACATATTTTTCTGCAGTAGGGAGTGGTTAACATGATGATAGACCAATTGCTTCGTAGCATTCGATTCCTTCTTGGCGCCAACCTTCCTAGCAACCGGCCATAATGTGCGTGCCCAAGCCGTCTTCCGCGCTAAAAGTTGCACCTGTCTTATGTCTCAAGAATATATATACTTCTTCCTAAAATACCACAGGAGTTTAAACCATTGTGTCCTCTTGGTCACTGATTTCTCAATATTTTTGTAGAAATGTATCAAAAGATGATGAATAATTATTAGAATCCTTTAGGGGTAATGGTCTGTTCGGTGGTTCTAACTTAACTTACACATCCTAGGGATTTTATGAAGGATCACAGGAAGCTTAACCTAAAATCAATATGTCAGAGGAATCCTAATGCAATAATAATTTATTCATAAAACAACATCTCCCCGCTCACTCCCATCCACAGACAACAAAAACAAACAAAACAACTCTCTTAATCATTATTCTAAACACAAACTAAGATTCTAATCACAGCAAATCAAAATTGAAAAGATGAATGTTAAAATACACTGGCTGAAACCAGGAAGAAAATAATCTAATTTACAGCAGTCCACTTTTTCAAGTTCAAGAATAAAATGTCAACATACTTAATTTATCAAACTATGGCCTAAAAAGTCCACCCATTCTATCAAACGCGCACTCATATTTATAGTTAGAAAATGGTTTTAGGAGTTTGGACATGCTCTCTCCTACAATCATCACCATCCTCTCAAGAGTCCGGGGATGAAGGAAATAGGGTTATTTTTCGGTCGCAGGCATGTGTGTAACACTCTTACTATACAAAAACAGTTAACTCTACTCAGAGCCATAGCTCTGCCAAGCTAAGATAATCCACAAAAATACAAGTCAAAAATACACTTGAGGCATCAAATAAACACGCTGCGGTGGCCCTCGCCCCGTGAATTCGAATAAACAAACAATTAAAATGAATGCACCCAAAATGACAATAATATTACATGACATCGCTTCCTGTAGCGACAAGGGGAAAACAAAACCCCGGGAAGTGCAACCGCCTCCCCTCTACAAAGAAAACAATACCATCCAAACGTGATCTACCTGACCTTGCAGCAGACGTACTCACATCACAACAAACCAGCCTGACGGGCAACGCCCTCGCCGCACCCCCAAGATTCAGACAGTCGACCACATTCTTTTGTACCTGCTTCCTTGCCTGACCGCCTTGGACTTGAGCTGTACAATTACCTTTCCAACGGAGCCGTCGCGTACTCTCATCGCATAATGAACTCAACCATTTCACTCACCATTATCTCATCGTAGACTGCGGGAAGTACAACCTCCGCTTTATTTTCAACTAACCATTATATCATCGTAGACTGCGGGAATTACAACCTCCGCTTCTATTTGAACTTACCATTATATCATCGTAAACTGCGGGAATTAAAACCTCCGCTTTTATTTCAACTCAACCAAGGGTCAACTCTCATTCTTCTCTGAATCTTAGACTGTCACCTATCCATTATGTCTTACCTTATTACCTTGGGTGTGGTCATCAGCACCTTACTTACGGGTCGTGTTGGAATGGCTGCATCACTACTGGTCTGTCACAATGTCATGCTATTTTCCCCCCATACTGGCTTTTACGTTACGGTCGTGCGTAAGTACTCATATCCCAATTACCCCTTTAATGTGCATTCAACAACATTACTGAAACCCTCAAAAAAAAAAACAAGATTTTGATGCATATGTTCAAATCCTATCTTATAAAACACACAAATGGAAAGCATCAATAAAATTTATACAAAATTACACAAACATGCCTGCTCTGCGCAAAATACCTATTTTATCATAATTGCTTATGATGGAGAGAAACTTATCCAACTCCCGGGATGGGAAGCGTCACCCATCTGGTTATCTTTACTTATCTTATATTCGCCAGGATGTTGCCCAGTTCCATGATTTCAGTCCGCTGGTCCATCTTATCCATCTTGCAAGGGAGGGTGATCTTACACACGGTTCCAAAAAGTTCACCAAAGCAAAGGTCCACTGTGACTTATTATTCTTAACACAATGCACGGTTCGTGTGTGGAGCTCCTAACTTCTAAGCTATCATCAACCTACTTAATTCAGCCGATAGTTCATAGCTTCCAGCCTCACTAGCATTCTATGCTGATAGCACGGTTGGCCATCTCTAACTTACATCCCGTTTTTACTGGCAACAGTACGCACACTTCTCGTAATGCTGTTTTGCTTCGCGCTTGCGAATAATTATGATATGAAATGTCCCAACTAGAATGATTGGACTTATAAATTCGCGGTATTTCCTAACGTATCGGGCAAGGGCTTACGCCTCCAGCAATGCCCAAAGTAGACTGACTTCACTGTGTGTCCAGCTATTATTTATATGATTTGCGGAGAAAGTTATAGGAGTGGGGATTTTACATAATTTTATTCTATAATATCACTCGCATGGATATGCAAAGTAGCTCATTCGAACGTCCTCATTTTCAATTTCCCATGGCTTCTTCTTAATTCAAATTTCGATCGCTGATTCCTTAGATAATTAGCTCCGTAACTTCCTTCATTGTTCCATAATTTCGGCGGGATTTGGCCGCATCTCGCGTCCCTGGCTGTGATTGGTGGTTTCAAATCCGCCCCTTAATTTGGTTTTATTTCTGGCAAAAATCCCAGAATAAATTAATTTAAATTTTAAAAATACTTTTGAGAGATTGAGACCGTCCCTTTTACGATGATGTAACTCCTGTTTCTGAATTTTAAGTGCTGCTCTAATTTCTCTCAGGTAGGCGGGGCTTATCCGGTAGATGATCGTTGAAATTTCGGTATCCACCCGCTCGGTTGAATGACCGTTTCGCCTTGTCTCTGCCCATGTGGCTCCCAGATATTTGCTGCCTTGTTCCATCCTCTATTGTCCGCGTTCGGTGAAAGTCGCGGAAAACCACGTACAGGTCTCTTCTTTGTTACTACCCTGGTCTTCAAGCAACGTCTTCCTCCCATCAGTTTTGAACATGAATAACATTTTGTTGAAATAATATGTAGAATTTATGCAGTCACAAATGCATAAATGTTGCATTATCCTTCTGCAAAGGAAAAAATATCCATGAACGTATGATTTTTTTCTCCATTCCCAATCCGACTCACGGATACTGTAAGGTTCCGCTGTCACTCCTTATTTTGCTTACTCGGTTCGCCCCTGCTGGTCGCGCGCAGGGATTTCCTTGCTACTGTTCCTGTTTAGGCTTAGTGTCGTGACCGTCTGCCTCAGCCGCTCACTGTCTGTAAACACCAGGTCTGTTTACGACTGTCTGCTTCCTCGTCGCACGTGCACTTGGCCCGTCCTTATCGGGCTTCCATGATGTTTACACCCGCGGCATTCCGTGGATGATCAAACGGTTCCCTTTTATGATACACTTTTAAATTTGAGCAGTTTACTACTGACGTGTTCCCACCGTTTTCCTCCTGTATTTTATATGCATGATTTCCCAAGTTTCTTGTGATACGGTAAGGTCCAATGTACGGGAAACACCATTTATGAAACACTTTGTTTGCAGGATCAGAGATAGGTGGTCTTTTCAATAATACTAGTTTACCGGCGATTAATTCTCTGTGAAAGCGTTTTCCTTTGAGTCATCTTAACCTCCTGTCAGCTTGCTCTCTCATGTACCTGACCGTGCGTTCGATTCTCAGCTGTGGTGCTGGCTTCGGATCCATTGGGCAATCTAGCACTGTTGTCCAAGATCTCGGTGGTTGCTGGTTCAAATGTAGCGTGTATGGAATTTGTCCAGTTGACTCATGACGTGTCATGGTAATACACATTTCTATGTTTTTCAAGGTGTCAGCCCAACGATGATGCTCCGTGGGTATGAACATGCGGATATGCTTAGAAATATCTCTTAAAGCTCTCTCACTAGGATTACTTTGTGGGTGGCGTACGCTAGATAACACATGTTTTATTCCGAGCTCATTTAGTCCACGCTTAAATTCGGCCGAGGTGAAGTAACTCCCATGGTCGGAAAGTATAAATTCTGGCTTTCCCATCGTAGGTATAACTCGATTCTTGATTCGGCTCATGATCTGTTTCGACGCCGTCTTTTGAATAAACCTATGACAACAAACTTGGAAAAGACGTCCACACACACAAGGACATGTCGCACTCCTCTTCGTCTTTTCGGCACGGGGCCCATGCAATCCATAGCAATGAGCTCTAATGGTCTCTGTGGCAAGAGTCATTTCGGGTACTGCCTCATGAGAAAGTTGTTAGGTTTTGCTCGCTGGCAAACATCGCATGTCTTCAGGACATCGCGTATCGTGATCCTCATCCGTGGCCAAGTGAAAGCTTCACCTATCGTTGTTTCAGTCTTATCTTATCCCACGTGACCGAGTGTGTAATGAGTATGCCACACTAATTTTCTCTGTAAAGATGCTGGCAACAATATCCGTAGCTTAACATGATCTTCATCTATGAATTTATGGAGCATATTGTTGAAATAGGTGTAATTTTTCGCTTGAGCTTCAACCTCTCGGTATGCTGGCGTATCGGGTGTTAACTCTCTCTTGAGAAACTTAACCATCTGTATCATCCATGGTTCCTTTTCCTGTTCCTGCGGTAACCTCTTTAGTTCTTGTAGGAAGTCTTGGTCTTCGCGTGTCAGCTCAATGTGATGCACCAACATATCATCCGTCTGCGCCTCCTCTTCTGGATTTCGGCTTAAGATATCCGGGATTACATTTAATTTTCCAGATACATGCTCAATGTGTAGGTCAAACTGCTGTGCGTAGATGGCCCATCTGTTAATGCGTTCGCTTACCATGGTGGTCTTAAATAGAAAAGTCAGCGCCTTGTGATCAGTGCGGATCGTTATGGGAAACCCATAGATAATTTTACGCCACTGCTCTAGTGCGTGTATGATAGTCATGTGCTCCAGCTCTGAGATGGTATAGCTTTTCTCGTGTTTCCTTAATTTTCTGCTGATGAATGCCAAGTATGAACGGCCTGTGGTTTTATCTTTGTCTTCTTGGAACAGCATTGCACCGATGCCCACCGTAGATGCATCTGCTTGGATTATGAATCTCTTCGAAAAGTCTGGGTATCCCAGTTTTATGCTATTTGACAGCAATTCTTTTGTAGCTACAAATGCTCTCTCACAATCTTCGTTCCAAAACCAACGGTTATTCTTTTTCAACATCTCTTGTAATGGTGCTACCACTTCAGTGTAACCTGGACAGTTTTCACGGAAAAAGTTCGTTGCTCCCAAGAACATCCTTATGTGCTTGACTCTGGTTGGACGGGGATAATTTCTAATAGCTTCAATCTTCACTGGGTTGGGCCTGACTCCCTCTCCATCGACAATATATCCTAAATATAAAATTTCGTGCTGAAAGAAGTGAGATTTTTTAGATTGATTTTGAAATTTGCCCTTTCGAGGTTCTCTAACAATTTGCTTAAATTCTGCATGTGCTCTTCAATGGTTTCTGGCGCAAACAAGATGTCATCTATATATCTGACAGTCATGTTTTAACTTCCTCTGTCGAATTACGGTCCAATGCTCGGATTAGTGCAGATCCGGCTGGCTTAACTCCAAATGGAAGACGACACCAGGTGAAACTTTGATTATCGAACAGAAATCCAGTTAACAGCTGCGATTTCTCTTCTAATTTGATATGCAAGATCTACAGATGAATATATTCTTTTCTTATGGAATTTCTTTAGTACCTCCTTAAATAATGGTGCACGGTCTGTCTCGTCAACCAGCCGGGAATTGAGCATCCGAGCATCGAGACATAGTCTCACAGAACCATTGGGTTTCGCCACCGCTAATATGGCGTTCAAGTACGGAGTTGGGGTCTTCTTAATTATGCCTCCTCTGAGCATTTCATCTATGATTTTCTTGACTGCTGCCTGCAGTTTTTCAGCTCTTGAATGGAGTCCAATCGTCCACCTGCATGGCGTATTTGAAATTTAATATTTTTCCTGGCAGGGTATTGAATGCTGCTGAATGTTTACATAATATTTGTGCCAAGCTATCTCTTTCTTCATCATTTAACTTCGCCTCCTTTAATTTTTCCTTCAAAAGTGCCTCGAAATCGTCTTTGTTGCCATCTTCTTCTACAGCCATGGACCACATCTCGTTTTCCAAGTATTGCTTGTCCTCCAGGAGTCCTGTGTTCGTGTCCTCTTCATCTGCTTGATTCTCCTCTTCTTCCTCAGGAATCGTCTCCAGCGTCCAAATGTTAGCATCTCTGTCTAAGCTGTGATCATTCATGTTCAATTCCACTGCTGATAATCCTTCCATATCCCTGAATTTAATTACAATGTTGCGTAGATCGATTACGGCTTGGTGCTCGTATATAAAGTCCGCCCCAAGGATAAGGTTGACACTCATTTTGTTCATAACCATGAATACATGTGAGAAAGTGTGTCCTAATATTTCTAGATCCAATTGTACTTGAAATTTACAAACAGCTGATTTCTCCGGAATTACTCCTCTTATTTTAACCTGTGGTACTGGAATTGTAGGTATCTTCTTTTTTTCGCTTAAGGCTTTGAATAGTGCTTCTGATACTAGACAGAGCTGTGCTCCGGTGTCGACCAGGTCTCTCACTCTCAATCCTCCTATTCTTGTAATAATGACAGGTAGTTACCCCAAACAATGTTGTTCCGGTTGGATAATTTCACCCGTAAAATCATCAGGAGTTGCGACCCATTCTTCGATGTTCGCTATCAACCACTGTGTATTATCTGGCGTGAACTTGAGACTATCTTCTCCGTCCGCTAGTACGTTTTTTTTTACTAATTGTTCCCGTCTGTCTCTTGCCGTTTTGACTTTCTCGGTGTTGCCGCGCCAATTCCCTCTCAGCTCCGGTCACCTCCATGTCTGGATTTTCACGATTTTCCATCGTCCTTCGCCAGGGAACCTTCTCCGTTTCTTGGCTGCGATGCAATTCGTTTAAGTATTGTTGGGATGCCTCGTGTCTGCTTTGCCATTCCCGTCGACTGTCCTCCGTGTATCCCTGGTTCTCATCTCGTCCTCGATTTCACGTTCTGTTCTCCCGTCTCTCGTATCTGCGGTAGTTATATGGACCTTCGAGACCACGCCCCTTCCAGTCATCTCTTCTCTATTGTCGCGGCTGCCAGTTCCTCTCATTCCTCAGTTCGTATCTCCTCTGTTCTTCTCTTGGCATGTCCGACCTCCCATTGTTGTTTCCGCTCTTTTGGCTAATATTTGTGTTGGTGCTCTGTTCCCTAGTATTGACAAGCTCAGCCTGGAGTACAAGCGCTGCGCTGTCACTCGCTCTGACGTGCCTATTCTGAATATTTAATGAAGTCTCATCCAGCTGGCGGAGAATCTCCTCTGCTTGCAGTGCGCTCGTGACGTTTGCGGCAATCAAGAACTGTTGTACTGGTAATGGAAGCTGCTTACCAATGGTCATCACCAGTTCTGATTCCGGCGGCATAATATCCATATCTTTCAGTCTAAGGAGTTGAGCCGAGAAATACTCCGAATAACGTGTGGGCTGGGAAGCATGATACTTCCTGCTGTACAATTCCATTCTCAGACTGTGCTGTATTGATTGACTCCAATAACGGCGTAGGAATGCTTGTTTAAAACTATCCATGTCCTCAAAAGTGTAGCGAAAACTCCTGAACCATATCAAGACGTTATCTGCAAGTACTTTCTCTGTAACTCTAAGTTGCTTGGCCTCAGGTACGTTTTTATCTGTCAGGTAGTGTTCCAAATCTTTCAAGAAAGCTTTTGGTGTTTGCGATCCATCATTATTAAATTTACGCGGGCGATCTTCCTACATTCTAATTATCTGGACATACTGAGTAGCTGGGTTATTATTATTATTATTATTAGCCGGTTGTTGGGGAGTCGAGGCATGTCCTCTAAACGTCTGGAATCCGTCTTTACTTTCGCTACCTGCTGTCTCTCGCCCCGGGCTACATCCATTCATTCCCTCTACCTGGGTCTGGCTTGCGTTAAGGTTACTAGCCGTCCCGTTATTTTCTTTAGTACTGTTGTGCGCTTTAAGTTCGAGAAGCATGTCTTGCTGTTCTAGGGAACGTATTTCGGTTTTAGTAATCTTCCGTTCTTGCCCCTCTCCAAGTAACTGTAGTTCGACCTCCTTTATCCACCTCTGGCTCTCTTCCACTTGTTCTATTAGTTTCTTTCTATCCTCTTTCCCGTCAATTCCAATTTGTCGGCATGTCTTGTTTATCTCTGCTCTTATTGCTTCCTACCTCTCTTCTTCTTTCCTCTTCCCCTCTTTCTTACCACTTTCTAGTTGATCGAGCCTGTCTCCTATCAGTACGTTACTTTCCGGGATACTTTCTTTAATTGCCTCATTCTCACTTTCCTGAATGCTCCACCGTTCCGTTGAAGTTAAAGCCGCCTTGTGCATCTCTGTTCTGATTTCTGTTATCTCTTCTTCTAAGCTATGTAATTGCGTTTTCGCAGACTTAACCTCATCGTCCACCCCTTTTATTGTAGCCTGGATTGCTAACTGTTCTAATTTATTTCCTTCCGTATTTGCGTTACATGCCTCTTCCAGTTGTGCGAGATTGGCTGCCGTCTTTTCCTCACTGAATGCTATTGACTGTCTCAGATTAATGTCCATCTGTCCTAGCTGTGCGGTAGTCTCAAGTGTGATTTTAGCTAACTGTTATGTTAATTTGCCTGTCAGCTCCTCTTTCAACGTTTCATTTTTCAGCCTACTTTGTTCCGCAATCTGCTCTGTTAACAGTGTATTGTTATTTGAACTCTGCTCCACGAGTAATGCATTGTTTATCCTACACTGCTCCGCGATTTGCTCCGTGATGCGTGCATTGTTTATGATGCTCTGCTCCGCGATCTCTTCTGTCATACGGCCTGTCAATTGTTCCGCTAATAGTGTATTGTTTATTGCACTCTGCTCCACGATTTGTTCTGTCATGCGGCCTATCAATTGTTCCGCTAATCGTGTATTGTTTATTGCACTCTGCTCGTTACACTCCTTCATAAATTGTTCAAACTGCTCCATTGTTCTTGCTACAGAACTTTCCACTATCGCTCGTATCTCCTCCACTGAAGCCATTCCCACAAAATATAAAACATTTATTTGAGTAACTGGGGCATGCAGCCTTACGCTACCCATCTTTTATAATTATAAAATGAGTCGCTTAATCCCAATCTACGTTATTCCCCTTAATTACTTTTATTTGCTTGAGCTGCCTATCTGATGTCTGCTTTCATGAATACATTTTCAGTTTACCCTTCTGCTTTAACTTTAATTTCCCAGTCTTATCAATAAACTACTGACATGACTTTTTTACGGTCCACGCCGTCCTACAAAATACTTCCGGAGTTTGTTGCTAATCGAATCAATTATAAGGGCGCCACGAAAACACTGCTTCTACCTAAATATGCAAAATAAATTTAGCATTTTCGATTATTTATTTATACAAACTCCTTCCTTCTACTTTCCCCTGAATTAGCATTAATTCGAGCCAAACTACAGGGCACCATGATGGTACGCTCTACCTCCATTTACGTGTTATCACGGTTTGATATCGCGAGCTAATCACTCACCCTCTTGGATAAAGACCGACACTGGGCCACCATGTTTATCCCAACCTCGATACTTCAGTAGGCTCCGGCTAGCTAATCTCTAACAATTTCATTCACTGTGATCCACTAAGTAATAAGAAAACTGATATGAACTTGAGTAACTACTGTGTTATCACCAAATCCTTATGTACCATTTTAGGCTCCTAGGATGCCGACTCTAGCTCGGGGTAATGGTCTGTTCGGTGGTTCTAACTTAACATAAATATCCTAGGGATTTTAAGAAGGATCACAGGAAGCTTAACCTAAAATTAACATGTGAGAGGAATCCTAATGCAATAATAATTTATTCATAAAACAACATCTTCCCGCTTACTCCCATCCACAGACAACAAAAACAAACAAAACAACTCCCTTAATCATTATTCGAAACACAAACTAAGATTCTAATCACAGCAAATCAAAATTGAAAAGATGAATGTTAAAATACACCGGCTGAAACCAGGAAGAAAATAAACTAATTTACAGCAGTCCACTGCATCAAGTTCAAGAATAAAATGTCAACAGACTTAATTTATCAAACTATGGCCTGAATAGTCCAGCCATTCTATCAAACGTGCACTCATATTTATAGTTATAAAATGGTTTTAGGGGTTTGGACATGCTCTCTCCTACAATCATCACCATCCTCTCAAGAGTCCGGGGATGAAGGAAATAGGGTTATTTTCGGCCGCAGGCATGTGTGTAACACTCTTACTATACAAAAACAGTTAACTCTACTCAGAGCCATAGCTCTGCCAAGCTAAGATAATCCACAAAAATACAAGTCAAAAATACACATGAGGCATCAAATAAACACGCTGCGGTGGCCGTCGCCCCGTAAATTCGAATAAACAAACAATTACAATGAATGCACCCAAAAATGACAATAATATTACATGACATCGCTTCCTGAAGCGACAAGGGGAAAACAAAACCCCGGGAAGTGCAACCGCCTCCCCTCTACAAAGAAAACAATACCATCCAAACGTGATCTACCTGACCTTGCAGCAGACGTACTCACATCACAACAAACCAGCCTGACGGGCAACGACCTTCGCCGCACCCCCAAGATTCAGACAGTCGACCACATTCTTTTGTATCTGCTTCCTTGCCTGACCGCCTTGGACTTGAGCTGTACAATTACCTTTCCAACGGAGCCATCGCGTACTCTCATCGCATAATGAACTCAACCATTTCACTCACCATTATCTCATCGTAGACTGCGGGAATTACAACCTCCGCTTCTATTTGAACTTACCATTATATCTTCGTAAACTGCGGGAATTAAAACCTCCTTTTTATTTCAACTTACCATTATATCGTCGTAGACCGCGGGAATTACAACCTCCGCTTTTATTTCAACTCAACCAAGGGTCAACTCTCATTCTTCTCTGAATCTTAGACTGTCACCTATCCATTATGTCTTACCTTATTACCTTGGGTGGGGTCATCAGCACCTTACTTACGGGTCGTGTTGAAATGGCTGCATCACTACTGGTCTGTCACAATGTCATGCTATTTTCCCCCCCATACTGGCTTTTACGTTACGGTCGTGCGTAAGCACTCATATCCCAATTACCCCTTTAATGTGCATTCAACAACATTACTGAAACCCTCAAAAAAAAAAACAAGATTTTGATGCATATGTTCAAATCCTATCTTATAAAACACACAAATGGAAAGCATCAATAAAATTTATACAAAATTACACAAACATGCCTGCTCTGCGCAAAATACCTATTTTATCATAATTGCTTATGATGGAGAGAAACTTATCCAACTCCCAGGATGGGAAGCGTCACCCATCTGGTTATCTTTACTTATCTTATATACGCCAGGATGTTGCTCAGTTCCATGATTTCAGTCCGCTGGTCGATCTTATCCATCTTGCAAGGGAGGGTGATCTTACACACGGTTCCAAAAAGTTCACCAAAGCAAAGGTCCACTGTGACTTATTATTCTTAACACAATGCACGGTTCGTGTGTGGAGCTCCTAACTTCTAAGCTATCATCAACCTACTTAATTCAGCCGATAGTTCATAACTTCCTGCCTCACTGACATTCTATGCTGATAGCACGCTTGGCCATCTCTAACTTACATCCCGTTTTTACTGGCAACGGTACGCACACTTCTCATAATACTGTTTTGCTTCGCGCTTGCGAATAATTATGATATGAAATGTCCCAACTAGACTGATTGGACTTATAAATTCGTGGTATTTCCTAACGTATCGGGCAAGGGCTTACGCCTCCAGCAATGCCCAAAGTAGACTGACTTCACTGTGTGTCCAGCTATTATTTATATGATTTGCGGAGAAAGTTATAGGAGTGGGGAGTTTCCAAAATTTTATTCGATAATATCACTCGCATGAATATGCAAAGTAGCTCATTCGAACGTCCTCATTTTCAATGCCTCATGGCTTCTTCTTAATTCAAATTTCGATCGCTGATTCCTTAGATAATTAGCTCCGTAACTTCCTTCATTGTTCCATAACTTCAGCGGGATTTGGCCGCGTTCGCGTCCCTGGCTGCGAATGGTGGTTTCAAATCCGCCCCTTAATTTGGTTTTATTTCTGGCAAAAATCACAGAATAACTTAATTTAAATTTTAAAAATACTTTTGAGAGATTGAGACCGTCCCCTTTACGATGATGTAACTCCTGTTTCTGAATTTTAAGTGCTGCTCTAATTTCTCTCAGGTAGGAGGGGCTTATCCGGTAGATGATCGTTGAAATTTCGATATCCACCCGCTCGGTTGAATGACCGTTTCGCCTTGTCTCTGCCCATGTGGCTTCCAGATGTTTGCTGCCTTGTTCCATCCTCTATTGTCCGCGCTCGGTGAAAGTCGCGGAAAAGCACGTACAGGTCTCTTCTTTGTTACTACCCTGGTCTTCAAGCAACGTCCTCCTCCCATCAGTATTAAACATGAATAAAATTTTGTTGACATAATATGTAGAATTTATGCAGTCACAAATGCATAAAGGTTACAATATATAGGGATAAGGATGTAGGGATATAGGGATTTATTTAGCGTATGGCTCTTAGTGCCGGGAGTGTCCTAGGACATGTTCGCTCATCAGAGGCTGCTGCTCAAGCGGGCACCAATGAGATGAGCTACAAGTTCCGTTCAATTTCAAGTAGTTCCAACTTCCGCTACCAGATGTCAATGACACCTAATGGTTGGAAATTTGATAGAGCTTTTCAACGGAATCTAACTTGCAAATTTAGCTTCACACAAGTTTAATTGGTGGACGGTTCTTTTACTTCCCCTCCGAAGGAAGGCAAACTGAAATATTACAACGCTCTTAAAAAATCCTACGACTTCGGCTGAGTTTGAACCCGCGATCTTGGGCATAGAAGCTCAGCATGCTACCGACTACGCCACCGAAGCCGCACTGGTCATGTTAAATTTCATTGTATAAGCCAATTATTTATTGATTGTTTAGAGTACATTCGTTTTTTCGTGTGGTCTCCTGAGAGGCCGAGTGCAGGTCTTTCTCGTCAACGCCCGTAGGCAAACTTCGCGTTGGAATGAGAGATGGGATGAATGGATGAAAGTGAGCATGAATGTTGAAGGAAGCGGCCGTGGCCTGTCAGAAACTAACGTACCAGCATTTGCCTAGAGTTGAAAATGGGTAACCACGGAAAACCATTTAAAGGACGGCCGAAGATGGGGCTCGAACCCACGTCTACCGAGTCAGCAGAGAGCTTGGCCCCATAGCCTAACGCTGCCTTTCTGCGAGCGTAGTCACTTCTGTCGGTTTTAGAGTACATACCGGTAACAATGAGTTTAACCACGCTAATTTTGTCAATGGTAGTATTATTAATTTTCTGATTTTCGCTACAACTTAACGGCAACTACCCCTCTGTGGATGGTAAGGAATCAATTGCTATTTATTTACCAGCCAGACATGATGATAACGTGACAGAGATTTACGGCTAAGCATTTAACTTAGTTCTGCGAAGGATAGATACGGTAATAAATTTGTGCATAGCCTACTTTGTAAGTAACGCAGGTATTCTAAATCAATTATATTTACAGGTAGTGATTTTGCAGGGGTTCTGTGACCACCGCCACCTCCCCGCCTCACATTATATAGGCAGCGCGATATCTTGCGAACCAATTGTTGGATTTGTGTGTGGTGTCAAATTACTCGGGTGACGCCCCTTTTTGAATTTATTATTTATTTTTCCAAATTTTGACGAAGGGCATAACTACACATTTTGAAAATTTTGATGAATTTAATTTTTAATTTTATTTAATATTTCCGTGCCAGGTGCAGCTTCCATGGGGGAGGAGCTCTGAACTGAGTAAGGGCTTTTCTGTACTCTGTGGAAGACGGATCTGGGCGGGGAAGTCCTCAACCCCGACACGGCGCGTCCCAATGGCTGATAGGGGCTCTTGTTGAGAGTGGTGCTTGCACCCGCGGATCAACTGAGGACATGATATAGTGGCAGCAGCTATATCATTATTGTTGATACAAGACCGATCTGTCGACCTTGCATCAGCAAACAGCTGCATCATATCTTGGCTTCCTTGGATGTTGGGATATGATGTGGTTACTGCGCATTGAGGAAGGCAACGGGAAACCACCTCAATTATTTTTCCCCAGGATAATCTTCATGGCTGAAAACCCAATTACATTGGCCCTTAGTCCCGGGCAGACCTTAAGTGGTCAGAGGGTGCGAAGAATCTCCCGGTCAGCCCTGAAGATAGGAACGTGGAATGTACGGAGTATGTTTGAAGCAGGAAAGATTCACAATACAATTCATGAGAAAAAGAGGATGAATGTGTCCATAATGGGTATAAGTGAGATGAAATGGCCGGGGACAAGAGATTGTAATGTGGAGGATTGCATGGTATATTACAGTGGTAATAATGATGCCAGGCATTTGCATGAAGTGGGTTTTATAGTGGACAAAAGTTTGCAGTCTGCTGTTATCAGTTGTATACCATTCTCCAGTAGAATAATTATGTTAAAGTTACATGGTAAACATTTCCACATTAATCTCATTCAAGTGTATGCCCCTACTAGTTACAAAAGCGATGAAGATGTTGAGGAATTCTATGCCCAAATTCAGACCGTCCTCAAAGATACCAAAGAACATGATGTAACCCTTGTTATGGGATATTTTAATGCAAAGGTTGGGAAAGGTTATGAAGAACACATTGTGGGCCAGTGGGGTCTCGGACAAAGAAACAACAGAGGGGATCGTTTAGTGCAGTTTTGTAGAGAGGAGAACTTTGTCATTGCTAATACTTGGTTTAAGCTTCCTGCCAGGAGACTTTATACGTGGAAAGCACCTGCTGATAGTCCAGACAACATAATAAGAAATCAAATTGATTTCATTCTAATTAAAAACAGATTTAGAAACAGCGTGATTCTTGCAAAAACCTATCCAGGAGCAGATGTTCCTTCTGACCACAATCCTCTCATTAGCAAAATTTGTGTCCGGCTTAACAAGATTCCGATAAAAACAACACAAAAGAAATATGATACTGATGCCCTTCGGGAAATAAATACAAGGTCACAGGTGGCTGCTGCTCTTGCCACTGATCTTAAGACGTTGAATTCAAATGTCATGCAGCCCTTGGAACTTTGGGACACTTTTAAAACCTCATTGAAGAGGGTTGGAGATCATTTTCTTAAGAACAAGAGACAACATAAAAAAAGGAAGGCATGGATGACGGATGAAATATTGAATCTAATGGATAAACGAAGAGAGGTCAAAGGAAGAGATAATGAAGAATATTGGTTTATTCATAGATTGATAAAGAATAAGATCAGACAAGCCAAGGAAGCTTGGATGTCAGATAGGTGCAAAGAAATTGAAGAACTTAATAGTAAATATGATACTTTCCAGGTCCATAAAAAAATCAAAGCAGTTTCAGGTAGACACAGGAAAAGAAACACAGTCAACTTAGTTGATAGTCAAGGTAACACGATATTTGAAGTTGAAGAAAAATTACAGGTTTGGGAGAACTATATACAAGAGCTTTTTTTATGATGATCATCGTCCTTCCCGACCCGAAATTCCTTCAGTTGTTGGACCTATGATCACCATGGATGAAGTGAAATATGCGATTAGGATAGCTAAAAATGGTAAGGCTCCTGGTCAAGATGACATTCCAGTGGAATTATTGAAGATCTTGGATGATGATAGCATTGTGACGCTCACTAATTTATATAACAAGATATACGACACGGGCATATTACCAGAAGACTGGCTCTTGTCTACATTTATTGCTCTTCCGAAGAAACCGATGGCTAAGTCATGTAGTGACTTCAGGACAATCAGTCTTATGAGTCATGTGCTCAAGATATTTCTCAAAGTTATCCATAACCGCATATACAGGAAATGCGAGATGAATATCAGTGACACGCAGTTTGGGTTCCGCAACGGTCTAGGAACTCGTGAGGCATTATTAGCGCTTCAAGTTCTTTTCCAGAGATGCCGTGAGGTAAATCAGGATGTATATGCATGTTTTCTGGACTATGCAAAAGCCTTTGACCGTTGTCAGCATGATAAGTTGTATAATGCACTCAAGAACTCAGGAATAGATGAGAAAGACATTCGGATCATCATTAACTTATACTGGGGTCAAAAGGCTAGTATCAGAATTGATGGACATATATCGAGATCAGTGGAAATAATGCGTGGTGTGAGACAAGGATGCATTCTTTCACCGCTTCTTTATAATATCTATGCAGAACAGATTTTCTCTGAGGCACTTGATGGCATTCAACAAGGTATTAAGGTCAATGGTAATTATATTAATAATATACGGTACGCAGATGATACTGTATTGATTGCAAATAGTTTCGAAGGACTTAAAGAGATTGTTACTATGGTGTATCAAAAGAGTAAACAATATGGCCTTGACCTCAATATTAAGAAAACAAAATATATGATGATATCGCGAAAACCAGCATTGTCACAAGTCCTTTTAGTCGATGGACATCAGATTGAGCGAGTCAAGAGTTTGGTTTATTTAGTACAGAATATTAATGAGAATTGGGATCCTTCGGTTGAAATAAGATGCCGTATAGAGAAGGCTAGATCCATCTTTATGACAATGAAACAACTACTATGCTGTCGAGATCTCAGTATGACGCTTAAGAAAAGAATTGTGAAGTGTTATGTTGTCTCCACCCTTCTTTATGGTGTTCAGGCTAGGACCTTGTCCGTAGCTACAGAAAAGAAGATTCGAGCTTTTGAAATGTGGATATACCGGCGGATTCTTAAAATTTCGTGGACAGAACATGTGAGTAATGCCGAGGTTCTTCAGCGTGTGAGCAGCCAACCTGAGCTGTTAAACACAATTAAGAAGAGGAAATTGGAATACTTGGGACACATGATGAGGAGTCCAAAATACCGTCTGCTTCAAGTTATACTTCAGGGTAAAATTGAAGGTCAGCGTGGACCGGCAAGGAGACGAATAACTTGGATGGATAATTTAAGAACGTGGTTTGGGCTGTCTTCCACGGAACTCTTCAGGATTGCACAGGATAAGAAGGTGTTAGCCAAGGTGGTAGCCAACGTCCGTATCGGATAAGGTAGAAGAAGAAGAAGATTTAATATTTAATGTATTATTTATATGATTTTTATTTACCATTAATTTGTAATATTTAATTTTTGTCAAAAGGGCCTAACTACTCTTTTGTTAATATTTCCTGAACCCATGGTTGGATTTAGATGTGTGATGAGTTGTAGGACTTGTGACGTCCCCTTTTTGAATTTATTATTTATTTTCTAAGTTTTGACAAAGGGCCGAATAGGCCAGGCGACAGGTCTGAAAAAAGCCTCAATAAGGAGATAATTAGTGGAAAGCTGAGAATTGCTTTAATCGCTTTATTTGGACCCAGATATTACTCTCCCATGTTTTCCCCCTCGAGCGAAGTCGGTGTTGGCCCTTCTGGCCTTAAGAAGGTACCATTTATAGTTTTTTCTTTTGCAAATATCTTCAAAATCATCAACTTTATCAACAAAATACCCATTATAAAAAATAATCTAGAGTAAATTTCCTACACAAATGTTCTCTACCTTTTGTCTCTAATGTGAACCGTTACGATGCTACGACCATTCAAAATGGAGCCCTTTTTGATTCTTGCGGAAAAGCTATGGAAATATGCCAAATCAAAGTTTCTACATGTTATAAATATTTGTCAGCATTCCAGGTGCACAAGCTGTTAACTTGTTACAAGTATAACAGCTTTTCAATGCCAACAGCTGTGGCAAAGTACCTACCATTAGTAGTATTATTGCGTAGTATTGGCATAAAATCACTCTTATCCACACCACCTGGCGGTAGAGTAAATGACGCGTTTTTTTTAAAGTGGCGTCCCCAGGAGGCCTAAACCAATATCAAAGTTAGTCGATTCTAAACCGTTTTGATGAAGGCTGGCAGTCTTGATCGTCTGCCTCAATTTCTCCGTCATCGCTTTCATCGTCTGTATCGGTACATTTGTCCGACGTCAAAGGGCGCTCGATTAACATCGAGGTCTCCGTCACAATCATCCATATCATCTTCCTCGGCAGCATTTGTACATGACCGTCCCATAAAATTCATGCAGATTCTGAAGCATCGGAGGTCCGTTTTCCTGCAACCACACGCTGCGTTACATCCTTTCGAACATTTGCAGGACACTGTGTTTAGAAGCGTTTGTGGCGCCGGATCCCTCGTCGTAGATATGGGAGCCAAACGACATTGAGAATTTTTCCAGCCCCAATCCAGTGGATTAGTAGCCTATCATTTCTATACCAAGTTTGGATTTGATGGTATGTTCTTAAAGAGTGCTCACGTGCCACTGATTCGGTGGGAGGTAAGCTTGCGAGATTAAATCGATGTTTGCTTAGAGATTTTGCAAACAGTTGGAACCGCAACTCATTCAGGGTATTTCCCGTGGTTTTGATGTCAAAAAGCCTAGCCAAAAACCAACTGGCCCGCTTTGTCAATTTCATCGGGGTTTGCGTTCACTTTTCGGAAAACCCTAACAGCTGTCTGCGGTTCCTCATTACTCTTCAGCAGTGTTACGAATTTCATTTTGGCCTGCCTGTGAAACGAAGACGTTGTATCGCACCCAAAACGCATGCAAAAAGAGGATGTTTTCCTGTACACACGGCGGAAGATTGAAACTTGTTGTGAAAAATAGTTGTTGTTTGGTTGAACCTCGGACGGGCTTCATAAAATACATTTTCATGGAGGGTGGCACACGAGCCGCCTATACCTATATCTTCAGCCACTATAATGGCCGAATTATCGGGCGGAGATAACTCGAGTGCGGTGGTAACGATGAGCACATCGGCATCTTCTGGAACGTGTCTGGTTTCGATTCCTTCGCTTTCGAATTTGACGTGCCACAAGTCGATCAATCTTCTTTTGTTTGTGTCATTAGACAAAAAATCTTGTGGCATAGGTGCCGTCATGGACTCATCAAAAACATTAGCAGCATTATGCTTGTGCGATCGTCGAAGGCGTTCAGTGGACTTCGTACTGCGAGCTGCTTGGTCGTCAGGATACCCATCGAAAATAATGGCACAGTTTTTGAGGTATCTTTTAACGTAATTCACATATTTGGCACTAATGTCGAAAAAAGAATCGGTTTGGTGCCAAATTACACGGTGCAGAAGATATCCTCCGTCGGGAACATGATCTAGGTCCTCAAATGTGGGCTCATCGGTAACAGGATGGAATAATTTACAGAACACAGACATTTGAATCTTACGCATTCCCACTTCATCAAAGATCGCAACCGGATACGGAGCTAGTTCAAACTGGAAATATTGTTTCAATTCTGCATCTGATTTCTTAGCAAGGCAAATGCGTTGGAAAAGCACAAGAGGATAAACAGGAATATCCGTGTTGCAGATTTTTATTTTCGAATTTACCGCGCGGAGAGGCAACACGCGATCTTTTCTAAGGAACTTCACATCGCGAAAGTTGTTGCCGGTTATGCCTTTTTGTGCTGCTATTCCAATTTCATAGACCATATGACAAGTGATTTGTCCATCCCCGACAACTCCTGTGCTTAACGAAACAATATGTTGTCCACGAGGAAAGGGATCGTGAGTTGATAACCATCCAACAAATTTTCTCAAGTCCGCATCATCGATGTTAATCTTGAGCGCCCTGTGACGCCGGACAAATGTACCGATACAGACGATGAAAGCGATGACGGAGAAATTGAGGCAGACGTTCAAGACTGCCAGCCTTCATCAAAACGGTTTAAAATCGACTAACTTTGATATTGGATTAGGCCTCCTGGGGACACCACTTAAAAAAAACGCGCCATTTACTCTACCGCCAGGTGGTGTGGAAAAGAGTGATTTTATGCCAATACTACGCAATAATACTACTAATGGTAGGTACTTTGCCACAGCTGTTTACATTGAAAAGCTGTTATACTTGTAACAAGTTAACAGCTTGTGCACCTGGAATGCTGACAAATATGTATAACATGTAGAAACTTTGATATGGCATATCATTTCCATTGCTTTTCCGCAAGAATCAGAAAGGGCTCCATTTTGAATGGTCGTAGCATCGTAACGGTTCATATTAGAGACAAAAGGTAGAGAATATTTTTGTAGGAAATTTACTCTAGATTATTTTTATAATAGGTATTTTGTTGATAAAGTTTATGGTTTGGGTGATATTTGCAAAAAAAAAAAAAAAAAAAACGAAAAATGTTACCTTCTTAGGGCCAGAAGGGCCAACGCCGACGTCGCTCGAGGGGGAAAACTTGGGAGAGTCCAAATAAAGCGATTAAAGCAATTTCCAGCTTTCCACTAATTATTTCCTTATTGAACTACCTGTCGACTGGCCTATAACTACACATTTTGAAAAAATTGATTCATTTCCTTTTTAAAAATTTTATTTAATATTTAATGTATTAGTTATATAATTTTTATTACTATTTCGTTTTTTTTAGGGCTTAACTACACTTTTGTTGATATTTTATGAAACCATGATTGGATTTGGACGTGCGAGGTCTCAAATTGCTTGAGATGAAGCCCATGACGAATGAATTTACCCAGAAGACTCAAAATGGCAAGGTCATCGACCTGAGATTTTATAAACTAATAATTGGATATGTACATGTGAGGTGTCACAGGTCTTAGGATGGCCAACCCTTTTCCATGGCCAATGAATTTACTCAAAAGACTCAAAACAGCAAGGTCATCAACCTGAGATTTTATAAAATAATAATTGGAGAGGGTCAAGTGAGGTTTTATATAACTTAGGATGGTCAAACCTTTTTCCGTGGCCAATGCATTTATCCAAAACACCCAAAACAGCAAGGTCATCGACCTGAGATTATATAAACTAATTATTGGGTGCGGCTTCGGTGGCGTAGTCGGTAGCATGGTGAGCTTCTATACCCAAGATAGCGGGTTCAACCCGGCCGAAGCCGTCGGATTTTTTAAGAGCGTTAAAATCCCTCAGTATGCCTTCCTTCGGAGGGGAAGTAAAGCTGGCGGTCCCATGTCATAGATTTATGGCATGTTAAAGAACCTTCCACTAATTTCACCTGTGTGAAGCTAAATTGGATAGGTTAAGAATGTAAACAACGGAAGCCTCCGTGGCTTAGGCGGCAGCACGCCGGCCTCTCACCGCTGGGTCCGTGGTTCAAATCCCGGTCACTCCATGTGAGATCTGTGCTGGACAAAACGGAGGCAGACAGGTTTTTCTCCGGGTACTCCGGTTTTCCCTGTCAACATTTCATTCCAGCAACACTCTCCACTATCATTTCATTTCATCCGTCATTCATTTAATCATTGCCCCAGAGGAGTGCGTCAGGCCTCGGCAGCCGGCACAGTTCATATCCTCGCCGCTAGATAGGGGCTTCATTCATTCCATTCCTGACCCGGTCGGAGACTGGAAGCAGGCTGTGGATTTTCATTTTTCAAGAATGTAAACAACGCTCTTAGGTTTCTAAGTTCGTTGCCAAGAGCCGACTGCGGTGGCCTCTAGTAGCTGAGTTCTGAACTTGGCCTAGTAGTCGTTGACGGTGGCGCTTGGCGGCAAAAGTAGGAACTATTTGAAAAATTATAAGTTGCAGTACTTAAAATTAAAAAACAGATAACACACACTAATACAGTCATCACAATTAACACCGGTTATCAGACAGATTCTACACACACCCAAAGTACACGGGGCTACATGACCGCGTTGTCGCAGCCCCTAAACTTAAGAACCAACCAACCAATTATTGGGTTTGGACGTGTGATGTGTTGAAGGACTTGGCATGAAGCCCTCTTTTCAATGACCCATGAATTTACCCAAAATACCCAAAACAGCAAGGTTATAGACCTGAGATTTTATAAACCAATATTCGGATTTAGACACATGAAATGTCATATGGATTTGTGAACCCAAGATTTTTTGAATTTATAATATTGTAAAAACCTGATTTTAGATTTAAATTAATGCATGTAAGACTTTTGATTTTTAATTTTTTGATTTTAGATTTAAGTTTTATATTTTACAATTTACATTTTACAAAAAGGCCAAACATAATGTCATGACTTGAAATTTTGGTAATTAATTATTAAAGAAGGACATATAAGGATTTGTGTTACTTGGAATAATGTTTTCTCTACTATAAAATTTTAGATTGTAGATTTTAAATTTTAGATTTTAGATTTTACATTTAGCAAAAAGATTAAATTTAAAGATTACTGACTTGACTAATTAATACTAGCTGATTGACAAGAGATTTCGTGAACAAATGCTTAAAATTTATTTATTACAAACCTCGGACTTGCCGTTAGAGTACCACAAGCTAGCCCATGTCTTTCCCTGTTAAACCGTGCTGTAAGAATTTCTTGAACAACGTCAAATAACAGTTCCATCTTTATTGGTTTGTTTTACAATATATGAATATCTTTTATAGTATGCATATGGCTTACCATACCTAATTGTTGATACTTTCATATCAACTGTCAAGCATAAACTAATCGTTAGTAAAGTTAACTTGGTAATAAGAATAATAGTTTAATGTGGGAGAAAATATGGGAGCAAGAAGTGGGGGTAAAAGTAGGAGCAAATGTGGGAGCATATATGAGAGCAGAAGTGGGAGCAAAATATGGGAGCAAAAGCAGGATATAAAGCAGGAGCAAAAGTGGGAGTAAATATGGGAGCAAGAGTTGGAGCAAATATTTAGAGGAAAAAAGTGGGAGCAAATATGGGGGCAACAGTGGATACAGTTTAAAGTGTGAGCAAAAGTGAGAGCAAACATGGGAGTAAAAGTGGGAGCAAATATGGGAGCAAACGTGGAAGCAAATATGGGGGCAAACGTGGGAGCAAAAGTGGGAACTAATATTGAGAACAAAACCGTGGGAGCAAATATGGGGGCAAAAGTGTGAACAAAAGTGGATACAGTTTAAAGTGTGAGCAAAAGTGAGAGTAAATAGGGGAGCAAAAGTGAGAGTAAATTTGGGAGCAAATTTGGGAGCGAAAGTGGGAGCAAACGCCGGAGCAAATATTGGAGTAAAAATGGGAGGAAATGTGGGAGCAAACGTGGGAGCAAATATAAGAGCAAAAGTAGGAACAAATATTGAGAGCAAGAATGTGGAAGCAAATATGGGAGCAAATATGAACGCAAAAGTGTGAACAAAAGTGGATACAGCTTAAAGTTTGAGCAAAAGAGAGAGTTAATATGTGAGTAAATGTGGGAGCAAATATGGGAGCAAAAGTGGGAACAAATGTTGGGAGCAAAAAGTGGGAACAAATATAGGCCAGGCATATTAAATTTTAACCTAAAACAAATAATGTAAAGCTGAAATTTGGCATAGATGTTCCCTAGTACCCCAGTAACAAATCCTGAAAAGTCCCCATCTCTGCGGCGTCCGCGTCATAGTTTTTGGAGAGTCCAAAAGGGCCTAATTGCCAAACACAGCATTTTTTGCTTCCTGCGTTCAAACTATTGATCCAAAATAAGTTTTAATGAGTTTTGATAGTAATAAGAGGATGACTGCGTTATATATAACGCTCTCATTGGTCGTAATTATTGCCATACATTTAAACAGATGAGTAATCAAAAACTTTTAGCTCAACTTTTCTCACGAAAATTTTTCATTAGCCGGGACTTATCGTGTAAACAGCTGCTGATAGCCACTAAAGACCCGAAGTAAAAGTCGTAAAGCACACTTGTAGCTTTAAAACGATACATTGCCCATGTTCATCCGACAAACAGCAGCAGACATACAGTTACAAATATAAAAGTGGAAGTGTGGCAGTCGCTTTCCGAACGAACGCCCATTTACGCTGGTGGGCTCCATCTATTCATCTTTGCTGACACCATTTTGTATCTTTGCTCAATAACTTTTAGGATGGTATTCCTTTGAATCCAGGTAAACTAGCAGAAACAGTTTGTATAGAACAAAACGAGTTTAATGCAGTTAGCAGTTAAACGTACATTCATAATATGCATAATGCAAATAATAACAAAACAAAGCTTGAAAAGCTTTCTTTAGACAAAGAACACTTGCAAAACAAAGCTTACATCGGACTCAATCGTCCTCCTCATCGTCTGAGCCATCAAATGTGACGTTGCCACATGCTTTTCCACTGCAGTGCCCACACATTAAGGAGCATGGGCAATGTATCGTTTTAAAGCTACAAGTGTACTTTACAACTTTTACTTCGGGTCTTTAGTCACTGTCAGCAGAACTCATACCGGCTGCCAAAAGAGCTCTTGCAGTTGCAGGACACGAAATTGAGGAGATGATCTGGAGCAGCTGGAAGATGAGTTGTCACTGGTACTAAAACTGAGTGTTGGATTTTCCATCCCCATTGGGTCGGGTCCAAAGAAAATCCTAACCATTCCTGAATTTGCAAATATACCCGCAGTGACTGTTGTTTGCATGCCGCCGAAGTCGGCGGAAGTGAAGCCAGCTGAAATGACGCTGTGACCGGTTGTTTGGCAATTTTTTTGGCTTATTTCACTACCCGACGTTCGTCGAGACTTTTGCACTCTGATTTGGCACTGTCGTAGAGACAAATGGCGAACTTCTCTCCAGCTGATAGTATGGCCTTTTCATCTGGAGCCGTAGAGACGAATACCTTCATTTCCTCGCGCAAAGATGCGGAATCCTTCAATATTTTCCAGGCTTGCTGTTTGATGTACTCTACCCACAGCTTTCCTGTGCGAGATTTCTGGCTCATTGAAGAAAATGTGTCATGAAGCGACTCTTTGAGACGTTGATGGCAAGGATATGATAGCAAGTCGTTGGCGGTGCCTTCTTGGAATATGGTAAAAAGCGCCTGTATTTCGTCCTTGTCATCCTTCAGCCCGTCGTTCATGTTGAGTAACATTGTCCCTACAGCCTGTTTTGTCAGAAAATGCGCTCTGAGGGCCCTAGAACATGCACAGTTTCGAGTTATTGATACATTTGAAAATGAAGGCATGACGTAATAATTTTTAGAGCGAGCTAATTGCAAGCCTAACTAGAATATGCGAGTCCAGACATCATGTGAGTCACTGACGATTTAGTGTATATTTCCGCCCAGAGCTCCTCCAAACCGCTTCCATTCATCACGTAGCCGATTGCCCCAAGAAACGACATTAGAATGTGAAATCCGCCTAGACGAACAACCACGTTTTTTAGTTCCTCTGAAGTGTCCGATGCGACTATCTCCGCAGCTTTCGCGTATAGGGGCTGGTCAAAGGTTTCGAAACAAGTGCTTTGTTTCAGTTCCACGCACCCTCTTGCGGCAAACTCCAACGCGGAATATATAGTTGATGGATTGCTCGGTTCCAAGTTAATGAACGGAAGGTTATCAACTGACGTTGTCTGGGGAGCTGGTTGAGCATGAGCAGACAGCGACGTCTTCATAAAGCCGTTCCACGAGGCGAGTAAATTAATACCTGGCCACCGTCCAGATAACCAGAAGGAGTCCATCATCGACGCAATAGCCACAGAGTTTCGGGCATCCACAGTTAACTCCTTCATCTTGACGTCCTTTGAACCAGGAGAAGAGGGCTTCCGATACCACGAAATGTTGAACTTTCCCATCGCCGCAATCACACCAGCATTAGGAACTTCTCGTGTACATGGGAGTAGAGATATTTCACTATCAAGCGCTGGACCTGTGCACTTGATGTCTCCCATGCAGTGAAATGTGTTTCGCCCGTCCAATGTCCTTATGTTAAAGCCAGCGTTATCAAAGCAAAACTACGTGAACGCTCCAACATTCGGGATTGGACGTTCTTCACGAAGCGCTGAAACTTCGTATCTGTAGACTTCCACCAAATTTATTGAAAATCCAAGACTGTTGAGAAGCAGAATTAATTGTTTGGAGTATTGTTGGCCTGTTCCGACAGGCCGAACGCTGTCACCTAGAAACGCGATCGGGTGCCTTTTCAACAGCGGTTAAGCTTTGGGACCGTAACTCGGTAATCCTTCCTTGCATAGACATGGGTAATGTGCCAATGTAAAGCTAAAAGTATGCTTTATAACTTTCATTCTGGGTCTTTAGTCAATATCAGCAGTTGTTTAAAAATTAATGACCTGCTAATGACAAATTAACCAAATTTTCGTGTAAAAATTGTGCTAAAAGTTTTAAATTAGTTGTTTTTTTTCCTTCATCAATGGCAATAAGTAAGCCTGATAAGTCCGTTATCCTACTGGTTCATTTTTATTAATTGATAAAGCTCACGAGAACTAAATTTGGATCAATATTTTAAACACAGGAAGCAAAAATGCTGTTTTTGGCACTTAGGCCCTATTTAAGCCCTTTTGAATGCTCCAAAAACTATGACGCGGACATCGCAGAGATGGGGACTTTTCAGGATTTGTTTCTAGGGTACTAGGGAACATCTATGCCAAATTTCAGCTTTACATTCTTTTTTTTTAGGTTGGCCCTGTTTTTAGCATATAATGCCAGGGGTAATATGGGAGAAATAGTGGGAGGAAATATGAGAGCAATGTGGGAGAAGATATGGGAGCAAAAGTGGGAGCAAATAGGGGTGCAAAAGTGGAAACCAATATTAAGACCAAAAAAGAGGGAGCAAAAGTGTGAACAAAAGTAGATACAGTTTAAAGTGTGAGTTAAAGCGGGAGCAAATAAGGGAGAAAATATGGGAGCAAATATGGGAGCAAAAGTGGGAGCAAATATGGGAGCAAAAGTGGGAGCAAATATGAGAGAAAAAGTGGGAGCAAATAAGGGAGCAAAAGTGGGAGCAAATATGGGAGCAAAAGTGGGAGCAAATATGGGAGCAAAAGTGGGAGCAAATATTGAGAGCAAAAAAGTGCGAGCAAATATGGGAGCAAAAGTGGGAGCAAATATGGGAGCAAAAGTGGGAGCAAATATGGGAGCAAAAGTGGGAAAAAATATTGAGAGCAAAAAAGTGCGAGCAAATATGGGAGCAAAAGCGGGAGCAAATTTGGGAGCAAAAGTGGGAGCAAATATGGGAGCAAACGTGGGAGCAAATATGGGAGCAAAAGTGGGAGCAAATATGGGAGCAAAAGTGGGAAAAAATATTGAGAGCAAAAAAGTGCGAGCAAATATGGGAGCAAAAGTGGGAGCAAATATGAGAGAAAAAGTGGGAGCAAATAAGGGAGCAAAAGTGGGAGCAAATATGGGAGCAAAAGTGGGAGGAAATATGGGGCAAAAGTGGTAGCCAACGTGGGAGCAAATATGGAAGCAAAAGTTGGAGCAAAAAGTGGGGGTCAAAGTGGGAGCAAATATGGGAGCAAAAGTGGGCGCATATATGGGAGCAAAAGTGGGAGCAAATATGGGGGCAAATATGGGAGCAAAAGTGGGAGCAAATTTGGGAGCATATATGACAGCAAAAGAGGGAGCAAATATGAGAGCAAAACGGGAGCAAATATGGGAGCAAAAGTGGGAGAAAATATGGGAGCAAACGGGGGATCAAATATGGGAGCAAAAGTGGGGGCAAATATTGAGAGCAAAAAAAAGACGAGCAAATATGGAAGCAAAAGTGTGAACAAAAGTGGGTACAGTTTAATGTGTGAGCAAAAGTGAAAGGAAATAAGGGAGTAAAAGTGGAAGCAAATATGGGAGCAAAGGTGGGAGCAAATATGTGGTCAAATATGTGAGCAAAAGTGAGAGCAAAAGCGGGAGCAAATATTGGAGCAAAAGTGGGAGCAAATATGGGGGCAAACGTGGGAGCAAATATGGGAGCAAAAGTGGGAACAAATATTGAGAGCAAAAAGTGGGAGCAAATATGGGAGCAAATATGGGCAAAAGTGTGAACAAAAGTGGATACTGTTTAATGTGTGAACAAAAGTGAGGGCAAATATAGGAGTAAAAGTAGGAGCCGACTTATAAGCCACCAAATAAGCCAACAAAAAGCCGCCAAGAAAGGCGTCAAATAAGCAGACAAATAAGCCGACATATAATCCGAAAACTAATCCGACAAGTAAGCCGACAAATAAACTGGCAAATAAACCGCCAAATAAGCCGACTTATATGTCGCCAATTAAACCACTAAATATGCCACCAAATAAGCCACCATATAAGCCGCCAAATAAGCCGCCACATAAGCTGCCAAATAGGCCGACAAATAAGATGGCAGATAAACCGCCAGTTAAGCCGACAAATAAGCCGCCAAACAAGCCGCCAAGAGCATAAGTGGTGTTTACATTGCGGGAGACTGCTGATAAACACCTATGTTCCCACGGCACATACCTGCGTCACGCCGGAGCAAATATGGAAGCAAAAGTGGGAGCAAATATGGGCGTAAAAGTGGGAGCAAATATGGGAGCAAATATAGGAGCTAAAGTGGGAGCAAATATGGGAGCAAAAGTGGGAGCAAATATTGGAGAAAAAAGTGGGAGCAAATATGGGAGCAGAAGTGTAAACTAAAGTGGATACAGTTTAAAGTGGGAGAAAAAGTGTGAGCAAATATGGGAGCAAAATGTGGGAGCAAATATGCTAGGTTAAGTTAAGCTATGGCCGCAATCTTGGGAGGAGGGGGATTAAACCGAACCGAATTAAACAGAACCGGAACCGAACCGTACCTATGGGTGTAGAAGTGGGAGCAAATATGGGAGCAAATATGGGAGCAAATATGGGGGGGGGGGGCAGTTTCAATTGGGAGCAAATATGGGTGCAAAAAGTGGGAGCAAATGTGGGAGCAATTATGCTAGGTTAAGTTAAGCTATGGCCGCCATGCTTAAAGTGTAAGCAAAAGTGTGTGCCGTGGGAACATAGGTGTTTATCAGCAGTCTCCGGCAATGTAAACACCACTTTTGCTCTTGGCGGCTTTTTGAGGCTTATTTGTCGGCTTACGTGGCGGTTTATCTGGCAACTCATTTGTCGGCAATTTTTGGCGGCTTATTTTGGTGCCTTATGTGGCGCCTTATGTGGCGGCTTATGTGGCGTCTTATTTTTCGGCTTACTTGGCGGCTTCCTTGTAGCCTTATTTAGCGGCGTATTTAGTGGCTTATTTTTCGGTTTAATTGGCAACATATTTGGCGGATTATTTTTCGGATTATTTGACTGCTTATTTGTCTGCTTATTAGACGTCTATTTGCGGCTTATTTGTCGGCTTATTTGGCGGCTTACTTGTCAGCTTAATTGTCGGTTTATTTGTCGACTTATTTGTCAGCTCCCACTTTTACTCCCATATTTGCTCTAAATTTTGCTCCCTCTTTATACTGTATCCACTTTTTTTCACTCCTTTGTCCCCAAATTTACTCCCATATTTGCTCCACTTTTTTTTACTCTCAATATTTGTTCCCACTTTTGCTCCCATATTTGCTCCCACTTTTACTCCCATATTTGCTCTCACTTTTGCTCACACTTTAAACTGTATCCACTTTTGCCCCTATATTTGCTCCCATATTTTCTCACTTTTTGCTCTCAATATTTGCTCCCACGTTTCCTCCCGCTATTGCTCTCGCTTTTGCTCCCGCTTTTCCTCCCAAATTTAGCTCCTACTTCTGCTCTCATATATGCTCCCACATTTGCTCCCACTTTTTGCTCCCATATTTGCTCCCAAATTAAACTATTATTCTTATAACCAAGTTAACTTTACTAACGATTAGTTTATGCTTGACAGTTGATATGAAAGTATCAACAACTAGGTATGGTAAGCCATATGCATACTATAAACGATAATCATATATTGTAAAACAAACAAAGATGGAACTGGTATTTGACGTTGTTCAAAAAAATTCTTACAACACGGTTTACCAGGGAAAGATATGGGCTAGCTTGTGGTACTCTAACTGCTGGTCCGATGTTTGTAAAAAATAAAATTTAAGTATTTGTTCACAAAATCTCTTGTCAATCAGCTAGTATTAATTAGTTACCAAAAATGCCAAGTCAGTACCCTTTAAATTTGGTCTATTTGTTAAATGTAAAATTTAAAATCTAAAATTTGAAATCTACAATCTAAAAATGTACAGTAGAGGAAACGTAATTCCAAGTAATACAAATCCTTATATGTCTTTCTTTAATAATTAGTTACCAAAAATTTCAAGTCATGACATTATGGTTTGGTCTTTTTGTAAAATGAAAAATCTAAAATCTAAAACTTAAATCTAAAATCAAAAAATCAAAAATCAAAAATCTTACATGCATTAATTTAAATTCTAAATCAGGTTTTTACAATTATAAATTCAAATAATCTTGGGTTCACAAAGCCATATGACACTTCATGTGTCCAAATCCGAATATTGGTTTTAAAATCTCAGGTCTATAACCTTGCTGTTTTGGGTATTTTGGGTAAATTCATGGGTCATGGAAAAGAGGGCGTCATGCCAAGTCCTTCAACACATCACACGTCCAAATCCAGTGATTAGTCCATATAATCTCAGGTCGATGACCTTGCTGTTTTGGGTGTTTTGGATAAATGCATTGGCCATGGAAAAAGGTTTGACCATCCTAAGTTATATAAAACCTCACATGACTCTCTCCAATTATTATTTTATAAAATCTCAGGTTGATGACCTTGCTGTTTTGAGTCTTTTGAGTAAATTCATTGGCCGTGGAAAAGGGTTGGCCATACTAAGACCTGTGGCACCTCACATGTACATATCCAATAATTAGTTTATAAATCTCAGGTCGATGACCTTGCCATTTTGAGTCTGGTTGGTTGGTTCTTAAGTTTAGGGGCTGCGACAACGCGGTCATGTAGCCCCGTGTACTTTGGGTGTGTGTAGAATCTGTCTGATAACCAGTGTTAATTGTGATGACTGTATTAGTGTGTGTTATCTGTTTTTAATTTAAGTACAGACTGCAACTTAGAATTTTTCAAATAGTTCCTACATTTGCCGCCAAGCGCCACCGTCAACGACTACTAGGCCATGTTCAGAAATTAGCTACTAGACGCCACCGCAGTCGGCTCATGGCAACGAACGTAGAAACTTAAGAGCGTTGTTTACAATCTTAACCTATCCAATTTAGCTTCACACAGGTGTAATTAGTGGAAGGTTCTTTAACATGCCATAAATCTATGACATGTGACCGCCGGCTTTTCTTCCCCTCCGAAGGAAGGCATACTGAGGGATTTTTAACGCTCTTAAAAAATCCGACGACTTAGGCCGGGTTTGAACCCGCTATCTTGGGCATAGAAGCTCAGCATGCTACCGACTACGCCACCGAAGCCGCCCCATTTTGAGTCTTTTGGGTAAATTCATTAGTCATGGGAAAGGGGGCTTCATCGTAAGTAATTTGAGACCTCGCACGCCCAAATCCAATCATGGGTTCAGAAAATATCAAAATAAAATGGTAATAAAAAATTATATAAATAATACATTAAATATTAAATAAAATTTAAAAAATAGTCAATAAATCTAATTTTTCAAAATGTTTAGTAAGGCCCTTTGTCAAAACTTAGAAAATAAATAATGAATTCAAAAAGGGGACGTCACTCTAAGTCCTAAAACACATCACACATCTAAACCCAACCGTGGATTCAGGAAATATTAACAGAAGTGTAGTTAGGCCCTTTTGACAAAAATAAAAAATAAAAAATAAATGGTAAATATAAAATTATATAAATAAAACAATAGATATAAAATAAAATTAAAAAGTCAATAACTTAAATCAAAATTTTCAAAATGTGCAGTTGGGCCCTTTGTCAACATTTAGAAAAATAAATGCAAAAGGGGGGGGGGGGGGGCGTCACCCCGAGTAATTGGACATCACACATATCCAAATCCAACCATTGGTTCGCAAGATATCGCTCAGCCGCCATCTTGTGAGGTGGGGAGGTGGCGGTGGTCAGAGAACTCCTGGAAAACCATTGCTTGTACATTTGAATTGAACAAACAACGCTAACTATGAAAATATTATTCAATGTTAGATGTCGAAATGGACAAATGAACGATAGCCGGCTGTTACAGGTTGACCGTATCCAGACAGCACAATACAAAGGACTTCTACAAAACTTTCAGAAGTAGTTTAAGGAAGTATACTCCACCAAGCTTACTTCTCACAGATCCAAAGACACAGAAAACTGCATATAATAACGCTGAAAATTGCAGAATACTTGCGGAATATTTTGAAGAACTTTCCAACTGCGATCCACCAAAGGAGACATTTAATTTTGATAATATACTCCCCATTCCTCAGACTCGAAACCACCAACAACAAATGAAATTAAAGAAATTATAAACAAACTTAAAAATAACTAAGCATCTGGAGAAGATAGTATAGTTGCTGAATTATGGAAATACTCGAGTGACAACATGATCCTATGTTTAACGGAAATCATAAATGACATATGGAAAACACACAGTTTACCATCAGAATGGGCATCTGCCTTGATACATCCACTACATAAGAAAGGGAAGAAAACAGATCCTAACAATTACAGGGGAATCTCCCTCCTGCTAGTGACCTATAAGATCTTATCCAAAGCACTTTAAAAAGAGCAGAAAAATACTCGACCCACAATTGGGAGAGTATCAGGCAGGATTTAGGAAGGGACGATCGTGTATGGAGCAAATACTAAATTTAAAGAACATAATAGATATGTTATGAGGAAAATTAGGAACTTGAAATATGTAATTTTGTGGATTAAAAAAAGCCTATGACTCCATTGACAGAAAGGCACTTATTAACATTCTGAAGGAATTTGGACTTGATAACAAGACAACTGAAATAATTCAAGCAACACTAACGAACACAATTCCAAAGATAAATTTAGAGGGGAACTTTCAAAGTCTTCAAAATAAAGTCAGGTGTGAGACAAGGAGACGGTCTGTCACCTCTGCTTTTCAATTGTGCATTGGAAAAGGTAATTCGAGAGTGGAGGAAAGCCATCAATACTAAAGGCGTTCAACTAGGAAGACATCCAAATAAAATCAATGTAGATTGTTTAGCTTTTGCGGATGACTTAGGCCTACTGACTCACTGGATACTGCCCAAGAACGAATTAGAGATTTGCAAAAAAAAAAAAGACAGCCAAAGTCGGACTTCAAATATCATTTGAAGAAACTAAGTTCATGACAAACATCACCGATGCCCCGAAAAGTATCACAATTTATGGCAGTTCAGTATGTAAAACAAATTCCTTTAAATACCTAGGAGAGTGGATAATGAACGACTCACAGGAAAAGACAGCAATAGAAACGCGTATGCATAAATTACAAAGGTGTTTTCATATGACAAAAGATATATGGTATAGAATTTTAAAAAACTTATCCTGGAACACTAAATTAAGGCACTATCAAACAGTGGTCAGACCTGAAACTCTGTATGCGGCAGAAACACTTAAATTAACAAGATTTGGTGATTGAGACAAATTAGAGAAGACTGAAAGACGAATTCTGAGAGAAAAAATACTGGGAGCTAAATGAAATAATAACGCAGAATATAGGTTACGACCAAATAGAGAATTATATTTGAAATGTGAAAAATTAACTGATGTAATGAGAAAGAGAAGATTGCAGTTCTTTGGGAACATTTATAGAATGGAAAATAATAATAGCGGAATATCGCACAATGTGCATACATAAAAATCTTAGTGTTGAGTACACAGGTCCAAAAGAGTTATTGTTCTTTTGACGCATATCTCCGCGTGATAGCGGTCACACTTTTTCCCGCATAGTACACACTAGCAATAGTGCCCGGCTTCGCCCGGTGGATTTGTTTGTTTTATCGATGATAATGATTACTACTACAGAACTGGCATATAATACTTAAATTAACAGAAAAAAATATTTTAAAAATATAACTTTTTGTGGTTGTGGTGGGGGTGATAAGTAGTACAGTATAATGGACGTAACATTCAGGTCATTTTCCCGTAATGATAATGACAATAATGAATAGGGAAACGGCTATTTACTAACTACAGTACTGACACATGTAATTAACAAACGAATTGAAAAATATGATTAGAAAGAGGAGTATATGACATAAAAGACACTGCCTAGGGCCTATATCTCATTGGCTGTTACAAAAGTAGAGATCAATAATGTCGTCTTTTGTCACATAGTGCTAAGGGAAATAATCAGAGCACTTTGGAAAACTTCGGCTGTCCCGAGCTCCTGAAGTAGCAATAGTGCCATTTATCGCCACATACCGCTCAAGGATAAGGATCTGAATAAATGAAAGTAAATTTGAAAGCACCAACGCTTATTTCAGCTGATTACCTCTATGTACTGCACCAACAAGATCGCACTTATACAGAGGCATAATATTTTCATGATGATAACTGTTTTACAGGGACTAAGAAATCTTCTTGCAATAATTACTCCCAGTGACTCCAATTTATAAGCAGCGCAAGTTGTAACTATTTTCGCAATACTGGTAGGGGCGACGTGATGCAGCTCGCATTGCCAGCCAACAATTGATTTATTAAAATATTCTTACAGTTACATTATACGGACATGAATGGTTCTAGGACCATAAAACGTAGTTTTCAAGTTCATTTTGTCTGTTGTTCTAAATGTAGGGAATGGATAGTGTTGTTCAAAATATCAAGTGGATAGTGTTATCCGCAGGGTTTCGAAGGGTATGTACATTAAGTGTGGTTAAGATCGGTGAAACGATGTAGACTTGTGCCAAAGGGCCTAAATGCAGGGAATGGAGTGATCTGTCCGAAATTTCACGTAGACAGTGTTACTCGCAGATTTCCAAAGGGTAAGAATACTCATTTTGGTTCAGATCGGTGAAACGGTGTAGATTTGTGCCAAAGGGCCTAAATGCAGGGAATAGAGTAGTCTGTCCGAAATTCCATGTAAACAGTGTTACTCGCAGGGTTCCAAAGGGTAAGTATACAAATGTTGGTTAAGATCGGTAAAACGGTGTAGATTTGTATAAATAACAGACAAACCGACATTGAGCTTTATACCGTATTTACACATGCTAGTGCAACAATCACAATAACACAGGTTATCACATAAATTCTACACACACACACACACATGTAAACGGGGCAACATGACCACGATGCCTGAGCCCCGCAAATGAATTATTAACTGTGCATACGATAGCATAGAGAATACTACAGTCCAATACAATCCTTGATTGTCAATCGGTCAGTTTTCCCATGTGTCCTTTATCAAATTTTACCGGACTATCATGATACAGAGTAAATCGTTGTTGCCTAGTGACAACCTGTCCATCAATGGTGCGGCGTTGACTATCATGATACAGTGTTAGTCGTTGTCGCCTAGCGACAATATGTCCGTCAAGTTATTAGATCGGTGAAACGGCGTAGACTTGTGCAAAAGGGCCTAAATGTGGGGAATGGAGAGGTCTGTCCGAAATTTAACATAGCCTAAACTATTCCTCTTGAATCAGGCTATCATATACAAAAATAATTTTTCGAATCCGACTGGTAGTTCCAGAGATTAGCGCGTTTAAACACATAAACACACAAACACACAAACTCTTAAGCTTTATTATATTACTAGCAGAAGTACCCGTTCTTCGAACGGTGTTATATATTAACACCAGACATTATCAATTGAGCTACTGTTGCAATGATTAGCGGCTTGTCATTCCTTCATAAGCTTATCAGAACGAAGTTAGTTTTCTGGGAATATCACACACACTGTTAATTTAAGGGCCTTAAAATGTGGTTTTCGGAGACCCCTTATAGACTCGCGAATTGTGTGTCTCACAATGAGAAGCGCAACACATGCTTTGATCGTCCTTCTAGGATAATTTTTATATTTCGCCTATTTTAGCATGTATTTTGAGAAGTTTTTCCCTATATCCACCCTTCTACTGTATGAAAAGTACGGTGAGGAGTTTTATAAATGATTGGTGTATTGACTCATGTTTACCATACCTAATTTTACGATGCACCAAGCATCCGAAGACGATTTATAGGCGTACATAAAGATACACAGAAAGACAGACAGACAGACAATTCTATTGTCTACAACATATCACCCAGATATCCAAATATGCGTATATCTACCATACGTATCAAACAAAATCATCCTTACGATGAACCCGTATGTCGTAAAAAAAACCGATTAGTTAAAATGTGCTCTCAAACTAAATTCACCTAACGTGTACTTCCTGACGTGAAATAGAATTGAAAGCCTTGTAGACGAAACGCAATACACGTCACATAAAAACTGACCCTCTACGTTGTGTTACGTCCCCATACACAGGAAGACCCATTTTATAAATTATACAGGCTTGTGGTGCATGAAAATTCTGGTTCTTTAGCCTCAAATGGCCCAAATTCCTAAAAGCCGCAAAAAATGCTGATTCAATTCAGGAATTTTTGAAAATAATGTTTCTGTTTGTAGATATAATAGACTTTCTGTACTATATGTCGGACCTGAAATTGCATGAAAAAATTCTAGGTTACCCCTTGACCCCCTTAATTGCATTGACGAATTATACAGTCTACATTGGTTCCGTGATAACCTTATAGCCATTTGCAAACTTTCACAGAAATGTAATAAATGGAGTAGCCTAATAATAATAATATCGTATGGCCTCGGGTGCCGGGTGCAAGCTTCGTAATTTGATCCCATCTAAGTATTTACAGATTAACACTTGGCTCGAAAAATATTCGGTCATACTCATACCATCTCTACTATCATATTGTCCAAATATCACTCTTTCTCTTAATTGAGCCTGTATCGATTCGTTCCAATATTTATCAGAAAATTTCTTCCTAAAGCTACTATAACTATTCAATGAATTTCTATATACTAGGAACCAGTTCCGAGTTTCACCTACAAAGGCTTGATCTAACAGTTCCAAATGTTGACTCCACTCTATACGTCCTTCATTTAGTTTATCTTTAAATCTATTCCCTATGATTTCCATGAATTCCATAGGGCAACCCTGTTTATTGTTAAATTTTGGTAACTCTAGTTCTTTCAGATTATTCACTCCTAATAAACCCACTCTAGCTTGACCATTCTCATGATTTATTTTAGACTATAATCTCACTTCCATATCTGATATCCCCTCACCAGTCGCCTTTTCAACCTTCTCAATTTTCTCTAGAATATGTTCCTGTACCCTTTCCAATTTATTATCTGCTTCTATAGTCATATCATTTAATTTCTCAGGGATTTTCGTTTCCATTTTCATCAATTTCTAACCTACTTCTTTTATAATTGCTTTCGCCTTTTCTTCCACCATACTCCTTACCTCTCCTCTAATCTCTTGTCTCACCCCCTACATACTATGCTGTAACAATCCATACTTCCTATCTAACTCCTCATTAACATGCATTACTTTATCCAATTTCTTACTCAACTCCTGATTATTCTTATTAAATTTTTCATTCATTTGTCTTAACATCTCCTGATTATTCTTATCAAATTTTTCATTCATTTGTCTTAACATCTCCTGATTATTCTTATCAAATTTTTATTCATTTGTCTTAACATATCCTGATTATTCTTAGCAAATTTTTCATTCATTTGTCTTAACATCTCCTGATTATTCTTATAAAATTTTTCATTCATTTGTCTTAACATGTTTATAATATCCTGCACCGGCATTAACATATCCTGTACTGGCATTACAACATCTTGTACTGGCATTATAATATCCTGTACTGGCATTATAACCTCCTGTACTTGCACATCAGTCATCTCTCTTTCCACCACACTACTGCCAATCTCATTCTCACCATTCTCCAACATGCACACCACCACATTTTCTCCATTCATCTCCATCCTACTACAACTCACTCCATTCCCACTCATCATTCTCATTCGTGCATCCTCCATGTAAATACGTACACAATAACCTATCCCTCAGATAGCACTTGCACTATTCACACTCTTCTACTCCCACACTGATGTATCCTGGTTCTTGATCCCCACGTTGGGCGCCAAATGTAATATTTTCACTAATGTGTGCCCCTGCAAGTAGTAGATTTAAAGAGGGAAATCCTGTTGGGCGCCAACTCAAATACAAGTAAATATATGAGTAATTAATCTCTTGTTCCAAGCAAAATAAACGCAAGTCCTCTATAATCTCAGGGTGTATGGTATTTTTAAATACCAACCCGGATGCCATCACTTTGGATAGCAGTTGTGACATTCACTGAAATATACTATCAATTACTGGGAATGTTACTTACGGTTCTGAGGAAATATAAATATATGTAGTATATGATGTACTGCAGTATGAGGATACGATTTTTTAAGATCTTTATTATAAGGATTCTTCTTTGTTAGAAGCATTACGGGATTATCAATATCATGCAGACCAGACACCTTCATACAATGTTATAAACTCTACCAGTTTTCAATACAAGACATACATTTCTTTTTAAGATCCAATCCTACCATAAATTTCTTATAATCAACTATTCTCTATTCTTCAACATTCATTTTCCCTTTGCCTTATTTAAGATATGCAACATCTTCTAATGCTGGATCCTCCTCTATGGATCCAACAGATTTGCACTCAAATACACCTAGTTCATAATATCAGCACCTGAGCGCTACTTAATACTTTCCACATACAAATGGCAAACATCTCATATAGCTTCATAAAAATGTCACAACCTTATAAAATTGTTGCAAATTCCTACTCATCTATCATCCCCAAATACAAATGTGCAAAAAATACATTTATACCCCAAGTCTTTTGCACTATAAAGAGAATTCATATGCGAGAATCAATTTCATTGCGGCTTTTTACTGATTAGACACCCGAATGTTGGCAAATCAACTGTTGGAAGAGGTTGAAATCTCTACATAAGTGGGTATGTTAGGAAAGTGCGGAAATTGAAGAGAGAGGATGTGTGCTTTCTGAAGGCAGAAGTGATCAGGCAAACATCTGTTTCGGTTCCGTCATACCAAGCATTAAATATTATGTTGTGTTCCCATCCATTACATATTTAGTAAGTTGCTTACTAATTATATTTACTAATTCACAGAATGACAATGAGCGAAATGTTGCCCTTTTCCAGTTGGTCTTGGAAATACTTGTGAGTATATTACTACGCTTTTCTTTTTCTTTTTGTGGCCTCCTGTGAGACCGAGCGCTCCAAATGAATTTGAGATGGGAATTTCAGTTACTCCGTTTTTAGGCCTAGGCTTATTCAATCTTACACTACCAGCAACCACTGTTGACCAAGTTTCCTTGCTATCTTCTCTGTTTCCTTTTAATTTATTCAACTCTTCCACAATGGTAACTTAGCAATATATTCCTTTAACAGCTTTATAATTTTATCTTTTGAGGACAGTTCGTTTCTCAGGTTTTGACATTCGCATGACGGTACCGGTACCGGTACATTACGACAATCGGTTTCACTTTTCTCCTCATTCAATTTTACCTGAGATCTTGTGATGATTTTATTTGCATTTTTAACTTTTATTTTTCACGACGAGCATAAACGGTACACTACGGTACCTGACGAGACTCTAACACTGTTTACTGACGCCATACTAGAGATCTAAGTTACGGTAGCCTAGATTTTTATACCAAATTACACTAAATTTATTTTAATTATTACTACCTAAATGAATTTATCTAATTCCCTACTGATAAAGAAGAATGTGAAATAGGCTACGTATATCTTCTAATCGGGTGAAATCTCGTAAAAGCACCACTGCTCTAGCCTACTTGGTTCAAACAGTGATTGAAGAAGTCACCGAATCTTTGCATACACGTTCCCACAACATAGTTTAAGTTTATTAAAATATCGATAAGAATTTCTAAATACTATCAATATTCCGTATTTGACTTGACCTAAGGGAAGGGACTTTATATTAAACCTCTGTTTTAATATTTTACCACTTTTATCAAATATTTACACTAGCTGCTATTTCACTACACTTTTACTGTGACGCCCAGGGCCAGATTTAGATTTTATGCGCCCCTAGGCCCTTGGGGTTTTGCCGCCCGTCTTCATACCATCCTGAAGGAGGGAAAATTCAGACCTCAGAAAGGTCTTTGTGAAGGAATTTTTTATTTTAATATATCATGAAGTAAAATCAATTAAATAAATTAAAATAATGAGAGAATCAACTGTATCTAAATTTGTATAGACTATAAATAAATAGGACAACGAGATATTAAAATAAGTTTAAAGAATTTAAGACTCATTATACACTTACAGATATTCAGATATACAAATACACTGAATCATACAATCTACAACTAAGCATAATGAATTATTCAAATTAAACTGAAATTATTATTCAAGACTTAAATTTTCTCCTAATAAATCATAAAACATTCCTGTTATAAAGCTGAAGTCAAAAAATCTGCTGTTGCAAAACATTTGCTGGTAAATGATGGCCACAATATAAATTGGAAAATTTTAGAAAGTTTAATTTAAATCATAAAATTATACGAAATACGTATAACAAAAAAATTCCTATTAATGTTGCGCCCCTCAGCATGGTGCGCCCCTAGGCCGGGGCCTATGGAGCCTATTGGTAAATCCAACCCTGGTGACGCCATTAGGATAGGCACATTTTGAGAGACAATAGTAATAGCAGTAAGAACATGGATAGCAAAACACTATTTTTCTCTCACATTATAAGCAGTAACGTATGGACATGATGATACCACTGCATCATTTCAGTTTTAATATTTGGATACTGTTTTCCATACGGTATTTAAAAAGTATTTTTTCGTCATTCTTTTATTGTGTAGAAAATATAATGAAGCCCAAAATAGCTTTCATCCAAAGAAAATGATTATTTAATTATTGTTTTATGAATATTAATCAAAATATTTTAATAATGTATGATGATGATGATGACTGTCGTTTTAGGGGCGGAACAGCAAGATCATCTGCCCCTTTTATAGTGTAGGTCTACACAATTACCCTTCTATAGTAAAGCGACAACCGGAAGGAAACCCTGTGTACGCCACTGCCACATTCTTCTCTGCACGGCTTGCAGGGGTTGAATTATAAATGTCAGGAAACCGCTGCAACGAAATGGCAATAACATTTGCAATAGAACGTATCCTGCGTGGTAGCAACAGCCAGACTACAAGCAGGACGTTTGTTTTAGATGATTGCCCTTGACCTTGAAGTTAGCGGTTGAGCCTGTACACTGTCACTCTTTCGACCTGTCGCTTCACAGTTGTCACCACCGGTCTGATGTAATGGAATTTCAGACTTGAGCACGTGACGACACCACCGTGCAGAACAGTATAGGCCACGTCGAAGTATTACGTGACGCGTTACATATTTACGATCAGAACGCCATTATATTAGCCAATGACTGTACTTCCACAGTAGCGTGAGATAGTTTTGTCCATCATCGGACCGCATGGGGCAGCTGACAACAACACAGGTACAGACCGGACGTTTGTTTTAGACGAGTGAAAAATCATGATGGAAGCCTGGAGGCGAGTTAGTACAACGATGGATGATCGCTGTTTTTGCTTACATAAGGCAAGTGTTTGGTCGAGCACATGGGATAGATATACTTGCTTGATGCAGCGCTCTGACTTCATTAAAAACTCAGTTTTCACTGAACAGATGGGGATATACATACATGACAGTTTCAACACAGGCTTGTATAAAAATAATGTAATATAAGACACATTATTAATAATTTAATCAAATTATCAGTACACAGTGAGAAGAAGATGTCTTCCAGAATTTAGATGAATCCAGATGCTAGTGTAATGGTGCCTTTGGTGATGGTAACAGCAGAGACATGAGACCACATCCTGAAACAACAAAACACAACTTCTTGAGGGAATCTGAGAAGATGTGGGTTCAATTTCTACCTCAGCCATCCTCAAAATACCATAGCTATCGGTGGTATCCCTAGTTCTGCTCCAAGAAAATGCCGAACTGGTTTCTAACTTATGGCTACAGCTGCCTTCTTCCCAATCCTCCCCTGCAAATACACAGAGATGAATGAGCACGATGTCCAAGCCCCTCAAATGAAACAACAATTAAATACAACTTAAAGTCAATCATACTAAATGATTAACAAGAACTGAGCAATTAACTAGAAAGGTGTGGGCAAATGAGGTTCGAGAAGACCCTGAGGTGGTAATTATTCATATAGGGACCAATTGCTTGAACAGCTCTTCAACACCAACTCACATAATGAATGTCATGGACAAGCTCGTGGACGAAGTGAAAAGTGCCTTTCTGAGTTCAAAGGTGTGTATTAGTGGTGTATTGCAAAGACGTGACATAGACCCACGATACATTAATGTCGTGAATTCAACACTGAATTGGTTGTGTGGTGAAAAAAACATTATTTTTTTAGAAGGGAACTCTTGGTTACAAGACAGGGGACCTTGCTTATGATGGTCTCCAACTTAATAGAAGAGGAACAATGAAATTTGGAAAATTTTAAACAGAGTTGCCAAGTTTTTACTCTCAGAAAACTAATTGCTAGTACGAGTGATGATATTTTATTGTTTAGAGAGAAGAAAGCGCTGACTACAAGTAAACACCTAGGTAAAATACAGTGCAGTGAACATAAGTACTACTGTTTGGATGATTTCATGCAACATGACTCTAATATAAGTGCGTGCATAAATTCATTAGAATTAGGTGTAGAGGTTAGGTGTTTGTACATTAATAGTAGAAGTATTCGGAATAAGCTCGATGACATTGAAATTCTCTTGCAAATGATAGGTCAGATAGATGTATTGGAAGTTACAGAAACCTGGGTGAAAAGTAATGAGGCAGATTTTTATAACTTGAACCATTTCTCAAGCGTGTTTGCTCATTGAGATGACAAAGTTGGTGGGGGTCTGGGTATTTATGTATCACACAAATGGAAAGTGAATGTTGAAAGAAAGTGTGAATTGGATCATAGTTTGATGCGGATTGAGGTATTCAGAGATGATGTTAAAAGTAATAGGCCAACATATAAAGGCATTTATATTATTGCAGCATATAACCCCAATAGAAGCAATGCCATACCCTTCTTAAATTCATTTTCAAGTTTTCTTAGCCATATAAACAATAAATTATGCATCTTCCTCGGAGATACCAACTTTGATATCCTAGCTGATGATCAATTAAGAAGGAAGTATCTAAATCTAATAGCATGCTATGGTTTTAAACAATGCAACACTAAATATGTAACACGACTTTGTGACACTGCAACTACCTTAATAGATCAAGTGTCACTAAACAATTCAGAATTAAGTTATAAAATATCAAATGACAGCAATGATATTAGTGATCACAGTATATTAATTCTTGATATTTCCAAGACCAATTATAGCACGTACACTCAGTCACATAACTCGACAAAATCAACAACACACGAGGACTCTTGGGATAGGCAACACACTCCTTAAACTAATATATCTATAAACGCAGATTCCCATAATGATGCAGACAGTACTGTTAACTCTCTATATAACTCTTTAATCAAACAATGGAATCTAAGGAACAGGCATAGCCAAAGAAAAATAACAAACAATACTAACAATAAAAGACATACTACTAACTTACCATGGGTCACAGCTGAACTCCTTACACTTATAAAACAACGAGACACTCTGCTTGCCAAGCTCAAAAATCCCCTTCCCAAAAATAATAATGAAATCAACCAAGAATATGTAGATGCAGGAATAGTGAAACAAACTAAAAAAAACTCAAGTCAAATTACTACTCAGAAAAATTCAGAACATATGGAAACAATTCCAATAACTTGGGAGACTATCAAAGAAACCATACACAACAAAAAAACAACAGTTGAGACATGCACTTCACTTGAAATGGACAACAAAATTATCACAGACAATCAAGAGCTATGTGAATCATTCAACTTTTTCTTCACAAACATTGCTGGAAGTCTAGCAAAAGCTATTCCTGAACAGAAGGAAATCCTCAGTAAGGACTACAAGCAGTCAAATTCCCTCTACTTATATCCAACACATGAAGCAGAGGTCAAGTCCATCATCACAAATTTAAAGAATTAAAAGAGCTGTGGTTTAGATAGGATCAAGACAAATTTCATTAAAAACAATATGCAATCATTTAATAAAATCTTGGTTGAAATGATTAATGAGTCCTTAGTTACTGGCATGATTCCAGATGACTTAAAAGTGGCCAAAGTAGTTCCTATATTTAAGGGTGGTGACAAAAGAAATCCAAATAATTATAGACCTGTTTCTATTTTATCAGTAGTTTCAAAAATTCAGGAAGAAGTGGTAAAAACAAGATTGCTTTCATTTCTGAACAAGAATACATTCTTTCATAATATGCAATACGGATTCAGGGAAAATTCTAGTACTGAGGCAGCAACTATTGACCTAATAACAATGCTACAAGAAACTATTGACAAAAATAATATGGCAGTTGGGTTATTTATTGATCTCACAAAAGCCCTTGATACAGTAGATCATAAAATACTGTTATCAACATTAGAAAATGCTGGTGTCCGAGGTAGAGATCTAAAATGGTTCAAAAGCTACCTTATTGGAAGAAAGCAGCATGTAGCTTTGAATAAATGCATAAGTTCAGGAAAATATAACTCTTGGAGTTCCACAAGGATCTATACTTGGACCTACGTTATTCTTAATTTATTTAAATTATATTGTGGAATGTAATTTGAGAGGGCATATCAAATTGTATGCAGATGATACAAATATCTTCTACACTGGGAAAGACAATCGAAATCATACAAAATGTGCAACAAGATATAAATACTCTCTCACAATGGTTCCAGGCCAATAAATTAACAATGAACCTCCAGAAGACCAATTACATGGTAATTGCAAAATAAAGCATGAAAGAAACCACACATGACAAAATACATGTAAATAAAATTCAAATAAAAGAGGTTAATCAGGCAAAGTATTTAGATCTAATTATCGACAAACACCTGACCTGGATTGAACACGTTGAACGAATTGCTAAGAAACTCTCACCTATAGTAGGGATCCTTACGAAACTTCGGTATCTTATTCCCCCAAACCTTGTAAAACAAATCTACTATTCACTTGTACATAGCAAGCTCCAATATTTAAATGTTATTTGGGCTCACTGCAGGAAATCCACACTAAATGATTTAATAACTATTCAGAATAGGACTATTAGAAACATATTTAACCTTCCTTACTGCACTCCAGTAAAAGATCTGTACATCAGAAATAAAATTCTACCTCTCAGCATAAATGCAGATCTCCGAGCAGCTATGCTAATAATCAAGATTAAACACAACACAATACTTTATAGCTCTCCCTACATTTTGAACTCAGACAATCATTCTTATGTAACTAGGCATGCGAAGGACGTAGCCTTATATATCATTCACCCTTCTAAATATGGTAGAAATAGTTTCAAGTTCTCTGCATCACAGTCATATAATAAACTTCCTGATGAAGTAAAAAGAGCACCAACTTTGTCAGTATTTAAGAGGAAAACTATGAAAATATTGTGGGAAAAGTTCGATGCATCTTAATACATCAAATAAGTTATGTATAAGCTTAAAACTCCTAAGTGGTTATCATTTTAAGGGACCTTGATCTAAACAATCTTAGATATAGTATCAACTTTTCTAATAGGTCTATGCCCTTATTCATCAATTTATGTTACCTTCAAACTTTTCTTCCTTGGTGTGTAAACACATATTACTGTACAATTCCTCTGTACGAGCCTATGGCTCTTTGGAATTTAATTGAATAAAATATCTATCTATCTAATGATAAAAGGAATATATCCAAACCCAAGACCTCTCTATTCCTCGTAGAACGTTCTTGCCATCGAGGTATGACAGGACCCAACTGGTTGGAATCCCATTTCTTATCTGCTGTCTCCCTCACTGGAGCTTCTCATAACCAACGTAACAGTCGATGTTTAAATGTTTTCTTATTAACCACGTTTCGTAAAACGTTTAATTAGGTAAAAGTAAATGTTAAAACCTTTTTTTAATAAATAAGGAAAATAGTTTTCCAACAACTCGTTTCTTAATTAAAAGTTTTCTGAAAACCATTTTATGGTTTTAAAGATAAATCAATTTTATAGCAGTCACTGGATGACAATATTTGAAGAACAATAAGTACACAGAATGGAACTTGCCTATGACGACACCACTAAGCAGGAAGATGGCAAGAGCACAGTTGAGTTCAATAAGCGCCCCCAGCATCACATTACTGCTCACCGTGCCCACTCGCCCCATCATCAGTGATATACACAGTGCTGTCGCTCTGCAATGTCAAACACACAGACTAGCTTTATTTACAAGAACATAGTGAGAATTACAATGATCACCATCACTATCAATGTTGCATCCCTACTTCCCTTCTAATATCCTGTTTCCTTCTGATGTAACCTTACACATAGGTAAAAATCCCTCCCATCCTCCCTCACATAACTCAAAGAACGATACATAATTTTATATTTTTAAATATTATTTTCAAAAATACTTCCTTTATTGTGTTTTATCTAATATATTAATAAGACTGTACTTTGAATCACAAAACCCTTCAGTTGGTCAACACGATTGTACCCAAATTGTATTGGGTTGGAAAAAAATACATGTGATTAATGAATGCCATATTAATGGGCACGGTGAGCAGATTAATCTCATGTAATTTCTTTCTTAGGGCAGGGAATAACACCAATTACAATTTAGGTATAATCGTGCTGACCAACTGAAAAGCATTTAATTTACTAAAAGCAACACTGAAAAATGGCTTCCAACACGATAATAAACCCTTATGTTATTATAGTTTGCTCCACTGTTTTCTGCTGGTGAGATCCTGATGCGCAGTAGAGTAGCCTCAAATTCTGGAGCTGCACAACTGTCAGTTGCACGGAGAGCTTGGCCATGTCACAGTCATAAAAGTACTTTGTGCTCTGAGTACCTCCAGTGGGCCGCCACTAGATTCCTAGACACAATCCAATGCCCAAGCTGTTCAAGACACTGGCAGAAATCACTGGGGTAAACTGTAAGCTACTGTTTATAAAAACAAAATGCTGACATCTTGAGTGACTAATCCTGTAGATAAGGATGAGAATTGGTCCTAATAGGTTCCATCTTTTAGGTTACCTTGATTAGTTCCAAGCTGTGTGATCTAATAAGTAATGTTTAAACGACCTCTTACAAATACCTTCTGCAGCATGTTTTCAAGCCGTGAATGGCTAGCTTTATTGAAGGGTACTTTTCAGACCAATGACAAAACCAACAGTTCTGTGCCCTCTATCTACAATGTTCTGAAAAACAATTGAATCGCTCGTTGTTTAAAGGCACTAGGCTAAGTCCGATTTTTAAAGTTTTGAAATAAACACAAAGAACTGTTTTTCCGCTCTTGTACTGAAATATGAGACGTCGTTTTTTGTATGAGGAAAGTGCACACAAACGCCAATAAATACAAACCAAAATAGCATTGCTCCGTATGTTACTAACAATTTTATTGACGTAACTGGAATTGGTCCATTTCAACACGGAAGGAGCAGAACCTTTGAGCGAGAAATATCATTCACATTCTTAGTTTGTTTCCTTTATTTCTAAATGAACATACAGTATGTATCCGGAAGCCTGAAAAATAAGGTAACATGAATGTAATAACTGTTATTTACTTCGTGTTGATACGCACTAACTGCTGGACTAAATTCCTTTCATCACAAACTATTTAACTTGACGGCTGTGGTAATATACAGGCGCTGACAGGACATGGTTCCATTCAACACGAAAACATGCATATTGATTAGATTAGTTTTGTATTTATCCATTTGATCAATTACATGTATACAATATAATTTTTGATATAGGACACGTCAGAAATTACATAGAAAATAAAATAACTTACAGATATATATTACTAATACTATAAATTATAACTTATTATATTAACAGATCTTAAGAGATACAATTTAATTGGACAACTATTTATATCTTACTCTATTATCACAATATGAAAACTTAATTCTATGCATACAACAACTTACAGTTAGGTATTATTATTAAAATACAAAAGTAAAATATAATTATAATTATCGATCCTATATGCTAAGGTACCGGTATTCAACTACAAAGTAAAAACAATGGCACTGCAGATAATCTTTAAAAATTCTTTCAAAGGATTTTATTTTTGGGGCAAATTTTATACACTGGGGTAGTTTATTGTATAATTTAACTCCTGTGTGAAAAGTTCCTTTTTGATATATACAGGGTGTATTTGATATGATGGAAGTCCTTTACACTGGTGATAGAAGATGGTATTCTAAGCAAATATCTTCATGAAATTAAGTCGGATCTTAATTAGTGTAGGTGGAATTAAATCACAAAAATCGTCGGTCAATATCTTGGAAACGGGCTTTCACTTCGTTCCCCTCAGCAGCAGAGCTGACTTCTCCCCGTCTCCCTCCCCTCCTACGCTGAGGAATGTTGACCAGAGTCTGCAGTTGAGTGACCTCCTCGCCTTGTCTGCCAATGACATTGAAATACACAAACCGAGCCTATGAACAGCTGATTCACACCTTCATGGGGAGTGGCTACATGACTAGTGATGGTGGATCTGTCTAGGATTTTTCCAGCTTCATGAACTATGCATAGAAAATAGAAATCCTAAAGATTTAGTAAATTAATTTAAGGAACTGTTGGTCTATCTTTGTGTGAAGATAGTGCAACAACTGTAATAAACTTATTAATAATACTAATAATAGTAATAGTAGGCTTTTAGACACACTAACTTCTTTTATGTTTCTTTTTGGTATGTCGAGTTGCCAGACTTTAATGTACGTAGGATTTCTTGTATGTGCCATGAAATCCATGGAGATGATCTTATTAGATCCCATTCATTTACTACATGACTGAACGTAGATCGCACCCTCGGGATGGTTAGCACTCTACCACCAGAACTACACATGCTGACTCGTATTATTATTATTATTATTAGACTATTATTATTATTATTATTATTATTATTATTATTATTATAACACTGTATTATAACAATGAATTTGTATTTTATTTTCATTTTCGTGTATTTTCATATGTATTTACATTGTTGATGGACCAATAAATCAATACTCCCTCCCCCCCCCCCCCCCCTCTCCAGTTAATGGCCACCCGAGGGCTGGAGATGGGATGGGACAATTCACAATATGAACATGTGGTACCATACTAGTATTAAATCTTGGAAGTAGGTTTCCATGGGTTCCCACTTCTACCCCAGGCAAATGTCGGGATTGTTCCTAACTTAAGGCCACGGCCGCCTTCTTCTCAATAATCATAACCGCTGGCAGTGCAGCCCATGAAGGGCCTAGGCCTACCAAGCGACCGCTGTCCAGCCATTTGGCCTGCAGATATTAGGGTGACGCGTGGTCAGTGCATCGGGTCCCCTCGGCCATTAATCTTGATTTTCCTGACTCGGGCACTGCCTCACTGTCAGACAGCTACTTAATTGCCCTCACGAGGCTTAGTGCACTGCGTTACAGCCCTCACGTCAGTTTCTAATATCCCTGATGGAACCAGGAATCGAACCCAGGGCCTCCAGGTGAGAGGCAGTTGCACTGCCCCAACACCACAGGGCCGGCGCCTTCTTCCGAATCCTCACCTGAATTACAAATACCCTCATTACTACAGAAACCACAAAACACAGGTTATCACACAAATTCTACCCACACCCAGCTACATGGGGCTAAATGACCAAAATCGCCAAGCCTCTCAAACAAAACATCAAGTTTTTTACTTCCGTCCTAAATGCCTAGTTTTGAACAGACTGCGGGATGTCGGAATTTTGTCACACTGCATTTCATTAAGAGAATGTTTTTAGTATTTTCAGAAACTAGTCAACAGAAGGTCCGACACGGACGCCAATGATACATCAGGGCTGAGTATCGAAATTATTTTATACATGAACATCAATCAATGAATTCCACACTTACAAAGTAGGCTACACAATACTACCGGTCCTGACGTCCCAAGCCATTGCGTGCGTCGTCAACAACAACAACAAGAACAACGGCAATGCACATTTTCTTACGAGACGGTAGAGCTCATCCTCATAACAGCTGATAGCCTACCACCCCTCAAGTCAACCGGTAAGGTCAATGCTCCGATTACGTAACAACTTCCCCTTCGCGCGTCGTCACATCTGGCTCCACCTCGTTTCCCCAGCCAGCCGCACGACTTTCTGCCTGATTAGTTTCTGAAATAACTAAAAACATTGACTTTTTAATGATTAATTATCAATTTCAAGATAGGTGACAAATTTTTTACCTAGGAAGCTTAGAATAGTCTCTTCTATCACCAGTGTAACAGACTTCCATCATATCAAATACACCCTGTATATGCTTGTGTGTGTGTGTGAAATATGAATGTTTTGATTTTGTTTTGTGTAATGTCTATGAACATCATTGTTTGGTTTAAGAAAAACGTCTTTATTCCTTAAATTCTTTTTAAAAAACATAATACTATCAAAGATATCAATGCAGGGCAGTGGGAGAATGTTTAAATCTTTAAACAGAGGTCTACATGATTCTCTAGTGTTTACATTTGCCATAATTATAATCGCCCTCTTTTGTATCCTAAACGTGCTTAGTACATCCTGTGACATACCCCAAAATATGGCCCCATATCTTAAGTATGAATGGATTTAAGCAAAATAAGTATTTCTTAATGTGTGCATGCTAGTGCAAGTTTTCAAAATACGTAACGCAAAGCACATCGAGTTCAGTTTAGTATTCAGATATTGTATTTGTTTATTCCATTTCAAGTCATGTTGTATCCATAGTCCTAAAAACTTTGTTTCTGATTTATTTTCAATTTGAATACCATTTAATGTTATATTGCGCTTCGCAGGATTCCTATTCTGTATAGTGTGAAAATTTAGAGATACTGTTTTTTATAGTTTATTAGGAGGCGATTATCTTGTGACCATTTGGTTACCTCTTCTGTAACGTAGTCAGCAGAAGGCTGTAAGACCTGCTTCGTTTCCCCTTTTATTACGCGTGTTGTATCGTCCGCAAACAAAATTTCCTTATGAGAACGAACGTTCTGTGTTATATTATTGATATATCGATGAAAGAGTAGTGGGCCCAAAACCTAGCCCTGGAGTACTCCAAATTTAATAATTCCCTCATTGGACATGTTTCAATAAGTAATTTGGTTACATCATCCTTGTGTCTCAAGCTTACTATTTGTTTACGCCTTGTTAAGTAAGACTCTATCCATTTATTAGCTAGACCTCTAATACCATATTGATTTAGTTTTGTAAGGAGGATTTTATGGTCGACAACATCAAATGCTTTCGATAAATCCAAGAATAGGCCAGATACATGTTCCTTATTGTCAATTAATTTCAGTATACTATTACTACATTCATAAATTGCTGTCTGTGTTGATTTTTCCGTTCTGAATCCATGTTGTGAGTTTGATAGTATTTCATTTTTTTCTATAAAACGTATCAGTCTCTTATACATGATGTTTTCCTAAATTTTTACAATACCAGTTAGTAAGGTAATAGGACGATAGTTATCTAATTCATCTTTTGAACCGTTTCTGTGCACTGGAATTACTTTTGATAACTTCAAAATATCCGGGTAAGTTCCTGAGAGAATTGAACTATTTATTAAGTGCGTAAGAGGATTTCTTATATTTTCTGCACATTTCTTGAAAATTGCATCAGGGATGCCATCTATGCCAGCACAGAATTTATTTTTAGCTCTTTTATAATTATTATTACCTCTTCACTTGTAACATGATTAATAAATAAGGAATCACTGCATATATTTATTTTATCATTAGAATTTAGTGTATTTACCTGTGATTTATTTAATATTTTTGGTGGAATCTCCAGAAAATAGTCATGAAAATTGTTTACTATTTCCTCTGGATAATTAATCACTTTATTATTGCTGATCAGTGTAATGCTCCTTTGTATTTTAGCAGATTTTCCAGTTTCTTTCTTTATCACCGACCACATAGCCCTGTTTTTATTAGATGGTTGGGAAATAAAATTATCATTATGCATTTTCATTGCTAGTCTTAATATTTAATATGCTAGTATATTTTATGTAGTATAAATTGAATTCAAGTGTTGTGTGGTATTGTTTATATAATTTGTGTAGAAATTTCTTTCTTTGACATGAATTTCTAATCCCTGTTGTTATCCAATAGCTACTTTTGTTATTTTGAAGAGTTCTTTGTTTAAAAGGGGAATGCTGTTTCAAAATAGTGTTTTAGGGTACTGTTAAATGCATTAAATTTATGATTAACATTTTCTAGTTTATTCATTTCTGACCATGTTTCCTTATTTAATAAGTCATTGAAATATGTAACATTTGTTTCAGTGAATGACCTGCACTTTGATTTTTTTCCATTATCATTATTATTGATTGTTTTGGGTACTTCAAAACTCAGTATTTGCGCATGGTTGTCACTATACTTCTATTGAATGATGATATTTATCTGTATTTATAAAAATATGATCAGGAGTGGTTTTTTATTCTTGTTGGGGTATTTACTGTAGGTTTCAGTACATTGGAAATTAGTAACTGTGTTAATAATTCACAATTTCTATCACATTTTAAGAAATCCACATTTACATCCCCACAAATTATTATATCGTAATTTACTTAGCTCATGTTATTGAGTAACAATTCTAATTTGTCTATAAAAAGCAAACATTTCCTGACGGAGAACGGTATTCGCATACAATTATTAACTTAAACTGCTGTATTTTTACGGCAGAGAATTCAAAATCCTCTTACATAATTAGATAATCATAAGCTGTTAACTGTTCATGATCTAAATTATTTCTTAAGAAGATACAAGTACCACCATGGCTAATATTAGATCTAGAGTATTTACTAGCTAGTATAAACCCTGGGTATTGAATTAATTCGAGTTGTTCCTCTTTCAGCCAATGTTCTGAAATACAAAGTGCTGAGATGTCTTTAAGTTCATTTTTAGGCATTATATTTAAGTAATCAATTTTATTATAGAGAGACTGAACATTCTGGTGATAAATTTTAAATTCATTACTTTTGCAAGATTGTGTTGGTGACGTATTTATATTATTAATATCATAATTGTTATTATTATTATTATTGTTGCTAGACAAATCCAAAATACCACTGTTGTATTCAGTTAAATTTGACATCAAAAGATACTCATCTGAATGCCAAACCTCATGTTTGGCTTCATTTACCAGTTTCCCTGCTTCCACTGTTGAACTATTCTTACCACTTGAATTTACAGTTTTGCAGATGTCATCACTAAGATACCCTTTTCCTAATCTATTTAAGTGTAGGCCATGCCGAGTGTGGAATTTCCTGTCTAATTTACTTACATCTATGCAAGATGGCAAGATGGCGTCACAGTGAAAGTGTATTGAAATAGCAGCTAGTGTAAATATTTGATAAAAGTGGTAAAATATTATAACAGAGGAGCAAAATCTACGTAGTCACTTCCCTTAGGCCAAGTGAAATTTGGAATATTGATAATATTTAGAAATTCTTATTGATAATATAATAAACTTACCGTAAACTCAGTTGTGGGAACGTGAATCCGAAGATTCGATGACTTCTTCAATCACTTTTTGAACCAAAAGGTGCTTTTACGAGATTTCATCCGATTGAAAGATATAGTATTTCACATTCTCCTTTTTCAGTAGGTAATTAAATTAAATCATAATTTAAAAAGAATAGTGAAATTTGGTGTAAACATCTAGGCTAACTTAGATCTCTAGTGTGGCGTCAATAAACAGTGTTAGTGTCTCGTCAGATAGTGTAACCGTTACGGATTTATGCTCGTCGTGCAAAATAAAAGTTAAAAATGCAAATAAAATCATCACAAGATCTCTGGTAAAATTGAATGAGGAGAAGAGTGAAACCGATTGTCGAAATGTACCGGAACCGTCATGCGAATGTCATAACCTGAGAAGCGAACGGTCCTCAAAAGATGAAATTATAAAGCTGCTACAGGAAGATATTGCTAAGTTAATGGAAGAGATGAATAAATTAAATAAAAGGAAACAGAGGAGAAAGCAACGAAACTTGGCCAACAGAGGTTGCTGGTAGTGTAAGATCGAATAAGCCTAGGCCTAAAAATGGAGTGAATGTAATTCCCGTCTCAAATTCATTTGGAGCGCTCGTCGAAGAGAATGATTACTTTCTTCAAGAAGAAAAGAAGAAAGTGATAAAGAGAAAATCCAGGAAGATGCGGATATTTGCGGATAGTTAGGGGCGAGATATAGCAGCAAACGTTCTGGCGAGAAGCGTTAATATGGAGGTTACTTCGACAGTGAAACCAGGTGCTACCATTGCAGTGGTCACGGACGGAATGGTAGGAGATTGTGCGTCCCTAACTTCAAAGGATTTTGCTCTTATCATCCCTGGAGCAAGCGACGTGAACAGAAACGAGAGTAAAAAGGTAATCAAAGTTTTAAAGGTTGCATTGCCATCCATGCATAACACAAATGCCATCATTGTAAACATTCCGCAGATATATGACTTAATTCCCAAATCATGTGTAAATGTAGAAATAGAGACTACAAATGGAAAAATTCATAAAATTTGTAAGAGTTATCCGAATGTCCAAATTATAGTTGTAAGTAAATTACACAGGATGTTCCACACTAGGCATGGCCTACACTGAAATAGATTAGGAAGAGAATATCTTAGTGATGAAATCTGCAAAATTGTAAATTCAAATGGTAAGAATAGTTCAACAGTAATATCTTTAGAGTGGAAGCAGGGAAACTTGTAAAAGAAGCCAAACGTGAGGTTTGGAATTCAGATCTTTCGATGTCAAATTTAACTGAGTGCAACAATGGTATTTCGGATTTGTCTAGCAACGATAATAATAAAAATTATGATAATAATAATAATAATAATAATAATAATAATAATATTGTAAATAAATCACCAACACAAGCTTGCAAAAGTAACGAATTTAAAATTTACCACCAGAATGTTCAGTCTCTCTATAATAAAATTGATTGCATAAATCTAATGCTTAAAAATGAACTTAAAGACATCTCAGCACTATGTATTTCAGAACATTGGCTGAAAGAGGAACAACTCGAATTAATTCAATTCCCAGGGTTTATACTAGCTAGTAAATACTCTAGATCTAATATTAGCCATGGTGGTACTTGTATCTTCTTAAGAAATAGTTTAGATTATGAACAGTTAACAGCTTATGATTATCTAATTATGTAACAGGATTTTGAATTCTCTGCCATAAAAATACTGCAGTTTAAGTTAATAATTGTATGCGTATATCGTTCTCCGTCAGGAAATTTTCGTTTTTTATAGACAAATTAGAATTCTTACTCAATAACATGAGCAAAGTATATTTCGATATAATAATTTGTGGGGATGTAAATGTGGATTTCTTAAAATGTGATAGAAATTGTGAATTATTAACACAGTTACTAATTTCCTATGTACTGAAACCTACAGTAAATACCCCAACAAGAATAACAAAATTTAGTAAAACCACTCCTGATCATATTTTTATAAATACAGATAAATATCACCATTCAATAGAAGTCTAGTGACCACCATGGACAAATACTGAGTTTTGAAGTACCCGAAACAATTAATAATAATGATAATGGAATAAAATCAAAGTGCAGGTCATTCACTGAAACAAATGTTACATATTTCAATGACTTATTAAATAAGGAAACATGGTCAGAAATGTATAGACTAGAAAATGTAAATGATAAATTTAATGCATTTAAAACACTATTTTGAAACAGCATTCCCCTTTAAGCAAAGAACTATTCAAGATAAAAAACTAGCAATTGGATAACATCAGGGATTAGAAATTCATGTCAAAGAAAGAAATTTCTACAGAAATTATATAAACAATACCACACAACACTTGCCTTCAATGTAAACTACATAAAATACACTAGCATATTAAATAAGGTAATAAGAATAGCAAAGAAAATGCATAATGATAATTTTATATATTTCCCAACCACCTAATAAAAACAGGGCGATGATCCGTGATAAAGAAAGAAACTGGAAAATCTGCTAAAATACAAAGGAGCATTACACTGACCAGCAATAATAAAGTGATTAATAATCCAGAGGAAATAGCAAACAATTGTCATGACTATTTTTTGGAGATTCCACCAAAAATATTAAATAAATCACAGGTAAGTACACTAAATTCTAATGATAAAATAAATATATGTAGTGATTTTTTATTTATAAATCATGTTACAAGTGAAGAGGTAATAATAATTATAAAAGAGCTAAAAATAAATTCTGTGCTGGCATAGATGGCATCCCTGATGCAATTTTCAAGAAATGAGCTGCAAATATAAGAAATCCACTTACGCACTTAATAAACAGTTCAATTCTCTCAGGAACTTACCCGGATATTTTTAAGTTATCAAATGTAATTCCAGTGCACAAAAACGGTTCAAAAGATGAATTAGATAACTATCGTCCTATTATCTTACTAACTGGTATTGTAAAAATTTTGGAAAAAATCATGTATAAGGGACTGATAAGTTTTATAGAAAGAAAATGAAATACTATCAAACTCACAACATGGATTCAGAACGGAAAAATCTACACATACAGCAATTTATGAATGTATTAATAGTATACTGAAATTAATTGACAATAAGGAACATGTATCTGGCCTATTCTAGGATTTATCGAATGCATTTGATGTTTTCGACCATAAAATCCTCCTTACAAAACTATATCAATATGGTATTAGAGGTCTAGCTAATAAATGGATAGAGTCTTACTTAATAAGGCGTAAACAAATAGTAAGCTTGAGACACAAGGATGATGTAACCAAATTACTTAATGAAACACTGTCGTATGAGGGAATTATTGAATTTTCAGTACTCCAGGGTAGGTTTTGGGCCCACTACTCTTTCATCTATATATCAATGATATAACACAGAACGTTCGTTCTCATAAGGAAATTCTGTTTGCGGACGATACAACACTCGTAATAAATGGTGAAACTGAGCAGGTCTTACTGCAGTCTGCTGACTCCGTTACAGAAGAGTTAACCAAATGGTCACAAGATAATCGCCTCATAATTAACTATAAAAAATATCTCTAAATTTTCACACTATACAGAATAGGAATCCTGCGAATCCCAATATAACAATAAATGGTCATCAAATTGCAAATAAATCAGAAACAAAGTTTTCAGGACTATGAATACAACATGACTTGAAATGGAATAAACATATACAATATCTGAATACTAAACTGAACTCGATGTGCTTTGCGTTACGTATTTTGAAAACTTGCACAAGCATGCACACATTAAGAAATACTTATTTTGCTTATTTCCATTCATACTTAAGATATGGGGTCATATTTTGGGGCAAAGGTGAAGGTAATGTTGTTTGCAGACGATGTTGTGTTCTGGGGCGAGGATGAGATGGAGGTACAAGAACAGTTAGACGTAATAAATGAAAAGATTGAGCAATGGGGATTGAAGATAAATGTGGAGAAGAGTAAAACAGTGGTGATGAGTAGGGATAAGAAAGAAGGAAAAGGAGTAATCAAAGTAGGAGATAAGGAATTGGAAGTAGTGAAACACTTCAAATACTTGGGAAGTGAACTGACTGAAGATGGAAGACTAGATTTTGAAATTAGTAGAAGAATACAACTCGGGAGTGCTTTTTACCAACAGGTACGGGGATTAGTATGGAACAAGTATATACCAATTAAGGCTAAAGAAGTTATGTACAAAGCATATTATGTTCCTATAATGACATATGCAGCGGAAACTTGGACAATGACTAAGAGGGTTGAGAGCAGAGTACAAGCAGCTGAGATGAGATTCCTGAGAAGTATGGTCCAGAAAACGAGGCGGGACAGAGTGAGAAATGAAGATATACGGAAAGAATTGGGAGTACAGAAACTAAATGACAAACTGGAGCAAAACAGATTGAGATGGTTTGGACATGTCAAACGGATGAATGAAGTAACGCTACCAAGACGAGCACTGGAACGACGGATGACTGGGAAGAGAGGACGAGGAAGACCAAGAATGCGTTGGATGGACTCGGTGGAGAATAGTATTAGAAAACGGAACCTGGATTGGAACACTGTGTCGGAGGAAGAATGGTGGAACGACAGAGCAAAGTGTAAAGGAACCATATTTGCCCCCACCCAGTGTCAAATGGAAAAAGGGAAATGAAGATGATTTTGGGGTATGCACGTTAAGGATAAAAAAGAGGGCGATTAGAATTATCGCTAATGTAAACACTAGAGAATCATGCAGACCTCTGTTTAATGATTTAAACATTCTCCCATTGCCCTGCAATCATATCTTTGAAAGTATTGTGTATTTTTTTAAGAATTTAATGAATAAAGACGTTTTTCTTAAAACGAACAATGATGTTCATAGGCATATCACAAGACAAAATCAAAACATTCATATTTCACACACACACACACAAGCATATATCAAAAAGGAACCTTTCACACAGGAGTTAAATTATACAATAAACTACCCCAGTATATAAAATTTGACCCAAATCTAAAAACCTTTCAAAGAATGTTGATAGCTTATCTGCAGTGCCATTGTTTTTATTCTGTAGTTGAATATATTAGTGTATAGGAAGGATGAAATCTATAATTATATTTTACTTTTCTATTTTAATTATAATACCTAGCTGTAAGTTGTGGTATTTATAGAATTAAGTTTTCATATTATGATAATCGAGTAAGGTGTAAATAGTTGTCCTATAAGATTGTACTGTATCTCTAAAGATCTGTTATTATAATCTTATATATAAAAGCGAAAGTCTGTATGTGGGTATGTGGGTGGGTCTGTTCCGTATACAAATCTCCACCGTTCCAACAATCTCAACCAAATTTTGCATACACATAATTTAGGACCCAGAAGGAACCGCTGGCTGCATGAATTTTCGATAGTCTTTCTCATTCTTCTGATTTCGGCCCTTTTGCACTCAAGCACAGGCTAATCAAATCATAAAATATCCTCATGAAGGAATGGCAAGGCAGATAGTTTCCATGGCAACGTAGCTCAAGTAGAGACACGGCCGACTGGATGCCAGTTGCGCTCACCACTACCGGTATAGGAAATGAGGATCTTTACTTCAAATCCCGTTAGTTACTCAACTGCTCACACAGCACTGTCAACCGAGTTTAGCATAACAAAGACTTGACACAATCTACTATATATTTGTCAAATACCACTCAGTCACTCACTCACTCACTCATTCATCACGAAATCTCAGAAACCACCGAACGGATAGGAATGAAATTTGGTACGCAGCTTCCTCAAGGGCCGAACATGCCCACTAAGAAAGGATATTCAGGTTCTAAAGGGGGTGTTAAGGGGGTAGACCTGCATTTCATTGAATAGCAATATCTCCCGATTGGTTTCATTGGGGGATGTGATAATCGGCATATAAACTCATCATTAAAAATAAGAAGACATGTGTCTGAGGGGTTTTCGATGTGGTGTATATTATGAGGTGAAAGGGGTGAAAAGTGGGGATTGAAAGATTCCTAACGGAGCGTGTATCTCTTAAACGACATAGGCGAGGAGTTTGAAACTCAGCGAAAAAAAAACAATATAAGAAAGAAGTAAATATGTTTTTGACGGTTTTTTCATAAATCCAATTTAAGGGGCCCATGGGGAGGGGTGAAATTCTGTGTGTGGGGGGGGGGCGGGGACAGGAAAGAAAGTGTCCTAACTGATTGACTGACTGACTCACTCATCAAACTCGGGGGGGGGGGGGGGAAACTGCTTTAAAGTAAGTCAATAGCTGTTCGACAGTTTTTTTTTCATAAATCAAATTTAAGGGGTTCATGGGGAAGGGTGAAATTCTGAAAAAAGAAAATTGAAAGAAAATGTTCTGACTCACTCACTCACTCACTCATTCACTCACTCACTCATCATCGCCCAGCCAAAATTATTAAGTTAGAAACATGACAGTTTGGGGATATGTTCATTGTATGTCAAAACCGTCTACTAAGGGAGGATTTTCGGATATTCAGGTTCTAAACGGGTCTTAAGGGGTTAAACCTGCATTTCATTGAATAACAATATCTCCCGATTGGTTTCATTGGGGGATGTGATACACGGCATATAAACTCATCATTAAAAAAAGTAAGAAGACACGTGTCTGAGGGTTTTTCGATGTGGTGTATATTATGAGGTAAAGGGGTGAAAAGTGGAGATTGAAAGATTCGTAACCGAGCGTGTATCTCTTAAACGACATAGGCGAGGAGTTTGAAACTCAGCGGAAAAAAAATCAGCATTAAAAATAAGTAAATATGTGTTTGACCCGTTTTTCATAAATCCAATTTAAGGGGCCCATGAGTAGCGGTGAAATTCAGTGGGGGGGGGGGGGAGAACAGGAAAGAAAGTGTCCTTACTGATTGATTGACTCACTCACTCATCAAACTCAGGGGGAAAACTGCTTTAAAGTAAGTAAATAGCTTTTCGACAGTTTTTTTTTGATCAATCAAATTGAAGGGGATCATCGGGAGGGGTGAAATTCTGAAGGAAGAAAAAAAAATGAAAGAAAATGTCCTGACTCATTCACTTACTCATCATCGCCCAGCCAAAAATATTGTAGTTGGAAACATGGCATTTCGGGGATATGTTCGTTGTATGTCAAAACCGTACACTAAGGGAGGATTTTTGGATATTCAGGTTCTAAAGGGGTCTTAAGGGGGTTAAACCTGCATTTCATTGAATAACAATATCTCACGAGTGGTTTCATTTGTGGATGTGATACTCGGCATATAAACTAATCATTAAAAATAAGCAGACTTGTGTCTAAGGGTTTTTCGATGTGGTGTATTATTATGGGGTGAAAGGGGTGAAAAGTGGGGGTTGAAGGATTCCTAACGGAGCGTGTAGGCCTATCTCTTAAACGACATAGGCGAGAAATTTGAAACTCAGCGAATAAAAAGTCAGTTTAAAAAGTAAGTAAATCGGAGTTCGACCGTTTGTTTTTCATAAATTAATTTAAGGGGCCCATGGGGAGGGGTGAAATTCTGGTAAAAATAATTGAAAGAAACTGTCCTGTTTGACTCACTCACTCATTCACGCCCAACGAAAACTATTAAAGTTGGAAACATGAAATTTTGGGAATATGTTCGCTGTATGTCGAAAACGTCAACTAAGGAATGGTTTTGTTTATTCGGGTTTTAAAGAGGTGTTAAGGGGGTAAACGTGCATTTCATTGAATAACGATATCTCATGAGTTGTTTCTTTGGGGATGTGATATTCGGTATATAAACTAATCATTAAAAATAATCAGACATATGTCTAAGTGTTTATCGATGCGGTGTATATTATCAGGTGAAAGGGGTGAAAATTGGGGTTGAGGGATTCTTAACGGAGCGTGTATCTCTGAAACGACATAGGCGAGAAGTTTGAAATTCGGCGGAAAAACAGCTTAAAATACAAGTAAATAGGTGTTCGACCGTTTTGTCATAAATCCAATTTAAGGGGCCCTTGGAGAGGGGTGAAATTCTGGAAGAAAAAAAAACAGGAAAGAAAGTGTCCTAACTGATTGACTCACTTACTCACTCATCAAACTCAGGGGAAAACAGTTTTAAATAAGTAAATAGGTGTTCGACCGTTTGTTTCATAAATCCAATTTAAGGGGTTCATGGGGAGGGGTGAAATTATCAAAAATAAATGAAAGAAAATGTCCTGACTGACTCACTCACTCATCATCGTCCAGCCAAAATTATTGAAGTTAGAAACATGAAATGTTGGGGATATGTTCATTGTATGTCGGAAACGTCCACTAAGGAAAGGATTTTGGATATTCAGGTTCTAAAGAGGTGTTAAGGGGGTAAACGTGCATTTCATTGAATAACAATATCTCGCGAGTGGTTTCATTTGGGGATATGATACTTGGCATATATACTAATCATTAAAAAGAAGCTGACACATGTCCAATGGATTTTCGATGTAGTGTATATTATGAGGTGAAAGGGATGAAAAGTGGGGGTTGAAAGATTCCTAACGGAGCGTGTATCTCTTAAATGACATAGGCGAGGAGTTAGAAACTCGGAGGAAATCAGTCAGCTTAAAAATAAATAAATAAATAAATAAATAAATAAAATAAATAGATGTTCGACCGGTTTTTTTTTCATAAATGCAATTTAAGGGGCCTATGGGGAGGGGTGAAATTCTGAGAGGAAAACGTCCACTAAGGAAGGATTTTTGGATGTTCACTCTCATCGACCAACCAAAACTATTAAAGTTAGAAGAATGATATTTTGGGGATATGTTTGTTGTGTGTCGAAAACGTCTACTAAGGAGGGATTTTTGGATATTCAGGTTCTAAAGGGGTGTTAACGGGGTTAAACCATATGACACGACTATGACTCGAGCGAAGCGAGGCTAAAAATGAGATGGTGTGTGTCTGTGTATTACTCAATCACGCAAGTACCACTGGTCCCATTTACATAAATTTTACACGGAAGTAGCTGATTTACCTGGTTAACATATATGTTACATTTGATTTCAATACTTTGCATTATTTAAAGATGGCGACCATTTTAGTGACGTCACTACACCCTTTGGTTTCAAACTTTCATGTTTCCATTTCAAATAAAAAGAGAACGCTAAGAAATAGCAAACTTTTTATGGCATATACGAGGTTTAAAATTACATTTTCTATCCGAAAGGTATCTCCAACGGTTAGCGAGTAAAACCTAAATTTGTGCTATAAAACACGGTCAACGCCGAGCGGTGTAGTTGGACAAAATGTTCCATCCTTAATCTCCCTCGGCGCAGCACCTCGCCTATCCCCTGTTTTAACTGTCACCTTCACATTTTAATTTATTTATGACGCGTAGCGAAGCACGGGTACTTCAGCTAGTAAGTTATAAATACGGTACCGGTAGTTATTGTATTATTAATACAACAGTCATCATTTTCTTCGACGAGCACTCCAAATGAATTTGAGACGGGAATTTCAGTTACCTGTACTCCATATTTAGGCCTAGGCTTATTCGATCTTACACAACCAGCAACCACTGTTAACCAAGTTTCCTTGCTTTCTTCTCTGTTTCCTTTTAATTTATTCATCTCTTCCATTAACTTAGCAATATCTTCCTCTAGCAGCTTTATAATTTCATCTTTTGAGGACCGTTCTTTTCTCAGGTTATGACATTCGCATGACGGTACCGGTACATTACGACAATCGGTTTCACTTTTCTCCTCATTCAATTTTACCTGAGATCTTGTGATAATTTTATTTGCATTTTCAACTTTAATTTTGCCCGACGAGCATAAATCCGTAACGGTTACACTATCTGACGAGACACTAACACTGCTAACTGATCATCGACAATATCTTTGACCAGTGTAGCATTAGTGCACAATTGCAAGTCTTAAGTATGGTAGTTTACTGGTTATTCCACACAGGTCATAGCAGCACACAGAGAGCTTTATAGTTCATGGAGCAACACTGACCTGAGATGAGTGGGGAAGACATCCACCACAATACTGTTGACCACACTGACACACATCCCTGAGAGCACAAGGAAGCAGCCGGACAGGATCAGAATTTCCAAGTATGACTGGGCAAAGTACATGCCTATTCCAGAGGACCCTGATGCTACTAGGAGTCCCACTGAAACCAAGACAGTAGATAGATTTTTATTAATTCCATTTGATCAAATACATGTATACAATACATTTTTGATATAGGACACGTCAGAATTTACATCTATAAAATAAAAGTAGTAATATTTATATAATACTAATACTATAACTATTTATAACTTATTATAATAACAGTTCTTAAGGGCTACAGTACAATCTTATTGGACAACTATTTACACCTTACTCTATTATCATAATATGAAAAAATAATTCTATAAATACAACAACTTACAGCTAGGTATTACAATTAAAATAGAAAAGTAAAATATAATTATAGACTTCATCGCTCCTATACACTAAGATATTCAACTACAGAGTAAAAACAATGGCACTGCAGTTAAGCTTTCAACATTATATCAGATATTTTTATTTTTGGGGCAAGTTTTATATACTGGGGTAGTTTATTGTATAATTTAACTCCTGTGTGAAAAGTTCCTTTTTGATATATACTTGTGTATATGTGTGACATATGAATGTTTTGATTTTGTCTTGTGTTATGCTTATGAACATCATTGTTTGTACAGTCCCATCCAAAACCAAGGTGGAACTTTAAGAAGGCAAACTGGTCTGAATTTGCAATGCAAACAGACTCCAACATCAGATGGATCAAGCCAACATGTAGCAATTACACACGATTTATCGGCATAATTAAAGGAGCAGCTAGACGATGTATTCCTAGAGGTTATCGTAAAGAATACACACCCGGTTGGAGTGAGGATAGTGAAAGCTTACTGAAAAAATATGAAGCAAATCCATCTGCTGATAATGCTACTGGCCTCCTACATTCACTAGATGAGAATAGAAAAAAGATCTGGCATGAAACTGTGGAATCATTCGACCATACACACTCGAGTCGGAAAGCTTGGTCTGTTATTAGAAAACTAGACCCAACAAATTCAACACCAATCAGATCGAAAACTGCCATTAAGCTAAATGACTTTGCCAATCATCTAATCTCAAATTCCATGAGCCCAAAAGATAAGCAGACAAGAAGGGAAATCAAATCTCAGCTGAAAATCAAGAAAAGAGCAGCCCAGAATTCTTCAAAACTTTCCACTCTATTCACTGTAGAGGAAGTCAGAGTCGCCATCACAAACATGAAACTTGGGAAAGCAGCCGGATTCGACGGAATCTATCCTGAATTCCTCGCTCACTGTGGACCAGCTACAATTAAATGGCTTACTAACTTCTTTTCAGATATCCTTAATACTGGAAATCTCCCTGTATTATTCAAGAAAACAAAAATATTAGCGATCCTCAAACCGAACAAAGATCCGACAAAAGTCGAAAGTTATCGCCCCATAGCTCTACTAAGTGTCACTTACAAACTACTTGAGCGACTCATCTACAACAGAATTTTTGATACTATTAACAACCACATCCCCATAGAACAAGCTGGATTCAGACCTGGCAGAAGCTGTAATGATCAAGTGTTTGCATTAACAACTCATATTGAAAATGGGTACGAGGAGAAATCTGTAAGCCTAGCTGCTTTCTTGGATCTATCTGCCGCTTATGATACAGTATGGCGAGAAGGCCTCCTTCTGAAATTTGTGAGCATCATTCTGTGTCTCAAACTCACAAACCTAATTAACAACATGCTGTGCAATAGACTTTTCCAGGTTTACTCTGGCAATGATAGAAGCAAGTTCTTCAAATTAAATGACGGATTACCCCAAGGATCTGTCCTAGCTCCTCTCCTTTTCAGCTTGTACATATACGACCTGCAAGAAACTTCTTCAAGGAAATTCATATATGCTGATGACATCTGTTTGGTAACCCAGAACTCCAATTTCACCGATGCTGAAAATACACTAACTGCTGACTTGGAAGTCTTGGACACATATTTCAAGAAATGGTGCCTACGCCTAAATTATCCGAAAACTGTTGTATCCGCATTTCACTTACGCAATAGGTTCTCTAATTACAAACCAGAAGTCAAATTCAGAGGACAAACTATGCAGTTCTGCAGCATGACTAAGTACCTTGGGATAACACTTGATAGGTCCTTGACCTTCAAACAACATCTCACGAACGTGGCCGCAAAGGTGAAGACCCGTTATAGCATCATTCAGAAGCTTGTTGATACCTCCTGGGGTTCCAGCGCTCAAACTTTACGATCAACTGCTCTGGCACTGTCATACTCCGTTGCTGAATACTGCTGCCCATCTTGGCTAAACAGTGTCCACTCCAAGAAGATAGATGTGCAACTTAACCAGACAATGCGACTGATTACGGGCTGTATACGTAGCACACCCACTATATGGTTACCTGTTCTAAGCAACATCCAACCTCCAGCTCTTCGAAGATCAGAGGCTCTCCTGAAGATCTAGAAAACCATTCAGAAGAACCCCCAGCTACCCATACATACTGATGTAGCAAAAGCAGGCAATCAACGGTTGAAGTCAAGAAAACCACCTTGGCGCTCTGCAGTACTCCTTGAAGACTCTTCATTTAACATCTCAGAAGCATGGAAAACTATGTGGGAAGAATCATCAGTATTCAATGCACATCTGATTGAAAGCCCTTCCAACCGGGTAGAAGGTTTCAAACTCCCCAGACGCCAATGGAGAATTATTAACCGGATCCGTACAGGACAAGGCAAATGTGGATTCCTGCTTCACAAATGGGGTTGGGTTACTTCTGCTAACTGCGATTGTGGAGCTACCTTGCAAACCATCGGACATACTGTTGGTGAATGTCCGCAACGAGCGTTCCAAGGATCAGTAGGTGACATTCATCATGCATCTTCTGAGGCACTTCAGTGGATTGATGGCCTGGACATAGAAGTTTAAACCAAGAACTTGTGTTTATGACTTTGTATATAACTGTATATATAACTTGATATGTAGTGTATGAACTTTTATTTTAACTCTGTATCATCATACGATAACTAAATAAAATAAATCATTGTTTGTTTAAAGAAAAACACCCTTATTCATTACATTCTTTTTAAAAAACATAATACTTTCAAAGGTATATATTCAGGGCAGTGGGAGAATGTTTAAATCTTTAAACAGAGGTCTACATGATTCTCTAGTGTTTACATTTGCCATAATTCTAATCGCCCTCTTTTGTATCCTAAACGTGCTCAGTACATCTGGCGACATACCCCAAAATATGACCCCATATCTTAAGTATGAATGGAAATAAGCAAAATAAGTATTTCTTAATGTGTGCATGCTAGTGCAGGTTTTCAAAATACGTAACGCAAAGCACATCGAGTTCAGTTTAGTATTCAGATATTGTATTTGTTTATTCCATTTCAAGTCATGTTGTATCCATAGTCCTAAAAACTTTGTTTCTGATTTATTTTATTTTTGATGACCATTTAATGTTATATTGGGCTTCGCAGGATTCCTATTCTGTATAGGGTGGAAATTTAGACATACGTTTTTTAATATAGTTTTTATGAGGCGATTATCTTGTGACCATTTGGTTAACTCTCCTGTAACGGCGTCAGCAGACTGCTGTATGACCTGTTTAGTTTCACCCTTAAGTACGAGTGTTGTATCGTCCGCAAACAAAATTTCCTTATGTGAATGAACGTTCTGTGTTATATCATTGACATATAGAAGAAAGAGTAGTGGGCCAAAAATCTATCCCTGGAGCACTCCAAAATCAATAATTCCCTCATTGGACAATGTTTCATTAAGTAATTTGGTTACATCATCCTTGTGTCTCAAGCTTACTATTTGTTCACGCCTTATTAAGTAAGACTCTATCCATTTATTAGCTAGACCTCTAATACCATATTGATTTAGTTTTGTAAGGAGGATTTTATGGTCAACAACATCAAATGCTTTCGATAAATCCAAGAATAGGCCAGTTACATGTTCCTTATTGTCAATTAATTTCAGTATACTATTAATACATTCATAAATTGCTGTATGTGTAGATTTTTCCGTTCTGAATCCATGTTGTGATTTGATAATATTTTATTTTTTCTATAAAACTTTTTCACAATTTTTGCAATACCAGTTGGTAAGGTAATAGGACGATAGTTATCTAATTCGTCGCCTCCGTAGCGTAGCGGTCAGCATGGTTAGCTGCCACCCCGGAGGTCCTGGGTTCGATTCCCAGCTCTGCCACGAAATTTGAAAAGTGGTACGAGGACTGGAACGGGGTCTACTCAGCCTCGGGTGGCCCAAATGAGTAGAGGGGGTTCGATTCCCCCTCAGCCATCCTCGAAGTAGTTTTCCGTGTTTCCCACTTTGTCTTCGGGCAAATGCCGGGATGGTACCTTCTTCAAGGCCACGGCCGCCTCATTCCCTCTTCCTTGCCTATCCATCCTCACCATCCCTTACCTTCCCTCACGAGGCCCCTGTTCGCTTTGCAGGTGAGGCCGCCTGGGCGAGGTGCGAATCCCACATCACCAGTTGTATCCCTTCCGATTCGATGTTCCCAGCTCTAGGACACTGCCCGTAGAGGCGGTAGTGGTGAGTTCCCTCACTGAGTCCGTGGGTTCCACCAACCTGGAGGGTAAACGACTAAAAAAAAAAAGAGTTATCTAATTCATCTTTTGAACCGTTTTTGTGCACTGGAATTACTTTTGATAACTTCAAAATATCCGGGTAAGTTCCTGAGAGAATTGATCCGTTTATTAAGTGTGTAAGTGGATTTCTTATATTTTCTGCACATTTCTTTCAAATTGCATCAGGGATGCCATCAATGCCAGCACAATATTTATTTTTTAACTCTTTTATAACTATTCTTACCTCTTCACTAGTGACATAATTTATAAATAAAGAATCACCACATATATTTATTTATTATTAGAATTTAGTGTATTTACCTGTGATTTATTTAATAATATTTTGGAATTTCCAGAAAATAGTCATTGAAAGTGTTTGCTATTTCCTCTGGATTATTAATCACTTTATTATTTCTGGTCAGTGTAATGTTCCTTTGTATTTTAGCAGATTTTCCAGTTTCTTTCTTTATCACGGACCACATAGCCCTGTTTTAGGTAGATTTCATTAGAAAGCTAACTATTGCAATGGGTCCCATGTTTCGACTTCCGGAAAATGTCGACATATCATTGCGTTTCACATCCCCCAGACCCCAAAACCACCGTCAGTTCAAAAGTTTATATATAATTTATGTATGTATATATGCATATATGTATATATATATGTATATCAGTTTCTTGTGGACACGATAACTGCCGTAATTTCGTACCAATCACTTTGAATTTTTTACCGAATATGTATACCTATAATATCTCGGTCGAGTTCGTTACTGGGCTAAATCGGTCGAAGGGGGTGAAAATGGGGGGCTTTTTTCGAAAAAGTGAAATATTGCTATAACTCTCTTAATATGAGAAATATCGAATCCGTTCAACGTTCATACTATGTGTTGGATAAAGCTCAAAAATTTATGTTTGAAGAGTTTTTTATAGCACCTACCATTGATCAAAGGGGTGGGAAAAAGTGGGTTTTTCGGGAAACATTAATTATATCTCTCTTAATAGGGACAATATCAAAACCGTACAAAATGGACAATATTCCCCTAATAATTACCTAAAACTTTTGTCTGAAAGAATTTTTGATATGACCCACCATTACGCCAAGGGATGAGAAAAATGATTTCGGAATTATAAGAATATGCCAAGAGCTATCAGTGGTTGCCATGGCAACACTACTAAATTGATGAGGGATGAGCCATCAGACGTTGCCATGACAACGCACTTGCACGAGATCAGATTCAGTATTTCCATCTGACTAAGTGTGAAGCGGCTTCGGTGACGTAACTGGTAGCATGCTGAACTTCTATGCCCAAGGTCGCGGGTTCAAAGCCGGCCGAAGTCGTCGGATTTTCTAAGAGCACTAAAATCCCTCAGTATGCTTTCCTTTGGAAGGGAAGTTCCAACGTTCGTTGCGAGTTGCTGGTTGGGGTGGCATCTAGTAGCCAAGTTCACAGCTAGGTGTCGTTGACGGTAGTACCTGGTAGCAACATTAGGAACTACTGCTTGAAATTGACCGTCTGCAGTCCTTACCTGAATTAAGACTAATACAGCCATTACAATTCACACCGTTTATCAGACAGATTCTACACTCACCCAAAGTACACGGGGTTAGATGACCGCGTTGTCGCAGCCCCTAAACTGAGGAACCAACCAGAGGTAGATTTCATTAGAAAGTTAACTATTGCAATGGGTACCATGTTTCGTCTTCCGGAAAATTTCGACATATCTTCGCGTTTCACATCCCCCAGACCCCAAAACCACCGTCAGTTCAAAAGTTTATATATAATTTATGTATATATATGTATATCAGTTTCTTGTGGACACGATAACTGCCGTAATTTTGCACCAATCACTTTCAATTTTTTACCGAATATGTATACCTATAAAATCTCAGTCGATTTCGTTACTGGGCTAAATCGGTCGAAGGGGGTGAAAATGGGGGGGGGGGCTTTTTATCGAAAAAGTGAAATATTGCTATAACTCTCTTAATATGTGAAATATCGAATCTGTTCAACGTTCATACTATGTGTCGGATAAAGCCCAAAAATTTATGTTTGAAGAGTTTTTTTATAGCACCAACCATTGACCAAAGGGGTGGGAAAAAGTGGATTTTTCGGGAAACATTAATCATATCTCTCTTAATAGGCACAATATCAAAACCGTACACAATGGACAATATTCCCCTAATAATTACCTAAAACTTTTGTCTGAAAGAATTTTTGATAAGACCCACCATTACGCCAAGGGATGAGAAAAATGATTTCGGAATTATAAGAATATGCCAAGAGCTATCAGTGGTTGCCATGGCAACACTACTAAATTGATGAGGGATGAGCCATCAGACGTTGCCATGACAACGCACTTGCACGAGATCAGATTCAGTATTTCCATCTGACTAAGTGTGAAGCGGCTTCGGTGACGTAACTGGTAGCATGCTGAACTTCTATGCCCAAGGTCGCGGTTTCAAAGCCGGCCGAAGTCGTCGGATTTTCTAAGAGCGCTAAAATCCCTCAGTATGCTTTCCTTTGGAAGGGAAGTTCCAACGTTCGTTGCGAGTTGCTGGTTGGGGTGGCATCTAGTAGCCAAGTTCACAGCTAGGTGTCGTTGACGGTAGTACCTGGTAGCAACATTAGGAACTACTGCTTGAAATTGACCGTCTGCAGTCCTTACGTGAATTACAGACTAATACAGCCATCCCAAATTACACTGGGTTACATGACCGCGTTGTCGCAGCCCCTAAACTGAGGACCAACCAAAATCTCTGCGGGAGATATAATTTTGCGTGAAGAAGTAACAGACCGTTACATAGTTACATATCAGTGTCGAAACCTTACATAAGGACAGTGTGACCACAAGTATAAAAATGGACCCCAAATGTCAAGAAGGTTACCGTTCCCATAAGACATTAAAATGTTTAAAATAAGCATTAAATGACGAAAAACAAAGTTAATTAAGCTCCAATTATAAAATACCTTCTCGCAATAAATGAGGTCTGATCCTTTTACGAAAACCTGCATATTCTGCCTATTTTCGCCTATCCCCAAGTTTGTCCGGTGAAATCTACCTTCGCCTTCCGGCGTGCCGAGAGGACTTTTTTATTAGATGGTTGGGAAATAAAATTATCATTATGCATTTTCTTTGCTAGTCTTATTACCTTATTTAATATGCTAGTGTATTTTTTGTAGTGTAAATTGAATTCAGGTGTTGTGTGGTATTGTTTAAATAATTTGTATAGAAATTTCTTTCTTTGACATGAATTTATAATCCCTGTTGTTATCCAATTGCTAGTTATTTTATTTTGAACAGTTCTTTGTCCAAAGGGGAATGCTGTTTCAAAATAGTGTTTTAGGGTACTATTAAATGCATTAAATTTATCATTTACATTTTATAGTTTATAAATTTCTGAACTTGTTTCCTTATTTAATAAGTCATTGAAATATGTAACATTTGTTTCAGTGAATGACCTGCACTTTTATTTTACTCCATTATCATTATTATTGCTTGTTTCGGGTACTTCAAAACTCAGTATTTGTCCATGGTGGTCACTAAAACCCGGACAATAGACTTCTATTGAATGGTGATATTTATCTATATTTTAAATTTTTTATCAGGAGTGGTTTTACTAATTTATTTATTCTTGTTGGGGTATTTACTGTAGGTTTCAGTCCATAGGAAATTAGTAACTGTGTTAATAATTTACAATTTCTATCAAATTTTTAGAAATCCACATTTACATCACCGCAAATTATTATATCGAAATTTACTTTGCCCATGTTATTGAGTAACAATTCTAATTTATCTATAAATAAAGGAAACTTTCCTGACGGAGAACGGTATACGCATACAATTATTAACTTAAACTGCTGTATTTTACGGCAGAGAATTCAAAATCCTGTTCCATAATTAGATAATCATAAGCTGTTAACTGTTCATGATCTAAATTATTTCTTAAGAAGATACAAGTACCACCATGGCTAATATTAGATCTAGAGTATTTACTACCTTGTATAAACCCTGGGAATTGAATTAATTCGAGTTGTTCCTCTTTCAGCCAATGTTCTGAAGTACATAGTGCTGAGATGCCTTTAAGTTCATTTTTAAGCATTAGATTTATGTAATCAATTTTATTTTAGAGATACTGAACATTTTGGTGGTAAATTTTAAATTTGTTACGTTTGCAAGCTTGTGTTGGTGATTTATTTACATTATTATTATTATTATTATTATTATTATTATTATTATTATTATTATTATTATTATTATTATTATCATAATTGTTATTATTATTGTTGCTAGACAAATCCGAAATACCATTGTTGCACTCAGTTAAATTTGACATCGAAAGATCTGAATTCCAAACCTCACGTTTGGCTTCTTTTACAAGTTCCCCTGCTTCCACTCTAAAGATATTACTGTTGAACTATTCTTACAATTTGAATTTACAATTTTGCAGATTTCATCACTAAGATACTCTCTTCCTAACCTATTTAAGTGTAGGCCATGTCGAGTGTGGAATTTCCTGTCTAATTTACTTACATCTATAATTTGGACATTTAGAAAACTCTTACAAATTTTACGAATTTTTCCATTTGTAGCCTCTATTTCTACATTTACACATGATTTGGGAATTAAATCATATCTCTGCGGAATGTTCACAATAATGACATTTGTGTTATGCATGGATGGCAATGTGCCCTTATATCTTTGATTGCCTTTTTACTCTCGTTGCTATAGACGTCGTTTGCTCCAGCGATGATTTCTGCATAGTCCTTTGAAGTGAGAGTTGCACACTCTCCTATCATCCCGTTCGTGACCGCTGCAATTGTAGCTCCTGGCTTTACTGTCGAAGTGACCTCCATTTCTCCGCTTCTCTCCAATACTCTTGCTGTTACATATCGCCCGTGACTATCCGCAAATATCCGCATCTTCCTGGATTTTCTCTTTATCACTTTATTCCTTTCTTCTTGAAGAAAGTCATCATTTTCTTCGACGAGCGCTCTAAATGGTTTCTCGACGGGAATTTCAGTTACATGTACCGGTACTTCATTTATAGGCCTAGGCATATTCACTCTTACCTTACCAGCAACCACTGTCGACCAAGTTTCCTTGCTTTCCACTCTGTTTCCTTTTAATTTATTCAACTCTTCCATTAACTTAGTAATATCTTCCTTTAGCAGCTTCATAATTTCATCTTTTGAGGACAGTTCGTTTCTCAGGCTATGACAATCGCTTGACGGTACCGGTAGGCCTACATTACGACAATCGGTTTCACTTTTCTCCTCACTCAATTTTACCTGAGATCTTGTGATGATTTTATTTGCATTTTTTACTTTTATTTTGCACGACCGACAGTAGTGGCTACGCTGGCTAAAGCGCAGCATTAGGTCATGGGGCCAAGCTCTCTGCTGACTCGGTAGACGCGTGGGTTCGAGTCCCACCGTCGGCCGACCTTGAAATGGTTTTCCGTGGTTTCCCATTTTCAACAGCAGGCAAATGCTGGGACAGTACCTTCTGACAGGCCACGGCCTCTTCCTTCCACATCCTTGCCCAGTTTCATTCACCATCATTCATTTCATCTCTCATTAACTCCTCTCATGAGGTTGGCGTCAGGAAGGGCATCCGGCCGTAAAAACCATCGCCTCAAAGACTTCCATCGCATCTCATCCCCGACCCCGTTGGAAAACGGGAATAATAAGGGGTAGACATACATACATACTTTTATTTTGCACGACGAGCATAAATCCGTAACGGTTACACTACCTGACGAGACACTAACACTGTTAACTGACGACATACTAGAGATCTAAGTTAGCCTAGATGTTTATACCAAATTACACTATATTTATTTTAATTATTACTACCTAAATGAATTAATCTAATTACCTACCAATAAAGAAGAATGTGAAATACGTATATCTTCCAATCGGGTGAAATCTCCTAAAAGCACCACTGTTCTACTTGGTTTAAACAGTGATTGAAGAAGTCACCGAATCTTTGGATACACGTTCCCACAACTTAGTTTAGGTTTATTAAATTATCAATAAGAATTTCTAAATACTATCAATACTCCATATTTCACTTAACCTAAGGAAAGTAACTTTATAGATTTTATACCTCTGTTATAATATTTTACCACTTTTATCAAATATTTACACTAGCTGCTATTTCACTACACTTTCACTGTGACGCCATCTGTATAATAGTGTGTGATGAATGTAACTAGGCACCTGTACAGATCATCTATACTTGGCATAATTATATATAATTTGTATCTAGAGTATAAGGGGATCTGAAAGGATAAGGAACAAAAAAAGATGCAATGAGCATATGTCCATAAATGCATGGATTTCTTGCTAGAGGGTGGTACTGTTCCCTATGACAGCAGCACCGTCTCCTTTTGATAACATTAGGCATCCATCTCACTGTTGTTGCTAATTCGCCTTGAAGTAGACGTGAGTGCAGTGCTCTGAAACGATGAACTGTACTTCCAATCGGGAAAGACCAACAGGGTCTTTACGAACGATGGGTTACGGGGCTGCTATAGAAAGGTTCCGCCAAGCAAACTTTCACATCACCTTACGGAGATATCTGAATAATGAAGAAGTGTAGTTGCATGGCCCACATGGTTACCAGATTGGCTGTGGGGGCTCCTGAAAGAATGACGTAGTGTATACAGAGCCCACCCCAGTTCATTTTAAGTTTTCATCTATTGTTAATCCTAGATATATATGTGCAGGAGTGCACATTATGAAGTCAATACAACTGCAATTGTCAGGAATGTTTTGACATGGGTCTCCTAATGGTATCATAGGTTGGTGCATAAATCATGAGCCTGATGAGCATAGTTTTTGTTTTTTTTTGTATTAATTAAGAGATTGTTGTTGTAGCACCATTTAGCTAAGTTATTGAAGTCTTGTTGTAGTCTCTCAAAGGCTATTTTGTCGTCATGTACAGTAAATAGAAGTTGGTTGGTTCTTTAGTTTAGGAGCTGTGAAAACGCGGTCATGTAGCCCCGTGTACTTTGGGTGTGTGTAGAATCTGTCTGATAACCGGTGTTAATTGTGATGACTGTATTAGTGTGTGTTATTTGTTCTTAATTCAAGTAAGGACTGGAGACGATAATTTCAAGTAGTTCCTACTTTCGCTACGAAATGCTACCATCTACGACACCTAGCTGTAAACGTGACTACTACTACTGTAGATGCCATTGCAACCAGCGCCTGGTGACAAACGGAATTAAGAGCATTAATCAAACCTAACATACAAATTTTGCTTTACACAAGTTTAGTTAGTGGAAGGTTCTTTTACATGCCATAAATCTATGACATGGGCCCACTAGCTTTACCTTACCTCTGAAGGAAGGCATACTGAGAAATTAAATAGAGGATAAAGGCTTAAATGATATGGACATGTTAAGCAAATGAAGGAGAAGAGGATGCCCAGGAAGATAAATGAGATGAAATTAAAGGGAGGCACGAAGAGGAAGACCAAGACACAAGTGGCTGAAAGGTGTGGAGGACTGTGTGCAAAAGAAAGGAGAAGCCTGGACCAAGGTGGAGACGGAGAGATGGTGGGAAGACAGGAGATGATGGAGAGGCTTATGTTCCAAACAGACCCGACCAGTGGCTGAAAACTGTGCAGGATGAAGAAGAAGAAGATGTAGCCTAGAGTAAATATAAAGGTGTTGCATAGATAAGAATCTTGGAGTGGTCTTAAGTTTCCACCATGACATTAACAAACAAATTATAGAGAGTAGGAGACAAAGAAAAACATCTTTTTTGCAATTCCTTGTAGTAGGGGGTGATGGCGGTTCTGACCCACAGCCTACTTTCCTGGTGACGTCACATACTAACCCGCAATAAATTCAGGGGTAAAGCCGATATCTCCCGAACGCATGGTCGGATTTTGACGAATGAGGTGTCGTTGAATTCAGGCTGACACCCCCTTTCCAATGGACAACATATTTCCACCCCAAAATAGAACCTACCCCAACTAGGGGGTGAAATAGTTTTTTTTTGTAAATGCCGCTTTCCAAGTGCGACATGTGGGAGTTTGAATGCTAAAATGAAATTAAACGTTGTTCCACATGAAAAAACATGCGTAGTCCTAAATGCAACTATGATTTAAAAATTTTTTGTTTTGTTTTCACGCATGCGCACTTATTTTATTTGTTGTAAGAGGGCGGGCTTTTTGAATAATGATTTATAAGTAGGGGGGCGGGCTGAAGAGAGAGCCGACGCATAGCCTACTTTCCTATGAAGTTTGCCGATATGCCCCGAACGCATGTTCGGGTGTTGATGAGTGACGTGTCATAGGACTCGGTGTGACGCCCTCTTTGCTTTGGAGAACGTATGTTTCCTCCAAACTAAAAAACTACCCCTACTAGGGAGTGAAACAATAATATGAGCTAATGTTTGCCCTAGAGACTTTAAATTTATTTTGTAGGTAAAGGGGTAGATAACCTTTGATTTATGTTGAACACACTGTTTTGTAAAAAGAAATTGTTTTCAAAATATCGGCCATTTTGAAAATGGAACGTTTTTGTTTTTATCCTAGAGACTTGAAACTTGGTTTGTGGGTAGAGGGGTAAGGACCTATCATTGACCTGAAACCAACTTTTTAGAAAAATATGTAAGTTTGAAACTATAGCCCATTTTTTAAATAACATTTTGTATTGTCCTAGACACTTGGAATTTGGTATGGGGGTAGAGGGGGTAAGAACCATGGATTTATGTCATACAAACGTTTTTGTAAAATTTCAAATTTTGAAACGATTGCCCATTTTGATAATGGCTTTTCTTATTTTTATTTTAGAGACTTCAAATTTGGTATGGTGGTAGACGGAGTAAAGACCTTTCATTGACGTAAAACAAACTTTTTTAAAAAATTCCTAATTGTGGAACTATAGCCCATTTTTCAAAAAAAATTGTTTTGTCCTAGAGACTAGAAATTCTGTATGGGAGAAGAGGGGGGATACACCATGGATTTATGTCAAACCAACTATTTTGTAAAATTTAATAGTTTGATAATAGCGCCCATATTGAAAATGATTTTCTTTATTTTTAATTTTAGAGACTTGAAATTTGATTTTCAGGTAGAGGGGGTAAAGACCATTAATTTGTGTGAAACCAACTATTTTGTAAACTTTCTAATTTTGGAACTATAAAAAATATTCAATTTTTTTAAAACAAAATTGAAAAATACACAATATTTTTAAACTGAGAGTGAGCTTGGTATTTTTTGGAATAAAAAACTATTCGGTCACGGTGACAGTATTCCAATAGAACAATCGATATTTTGACAGAACGGTGGGACGTAATACGACGGTTCGTTTTCTCCGATGTGACTAGCCATGCTTGCAAATGCATTAATCAATATTTCATGAACCATGGAATCGCAGAGGCGTATGTATGGTTCATGCATTAATCGTTATTTCATGAACCATGAATCGCAGAGGCGTATGCGATGGTTCATGAATTAATCGATATTTCATGAACCATGGATTGCAGGGGTTTATGCCCAGGTTCAACTCATGCTTGGTGAAAACATGACTGTGATGATTGAAAAATCAAGTGTAAGGATGGCCACCGAGCTATAAGACATGACATTGACAGGGTGTGGGTGAGGAAATTGGAAATGTGAAATGCCAACCACAGGACATGCATTAATTGGGAATTGAACCTGGATTACACTTACCAGTTATCAGCTGCGCTCCAATAAGAATAAATGATGAAACATTTATGTATATTATATTTGTGTGTCTATGATATTTCAGTCTCAGCACTCAACTACAAATGACTCGCTCAATTCCCTTTGTGTTAACGCAAAAGTGCAGAGTGTGCCATACGCATTATATGACACTTCCGGTAAAACAACAAACAGCCTGCAGAATGGCGAGTGAGTGTACAGCCTCCAGAGAATAACGCTAGCGACTTGAGGTTGAGAGGCACTATTCCAACATTTGATCAAAGACAAAGTGTGTAAACTACAGAAAACCACTTTCAAGAATGACTGAGGTGGGAATCGAATCTCTTCTACTCATTTGGGGTACCCGAGGCTGACTAGACCCTGTTTCAATCCTGAAACTAGAAATTAAATTTTGTGCCAGAGCTTGGATTTAAACCTGGGAAAGAGGGATGGGAAGAGTGAGAGGATTTGACAAGGAAGTGGAAAGGAGGCGGCTGTGGCCTTACAGGAGGTATCATTCTAACATTTGCCCAAATAAAAAGTGGAAAACCATTTGTAATTCAAACGGCTTTAGGCTAAGGTGACCTTGTTTTAATCTTTGCACCACTTTTTTAAATTTCGTGGCAAGGAAAATATAAAGGTGGACTGGGTTTGATATAGAGTTAATGGTGCCTATCGCTCACTAGACTGTAAGGAAGCCAAAATTGTAAAAGGTGATGTTAGAGCAGTTGTAAAATCGCTATGCTTAGACAACTACCTGGTGGTTTTATGAACTAGCAAAGCTATGTCGCATAAACAGTGCAGGATACAATCCAGCAACCATAATTTATATCTTGTGGAACAGAGAAAACGCACTCTTGCCTTGATGAATTACAAATGTGGGTAGATGAATGACTTACACATTAGCCTACCATGGGGTTATGACCATGAGGAGGAGGTGTGATTTTTTGTATTTTATTGTTTTTGTAACTAGTAGATTTAGTAGATTTTGTATTTTGTAAATATTTGTTTTTGTAATTGTAAGAAAGTAGGCTATTCGTTAGGTCTATTTCCCTTATCCTCAAAACGCAGTAGTAATAAGCCTCTATGTTTCTGGAAACACGTAGACAGACTGCACTATTGCCATGGTCAAGCACTTGCATTAAGATCATTTACAAAAACTTAAAATGAAAAAAGAAAATCATTTCGCAAATATGAACTTTTGACATACACAAAATGAAAGAAATGTGTAAACAGCAAAATGGAAAATCCATGTTTGTATATTAACAAAATTAAAAGAAAAACTTACATTAAAATTATAATTTTTTGGATGGGAAATCGACATATTTGTAAACAACAAAATGGGAAATCTTTCTTTTCATATTATGATATTCAAAAACTTGAAACTGACCTTTTTAAAATAAAACAAACGGAAATTTGGCAAATGGCAATGTGTGAAATGTGAAAATAAAGGGGAAGAAAATGAACAAATGACTATCATCATTTTTTAAATTAAAAAACATTGTGCTCTAGGGTTGAAATGTGAATTTTGTATTAAAGCTGGGAATTGAACTCAAGAGCTTTGATGTTACAGCTAACTATGCTAACCGCTACGCTCAGAAGGCAACTTTATACTACTCTTAATGAACAATAATAAGAAACAGAATAATAAATGTTGGATTTTTTTAAGATGAACATTATAACACTGTTTCTGTTCCATAGTCTGCTAGCCACTAGCCAGCAGCTGGGGTCTTGGAGCGCGATACAGTTGACATTTTGTAATGAGACATGACATATTTCAAAGTATTATAAGTTGCTGCTAAGTGAAAACTGATCATGTACAAGGAAGCAAGAGTTCAAACCCCCTTACCTGAAATAACTATTGCTTCAACATGGCTTAGCGATACTGTATTATTATGATACTCGATACACAAGCCATAGATAGAGTGTATTGCTTAAGTCCACTCTCTCTTTCTAAACATAGCTAGAGACTGTCGATGGTTAACAATGTCATTAACAGTGGGGGGATGTAGAGATTGTAATTAAGAAAAAGCAAACAATAACCATAAAATATTTTTATTAATTTCATTTTATAATAGATACACACTGAATACAACTCTCTATCTCTTTACCATTGTTTGATATAGATCCTTAAACACGACGCCTGTTGTAAGTCCTTTTATTACTTTCTCCATTTACTCTTGTTCTTAAAAACTGGGGAACCCGCAATGATTTTATAGACATAAAACCCTCATCATCTTCTTTTTCATCATTATCATCATAATTAGGAATATCATCATAATTATGAGAGTCATTGTCACCATCATCATCATTATCATCATCATCATCATCATCTTCAACATTACTAAAACTATTCAATTCCTCTTGTTCCTTTTCCACAGGGATCTCTTGTAGTGTCTGCATTGCTTTCGATAGTGTTAAGGGTTTATCAAGTGTTGACAACTGACCTACCATGACTTTTTGAGGAGACGATGAATGCTTTTCAACATAAAATGCACTATGTTGAGCAACAATATATTTTTCTTGAATTTGATTTTTTAACTTGGTTAGAGTATTTTGTGCATTTGTGGATTCATTTGAGATTCACAATGATGTTCATTTGAAGTAAGTACGTTGGAGTCTTTTGTTTTAATCATTCCTCGACACTTTTTAGATCGTTGTTTTGAACATCGCCAAATAACAGTTCCATTTTTATTAATATGTTTTACAATATATGTATATCCTTATTGGTAAGCACATGGCTTGCAATGGCTGGTTGTTGAGACATCCATATCAACTAATACATATAAATTAAATGTTAGTAAAGTCACTTGAGTAATAACAGTAAAATAAATTCAAGTGGATTGATATTTTTTTAAAGGAGGAATTAGCAAAGTACTGTCAAAAATAATAATTACATACACACTTTTTAGACTACAAGCGATTTTCACACACACACACACGCACACACACACACACACACACACACACTTTCCTCAATGTCAAGATTTATACTGAATACAATGTATAGTGATTATGATTTTTATTAACTCATACTGGGCGCGTTTTATAGCAGGCTCAATTTATAGTAGATATGATTAGCAGATGCATTTGATACTGGGTGCGTTTTATACCAAGCATGATTTTAACTGAGCACGATATTTTTACTGGGCATGATTTTACTGTGCATAATTAATAACAGGCACTATTTATACTGGGCACAATTAGTAGACGCGATTGATAGTAGGAGCAATTGATAGTAGGCGCCATTGATATTAGGCGCAATTGATAGTAGGCGCAATTGATAGTAGGCGTGATTAGTAGGCGCTGTTGATAGTAGGCGCGATTGATAGTAGGCGTGATTAGTAGGCGCGATTGATAGTAGGCGCCATTGATAGTAGGCACCATTCATAGTAGGGATAATTGATAGTAGGCATGATTGATAGTAGGCGCCATTGATAGTAGGCGCGATTGATGGTAGGCGTGATTATTAGGCGCGATTGTTAGTTGTCGCAATTGATAGTAGACATGATTGATAGTAGGCGCGATTGATAGTAGGCGTGATTAGCAGGCGTGATTGATAGTAGGCGCACTTGATAGTAGGCGCAATTGATAGTAGGTACAATTGATAGAAGGCGCGATTGATAGTAGGCATGATTAGTAGGCGTGATTGATAGTAGGCGCAATTGATAGTAGACATGTTTGATAGTAGGCGCGATTGATAGTAGGCGTGATTAGCAGGCGCGATTGATAGTAGGCGCAATTGATAGTAGGCTTGATTGATAGTAGGTGCAATTGATAGTAGGCGCGATTGATAATAGGAGCGATTGATAGTAGGCGCGATTAGTAGGTGTGATTAGTAGGCTCAATTGATAGTAGGCACTCGCAGAGGCGTATGTGATGATTCAACTCATGCTCGGTGAAGGATGGCCGTCGAGCCACTGAACATGTCATTGACAGGGTGTAGTTAGGAAAATGAAAACGTGGAACATGGACATGAATCATTCAGGATGATGTTGATGGCTTAAGTTGGTGGCTTATTTTAGTGGTTTATGTGGATGGCTTATGTTGGTGGCTTATGGTGGTGGCTTATGGTGGAGGTTTATGGTGGTGGCTTATGTTGGTGGCTTATGGTAGCTTATCGTTGCTCAACATAGTGCATTGTTTATTGAAAAGCATTCATCGTCTCCTCAAAAAGTCATGTTAGGACAGTTGTCAACACTAGAAAAACCCTTAACACTATCAAAACAATGCAGACTCTACAAGAGATCCCTGTGGAAAAGGAACAAGAGGAATTGAATAGTTTTAATAATGTTGAGGATGATGATGCTGATGATGATGGTGACAATGGCTATCATAATTATGATGATGATATTCATAATGATGATAATAAGGATAATGATGAAAAAGTAGAGGATGAGGGTTTTATGTCTATAAAACCATTGCGGGTTCCCCAGTTTTTAAGAACAAGAGTAAATGGAGACAGTTATAAAAGGATTTACAACAAGCGTCGTGTTTATGAATCTATATCAAACAATGGTAAAGAGATAGAGAGTTGTATTCAGTGTGTATCTATTATAAAATTAAATTAATAAAAATATTTTATTGTTATTGTCTGTTATTTTCTTAATTACGATCACTACATCCACCCACTGTTAATGTCATTGTTAACCATCGACAGTCTCTAGCTATGTTTAGAAAGAGAGAGTGGACTTAAACAATACACTCTATCTATGGCTTGTGTATCGAGTATCATAATAATACAGTATCGCTAAGCGATGTTAAAGCAATAGTTATTTCAGGTAAGGGGGTTTGAACTCTTGCTTCCTGGTACATGATCAGTTTTCACTTAGCAGCAACCTATAATACTTTGAACCATGTCATGTCTCATTACAAAAATGTCAACTGTATCACGCTCCATGACCCCAGCTGCTGGCTAGTGGCTAGCAGACTGTGGAACAGAAACAGTGTTACCATGTTCATCCTAAAAAAATCCAACATTTATTATTCTGTTTATTATTATTGTTCATTAAGAGTGGTATAAAGTTGCCTTTGTAGCGTGGCGGTTAGCATAGTTAGCTGTCACATCAAAGCTCTTGAGTTCAATTCCCAGCTTTAACACAAAATTCACACTTCAACCATAGAGCACAATGTTTTTTTTTTATTATGATAGCCATTTGTTAATTTTTTCCTTTATTTTCACATTTCACACATTGCCATTTGTCAAATTTCCATTTGTTTTATTTTTAAAATGTCAGTTTCAAGTTTTTGAATTTCATAATATGAAAACATAGATTTTCCATTTTGTTGTTTACACATTTGTCGATTTCCCATTTTTTTTTTTTTAATGTTAGTTTAAAGTTTTTTAAAATTTGTTACTATACGAACATTGAAAAAAGGGAAATTGGAAAGATAAAATTTTTGTACAAAAAAACATATACAATAAAAAGAACCTGTTTATCAATCCAAAATTACGACATTTTAATACAGTTGTTAGACCAGTAATCTTGTACGGCATGGAAACTACAAATATAACCGTAATAGAGAATTTGCTCAAGATAGAAAGAAGAATTTTAAGAAGGATTTATGGTCCTAGGAAAACACAGGAAGGTTAAAGACTGAGATCCAATACAGAAATTTATAGTAAAATCGACAACCTTAAAGTGGTGATCAGAAAACGGCGACTTCAGTTCTACGGACGTATGGTCCGCAAGGATAGCTCAAGATTAAACAAACAAATTTTTGATAAAATCTGGAACTATAAAGGGCAAGGAGGCTATGTAAAACAAATGAAAAAAGAACTTCAAAAATTCAATATTACTGAAGAAGATTGTCTAAATCGACTAGAGTACAGAAAAATAAATTTTGGCCTCAAAATTCTTGACGGGGAGAAGACGAATCGCAACAGAGAAGAATGGACTGCTGAAAGAAGAGCTGCGCAGTCGACCAGGATGAAAGACTTCTGGAAAAGAAAGAAGGAAACTAGACCTATAATGAAGTGATATTCGAATGGTCCTTGTTGGCCTGTCCGTGGTGTATATATATACAAACATGGATTTTCCATTTTGCTGTTTACACATTTCTTTCATTGTGTATGTCAATAGTTCATAATTGCGAAACATGATTTTCTTTTTTCATTTAAGTTTTTGTAAATGATCTTAATGCAAGTGCTTGACCACGGCAATAGTGCAGTCTGTCTACGAGTTTCCAGAAATATAGAGGCTTATTACTACTGCGTTTTGAGAATAAGGGAAATAGAACTAACGAATAGCCTACTTAACAAAAACAATAAAATACAAAAAATCACACCTCCTCCTCATGGTCATAACCCCATGGTAGGCTAATGAGTAAGTCATTCATCTTCACACATTTGTTATTCATCAAGGCAAGAGTGCGTTTTCTCTGTTCCACAAGATATAAATTATGGTTGCTGGATTGTATATTGCACAGTTTAAGCGACATAGCTTTGCTAGTTCATAAAACCGCTAGGTAGTTGTCTAAGCATACGGTAGCGATTTTAAAACTGCTCAAACAACATCTTTTACTCTTTTGGCTTCCGTACAGTCTAGTGTGCGATAGACACCATTAACTCTATATCAAACCCAGTCCACATGTGTATTTGCCTTGCCACGAAATTTAAAAAAGTGGTATAAAGATTAAAACAGGGTCACCTTAGCCTCAAGTCGTTTGAATGAGTAAAAAGGATTCAATTCCCACCTCAACTATCCTACAAGTGGTTTTCCACTTTTTCTTTGGGTAAATGTAAGAATGATACCTCCTGTAAGGGCACAGCCGCCTCCTTTTCACATCCTTGTCAAACCCTCTCACTCTTCCCACCCCTCTTTCCCAGGTTTAAATCCAGGCTCTGGCACAAAATTTAATTTCTAGTTTCAGGATTGAAACAGGGTCTAGTCAGCCTCGGGTACCCCAAATGAGTAGAAGAGATTCGATTCCCACCTCAGTCATTCTTGAAAGTGGTTTTCTGTAGTTTACACACTTTGTCTTTGATCAAATGTTGGAATAGTACCTCTCAACCTCAACTCGCTAGCGTTATTCTCTGGAGGCTGTACACTCACTCGCCATTCTGCAGGCTGTTTGTTGTTTTACCGGAAGTGTCATATAATGCGTATGGCACACTCTGCACTTTAGCGTTAACACAAAGGGAATTCGGTGAGTCATTTGTAGTTGAGAGCTGAGACTGAAATATCATCGACACACACATATAATGTACATAAATGTTTCAACATTTATTCTTATTGGAGCACAGCAGATAACTAGTAAGTGTAATCCAGGTTCAATTCCCGATTAATGCATGTCCTGTGGTTGGCATTTCACATTTCCAATTTCCACACCCACACCCTGTCAATGTCATGTCTTATAGCTCGGCGGCCATCCTTACACTTGATTTTTCAATCATCACTGTCATGTTTTCACCAAGCATGAGTTGAACCTTCGCATAAACCCCTGCAATCCATGGTTCATGAAATATCGATTAATGCATGAACCACCGCATACGCCTCTGCGATCCATGGTTCATGAAATAACGATTAATGCAGGAACCATCGCATAAACCCAGCAATCGATGGTTCATGAAATATAGATTAATGCATGAACCATCGCATATGCCTCTGCAATCTATGGTTCATGAAAAATATCGATTAATGCATGAACCATCGCATACGCCTCTGCGATCCATGGTTCAAGAAATATCGATTTATGCATGAACCATCGCATACGCCTTTGCGATTCCATGGTTCAAGAAATACCGATTAATGCATTTGCAAGCATGGCTAGTCACATCGGAAAAAACGAACCGTCGTATTACGTCCCACCGTCCTGTCAAAATATCGATTGTTCTATTGGAATACTGTCACCGTGACCGAATGGTATTATTTCAGTTTTCATTTTTTTATTTAAAAAAAATAGCTCATTGTCAGTTTAAAAAAGTGTGTATTTTTCAATTATTTTTCCCCAAAATTTTTCTTGAAATATTTTTATAGTTCCAAAATTAGAAAGTTTACAACATAGTTGGTACCACATAAATTAATGGTCTTTACCCCCTCTACCTGTAAATCAAATTTCGAGTTTCTAGAATAAAAAATAAAGAAAATCATTTTCAAAATGGGTGCTATTTCCAAAATTTGAAATTTTACAAAATAGTTGGTTTGACATAAATCCATGGTGTTTACCCCCTCTACACCCTTACCAAATTCCAAGTCTCTAGGACAAAACAAATTGTTTTGAAAAATGTGCTCTAGTTCCGAAAGCAGGAGTTTTACAAAACGTTTGTCTCACGTCAGTGAAAGGTCCTTACCACTCTACCCAAAAACCAAGTTTTAAGTCTCTAGGATAAAAAACAAAAAGTTCCATTTACAAAAGGCCGATATTTTGAAAACTTTTTTTTTTACAAAAAGGTGTGTTCATCATAAATCAAACGTCCCTCCCCCTCTACCCCCAAAATATATTTCAAGTCTCTAGGGCAGACATTAGCTCATATTATTATTTCACCCCCTAGTAGGGGTAGTTTTTAGATTGGGGGAAACATACGTTCTCCAAACCAAAGAGGGCGTCACCCTGAGTCCTATGACATGTCACACAACAAAACCCGAACATGCGTTCGGGGGATATCGGCAAACTTCGTAGGAAAGTAGGCTATGCGTCAGCTCTCTCTTCACTCCGCCCCCTACTTATAAATCATTATTCAAAAAGCCCGCCCTCTTACAAAAAAAATACAAAAAACAAACAAGTGCGCATGCGTAAAAACAAAAAACAAAAATGTTAAATCATAGTCGGATTTAGGACTACGCGTGTTTTTAATTTCATATTAGAATTCAAACTCCCACATGTCGCACTTGGAAAGCGACATTTACTCAAATAAAAAACACTATTTCTACCCCTAGTAGGGGTAGGTTAAATTTTGGGGTGGAAATATGTTGCCCATTGGAAAGGGGTGTCAGCCCGAGTTCAACGACACCTCATTCGTCAAAATCAGACCATGCGTTCGAGAGATATCGGCTTTGCCCCTGAATTTATTGCGGGTTAGTATGTGACGTCACCAGGAAAGTAGGCTGTGGGTCAGAACCACATCACCCCCCCCCCCCCCTCCCCTATTCCTCGTGTTACCACTATAATTTATTTAATTGGATCGTTAATTATTGCTGATAGTTGTCTATTCTTAATTTCCAAAACATTTAAGTTATGGGTAGAGCATCTTAAGCAATATTTTGTAGTTTGTTCAATAGTTTACAAAGATTTGTTGTGTCAAATGCCTTATGATGATGATGGTGATGATTTGAGACTTAGGAATAACTTTCTCCAATACTCTTGATTTTAATGATCATATAGAAGTTATTTAAAATAAGGCAATGCAAGAAGAGACTGCATAACTCGTCACTCCAAAGAATTTTGTGACTCAAATATGTTTTTCCTTCTGAATGTGACCCTCGTCAAGCCCTTATAGTCCGATGGCTTAACGCCATATATTCGACCAATTGTGCAAATCGAGGTAAAAGCGATTTTATTTTTTTGTTACGTTAAGGGGTCCATAAGGAACGTTTTCAGCCACGGAGGCATTCTGTACACCCCCTAGTTACTATTTTACAGCCCCCAAACATGTGATGGGGCGCGTACCCTTATGTTATGGGTTAACAATTCCTAATTATTTCTTTATGGGCAAAATTTATAAAAATAGTATCATTTTCGATGTTTTTGAGGGCAAGGAATTCATTTTTGGGGTCATTTTTCTTGTCGGGGGCAGGGGGCCAGCGCTACAGGAGGAGGGGGCCCAAAACCCGTAAAACATGGTTGATGCATATCATTTTCAAGGTATTTTGGGGCGCAGAATTCTATTTTGGGTTTGGTTTTGTTATAGGAGGTATGGGGTTGGGCCAGTGAATCTCTCGGGCGGAACTACGGGGGCGGTGCACACAATGATAGCAAACATCTGCTTATAACGACTCATTTCCAAAGTTTTTAGGGGTGTAGAAATCATTTCCGAGGTCAATTTGTATTTAGGTGATCAAGAGCAGTGGTTTAAAGGATGCTGGTGCAAAAATATTAGGCTTGACAGTAGAGTTGTTAAGTATTATTTATTCTATAGATAACTTGTTCAATCAAAATACCATGCAGTAAAATCAAAATTTCTGACGATAACTTCTTCTTCGAAAATACTATGTACACAAATCGAAGTTACTGGTAAAGGATCACGACATACTTCTTCAGTGACGGTACAATTTTCTGTACTTCTGCTGGAGTGAGGGGTTGAGACATGGATTTGAAAACTTTGACGGCTTCTGGAAAAGCTTTCCAGGCTGCCCAGGAAGATCGCTTTCCCTTGCTTCTGAAGGACGACCTCGTATCGCAACCTGTGAAGGCGAGAAACGCCAGCAGCCCAGCACACTTCACCGGTCCTATGTGATGTGCAATAGCACGGATGTCCTGCAATCGTGCCTAATCCAACGCACAGCTGTTCACATCCATGGAGTTATCCAGCAAGGCAGTAGCTAACACGACGACGCCGGTGTCTAGAGTCCTGATCAAGATTCTACTGCATCCTTGTCTTGCGCCGTCTGCGGTATGTAGAAGAATTCTGCTGTCAGCTTCTTCGTGATTGCAAGGCATCAATCCTGATATATCGCTTTGGACATTGCAAATAACTTTTTCTTAAAGCGTGACGACAACTTTTCGGGAAATTGCTGTCATGCTGATGTAATTAGCAAGATACGCGAACAAATCTTGTTTATTCGCATCGCTTCTCAAAAAGTCTGACTATTTTTTCGGAACTTGTTTTGTTGGCACCATTTTTTGGCCAACACCCTGTCCTCTTTTCATTTGTAAAGCAGACTTCTATGATGTACTGACGCATTCGTCGAACACTACATCAATCCTTCGCGCTTTTAAATACGCAGGACTGTACATGTAAGAAAGGAACCCCCTCTCATAATCGGCGAAGATGCTTCCGGGATCTGGAAGGATGTAATTGACTGCGGCGGTACCATTAATCACCAACATGTCGAAGTCGAGGCACTGCTGCGCTGGATTTTCTTCGTCAGGTACAAAGCATGGCAAGAGGTCGCTTTCTTTCCAAATCAAAGTTCACCATTTTCAGAGAGTGCTGAAGGGTAAGTGTGATTTTCGTGGCTGAAAAATATGAGTCTGGCATGCTATGCACAGTCTTGAAAATAGGCTACGATCTCTTTTAACCGAGACAAGCTGTCGTTCCTTGGAATATGAAGTCCTTGCGAGAATCCTGCAGTACAACTCGGTGCGGTTGTGCAAAATCAGGTCTTCCTTACACTTCCCTTTGCAAATGTGGTGATTGCGAGACGTGACGTATCGGTAAGGTTCTTAATTATCACTGAAACCTTCTCTTTTTATTTCAAGAAATACGAAATTTTGTCAACTTCTCTTCTATTCAGGGCACCAGTAACTTCGATTTGTGTACATAGTATTTTCGAAGATGAAGTTATCGTCAGAAATTTTGATTTTACTGCATGGTATTTTGATTAAACATGTTATCTATAGAATAAATAATACTTAACAACACTACTGTCAAGCCTAATATTTTTGCAACAGCATCCTTTAAACCACCGCTCTCGATCACCTAAATACAAAATGACCTCGGAAATGAATTCTACACCCCTAAAAACTTCGGAAATGAATCGTTATCAACAGATCTTTTCTGTCATTGTCTGCACTGCCCCCGTAGTTCCACCCCTGGGGGATTCACTGGCCCCACCCCATACCTCTTATAACAAACCCAAACCCAGAAATGAATTCTGCGCCCCAAAATATCTTGAAAATGATATGCATCAACCAAGGTTTACGGGTTATGACCCCCGCCACCTATAGCACCGCCACCAATATTGGCAGCCCCCAACCCTAGCCACTAGAACAAAAACTACCCCGGAAATGAATTCTACACCCCGAAACCCTTGGAAATGAATAGTTATAAGCACCAGTTTGCTATCATTGTGGGCACCGCCCCCGTAGTTACGCCACCCCCACCCCCACGATTTACTGTACCCTCCCCTTACCCCCCTACAACAAAAAACTAACCCAGAAATGAATTCCACGTCCCAAAATACCTTTAAAATGATATGCATCAACCTAGTTTTACGGGTTGTGATCCCCCGTCCCCTGTAGCATCGTCCCATGCTCCCGACAAGGAAAATGACCCCAAATAGGAATTCCTTGCCCTCAAGAACATCGGAAATGATACTAATTTTATTAATTTTGCCCATAAAAATTAATTATTAATTTCTAACCCATAAAATAAGTTACGCGCCCCATCACATGTTTGGGGGGGCTGTAAAAAAATATCCAGGGGGGGGGGGGTACAGAATGCCTCCGTGGCTGAAAACGTTCCTTATGGACCCCTTTGCGTAACTAAAAAATAAAATCGCTGTTTACCTCGATTTGCACAATATTCCCTTAATTCACCGGACTATTACTTGAATATTATATTTGAATTGCAGCCAATGTACATAGCGGGGTATTTAATTGAACACCCGTAGGCTCCCCATCAAGTTCAATTTCAAGTAGTTCCAACTATGGCTACCAGAGATGCCACTGTCACCAACACTTAGCGGCGAACGTTGGAGTTTGTTAGAGCGTTTCTAACTAAATAACCTACAAATTTAGTTACACACTACCAATTGTAGTGGTAGGTCCTTTTACATGCCATAAATCTAAGACAAGGGCCCACCAGGTTTACTTCCGCTCTGAAGAAAGGCTTACTGAAGGAACTAAAAATCCGAAAACATTGGTCGGGTTTAAACCTGCGATCTTGAGCATAGCAGTTCAGCATGCTACCAACTATGCCACCGAATATTGTACACCAATTTGGAGCCCCTTCACAAAAACACAAATTAAAAGTACAACACAAATTCCTATGAATCTATACCCAATAAATGATCATGTGGAATGACTTCTCTCAAGTAAATCACTCGATTGAAGCTTCCAACTCTAAAATCCCGTTGTGATGATTTCAATATTCAATATTGACATACACTGTCCATCATCATCATCATCATCTTCATTTCCCCTTTTCCAGTTGACACTGGGTGGGGGCAAGTATGGTTCCTCTCCACTTTGTTCTATCGTTCCACCATTCCTCTACCGACACGGTGTTCCAATCCAGGTTCCGTTTTCTAATACTATTCTCCACCGAGTCCATCCAACGCATTCTTGGGTTCCTCGTCCTCTCTTCCCTGTAATCCGTCGTTCCAGTGCTCGTCTTGGTAGCGTTACTTCATTCATCCGTTTGACATGTCCAAACCATCTCAATCTCTTTTGCTCCAGTTTGTCATTTAGTTTCTGTACTCCCAGTTCTTTCCGTATATCTTCATTTCTCACTCTGTCCCTCCACGTTTTCTGAACCATACTTCCCAGGAATCTCATCTCAGCTGCTTGTACTCTGCTCTCATCCCTCTTAGTCATTGTCCAAGTTTCTGCTGCATATGTCATTATAGGAACATAATATGCTTTGTACATAACTTCTTTAGCCTTAATTGGTATATCCTTGTTCCATACTAGTCCCCGTACCTGTTGGTAGAAAGCACTCCAGAGTTGTATTCTTCTGCTAATTTCCAAATCTAGTCTTCCATCTTCAGTCAGTTCACTTCCCAAGTATTTGAAGTGTTTCACCACTTCCAATTCCTTATCTCCTACTTTGATTACTCCTTTTCCTTCTTTCTTATCTCTATTCATCACCACTGTTTTACTCTTCTCCACATTTATCTTCAATCCCCATTTTCATTTATTACGTCTAACTGTACTTGTACCTCCATCTCTTCCTCGCCCCAGAACACAACATCGTCTGCAAACATTACCTTCATCTTTGCCCTACTATATTCTTTCATTGCTGCTTTCATGATGTCATCCATCACCATTACGAACAATAATAGTGACAACACACTTCCTTGCTTTAGTCCAGTATCAATTTTAAACCAATCCGATGTCCCGACTCTAGTCTTCACACTACTGTAGCAATCCATGCACATTCCTTTTATCATGTCTCTCAGTTCCTTGCATATCCCCCTATTTGTTAAGCTTTCCCAAACTTTTGTTCTAGGGATGCTATCATAGGCCTTTTCTAGATCAATAAAAGTCATTACCATATCCTTCCCATATTCCCCACTCTTTTCAATTTCTGTCTCAGAATGAAAATGGGTTCCACTGTTGACCTGCCCCCTCTAAATCCAAACTGCTCCTCCTCTATTTGGCTTTCTACCTTTACTCTAATTCTTTTTTCTAGGATTCTTTCCATTACTTTGGCAACATGCGAGATGATGGTGATTCCTCGGTAGTTACCACACACCTTCCTGTCTCCTTTCTTGTATATTGGCAATATTATTCCCTTTTTCCAGGCTTCAGGTGCTTTCTTTTCTCTCTACACACTCCTGAAAAGTCTGTATGTCCACTGCGGTCCCACTGGTCCTGCCGCCTTGATCATTTCTATTGCCATTTCATCGATTCCCACAGCTTTCCCCATCTTCATCTTCCTAACTGCCCATTCCACTTCTTCCATAGTAATGTCTGTGTATAAAATAACTTAAATGTTAGTCTGGTAGCGTTAAGAACTACAATAGAATGTACACTGATTCTACCGGATGCTATCATTAGGTTTATTGCACTTAAATTGCATTACAATACCGGTAACAAACATAACATGAATGGAACACTTAAAATGCGACTCAACTTAAAACCGTCGCCATGATGGCCTGTTTTACATACATTCATTTGTTTATGCTGCCAACATTAACAACCAACACTTCCTAAATCCTGTCCATCTTGCCCCCCCTTGATCTGTCAAGATCAACTATTCTTCCGTAGGAAGAGGCACCAATTTGCTTAGAGGACGCTTTAACATCCCCCTAGATGTTTTTACGTCCATTGTCCTCACCAGTCCATCCTTCCCGGGATATGTCCTTACCACCACCGCCATCTTCCACTGGAGATGTGGAATGTTCTCATCCTTCACGAGCACAACAGTGCCGACAGGAACATTAGGCTGCACTGTTTTACACTTCAGCCGCAGCTGGAGACCACTCAAGTAGCTAGTGGACCATCTCCTCCACAGGTACTGCAAGGAATGCTGCAATCTCTCCCATCTTCTTAACTGATACATTGGAACATCACTCAACTCGGGTTCAGGAAAGGATACTAGTGGAGAACCAATCAAGAAATGGCCAGGTGTAAGGGGAAGAGGATCGTCAGGGTCATTACTTAACACAGTTAAAGGCCTTGAATTCAGATACGCTTCTATTTGATACACCAAGGTACATAACTCTTCATAGCTGAGTAAATTTGATCCAATGCGTCTGAGATTATACTATAAACATTTTATATTTGCTTCCCAAAGACAACCATAGTGTGGGGAGCCAGGTGGTATGAAATGCCATCGGAACTGTTCACTGGCTGCAAAGTTTTCCAAATCTTTCCTGAAAGATGGAGACGAAAAGAGTCCTTGAAACTTCTGCAATTCCTTATTAGCCTTGACAAAATTAGTTCCATTATCGGAGTACATATTTAAATATTTGCCTCTACGGGCTGTGAATCGTTTCATGGCTGCTATGAACGCACTGGATGATAGACTAGAAACCAACTCGGTATGTATCGCCTTAGTGCACATACATACAAACAGAACAATATAGCATTTTTAGACCGATTTACTTCTAACGGATCCAACCTTCATCATAAGAGGCCCGGCAAAGTCGTCGCCCACATTTGTAAATGGACGAGAAGCTTGGACACGAACATCGGGAAGCTGTCCCATTAACTGTGTTCTTACCGCTCCCTTCAGTTTGACACACTGCAGACATTTGTGAAGAATAGGTCTGATTACCTGCGGAATTCTTGGGATCCAATATCGCTGACGTAAGCTGGAGATGATCAGTTCTGGTCCGGCATGAAGTAAGCGGTAATGTTCTGCTCCCACGATGAGGGTTGTCAGATGATGTTCTGAAGGTAAAATCGCTTGATGCTTGGTTTCATGTGGCAGAAACGATTTATTCAATCTTCCCCCTACTCTTAATACCTCTTCTTCGTCCAGAAATGGATTAAGGTTAAGAAGACGGCTGCTCCTCGATATCGGTTCTTTCTTCTTTAAAGCATCAATCTCCTTCTTAAAAGCAGAACGTTGTGCCATCTTGATACAGATCTTCAAGGATGTCTTCAACTCATCGCCGCTCAAAGTTCCAGTCCTTCTGTCAGAATGCCTGACGTTGTAGATGAATCTTCGACAGTAGGTCACAACTCCTATAAGTTTACTAAAACTTGAAAACCGTCCAATAAAATTGTCCGAGTCTGCCAACGATATTAAGGTTTTAGAGGTTGAATTTCTTTCTTCTGGCCACTCATCCTTATGAATTGTCTGGACTTGTTTGAGCCAACAGGACTGTGATTGTTTCAACCAGGCTGCACCTTGCCACCATAAAGACGATTGTCGAAGATTCTTCACCTTAAGACCTCGTGAAATTTAATCCGCTGGATTATCTGATGAAGATACATGTCTCCAACAACTATTCTCAGTCAATCGTTGGATTTGCGATACACGGTTTCCAACAAACGTTTTCCAACGTGACGCTGGAGAAGACAACCATCCTAAAAGGACCATCGAATCTGACCAATAAAAGGTGCGAGAAATGTTAAGTTTCAAGATGGGTGTGGTTTTCTGTACAAGTTTGGCCATAAGTGCAGCTGCACACAATTCTAGTCTGGGAAGAGTGGTTTTCTTTAAGGGAGACACTCGAAACTTGGCACCCAGCAATTTAACATATATGTCACCTTCTTTACTGACGCTTCTAAGATAAATACAGCATCCATACGCCTTCTCACTCACATCACAAAATGCATGCATCTGTGCTTCGAAACTGGAGAACTTAAAACAAATCGGTCAATCTGAATATATTTGACATCAGACAGCTGAGAACTTAACTCACACCAGGTATCTCTCAATTATTGTGGCAAGGGTTCGTCCCATTACAAAATATGCGACCACAATTCTTGCATAAACATTTTAAGACCAATAACTTAAGGACCAATGAGACCAATTGGGTCAAACACTGAAGCAATTGTTGACATCACTTGTCGTTTCGTAGGAACATTCTCCTTAGCAGCGATAAGAAACTTGTCTGATATTGGGTGCCACAATATTCCCAATGTCTTAACACCTGATTCCTTATCCAATGAAACTGGCAATTCAGTTTCCCTGCAATCCGGCGGTAAAGCTTCAATCAAGGCAGGATGATTGGAAGAAAATTTTCTTAATGGAAATCCACCATTCAACAGAATATGAATTAACTATTGCTGTAATTGTACTGCCTCACAGACATTATTAGCTCCAGTAAGTATATCATCCATGTAAAAGTCTTCCATCAACACTCGAGATACAATGGGATTTCTCGTTTCTTCTTCGTATGCCAACTGTGACAAACACCTCGTTGCTAGGAAGGAACTTGCTACCATTCCATACGTCAACATTCTTAATTCGTAAATACGAACGGCTTCCTTGGGATTAGATCTCCAGAGGATGTGTTGGAAGCGCCTTGGATCTGGACATATTAGTATATTTCTGTACATTTTTTCGATGTCGGCCGTGAATACCACTGGATGAGTTCTGAATCTTAGTACTATTGAATACAAATCTTGTTGAAGTGTGGGGCCAGATAATAGTAAGTCATTCAGAGAGCACCCGCTAGACGTTTTACTTGAACAATCAAAGACTACTCTTAACTTAGTTGTCGTGCTTGATTCCTTAAAGACAGCATGGTGAGGAATGTAATAGACGTCCTTCGGATACACGTCTTGAGTCTCCTTAACTTCCTTCATATGATTTAGCTCTTCATACTCAGTCATGAAATTTTTGTATGCTTCAGCCAGAACAGGTTGTCTTGCAAAACGCCTCTCCAGAAGATAAAAACGACTTAATGCAGTCTGATGAGACTCTCCAAGATTACTTGAATCCTTCTTAAATGGGAAGTTTACAACAAATCGTCCATCTGCGTCACGTACTGTGGTTTTCTGAAAATGCCTCTCAAAGACATCATGGTCGGTTCCCTTCAAGTTGCTCGGAACATCCTCTAATTCCCAGAACCTTGTTAATTGCTGATCTAGTGCTTCGTTACAAAGGAAGACATTTTGAGAAGACCCACGAACATGAGAAGTTGACTGAAATCTGCCAGAAAAAATGTAACCCAGCTGCGTATCTTGTAAGACTGGCCAGTCACCTTGTCTGGACCTGCGATCATGCTTCATAATGTCGAAAAACACTTCTGCTCCTAACAAAATGTCGATATTTCCGGGAATGTGAAATTCAGGATCGGCTAGCTGGATATCCTTAGGGAGGCTCCATTTAGATATGTTCATGTGTCTGGCAGGTAGGGAATTAGTTATTTTACTTAATACCAGACAATGAACACCAGCATTAAACTCGGAAATCCTCGACTTAAATGACAACTTACCACAGTATTTCGATTGATGACTAATTCCACTTATTCCTTCAATTGGGACATGATTTCTCGATCTTGTTAAATTCGTCCTTTGAACTAATCGTTCCGTCACATAACTAGATTGACTACAAGAATCAAGAAGACAACGCTCCTTATGCATTACTCCTTTCGTGTCCAAAACGTATACGATAGCTGTTGCCAACAATACATTAACATTCTCTTGGCCTTCAAATGAACAATAGCTCCAGCTTTGATCTCCGTTGACCTGACATCTGCTTCATTTCCGTGAGTGAGTTGGGATTGGGTTTCGTGAATAACACCCATTTCCTGAACATTACCATTTACAGCATGGAGTAACGTGCGGTGTTTCCCCTTACACGTTCGACAAGAGCTACTCTTACACTGTGACGACTTGTGATCAAGAAGACAGTTGAAACACAGATTCTTAGACTTAACAAATTCCAACCTCTGTGAGATAGACAAGCCCTTAAACGTATCACAATGATATAGAACATGTGACTGATTACAGTATCTGCATTGCTTGGCTGTGCTAACATAAGATTTGGAAAACCTGTGGAACCCCTCTGTCTTGAACTTATTTGGTTTACGGTACCGTAACCTTAAATTTGTTAGTTGACTGTGAGTTTACGCTCACTACTTCTAGTGCCTGACACCTTATTTCCAAAAAATCATTTAAATCCCTCCAGTCACAACCCTTTTTAGATGCTGAAATCATTTCAAATTCCTTCTTGGTTCTACTATCGACCTTGTTCAGTATAATTTGGATAAGAACCAGTTCAAACAAGGAGACATCTAATTGAAGTGCTTCTAATGCATTCTTATTACTGGCCATGTGATTTATCAGTCGCCTGAGTTCAACTGCAGAGTCTTCACTAACAGATGGAGGAGACAGCAATTCATGAACATGTTGTACTGCAATTAATCTAGGGTTATCATATCTACTGTTTATCAATTCCCATGCAACAGTAAAATTATTATTTAAGACAGGAATATTCAATACAAGTTGCTTGGCTTCACCCTTCAATGCTGAAAACAAATAATGTAGCCTTTGAACACCAGTAAGAGAAGGGTTATTTCCTACCAAGCTTTCAAATGTATCCTGGAAGCTAACCCATTCCTTGAAATCGCCAGAAAACTGAGGAATTGATATTTTAGGTAAATGCACATTGTTCACTGCTATACCGTTTGAAATTGTATTTCCAGATGTGCTGATATTTTGAGAAGACTGTATGGATTTAGCCAAGGCCTCTAACTTTCCTAATACTGTATAGTAGAGATCTTCAAAATTCACTCTAGCAGTTGAATGATCTTTCGCTAATCATTTAATTCTAGATTTAATTGTACTCTTTCAAAATTTTCTCTTAAACTTGGTAAATCCCGTAATCTTCCTTCTACTGTAATAGCATCTCCTTGGGTATCATAATTAGTTACAAATGTCTGCATGCGTGTTAAAGATGCAATATATATTCCCCTTTGCTTTACAAGGCCCTTAATTGTGTTACGATCCATTGTGAATCTAAGGTTAAGGAATAGACAATAGGAGAGGACTTATCTTATTGTTGATCATCGATAACCTTTACGTAGACTGACAGCTGATTCCACTAGTTCCCAGTTGTCCACGAGATGGCAGCACCGCTCCACTTCAACCCAGTTTGAACTTCACACATATCGTTATTCACTCGAATATTTATTTCGGTACTCCAGTTTGTATGGGAAATAATCACACCGCCGTTCTAACCAGTTCACAGACCACAGAACATTCGTTGCGCATTAAATGTTCTACGACCTTTACAGTCTGAGATTATAATATCAGCAACAGTCACTCCCTAACAATCCCAGTTGTGAAGCGCAACAGGCATCCACCACAATGAAATATAAGCTTAAAATCTTTTAGTAGGCCTACGGTACCGTATTCACTAGCACATTGTATATAACACTCACAAATCTGTGGGATGTTCATATTCACTTAAAACCATAGCACTAAAGAGATCACCATACTTCGGCTTCGATTACCTGTACGCCTCTTAATAGCATCCGATCCAGGAGGACCAATTTTAATGTATAAAATAACTTAAATGTTAGTCTGGTAGCGTTAAGAACTACAATAGAATGTACACTGATTCTACCGGATGCTATCATTAGGTTTATTGCACTTAAATTGCATTACAATACCGTTAACAAATATAACATGAATGGAACAAGAGTTTAGTGCTTTCCAGTCGGTCAACACGAATGTACCCAAAAGAGATGGGTTATACCCTAATCCTGAAATAAATTACATGAGATTATCGTGTTGACCGACTGAAAAGCACTAAACTCTTGTTTACTAAGGCAACACTGAAAATATGGCTTCAAACACCACAATGAATGGAACACTTAAAATGCGACTCAACTTAAAACCGTCGCCATGATGGCCTGTTTTACATACATTCATTTGTTTATGCTGCCAACATTAACAACCAACACTTCCTAAATCCTGTCCGGTCTGGTTCTTCTTCTATTTCTTCCTCCACCGTTTTGGCTGTTTGCGTAACTTCTCCGCATGCCTGGCGTTTCACCTTCAACAGCTCGCTGAAATATTCTTTCCATCTGTCCGTTATCTCTTGTGGTTTTGTCAATATTTCACCTTCTTTGTTTTTCACGAACCCAGTGTTCACCTTTTCATTCCTTCTGCTTTTTATAATTCCAAACAGGAATTTCTTTCCACAATGTAGCCTAAATCCTACCTTATTTCCTGAGTGAATTATATATTTTATATATTAGTACATGTTTCGACCCACAATGGGGTCATCCTCAGCCTAAAAAGAAATTATTTCATTAATTTTTCATTTTAATTTAGATTTAAGTCACATAATGCTATTTTAGTTTCAATTCTTAATTGATTTTCTTTTTAGGCTGAGGATGACCCCATTGTGGGTCGAAACATGTACTAATATATAAAATATATATTTGTTTATGTATTGATTTGGCGTATAATTTAAACGTTTAATTCTGCAATTATTTTCTTGCAATCTCTGTTTGCTTCTATATATCTTGCTCTACTTTCTTCTGTCTTTGTTGTTTTCCATTCCTTCCAAGTTTTCTTCTTCTCTCTTACGTTTTCTTTCACTATATCATTCCACCATTTTGTCGCTTTTTCCCGTACCTTTCCTGATATTCTACCACATGTTTTCTCTGCACTGTTTACAAATGCACTCTTAAACTTTTCACATTCTTGTTCCACATGGGTAATATCCGTCCGTATTTTTGAAAGCAAATATGGTTCAAAAAATACACTGTCCATGAGTTAATAATTATGTACCTCCACATTCGATGCACAAATATTATGTATTTGAAACTTAAATCCTGCTAATTATGGCCTTAAATGTCCCATTGAATGAATGATGCAAATATCAGTATGTATTAACTGATATGGTAATAGAATAATGGTGCGATATCTAGGCCTATGTTCAATAAATAACTTTCTTGTTTTAGCTGCACCGTATATTTTTTGTTCCTCATGGTATTCAACATGCTGTTATAGTCCATATTGACAAATGAAATTGCTAAATAAGCGTTAAATTGGGATATAAGGTTTATTTAACAAGTGTTCATAGGCAGAAGTAAAACAAAACATTTATCTTTTGGATGAAAGTTACCTCCATCTTTAGATTCGTTGCAATGTGGGGAGGACAGGTGCCTCCACTGTTTTCGGATAAAACTTACTTCCACCCTTAGATTTGGTGCCATGTGCAGGGGGAACAGGTTCCCTCCACTGTTTTCGGATAAAACTTACTTCCACCCTTAGATTTGATGCCATGTGCAGGGGTGAACATGTTGTCTCCACTATTTTTGGATAAAACTTACTTCCACTCTTAGATTTGGTGCCATGTGCAGGGGCGAACAGGTTACCTGCACTGTTTTTGGATAAAATTCAATTTGTTATCTCAGTGGTATAGCCATGACTCTCTTTATCTTTCCCCCAGTGAACCCTACAGGACCTAATTGCTGAAAGCTTCCTTGTCCATAGAGTACCGTATCCACTTTTAATATTTCTGTCTTATTCATGTAGGCTACCTGTAGTAGTCTGAGGGATTATATTTTAGGAAGTAAACTGAAATGTAAAACAAAAGTTTGTATACTTACTCAACAATATCTTCTTAGATATAGAGGTAATTAGATAGCCAACCACAAGGTAGGCTATGGATGATACCAATCCAATGATGAGCGTGTTTTGAAAAGCTACAGGATCAACATCTGAGCTGCAACCTCCTACAAGGGACAGGTCTTCATTGCTGTTGTGTTGTGTGATTCTCTCCACCAGGACACTTCCAAGCGACGTGTCATTCTCCAGCAGATATTCTGGGGAGAGGAGCATGTCTGGAGTAGGCTCTGTGTTGTTGCCCATAAGATTAAGTTGTGCTAGGCCGGTGACAGCCTGGCACACCGTTGCTGTCTCATTAGGATGAAGAGTGAGGTACTGGCCCAAGCGATTGAAGAGATCTGGGATCCACAGCAAGAAGCCATTCGAGCTAAAGGCAGAAGACACATTGGCACAATACAACAAGTTCTTATGCTGAACGATTAATCTTCTGTAGAAATTAAAATTTGATACAGTCAATGTCTCTTGAGAGTCATAGAATTTGCCTTCTAAATCACATACTCATATGAAACTATTTGCCCCCGATTGTCATATTAACTGCAGGCAATATTCTCCATCCATATAGAAACCCATTTTCTTAATTATCTTAATTAAACTTCCCTCGCAGTTCCCTCGTCCATATTTATAGTGGAGCCTACTTCAGGCTAGATTACTTCGCTTCACAACAGTTCATTGAGCAGAAATACCACTAAATTACTCACAATGAACTACATTACTATGTTACCTGGCATAAAGCCCAAACTGAATGAAGCTGGCCACGACTGTGCTGAGGACGTACGGAGCCTGGAAGATGGGTTTTGTCTGCTGCCACATGTGTTGAAGGACTGCCACTGGAGAGCTGGAGTCTCTTGAATAAATTGTTTGGGCATCAAGTTTAAGAGACTTCACCTGCACAAGTACCAAGTTTGAAATTAACACTTCGAGTTGTACTAGACATTTCTGCTCTAAAATACTAATAAGGCATCTTATTCACACAGTGTATAATAAGTTCCCCTTTAGGGTCATTCTAAGGATGAAAACTTGGGGTGGTTGGACTAGACCCCCACTCGTCCTGGGGGCCTTGCACCTCAGGATACTCTTATTTCTCAAGCTTTATCTCAGATGGTCTAAGTACCGTAAGTATCACTTTCTTTCACTCTTTGTGACCGGCTGCATGTAGGCTATCGGTACTTTATTTGTTGGATATTGCTTTTAGATGAAGAGTAGGACATAACAGATTGTCTGTGCAAAGCATAAGAAAAATTACTCATATTCATTGAATGATTCCATTATTTATTAAATTTTCAAACTAAGATTACATAATGTCTTGATTTATTAAAAACAATATTACAACTGCTATTGAAATGAAGATGTGATCAAATTGTCATGATTTTCAATAAAGTTGATTGTGCTCTATAATTTAGTACTGCACCCATTTGAGGTGTACAAGGATCGAACCCATGTCCATTTAAGGGAACATGTAGCCTACGCGAATTTTTGAAAAAAAAAAGTTTTTGCTCTTATAATATTCCCCAGTCTTTCCTGAATCCAACCATATACAATAAGTGCACATGATTAATGTATTTGGACCTTTAAGAGCCTTACTCCTGAACATCTGCAAAACTCTGCCACTCCCCTTTGCCTGTCAAATAAATTTTAACTTCATATTACATGCTAAGCAAGTCACTTTGGAACAGCAAATGTAATTTCCATTTTAAATACAGTATGGTAAATTTAACTTTCGAAGTTGACTAACCTGCACGATGATCATCTTTCTTCAAATCAGTAAGAAATAAACAACAGTATTGATTACAATTGTTTTTCTTAAGAAATAAATAGTAAGCGTTTCCATAGATATGCCCAGGATTAGAAAATTTGGTACTGGAAGGCGGAAGTTCTACGGAAATAGATTTTCACCAAAGGAGCAAGATACACAGATAAATACCGCTAATGGTTCTGGTGAGATAGGTGAGATTGAGGTTAAGGTGCGATCAAGTGCTTCAAAAAGGAAACTGAAATATTTGGATGATTCGAGTAGCAGTAAATTTAGTAAAGAAAAGGTTCCAAACATTAATTCAGGTTCTTTGATTATTGAACTAAATGTAGTGAGCAGTTTACAAAATAAGTGTTTAAAGTGTAAATATTGTGACAGTGAAAGGAGCATTGATTTGCTTGAAGATGTGAATAGTAGAAAGGGTTTAGCCTCGAAATTACCGTACTCATGTGCAGTGCCTGTGGCCATGAGGAATCTGCATACACCTCAGGAGTAAACAATAAGCGGCTTTACAATGTGAATACCAGACTAGCTTATGGTGTGAGGTGCATAGGTAAAGGGTATAAAGCTACAGAAACCTTCTGGGCAATAATTTATCTTCCTCCACCTCCTCGATTTGATCGCTATAATAAAGTGCTCCTGGGCTGCCTTGAAGATGTAAGTAGCATGACATTAAAAACTGCTGTAAAAGAAGCAGTGGAGGAGAATGATGGAAAGGGTGATATAGCAGCTGCGTTTGATGGAAGCTGGCATAAAAGGGGCCATACTTCTCTGAATGGGGTTGTTACTGCTACCTCCCTTGAAAGTGGTAAGGTAATAGATGTAGAGTGCTTGACCAAATATTGCTCTGGTTGCAAATCAGGTGGGAAGGATCATACATGCACTATCAATATTGAAGGATACAGTGGAGGCATGGAATCTGACGGTGTCCTGAAAATATTCAATAGATCAGAGCATCTATATGGTGTACGCTACACTCAATACCTTCGTGATGGGGATTCCAAAGGTTTCCAAAAAGTGTGTGAGGCTAAACCTTATGGAGATACTGTAACCATTGAAAAGAAGGAATGTGTAGGCCATGTGCAGAAGAGGTTAGGCACAAGACAGAGAAAACTGAAGCAAGACCTGAAAGGTCAGAAGCTCTCTGATGGGAAATACCTGACTGGGAGGGGTCGCCTACTGATAGTGAAATTGATCTGCTTCAGAAATATTATGGACTGGCCATTAAGAGGAATGAGGGAAACCTTGTTGCTATGAGTAAAGCTGTATGGGCTAGTCTTATGCACAAATCATCAACTGATGAACATCCCTGCCATGCACTTTGCCCAACTGGTCCTGATTCATGGTGTAAGTTCCAGAAAGCAAAGTCAAATGGTACTGAATATCAGCATAAGCATTCATTATCTTATGCTGTTGTTGAGGCAATAAAGCCTATTTACAGGGATCTCAGCAATCCAAAATTACTGGAGAAGTGCCTTCATGGAAGGACTCAAAATCCCAACGAGTGCTTCAATCGCTGCTTTTGGGCCGTGTTCCTAAAACTGTTTTTGTTGGTCTACAGACACTAAAAATAGGAGTTCTAGATGCATCGATATGTTTTAATGAAGGTACATCATCCAGATGCTTGGTTCTAGAGCATCTAGGCATGGCAGCAGGGTACGACATGAAGCATGCACTCACAGCTATTGACAGAAGAAGAGTTGCCGAGGCAGACAGAATGTTCAACGAGACTTCCAAGGAGGCAAGAACGAGAAAAATAAATATTAAGAGGAAGAAAGAGGATGAAGAACAACAGAACCAAGATGATTATGGGGCTGGAATGCATTAAACACAACAGGTTAGGCCACAACTTACATTAAAAGCAAAGTTAAACTTTAAGTACAGTTTCCCGATTTTTTTCTGATATATTTAATTTAATAGACCGAAAACTATTACAGCTAGAGGGCTGAAACTTTGTACATATAATCAGTATGATAATTGAAGAAAAGTAGACTACAATCATGGATCTACCCAAAAAAAATAAGGACTTGACATCAGCTACACCCAACAAAAATTGCTGTATTTTTATGTACCAAGTTTTAATTAATCCTATTAATTCATTTTTTTCTGAATGTTCTCCATAGTAGTCTACATTGTGAACACACACATTCTTTGTATTCAGTAACACAATTGGTGGATTTTATTGATAAGTTTCGAAGATATGGGTACCTAAAACATTGTCTACACTCCCAGAAAGTTAATTACTTATTACGGAGAAAGTAGCTTAATTTTCAAAATACTTGTTCTAAGAGGTTATTTCCAGTTGTACAGTGAATTTCATGTGTATATGAACAATACTTTTTGTGATATCTTGAGTGTAATTTGTAGTTAAAATTATGGTCGTTCAGAGACATGTTCCCTCAAGTAAAGAAAGAAAGGCCAGAGATGTAGCCAGATGAAGAAATCTACGCGTGACTCATGAGCGATAAGTCTCACTATCTAATTTACTGCACACAAGCCGTGTGTGAGTCAGATGGCGTACGTGATCAAGGCTGTTTAAGCCTGATGGTGTAATGAACGATGGCAGTTTCCACTCGGGTAGGAAGAAGAGGGATCCACCGGAGAGTGATTATTCAGCAGTTAATTGGCAACGCTGTTGTAGGGCGGAGCTCGGAATCGTTGTGAAATAACCCTCTTTTCAGAAACCACGCAAAATTATTGAAATTTGGGAACGCCAATAATTATAACTCTGGAAATTATAATTTTTTGAAGTGTAAAAATCTCTAATAACTGTACGGAATAAAAATGATGATTTAGCATGACGTAGTTATAAGAGGGACTAACGAGTCTCCCAGAGTGAGGGAAAATGGAATTTACACTTACACCAACACAGTACAGGAGCACTTATTAATTTGTATAAAATATTTTCTACGATCGTTTTTCGAAAAAGTAAATTTGAGACGTTTAGATGATGAGGAATACGTACATAATTTCTCTACACGCGTACGAGGCTTGGTTTAAAAGTTAGTTTCAAGAAGAAACGAAAATGGACTTTTTTTTAGCTGAATTGAATAAATAGGCAGCCAGTCCAACTGAAATCATGCAGTCTTCGAATGACCGTGAAGGGGTCTTGCTGTATCGTAACGTCGTCAACTGAGAACTTCTGTGTTGAGAGGAACGTATCGTCAGAATACCGTCGTGCTGCGACAAAAAGTAACCAGTCATTGGGACTTAGCTAAGTACTATACTTTGACCGCAAGCGTATTCAGCCGACAAGAACTTAGTGAAAGCCTTATAGGACGATCAGAACACTATACTCAGTGAACATAGGAAATTATCGAAATATCTCGCCAGTAAACCAGACAACCGTAGAGCATCAAGTGTGCTAAGTGATTATCCAAGTACGTTAAAGAACCGGATAGGGTCGGAACGCCGGATAATAAGCCTGACTTACCTTTGCTTAGGAAGTTAGTGCTCAAAGTGACGATAAGTCGGAAAGAACGAACTAAACGCAGTGATTGCGAATCGAAGTAGTGAAAAGACTTCAGAAGTCGTCCAGCGATAGAATACGCACATAGTATTTCAGTAGTACAGTTCAACGTGGGCGGACGTGAAAACATTGAAAATAGAGCGCTAGTTAATATTAGACTGCGACTCTAGGACTTATGTCTATCAGGGACACTTGGCAAAGCATCAGATTTTTAGCCAAACCAGAACAGTATCGTGCCAATACTCTAACGTAGTGCCGACTACTAGGAAAGCAAGGACACGGATATAATTATCCACAGTACCAGTTAAGGAACGGGGAGCAGTGATCGAGACTTTCAATTAATTCCACTAGGAGCTAGGACTAGGAGCAGACGTCGCTCGTACCTACACTCTGGGAGAAGGTGAAAGCAGTGAAATCAGTGTAATAAAAGTGTTAAAGCAAGCTGTGTATTAGGCTTGAAAAATATTGTGTGTAGAATTAGAAATATTTTTTAGTGTTACAGTGTATTTGTTCATGGTATTGATCCCTCCAAAAGAGGTGACAAGTGCAAATAATATGTGTAAATCTCGTGGAAAAATAGTGTATGTAACGAGTGCCACGATGAGTAACATGGAAGGTTAATCCCAGATGTGGGTGAACCGGTCAAATCATTGGTGAGACAATAGTTTGAGACTATTGTGATTTCTTCCTTGGGAATAACTTATTAAATGATCTACTTGACTACGTATGATTTTCAGTGAGCCAACGCTCTCTGTTGGGTATTTGAGATGTCCTAGTTTCTCGAAAAGTGACTTCAACGCGTCCTATTGGTGACATTCGTACTACTGAGTACTAACCTTGTCCGCCAGATGGTGATGCATGTTAGATATTTTAAAGGGGTTGATTCGAAGACATCCCTTGTTGGTTAGCCTTGATGACACTTATTGACTTCGTTGGAAAAATATTATTATTCATCGTGATCTGGACTAGACAAGATGTAGTTAACATTTTGTGAAGAGGTTGGAGTTAGGACTAGCCTTGGACTAAGTTCCTAGACTGGTGATGTTCCGAATTACAGCTGTGGAACAAACAGAAAAGGTCTCCGGTGGATATTTTGGAAATCCTTTATTTTTAAAATATATACACATATATATTATGTGACAAAGAGTGTCGACTGAATTAAGGTACGTTCTTATGTAAGATAGATTGAAAATGTTATGTCATTGAAAGGTATTTTGACGAACGTGGTGGTTGTACAGTATGCGAGTCAGTTCAAATGTGTTTGCTTGGTAAGTTGAAAGGGATTGAATGACTGTGTGTCTTAAGTTGGTTTGGTGTGGCAGTGATGGGCATATTCTCTCAGATCTTTTGCGATTTGTGTTGTTGTACAAAAGAGATGTGTTCCTTCATTTGCGGTGTGTTTATTTGAGTGATTGGTGGTGATTGGATATGTTTTCGGTTAGCAAGTTTTTACTTCTAAGTTGGAAGTTCTGTTCGTCACGACTTTCGCTTGCAGCTAGAAAAATATGATTTGATACTATATGATTGATTGTATGTTGTTGTTGTTGTTTGCTTGTTTGTTTGTTTGTTTGTTTGTTTGTTTGAAATGGATGGTCTACCTTCCTTTCACGTGAGTAACCTATTTGATCTGTCATTATTTGTTTGACCTATGTTTATTAATGTGAAGGGTTTTTCTTTTAATTAAGCCAGTCCAGGCATTTCTGTCCGTGTTCTTGGTGAACAATTTTGGTCTTTGGCAAGACAGTTTTCTAACCCTTTCATTTTAGTTGTTTTAAAATATTTCCTCCTTTCTTGCCAAATTAGTATACTCCTTTTGAGTCTGTTTAAAAACATCTACAACGATGTATATTTTATATTTATTTCCTTTGGTTTGGTTGCGTTGACAACTATGGGATATTGTTTCACTTCAGGTCAATTATTGACATATGTTTTGCTGGTGAACAGATGAAAGCGATGACTCCATATTGGGAATTGGGATCGGATGGTCACGTTTTGATTTGGCTGCGAATTGATGGAAGAAAAGTTTGATTTTCTTGGGTGGATTATTTTATTAACTTCGTCTTATCTTTAAGTGCCGGCCCCGTGGTGTTGAGGTAGCGCGCCTGCCTCTCACCCGGAGGCCCCGGGTTCGATCCCCGGCTCCGTCAGGGATTTTAAAACTGACGTGAGGGTTGGAACGGGGTGGACTCAGCCTCGTGAGGACAATTGAGTAGCTGTCTGACAGTGAGACAGCGCCCCGATCACGAATACCAAGATTAACGGCCGAGGGGACCCGACGCGCTGATCACGCGTCACCCCAATATCTGCAGGCCAAATGGCTGGGCTTGGTCGGCCTTAGCCCGTCATGGGCTGGATAGTGCCAGGGGTTGATTTGATTTTTATCTTTAAGTTGGTCAGCAGTATGGCCTCAGGCGAAAGTTTTCTGTACGCATTACTACGTTGACGAATAATCTAAAGGAATTGATATGGCATAGCCAACTGAAAGATACTTACATAATTTGAGTTTCCTCGCTTCTAAATATTTACCTTTGATGTTAGTATGGTAAGTCCTTATCTGTTTGATGTACCTTCATTCTGTTTTAAAAATACATTGTTTATTATTCGGTCAAATTGACTTAATCGGCTTGTCATTTAAATAGTTCTAGGCCTAATGATATTTTGTTCTCTTGTCAATGGGACCTCTTGGTTCGGCATGGGCCGTCTTGACACTGGTACGTTCCCACAAGAACTTAATGGTACTCGTCAACTGAGCTGATTTATTTAAATTAGCCTAATTATTAAAGAATAGTCGAGGTGCCAACTGGGATCCGGGAGGAATCTCCAGAGATCATGTGAGTACCAAATTTTGATTATGTGTTGTTTTGGAGGAATTCGTGAAAATATAAATTATGAAAAAGGTCATACCTATCTAAAACCGGGATTCAGGAAATGAAGTGTGTGTAATATAACATACGGGTTTTAACGATAAATTAATTGTGTAATTAACAAGTTAATAAATGTTAAATAAAACTCAATGGAGTTATATTCTCTTGAAATAACTTTGTATGTAAAGTAACGGTATGCTTAAATACTGTAGAAGCAAGGAATAGAAGTTAAAACTTCACTTAATGAAATAATTGTTGAATTGTTATATTAAAAAATGAATGAAAAAGTGGAAGCCGTTAGGTTCCCGAAATAATAAATAAATAAATGTGGTTGAACTATTATATTCCGGTTATTAAATGTCAAAGATTGAATTAATAATCATTGAAGAGCAATTTGTTAATGGCAGAATAATGTAAGAACGGAGATTTAAATGACGGCTAGGAATTAAAAATCCTACTTGAAAAGCGTCACCTAAATAATATATGTAAAAACGCTGTTAAAGCGAATATGAGGTTCGAGCTAGGATTGCTTTGAAATAATGCCAGGGAGAGCTAATTCCGAAGTGTAGTTGAGTGCGGTGAAGCAGATTGAATGTATGCCTAAGGCAAATTTTTGAAAGGGTGCAATATTTGAATTTGTGTGTTGCGCGCAGGGGTCAGTGGTGTACCGTGCCGAGAGTCGCCAAAATGAGGAGGTCATTGAGGTTAAATGTTCCCGATCCGTCAAATGTGTCTTTGATTCCTCCGAAAATGGATTATGCCTAGAAGATGAATGAGATGTGGACCCGTGGTCACATCTTTTGAAAGCCCCTTTAGTTATTGAAGTATCATCTCTTACACCCACCAACGTGGACACTCCGCAATTATTTATCTCACCTGAGCCAATATGGGCGGATAATATAGCCGCATCAATTAATGTGAATGAAACAATTGTGTAGGCTTTTCGATGTTAAAGGAAATATTGTATAACATTCAACCAGCCGGTATAGTAAGGGAGTCCCGTCTCGCCAAGAGTAGACTGCGCGTCTAAGCCCTATAAATCACTTCGAGTGTTTTAACACATTTAAAAGGGTCGCCCACCAGTGGGCTGAGGAAGGCCAGATAAAAGACCGTGTACGTACGTGGATTAAGAGAGTTTGTAAACATTGGAAATGGTACGGTGATTGACACCGTGACCTAATTATTAGAAGTAACGTTGCTAAATATCGTTCAGATCCGGATAAACAAAGAGTAATTGTTATAATATTATGGTAAAATCCCTGTGTATGACAAAAACCAGAAATGATTATTCCCGAGTACGGTATATGGAAATTTTAAACAGCTTGGGGAGTCTGTTTAATTTGAATAATTCAGTATTTTTCTAAAACTGAAGGGAGGCACGAATTCTTTCCAACTAAGCAGAGTAGTACAAGTTGTATGAGAGAGAGATAAAAACTTGAATTTATGTGGACCCCAATGAAATGATAATTATTATTATCATTATAATGAATAATTTGTACAGTAAATTAATACTCAAAATAAGTGAATAAAAGTTTGTTTTTACAATGTTTAATGTTGTAAAAGTAAACATGGAGCCATAGAGTGCTCATCAGTACTAATTGAAGAAAGAACTTTATGGAAGTGAAAGTTATGTGAAACTTCGTGTCAGGTTCGATGGAAACTAAACTATTGATTTTAAAGGACATTTTATGATGATTCCTTGTTCAGTAGAGAACAAGTGTGAAGGAGATGATGTAATTTTGATTTTTATATGTATTTTATATTTTGTAGCTCCTATATTTTTGAATAATATTGAATAGTTTTGTAATGTGATTTTTGATGTTTATTTCAAGTGTTGACCTAATGCTTTTGATCCAAAATACGTGTGTCATAGAGTGGGATTAAATGTACTACACCCCGAAAACTACTGAGCTAACGGAACTATGATCACGTATTAATTGTTCGAAGGGTACAGTACCAAAATGTAATATTCACATTGTAATTTGTAACAAGTATGGCAGAATTCTGTTGACTGAAACATGGCTCCAGATTCAATTTTTTGCACTGAATTGTTTTTATGTTGGGGACAGTAAACAGACAAATGCACCCTGAGGAGGAGTGTTGCTGAATATAAAAATACTGTTAGGTACCGGTACTATAAATTCAGATAGAATTTAGCTTAAAGGATATGGATACCGGATCTGTATGTGTTTCATTCTCTATAAATATCAATTACATGCCTAAAATATTTGGCAAATGTTCTGAGAAAACAAACAAGTCAAAACTTGTAGAGTTGGCTTTCTTTTCAATTCTACTAATATCTTATATACACCTGAAATGTTTCTCTAATATTTCTTCTCTCTCAACAGTCTTTCTGTGAGTATTGTATCATCCATCTCTTCAGTACAAGAAAGAGGCACTCTCTTTCATTTATTACATTTTTAAAGCTTTATTCTTGTCTAATTCCTGCATTTTGTGGTGGCTAAGGCACCCCGATATTGAAAAGAATACTAGATTATCTTACAAAGAAAAAGTTCTACAACTATTACCAACCCCGTGGCTTCACATCTCAGGAAGGGCCTTGGCCTACCAAGCGACCACTAACCAGCCATTTGGCCTGCAAATTGCGGGATGGCATGTGTTCAGCGCGTTGGGTCCCCTTGGCCATTAATCTTGGTTTTCCTGTCTGCCTCACTGTCAGATAGCTACTCAATTGTCCTCACAACGCTGCGTGCACCCCGTTCCAGCCCTCCCATCAGTTTCTAAAATCCCTGACAGCCGGGAATCGAATCTGGGTGAGAGACAGACGCACTACCCCCAACACCACAAGGCGAGCACAACTATTACAATTATATTTTCAATATACTCGTATATTTATGTATATTCTGAAGTTGCCAAATCTGGGTATTTTGCTAGCTGTCATCACACTAACTATCCTGACAAACATTCCTACGTCTACGTTAGCCTTCATGCCTTGATTTTTAAATGATCACTAGGGCTCGGATGTTTAAGACCTAAAAATATCCCAATATGTAACAAATATGCCCTTAAAAATGACGAAATTGACTCAAAAATGACAAAATGTGGCCTGAAAATGACTGATTTATATATGACAGTTTTTTATTATAAATTCAAGTGACAATCCCTTCGATATTAAATTCTTTACTAAATTCTATATTGCTATTTTCATATTAATTTTCTAAATATATATATTTGCACAGACAATCTGTAATGTCCTACGGTACTCTTCATCTAGTTTCCCGGGTGCGGTAGACGAGCGCTCGCCACTGCTTTCTGTCATTGTACAACTTTCGTTCTACAACTTCTTCCCATTTCAGCCCTTTTTTCTCCACTTCTGATTTCACGGTCTCAATCCATCGTTTTCTCGGTCTTCCCCTCGGCCTTTTCCCTTTCAGTTCTCTAATGAAATACTCCCTTGCTGTTCTAGTGTTATTCATTCGCATCATGTCCATACCACTGAGGTCTACGCTACCCTATAACATTTGCAACAGTTTCCTGTATCCCAGCTTCTTTTCTATTTGTTTCGTTTCTGATCGTGTCTTTTCTGGTCTTTTGATTCATGGTTCTAATGAATTTCATTTCTGTTGCTAGGATTTTATTAAGGTCTTTATCCAGTATAGTACATGTCGTCAGTCCATACACCAGAATTGGTACAAAGTAAGTACAGATACGGTATTGAACATGGTTAATTTTGCTTTCAAGGGTATGTAGCTGTCCCATAGTAGGTTTCTCACTTGACTGTATAATTGTGACGCTTTCTGTGTCCTGTTGAGTACTTCTTGCTGAGTGTTATCCTTTGAGATGGTGCTTCCCATGCTTCCGAGATATTTGAAGTTGAAGACAGAGTCTAATTTAGTTCCTTCCAAAAAGATGTTAGAATAGATACCGTCTCAGTTGATAGTCATTTCTACAGTCTTAGTTTTGCTGATGTTTAGCTGGAACTCCTTAACCCTTTCAGACCTGGTGTTGGTTGGTTCCTAAGTTTAGGGGCTGCGACAACGCGGTCATGTAGCCCCGTGTACTTTTGGTGTGTGTAGAATCTGTCTGATAACCGGTGTTAATTGTGATGACTGTATTAGTGTGTGTTATCGGTTTTTTAATTCAAGTAAGGACTGTAGACTTTTGAATTTTTCAAATAGTTCCTACTTTTGCCGCCAAATGCCACCGTCAACGACTACTAGTTCAGAACTTAGCTACCAGACGTCACCGCAGTCGGCTCTTGGCTACGAACGTAGGGACCTAAGAGCGTTGTTTACATTCTTAACCTATTCAATTTAGTTTCACACAGGTGTAATTAGTGGAAGTTTCTTTAACATGCCATAAATCTATGACATGGGACCGCCGGCTTTACTTCCCCTCCGAACAGTGGCGTCGGAGCGGATTTTTTATTGGGGGTGCAAGATTTACTCGGCCCAGCCTATTTTTGTTTGTTTGTTTGTTTGTTGTTTTTTTTAGCGAAGTCGGTGACGACGAATGGTTTGAAAAATTACAACGAAAGAACTATTTTGATTTCGTAAATATTTTGGGTATGAACTAATTCACTAAAAGATGCAATGAAAAAAGAAAAATTCTGTTTATTTGTTAAATAGAACTCAAGACGTATGACGTATTGGCTATTCGGCCAATAGTAAAAATATTACAAACAGTTTTAAATCACACATTATAGCCTACAACTCAGTCAGGTTGACTCAAGACTAATTGTCCTCCCTTGAATAAAAACAAAAATGAACAGTGGCCTGAACAAGCGACTTTGTAACGTATCGACCAGCAACAAGAACGTCATAAAAATGAAACTTAAAACACATAGCACAAAAAAAAGGATAATATGTACATACGCTTGATTTGTGGCTAGCTAACGCTAAACCTTCCCAAACACTTGCCCTCGTTCAATCTTACGCGAAATAAACTCACGCAAGATACCCTGCAGATCTATGGCTCTTGTATAGGGTAGTCCTTATGCACATGAAGAAGCAAAGCGTGAGTCAGGCGCTGTTGGGTCATGGTACTGCGCAAATTATTTTTTGACCTCCGAAGTGCACTGAAAGATCTTTCTGAAGAAGCAGCAGATGCTGGAACGGTCATGAGTACCAGAACAAGCAAAACTACTTCGTTGAAAAGATCTTTAGTGGATGTAGCCAACTCATTCATCTGCCTAACTATATCTGCAATGCACTTCGGTGGCTTCCCTGGCAACTTTTCAACAATTTTACCTGATCGAGATCAAAATCGTCCTGATGTGGACCCAGCGTTTCCTTCAGAACCTGATCATATGGAACGATACCCTCGTATGCCTGAATCAGAATATTTTCAATACTCGCCAAAGTGTAAAAACCTTTCTGGTTAAATCTTTCTTCTACTTCATTCAAAAGGAGGTCCAGAATAGAGAAGTAATCTTTTCTAAGCTCTTCTTGATCTGTGAGCTTTGCTGGAGGAGCTGGATTGCTCGTTTGTTCTAAAGGCTTCGGAATTTTCCTCTGCAGTTTTTTGGGAAGTTTTTGTTCAGGTTTGGGCTTCTTGCTCTGCTTCTGCTTCTTTTTTTTGCATTTCCTGGGCTTCTTCCTCCTCATCGTCGGGTTTGGATGTGGCGTAGTTTTCGGAAACTTGTTGGTTAGGGTTTGGTAAAGAAGATCAGTCACGTTCCCCTATCTCCGTAGCATAAACGTAGCTTTCCTTGTCGATCCGATCAAACTCCTCTGTCGTTCGAAGAGCCTTCATTGCCGACATTAAAATCAGAGCAACTTGCTTTGCTCCTGTGGCAGTATAACAGGCTCTGAAGGGCCTTTGCAAGTTCTTCGCATGGACCAAAAATTTCGACACTCCCTATTCTCATTTCCTCTCTTAGCACTTCTCATAGGCTACTTACCACAAAAAATAAGATCACACGAGATCTACTGTGTATGCAACTACTTAATTAAGATTTCAACTACCAGTTACGTTTTGTTTAAGAAAATGTCATGCATATGTATTACTTTTGCTTGTAAAAATAAAAACAACTGCTGCACGTGCAGTTATTGGAATTGAGTAAATTTTGTTTGTTTCACTAATTAGCTCTTTAGCTGTGACACCTGTGTTGAGTAATGTTTCTCATATTTGAAAGCTCGTGACTTATAAATGACAATAAAAATAATACATACAATTTTCAACATTTCACTGTGAATTTGAAAAATGTTATGTTAAAACTCCACCTATGAAAAAGTAAAACAGGAGAATAAAAGTGTACATGGATCAGAATTCGGTAAATCTCAGACACTTACGGAGTTAGTGTGATGTGTGAGCTTGAATTTGAGATGAAAGTAAATCCAGTCTTGGTTGGATGTTGGAAACAGCAACTCGCAGATCCCCTTCCAGCTGCATCCGAGACCGATGCTTCGTCTTGACGGATGCCATTGCGGAAAATGTTCACTCACACAAGTAAGTTGAAGCGAAGGGTAATAACAGGTCCACTGCTTTTCTTGATAAAATGGAATATTCATTCCGAATCTGCACCCAAAAATTTTCAAGAGACTTCGACTTTAATTCATTTCGAAGTATTTTGTCACTTGAGAGTTCTATTAGTTCCTCCTGTTCTGCCGTTGACAGGTGGGCTGTTACGTTCGTTTCAAACGGACTGCGAATCGAGTCATTCTCAGTTGAAGGTTGTGGAAATCTACCCTCGAATTTTTCACGAAGGTTTTGGAGGTGTTCTACGACAATTCCACTAATTTGACAAATATCTAACTCATTTTCTTCCAGGAATTCTTTCAGACAATGAAACATCTCACAGTTACCTTTGTCCATCTGGGCTTTCCAAAGTTCAAGTATTCTCTTAAAAGCAAGCACTTTGTCGCTTAGAATGAAAATATTACTATTTCGTCCTTGAAGTGACACGTTAAGTTCATTCAGTTTTTTCAAATACGTCTGCCAAGTAGCACAGTATTAGAAGCCATTTCTCATCCAGAAACAGGGTTGCGAGTGTAGGACTGCTGTCCAATAGGAAAATACGAAGTTCATTCTTCAACTCCACAACGTGACGAAGGACTCGACCACGAGACAACCAACGTACCTCCGTGTGCAATAGAAGCGAATCATGTGTAGATCCCATCTCCTCGCAAAGAATGGAAAATAGCCGACTGTTAAAAGCGCTTGCTTTCACAAAATTTACAACACTATTTACATCGTTCAGCACTTTATTGACTTCCGGTTGTAGTATTTTTGAAGCCAATGCCTCCCAGTGTATCATGCAATGTGTGAATTTTACAGAATTAGTAACAGCACTCACTCTTGCTCTGAAACCCTTTTTAGTTTCAGTAAATGCTGACGCCCCATCGGTGCATATACCAACACAATTTGTCCATGAGAGATTTTTGTCAATAAAAAAGGAATTCACAAGAGAAAAAATATCGACGCCTGTAGTCCGCCCTTCTAGAGCTTTACAAAATAGAAAATCCTCGTGCATTTCATTTTCATGGCAGTAGCATACAGAAACACTAAGCTGGGCGCTGTTTAGGATATCAGTACTGTCATCAAGTTGCAGGGCAAATTTTGGGCTATCATGAAGAGTGGTAGCAATTGATATTTTATGTCAGAGGCTATTACATCAATACGACGAGTTACTGTATCATTTGAGAGCGGTATCGACTTCAAACACTCGCCGAACTTTTCTCCATGCATGATCGCGCACATTTTCACGGCTGCAGGAAGAAGTAATTTCTCACCAATAATATGTGGTGATTTGGATTTTGCAATTAAATATTATACCTCCAAGGATGCTCTTAGCGCTTTCTTAGGAACTGTTGCGTGCTTTTCTAGGAATCTAACATTTCCTTTTAGTTGTTGCTCGTGGCGCTTAAAAATGCTAAAGGTTTACTTACAAAGTCTGGATGTTAGTCTGCAAGTGTCTCTTAAGTTTCACAGGCTTCAAATTGTCGTTTGCTAAAATCTCCAAACAAAGAACGCATTGAGGTTGTTCCTGATTATTATTCGAAAGAATGCTGGTAAAGCCTAATGTCAGATAATCGTCTTGATATTTACGCACATCACTTTGTGTGTAGAATTAATAATCCTGATGGGAGCAGAAGTAGACGCGGAAAAACAATGGACTTAGTTTAAATTCGAACCTTGTTCTTTTTCCGAAGGAGGGCAAGCACTATCACTTTCATGGGGTCTCTTTTTACCACTTCTAATAAGCCACTTGTCCATGGGTAATGGCGACACTCGTATCAGTTTATTGTAAAGTTGTCTAACCACGTACTGGATTTCAACTGTTCATTCACTGTCTTTGAACTGACTGGAAAGGCCTAGCTGAATTCGAATCGGCAACGGCAGAAATAGAAGAATCCATTCTTGGAATCCATTCTTGAAAGGAAGTGGCGGTCACATTGTCAAGCGGCTTATTGTCATTAAGTGTTTGGTAAGGAGATGTCACTGCGGGTGGCGAGTGAAAGGGAGATGTGGGGGAAATGTTACTCGCCACCTTTTCTCAGGATTCCTGCTGGCAGGTTCTACTGGTCAGTTCTTGTGAAATAAGTCAGCAAAGGTACGAGTTTATTATTCTTGAATGGACTTGGGAGCAACCTGCCTATGATAGGTTCATGAATATGAGGATAATAATATTTGTTACAGAATATGAAATATAAATATTTCAATCAAAGCCGGCGCCCCCCCCCCCCTTTATCACTCTCTGCGCCCCCCACTTTGGATAACCCCTGCTATAAGGTAGGACACTCCGGTGCCTCTCGCTCCCATTGGCTGCTACGCTGAGACGCAGCCGGGCTAAGCCAGGCGCATGCCAGCTGATATTTACAATGCATTCCTACGGGAAACACAGTCATATTTCGCTACTCTTTTCCTCTCGTAGTATACAATCACAATAATGGCAATATGCACGTTATAAAGAGGAAGGTATAAACAATATATTGCAGTGGTTTGTAACGCGAAATGTACTTCATAAACACACACAAAAATATTTTAGATTAGCCTAACTACGCTACCGCACCTTAGTATCGGCTGAGCTAAAAAGAAGCCTCAAAAATACAATAAAGTGTAATGGTACTGTAGTGATATACCATTTATAGGGTATTATTTGACAGCAGGATCAGCACATTCGTATTTCTCTTTAAAAACGTCCCTTTTTGTTGCCGTCTAATCGCTTCGCTCGCGCAGCCAGCGGCGTGTGGGCCAGGTACGCGGTGCGTCTACGCGCTCCTTAGCCTGGTGTATAACTTGTAAAGGGGGTTGAAAAATGAGTTTATAAATTTAATTTACGTGTTATAGATTTTAGGTGAAAAAAGAGGTGGTTGCCGTAGGGCCCTGACGTGCTATCAAGTTGATATGCTTTAAGCTTGCGTACTGTTTGAATTTGTGATATTTAAAATTTTTAAATGTTAGGTTAGTTCAAGTTATTTTTAATTGAGCGTTATATAATGTTGTTATTAGCAGCTAGCAATTTACGTCTTGTTTACTCGACTACCGCACACCACATGCCCTCCCGGCCGTGACGTATCGGCAGCAGTTGCCTCCCTTTTTGTTGCCATAAACAGCTTTGAGCTGTATGTTATACATGGTCGGCCGCGATAGTGAACACCCGGTGACGTCACGGAGCAGCCTACGGAATGGCAAGCCGATGCGCGGAGCCCGGAGTGCCCCCAGCCCTGCCATTTCCAGGCTGCCTGCCCCAATCCACACCTTTCTTTCGTTACGGGGATTCCCCTTCAACGCGTGTGTCAATATATCGTGTTTTTTAAGGAGGTACATTCAAGAAACGTTCTATTTTCAATTAAAGTGTAATGTCGTGAAAGTATGATAGAACAAGAATAAATCGGCTTGAACCTGCTCTTCGCACTCACCGACAGCGTTACCAAACTAACTTTAAGCCAATGTTGCCAACCTCAGCAGAGACGATTGGCATGCATTCACAATCGGCATTCACACTTAGCTCCTCGCGAGTTCGCATTTCAAATTCGCGCCATGTATCTCAAAAAGGTAATTCTTTCTCGATTTTCAACATCAAAGTTTTGCATTTTCAAAAGTTATTGGGGGAGCGCCGCACCCCCAAAATAAATATTGAGGGGGCGGCCGCACCCTGGCACCCCCCGTTCCTACGCCACTGCCTCCGAAGGAAGGCATACTGAGGAATTTTTAACGCTCTTAAAAAATCCGACGACTTCGGCCGGATTTGAACCCGCGATCTTGGGCATAGAAGCTCAGCATGCTTCCAACTACGCCACCGAAGCCGCCAAAGACCTGGTGTCCAATAACTTTTTATCATAATTAAACACAGGGGCGGATCTAGGGGAGGGCGACCGCCCAGGGCCCTGTGATTCGGGGGGCCCGTGCCATGGATTGTTTTAAATTTAATTGATTAATTAATTATAATTTTCAAACTAATTTATAAATCATATTCTTTCTTCAGTGCAGCTATGACTTCCCGTGACCGTTTAGCAAGTTAAGATTTCAATGAAATGATAGATGACTTCAGCCGGGAAGAAGGTCGCAAAGTGATATTTTAATATTTCATAGTTTACATAATCTTCTTGAAGGGGACTAAAAGGTTTCTTTCATATTATTAAAAAAAATGTACTGTATTGTATTCCAAATATTGTAACTAATTTTTATTTTATTATTATTACAAAACTATTTTTCATTTGATTTGATTTCTTTTTATTTCCTATTGTTGTTGGCCCCACCTTATCATATCGCCCAGGCCTGGATCTGCCACTGATTAAATATAAGTTACTAAACTATATCAGTCATCTTTTAGCCTCAATTATTATGAAAATAACTGAAAAATCGAGGGAAGAGCACACCTATCAACTCAAATCACATGTTATATACCATCTGTCTGTTTATGATTTCATCACCCTTATTACGCTAGTTTCAGATAACGGCAGCACCGTCGCTTGAGTTCGCGAATTCTGGACATTTATCAAGTGATAATCCCCGCAATCTAGTGGCGGAATTGGGAACTCAATCTTTCACTTGGGGCGCTGCGGTCGGTCCAACATGACGGGGATAGGTAGGATAAAACACTCAATAGCACAGGATTGCTATGGAAAACTTTCGTATTACCCTGTTATAATCAGTAAATGTGATCCCTAAAATACTAACAGTGTTATATTATGTATAACAGTGCGATACACGCGATCTAATATGTGTGTTCCACTTGATTTTATGTGTGAATTACATATTATCAATCATTGATTGACTGCTCGGATATGTTTTAGTACATTTCGAATCATGACGCTATATTCGAGTTTGCTAACTGCACCATATACTCCAGAAACTTTACAGAAGGGGTAGAAGTGTTATTTGCAAGCATGTCTTATGACAGAGTACACAATGATCACTCCTTTTGGTCAACTTACGCTCTTGGGCTCCAGATATCGCTGCCCCGCCCCACATGGTTCAATAGAAATTGAAAGGAAAACGCTAACAATTAAGCAGTTTCAATCTTCTTGTAAGACAGTTGCATCAGAATGTTGTAAAAATGTTTTATCCCTGCTTCTTTTCTGTCACAGATAATTAGGGCCTATTAGTCCATTATTATTAGATTATTATTATTATTACCTCAAGTGGCTAGACTGTCCCCAAATCCACACCGACTGTATTCCAACTCGTTACTGTTCTTCGTATTTATCCGTTATCGCCACTGAAAATCTGTTTTAAATGCCGCTGGATCTGCCTTGTGTAAATAAGTTTAAGGGGGATAAGTTGTGCTTTAGCATAAATGTAATGTCGTTTCATTAATATAATAACAATGTTATCCGCCGCAAGCGACTGTCTGCCGCGGCAGTCGCTTCGGCGGTTGCGTGTATAAATTTGTCAAATATCTAATAAATTGCCATTGTGGCATAAGTTTAAAATTTGAAGAGATTTAATTAATTGCTTGGTTTCGGGGAATAAACTGTTGTGATAGCAGCACGAGCTCTGTTAGCCTGGTGGTATGGCTTTGACATATACCGCGTGCCAAGGCCGGTACTGGCAACAACTTCAGCTTAGTAAGAATAATAATAAATTGTGAAAATGTTTAGTTGTTAGATTGGTGAACTTTAGGAAGGAAGAAAGACCTCTAGTGGGTTGATTTTTGTAGTATGAAAGAATAATAGACCTATAGTGTGCCCAATGAGACTTTGGCACAAGAGTCGAACCTACGACATATCAGAAAAGAAAATAGGACGTTTTATAAAAAATTTAAAGGCATGAAAAGGGTTAATACTTTAATGCACATAAGTGTGACGCATCGAACCTATGAAGCAAGATTACAGCGATACTGCCGCTGCGAGGTGACATCATTGCTAACTCAGCAGAAAGAGGGTTGCACATCGATAAAATTAGACCGAGCGGAAAATCCCACTCTAGAGAGAGAAGGAAGATCTCGTGGAGAAACGCGACGTCATCACAAAAATGCCAACACTGTAAGAATCGGCGTGGTCAATGAATCCATTAAAAATCAAAATTAGCCAGATTTAAGCAAATTTATAGGAAAATCTCTCCGTCAATGTGATTTATTTTGGGAACGAGAATTTTAAAGGAATAAAAGTATCTAACATTTGCATATTGTTACGATAAGGACTTCCCCAAACCGGAGAGTAGAGTAGGGGAATAAAAAAATACACACCTACGCAGTTGAGGAGCTGTCCGAATTTTTATAAAATCTCCTCATGATTGAATTTGGAAATAGTTTGCACATTTGGAACGTTGGGATTATAAGCTTCAAGAGTATATTTTTTCAAAATGGTACTACAAATGGTTTAGAAGGTAGTTTTTGCAACGCAAGCAAAGTAGTTTATTTTCTGTAAATTTTAATAAATAAGAGGGATTGCCAAGGAGGTTCGTTCATTCACTTCACTTCAGTTCAGTTGTAAGCGGGCGTGAGGGACGCGTCACGCTGGATCAAGTTCAATTAAATTCAGTCTACCATCGACCGCAGTAGTGGGTCGCGCTCATTCAGTATTCAGTCTTCAGTGTCCTAGAAGGACGTGTTGCTGTTTCAACGAGTATTATTCAGTCATCAGGTCATACGGACAAAGTGAAGGGTGTCCTAGGGGACCTCAGTGTGAAAGATATTAGTATCAAGTGATATCAAAAATCGTCAGGCCGAAGTGGGCCCGAAAGGGCAATGTAAAAACAATATAACGAAAAGGGACACACTCGGTTATTCAGTCTGGTGGAGTGCAGAGGCACGTCGTGCTAGATCAAGTTATCACGTCCAGTCTTCAGATATCCCAGGCCTTGAATAGGTCATGGCGTTACGGTATCATCTGCACAGTTTGAAACTCATGCGGGTCATACTCGTGAAGTTTAACCAGAACCTAGTACATGTCACGTCACGTCACGTCAATAGCCACGTCAGTACACAGTCATCGAGGACCTCAAGGAGGACAAGTAATATTCGCGCTATAGGAAAGACAGTATCTTTGCCTAAAGTAAAGGCTAATACATTACGAAGTGCGCCGCACTGAACATTATCAATTCAAGACAAGTAAATAGTCTTTACGGACAAAGTATAGTTATCGTTCGAAAGAAACAGCGATTTAGGCGTCAGGAAAGTGAGGAACGTCAAGTTCCAGGTCGCGAGTTCGAAAAGCTGTAGTGAAAATAGAGAATTTTCAGAAAGCATCGTTAGAAATACGTCCAGTCCAGACAGTATAAAGGACAATCAGAGAATAAGAAGCGCAGTTAACCAAGTCGCGTCACTAAAAGATAGGTGTGAACTCAAGAGGGGCAGAGAAACGTCAGTTCGAACTCTGAACACGCAGATCAATTGGTATTGTAAGCGTTTGGAGAGACGAGACAGAAAATTATACAACTAGTGGAAAGTTTTCTAAATTAGCCCATGTTAATATTTATCGATGCTGGAAGCGGACATAAAACTGGTTTGGTCAGCGAAGGAATTAACTGAGTTAATTCGGCCGGCCAATAGCAAATTAGTAGTCGCAAGGGGACTCGGAACTTGCTTCGCCAGGATGACAAAGGGCCCGAGCAGCAACGAGGACGCCCAAGTGGAAAAGTGGAGAGAGGAACAGAGCGTGTGGCGAGGAGAAGAGGGGAGCTGACGCGAGGCCGACACGCGACCATGACCAATGAGAAGCCACCTATTAAAATTAACACCAACAGAATAATTAACATATATAATTACTAGGACAAAGTTATTACATTAAACCATCATGAAGAGTGTTAAATGATAATTAAGAACGATTGAATATAATTACAGCCGAGGTTTTAAGTAATTAATGAAGAGTTTGATCAATTAATATAAGCAACCAATCAGAGCCATGGATTGGAAAGGACGCGGTTTTTGGAAATTAGACGCGGAGAAGAGACGAGAGGAAGCGAGACTCTTATCAGCCACGACTTTGAAGCAGAAGGACGTTCAAACAAACTAGTCTCCAAGTTGAACGAAAGAGATAGAATTATTCATCGAAGGCACTCAGTAATGTGCATGTGATATTAACATCGACATTCAGCGAGGAAACAATTATAAATTTATACGACAAAGCTACAGCTTCAAGAATGATAAAACTTCAAAAGTTGAGGGAGGAATTTCATGACGATTTTACTGGCATCGTGATGAACGCTTAAACAAATCAGGGAACGACGCTATGATGGCATCAAGAACATCCTAAATGACTTAACTTCAACATCTCGGGGGAGATTAACATCTCATCTCTCCCGTAATAGAAATTCTACAATTATCAGTCATTTTACCATCTCAAATGACGATCTACTGGGAACTTTGGGGAAGAAGACTTGAAGTTATTCATGGACGAGGGCGACCAGGGAATTACCCGGTGCCGAAGAGAGAAAGGGCTATCCCATCTCAATCAGAAGAGTCATCGGCGGAAGGAGGAGACAGCACGATGATGATCGAGTTCGAATCCCAGGACCTGACCGCACGAGATATTCGGAGGGAGAATTGGACAAGAATGCTGACCACCACGCAGTCTTAAGCCGCTAGAAACATTCCGTTTCTAATGGGTAACCAAAGGAAGTCCACTTCATGTCAACTCTAACCCAGCACAAGATAGTCCACGGACCAACGTTGAACATCCCACTTTGTAGAATTGTATATCTTGAATATCCGTCAACTATTGTTGAATGCCATTTTTCTATATTGTTTATTAGTTTATTGCAGTTTTCATTGTTATATTCGTAAAAACATCATGCGGATGTTTGATCGTATTTTTTCGATGATTTCGGAATTTTAGGGATTTTTCATTTCGAATTTTCGATTTTTGCGATATTCGAAATTTGAAGGGAGATTTTATAGTTTAATTCAGATTTTATAGTTTGGTTCAGGATTTTATAGTTTAATTCAGAATTGTTATAGTAAAATTCAAATGTGTATTAAATCGAACGATATCCATGTTTTATTAATAAATGTAATGATGGAAATGTTTTCCAAGTATGTGAAAAAAGTATATGTCAAAGAATGCAATTACGAAAGATCTATTTAGAGATCTAGAAAAAGTCACGAACTGAGAAATAATGAAACAGATTTAGTGAAGAAAGTTTGTAAGTAATGTTTTTTGAAAGTATTAGAATTTGTTGAACAGATATTTAAGAAAGAATTTGTGAAGTATTATAATGTGCAATTAACAGATGCGAACGAGAGCATATTTTGAAGTAAGAAATAATGTAATGATTAAATGGAAGAAATGTTACAGTTTGTTGAAAGATTTTTGAGAAATGTGAGTGAAGTAAAGAAATAGGATTGTATTTAAAGATTATCATCTTATCGCATTACCTATTAAATTGAGTCAGGGAGAGAACCAGTATTTTTTATTATATGGTCATTAAGATTGTGATGACTGAAATAAGAGTTTATTATTGGAAAGTATAGAGAAAGAATTGTTATGAAAGTTTGCGAAGTATCTCGATGGATGAGATTTATTATTCCCGTTGTAGACGGAGGTATTTGTTGTGAGACAATGAGCCAGTGTGTAGCCATTGATCTATTTTTGTGGAAATGTCTGTAGTGACAGACGCGTGTATTTCATGAAAGTAAGAAGTTATAAGACAATTGTTATGGAAGTTTATTAATTGTGGATGTTATTGAAGTAGTCTCAATAGAGGTGAAACTCCTTGAAATTCACAGGACAGCGGATCCTGGATGAAGTTAAATCTGATAGAAATTATAGGATTTAATGGATCTTTGTTGAAGCTGAGAGTGAACTGAGATCTATTAAATGGTTCTTATCCTAATGTTTGTCATTTGTGGTAATTATTCGACGAGTGGAAATGTGTATTATATTAAGTATATTTATTACATGAACAGATAAGTTGTAGGAGGTTTTTGAACTAGTCTCTACTTAATTGTATGGATTATAGAATCCCAGATGGTAACGTAAAACACGAACAAGACTAAGTAGAGTGAAGTAATCTTTTTCTGAAGCCCGTTGAGATTTAGAAGTGATGTGGAAGGACAGTTACATGTTGTATTGTCGGGAGAAAGAAACAAACGTTTTGTATATATTATTTTTAAGTAAGTAGTTGATGAACTACGACGTGATTATTTTCATTGTATAGAATGTTATATTAAAGGTATTTCAGATAGATTCGTAAGTAGAATTAGGAGTGCTTTATATTTTTAATTTTAAACCTTAAAACTTTGTGTAGAGATTCTGCGCTTCCTAGAGGAAGAAATATTAATGTTAGGGTGCGGGAGATCAATTGTATAGAGTAATGATTAGTATTTGTAATGACGGAGATCTACGTCAGGTGTAACGTCATTTATTTTTGGGATTATTTAAATTTTTAAGCTTCTAACATTTTTCTTGTTATAATCTCCCGTCACCTAGGGCACAGCAGTTGTTCGCTGTGTAGAAGCTTATTTAAGCTTACACGTAACAGTTTTTACGGTTTCTTAGTGAAACAATTTGTACTTTTATATGGATTAATGACACTTAGTCATTCATATATATTTCAAGGTTTATTTTCGAGAGCATTTAATCAAAGCTCGGTGACACGAGATGTGTATTGTCTTTTTTAATAAATAGACGGATTCGTGTTGACGATTTCCTGATTGTTTTATAGGAAACTGGCATTATACTTGTAGTTAGATGGTAGAGGAATGTGCTGTAGGGTGGACGTTCCCGAGCGACCTAATCCGTATCCTTACGCCCGAGATTTTTATAGAGATTTTTTTAAAATCCTAAGTAGTTAGATGACCCTACTGTTCTGTAGTTAGATACTGCAGCACATTCCGTCTGAGAAAATACCTGACCCTTATTCTGAGTGTTTTCGCCAAGTGGTACCATGTCGTTTTTAGCCGAGACTTCAAGATGCTACAATCCCAGATTATTTCCAGCCGGAGGATATTGGTGGATCATCCAGTTATAAGGGTACTGTATGAAAGGAAATATAAGGTCTTAAAGCATACGTAGGCCAAATATAAGACTCATAGTGAGGAAATCGTCAGGACAGTTACCGCTTAGAGACAGTATTAAGAAAACCGAATAACAGGACATTCGAGGTAACGAGAGAACTAAGACTATAATCCCAGGATAGGAGCAGGACCGTTCGAGCGATCACACGTCCAATGCTGGTACATGAGACTTGCGTCGAGGTGGAAGTCGCCGACAGGTTGCCGAAATCACTGAGATGTGGTGTATAGTGAAGTGATATATGAAGTGTTGTAAAAAGAAGAAGAATATTTGTTTTAGTGGATAGGAAGTGCTACATGTCAAAAAGGGAAAAATGTATTTCATTGTTTATTGTGTTAGGATAAGTGATTATAATGTGAAGTGTGTTAAAAACAGTGTCATGAATTCGTGCTGAAAGTGTTTTGAGATGGGTGACACCATCCAAGCTTACGATCAACGGCTGTACACGGGGTACGTCACAATGATTGTATTATCATTAATATTGTACTATGCACTGAAATAGTAGAAATCAAGTATTAACTTGAGAGTTTGGTCTTGATTTCACTATGTATTTAAAATGCACTATATGATTGAAATATGTTTGGGATAAAAGTAAAAGTTGAAGACCGCGGGGATTGCCTCGTCGGATATAAAGATGAAATGGGATCAGTCAAATATAAAATAATTAAAAACCCGAAAGATTGTGATAAATAAATAATGGATTGAAAGGAAGGAATCGGAAATAATATTATAAATGGTTTGAATTTTCACCAAATAATAAAGTAAAGACGCACCAATAATGAAATATAAAAATTGAGAAATTAATCTAATGAAAAGGGCTTGAATTTTCGCCTACATAAATAAAAGTAAAGTAGCTAATCACCATAATGAAATGATGAAAAATGGATAGAATAATATATGTAAATGGTTTAAATATTTTACCAAATAATGAATTATAAATGAAATAAGCGCTAGAGTAAATAATTGAAATTTCGAGATAATAAATATGAGGAACTCGGATTTATGTTGATGTTTATGGTCATAATAATGAATTTATAAGGTAACGTAATGGGTGAATATGGATCACCAAAGAACAAGAATATAATGTTGTATGGCAGGCTATTAGGCCAAAATTTTGAAAGTAAAATCTTAGTAAGACTCGGAGTATTGCCGTTAAGGGATAAAGTGTTGTTGAATAATAAATAAACTATGAGTATCCAAGAAAAGTTATAATGTCGAAGGGGCCTATAAATAAATAAGTGTAGCTCAAAGTTAGCAAAGAAATGCGTGATCCAGGATATACTCGTTCGCGAGATGAAAAGTTATAAAATGTTGGTAAAATGTTATGCTATGAGGGCGTGACCCACTGACAGACTAAGGGTTCTGGTCAGGTTATTGTTGAAGTTATGGTATTCACATGTGAGACTCGCTGGAGGACTAAAGGATCCCCAGCCGGCATTGGTGGAATAAATCGTCGTAAGAAAAGTTGTTATATTGAAGCGTCGCAAATGAAATGATATATTATGTTAAGTTGCATGTAAGACTGGATGCGTATTCCCAGCTTTGTCATTCGTCGGAATAATGTTGTTGAAATGAATCGTCGTAAGTGAAATTATATAAATAAAGTCGTCGTATATTCTCTCCGAACTAGTGTCCAATATCCTGGAAACACGAGATATTGATGATAATAATAAAAGGTAAATGAGGAAGTAAGTAATTGTATGTGAATTAAAGCTTGGATAATCGTACGTTTTTTGAAAGAAACTAACAGGAGTGTAAAAGCATGGCGATACGCGAGACGCCATAAATCACACGAAGTGCCAAGGGGAAGGGAGAAGGCCGTCCAGCCCGAACCTATCTTAATGAGAGAATGAAAGAGACCATTTAACGAGTTCCACAGCCGAGTGGTTTTTAAAGGGATACAAGCATAGAATTTTTGCAACAGGGAAGTTTTAAATGAAAGGTGCTATACGAAACGAAATATATAATTGGAAGGCCGGGATTGATACAATTCCTTCAAGCCTCAGTTTGAAGTTATTAAGTAAATTTTTGACAGATTTTGGTCAATATTAAATTTGTTAATGAAAAACGATTCCTTTCTTGAAATATAAAGAATGAACGGGTTATGAAATATAAAGCTTAATATAATTAAAGGATCCCCTAAAAGAAAATTAACAGTGCATGGTGCAATATAAAATGAATTACCTGGAGCATGAATAGATGAACGGAGAAGTAGAGGCTAGCCCCATGACATGGTGTATTGTAATTAAATATATTTGTTGTTGTTTTCAAATACCTAAGGCTTTGTGGAAGTGGTAAATCAGTCTAGAAACTGAATGAAATACAAATAGAAATGTATAGATAAAGGAAGCCCTGAAGGGTATTGAGAATATAAGTTAAATATCCAAAGCCTTAGAAGATATAAAAGTGACCACAGTGAAAGGCACGCTCGGTGTCTAAATGAATATAAGACTTAAAGGAATAAATAAAGGATAAATAGAATAAGCAAGACAATTTCAAGTGATTTACAGTGAATATTAAGTGATTTTTGAGTGATATTTTTGATTCTTACTAGAAGGGACCATACCAAGTAAACGATTGATAATGCTTTTTTGTTGTTGATAATATGTGTTTTGTTTGATAGTTTTTGAGTATAATAAATGGTTGTAAATTGTAATGTAGAGTTTTTCTGTAGTTCTTGGTAACCCTATTGTGTTTTCATGTCAGATGTGAGGTCAGTTGTGGGTGGAACGTAACGCGCCCCGACGCCGAAGAGTACTAAGCAGTGGTACTGACCAAACACCCTCCCCTCAAGCGGGTACAATAGTAGGTATTTAGTTAAAATAATAAGTTGATTTTAATATGCCAAGCTGAAGATTTGGGGTAAAATGAGATGAAAATTAATTGTATTGAGTTGGATATGTGATTTTAATGTAGGTGTGCTGTGATTGGTGTAGAGGGCCAATGGAGCCCTGTGATTGGTTGTTGGGGAGCCTGTAGTTTAAATGCTATTAGTATCGCCACCTTTCGGCCATTGTTATTTGAATCTTTTAGAATATAATGCAAATGTATATCCGTTGCCCTTTTATACATCGGCTTGCAGCCGTAAACTGAACAATATACTTTGCTTTTTCTCATTTTGTATTCTAACAATGAGTAAAACTCATTAATTATTTATAAAAACACGAACAAATTAACACGCTGTGTTCACCCATGCAAAAAACCGTTGTCTACGTTATAATACAAGTACAAGGCCGAGAGATGCCGCACCGCGACTGGGGGGGCTGAGTTCAGCATTCTGCCGCTAGGATCGCATTGTAACACTCTCAATATGAGCGCACTATATGAATATAGTATTGAGATGAGAGAATACCCGGGCTATTTCATGCGCATTTACAAAAGTGTGGTTTATCATTCATATCTATAACTCACCGGAATATCATAAACAAGCAGTCTTTTCTTGGAGCTTCAGTACTTTCCTGTTCAGAGGCTTATTGTGAAGCTGTAATAATCGTTCATTCCTGCTCGTGCGATTGAAGGCTAGGTTGTCCAGAAGCGGCTTCATGAACTTCTTCATAAGGAGAATCGGAAGTTCAGAATCGTTGCATTGGTCACACTTAATTGTTTGACGGAACTTGTCTTTTAATACAGTAAAAGAGTGCGGTTTGTCAGTAAGTTCTTCCGTGGCAGATACTGGACAGCACGTTATACGCATTGCATAATTTGCTCTAGTAACACCATAACGAATAGAATATAAAGTGTGATCTCTTCTCCCTCAATAGCATGTAATGAATACGGATCGGGTTGGCACTCGCCGCTACGCAGCGCTACAGTCGACTTGAGATTGTTGATTTCCACATGTTTATGTGTTTATGTGCGATATATTAAGTATTTAATCGGTCGGAGTGTTTTGTTGGTGTTCTGTGCAAACGTTTATTGATATGCAAGTGCTTACACTATTACTTCATAGTATTAATACCTTAAATGCTATTGTAGGAAGCATTAACTGAAATGGAATTTAATTTCTTGTCGTGTGTTGACGTTATCTTCGTGTGTTAATTTTATTGTTATTTAATGTAAGTAAACAGCAGTTTAGCCCTTACATTTTTATGAATGCTTAATGTGAGTAGTGAAGATGCCTTGCTCTTTTGTACCAGGATGCAGATCTAGCTATGGAGACTGTAAAGAGGTTGGACGGTTTTTCAAACCTCCTTAAGATAAGGAACGTTAAATCAAGTGCAAAGGGGCCATACGAGGGAAGGATAGGGAACTTACTGAAAAGTCCTACATCTGTGATCCTCACTTTTCGGAAGATTTAATTGTTAAATTTGACAAATTTGTGATAGAAGGGAAGGAAGTAATACTTCTCCCGAGAACCAACTGGCGATTGAAAGACTATTCTGTTCCACATATATTTCCTAATTTGCCTAAGTATTTGTCCAGTATGGTGTAAATAAAAATGCTCTTGATGCCATTAAAGACTACTTCTGTGAAGAAAGGGATGAGAATAAAAAGACAATGAGTTAAAAAACATATGTACCGTAATGCTAAATGAGGCGTGATCAGTTTTAGGCAATAGCCTACTCTAAGAAGGGGTCATGACTTTGCCTTCTATGTCTGTTAGATGTTAAGTGCTTCTGAAATGATGGTAGTTTATTGAGTTTGGTGTTTGTGGAGTGAAATTTATGGGTATAATTGATTTTTGTAATATTCTAAATAAAGTTGAAGGAGCCGTGATCGGGTTTAGGCAATAGCCTACTCTATGAAGGGGTCATGACTATGCCTTCTATGTCTGTTTAATGTTAAGTTCTTCTGAAATGATGGTAGTTTACTGATTTTGGTGTTTGTGGAGTGAAATTTATGGTTATTATTGAATTATATAGTAATATACGGTAAAGTTGAAAGTTGCGTTCGTACGGCTTTTTTTTTTGCTGTGTTGCAAGTCTGTTAAGGGAATGTAAAATGTGTAACAATGTGAAGAAATCCTTTCTGATAGCGAGGTTAATTTTTCCGTTCTTTTTTTTTTAAATTTACCGATAGCTGGCAAAACTAATTGCATTTTGAACTTGCTCTCTGTCTTCGCTTATTGTCGAAACTGGACTATTTCAGGAGACGACTTATAAATTATAATTGGGCACAGTAAAGTAAGTGGAGATGTCGAACTTATTAGCGCCTATGAGGATATCTTGTGGTGTTTTAACATGTAAAACAGGTCGCAAGGTTTTAAAAGTCTCGTAAGCGCCAATGCTAACTTACATCACAGATCGGAGCCAGCGCTGCACTGCGGCGGACCAGGCGTACTAGGCTAGTGATATCACTTCTTATTCTATTCGTTATGGTAACACCTCAAATGATATTTTAGGGTACCTCAGTCCTCCACGATCTTGAAATCGTATGAGGCTACTAAACTACAGAGGTTGCCTCAATATGGAGCTCTTAGGCGAGGGGATCGCGGAGGGAAGGTAAAGGACGTGACGTCACACGTTAGTAGAAGGGGGGCAAGACGGGTTCTGCTTTCCCCATTATATTTGTACCCGACTGTACATGTTAAATAACTAATATCTGGTGAACCCATGGTCGGATGTTGACAAATGAGGTGTCGTTGGACTCGAGCTGACGTCCTCTTTCCTATGGACCATACGCTATATTTTTCAAAAAAAAAAAAGTTTTTGAAAATAGGCAAACCAAACAAGATAGAACGTTATGCCATGGTTGAAACGAATGGTCTTTATGTCCTTTATATTTTATAATAAAACTCTTTTATTTTTGAGTTTTTTTTAAACAGTCCAATTTTGAAATTCCTATATTTTGGAAACTAGGAATTTTACAAAAAGGTTTGTTTGAAGTAAATGAATGGTCCCTACCCCCTCTACCATGGAAATAAATTTCAAGTCTCTATGATAAAAATTTGACAGTAGTGGGGTGGGGACAGTTCTGCAGCACAGCCTACTTTCTTACGAACTTTGCCGATATCTCCCGAACGCATGGTCGGATTTTAACGAACGAGGTGTTGTTGGCGTTGGGGTGACGTGCTCTTTGCTATGAATGTATGTTGGTACTTTTTTAAAAAATGAAAATTTTGTTTCTGATATTGGCGCTATTTTGGAAACGGAGAATTTTGGAAAAAGGTTTGATTAACGTAAGTGAAAGGTGGCTATGCCCTCTAGGTGGACAGCAAGTTTAAAGTGTGTAGGAGAAAAACATGATAGCCTACTTTCTAGCGAACATTGGCGATAATTCGCGAACGCCTAATCGGATGTTAACAAATGAGGTGTCGTTGGACTCGAGCTGACGGGCGCTTTGCTCTGGACCACGTATTATATTTTTTCAATTAAAAAAAATGTTTTTAAAAGAAGGTGATAGTTTGAAAACCAAACATGATAGAACGTTGTGCCATGGTTGAAACGAACGGTCTTTATGTCCTTTATATTTTATAATATTTTTTTATATTTTTATTTTGTTTGAAACAGTCCAATTTTGAAATTCCTATATTTTGGAAACTAACAAGTTTACAAAAAAGTTTGTTTGTCAACAATGGAAGGCCTATGCCCCCTCTACCATGATAATAAATGTCAAGTCTCTAGGACAAAAACTATGCATTTTAATTTTTTTCATTTGTTTTTTAATTTTTTTAAATGAAACACGCTCCTAGGCAGTAAGACTGTACCGCTGGACATGTGTGTTAGAACAAGGCTATCACCGGCCATGATGAATACAGGAAATGGCTATTTCGAGGGTGCGATGTATGGCACAACGACACAACGACGGGTCGCTTTTTTCAGATGTTTCCTATGACGAATATTTCAAAAATCCCTCATGGCGATCTCAGTGACCGTGCCCAGAAGAAATGAATTGCTATTTCGGCGGGATGGCGGGGCGGCTTATGACGGTTGGCTTCGAAATATTTCCTATAACATATAGGGGCGAATATTTGAAAAAGTGTTAAGTGTGCTAGGATTTTTTTACCCTGAAGGGGATCTTTAACGGTTCAATCAACGGTGATGAGCGAGACCGCTCTCTGACACAGCAGACGGTTGTAGGATATGGCCAAGTGATTCTTGGACGTGGTGAAAATTTGAGGTTAACATGACCATGTATTGAGGATGGCCGCTTGCTAATAATTATTAATACAGTAAAATGTTTAATGATAATAATAATAATAATAATAATAATAATAATACATGTTTTCAATGCTAACACACACATTCCTGCTCACTGGAGACTGAATATTGTACCTAGCCAGAGGCCTTGTGAGAGCTGTTGCTGCTGCTGACACGGCAGGAATGTCTACGTCAGCAGGAAGTGCGATATCAGCTTACTTGCATGGTAGACGCTAGCATGTCTGGCGTTTAAACAGCGGCATGTTGGTTCTTATGCAGTAGTAATACCAATGTATAAGAGGCAGCCAATTTGGTTCTTTATTAAAAACATAAAACTAGTATAAGGTATATGAATCTTATCGCGATTGAGGAATGTGGAGAGGCGTGGGAACATGGGAGAGAAAAACAGCATTTTAAGTTCAAAACGCTGAGTAAATGCAACTCTCTCTGTTGCTAAGCAGACTGATAAGGTTTGTGTTAGGAATACACTGACAGGACCAGCAAATAGACGTAGGCCTATACAGTAGAGCTCTGAACTAAACTTTGGAAGAGCGTCTCTAAAAGCCAGTGTAGTTAAAAGGGACGTAAAACCAATAACATTATTATTAAACTTTGGAAGAAAAAGCCTTTTTGTTTTCGATAAGTACCTATGAATGATTATTTTAATAATGTAATGCTAATGAACCATACATTTGTAGTTATTGATAAGGTAATTAATGATTTTTAATTTGTTTGCAGATAACCGGTATACCTTACATGTCTGAGACACAAGAAACCATTGCACTTTTGAGCCCACTAGAAGAAAACAGCAAGAAGCCAGTACAAGTCAAGGTGAGACTTTTTTAAACTAACTTGTTTTTTTTTCGTTTGATATTTTTTTATTTTATTTTATTATATGCATGTATTAACCTGAATTTAGGTATTTATAGCGGTTTATTTTATTTATTTTTAGAAACTTGGAAAGAAAAGCCTTCCCGACGTAGCAGTTTCTGAAAACCCGAAACGCACTAGAGCGAAACCATTCCCAAAGAGTGAACTATATAAAACTCAGGTAAGCCTAACATAAAATGCTTGTCCATTTTACCACTACTGAAAAGAAATTCATTACCTGTACATGCCTGGGACAATGATTGCTTTGTTGATTAATGGCTATGTATTGGCAAACGGTACAAGACCATATTGGTTGTTGACCGGGAAAAGTGCAGCGCCATATTGGATTTTCTAAAAACAAAAATTTAAATTTAATTTATGGGCGGTTCCCTATGATCTCAACGAATATCCACAAGTTTGAACATGATAATCTGGACAATTTTTTTATTGTTTTTGTATTCTAGTTAAAGGGGAATGTAAATGACTGCAGCTTTATAAAAAAATAGATGGGTTACTGTTAGTGCAGACATACAGATTATTTTTTAAATATTTTTAATGGTATTTATCATTTAATGTTAATTAACGTTAAGGTTTTATTTACAAGTATTGATTGATTGATTGATTGATTGATTCAGTGATGGGTTATTTTGTTTGTTTATAGGTGTGGTCATGCACCATTAACGTAGTGAACAGACAGTGAACAAGCATACATTGTGCTTTAAAATACTCTGTGCTCTTGTGCAACGTTAATAACTTGCAATAAAAAAGTTTTATTATAGCAAATGGCGTTAGTACCAAATACAAGTGAGCAAGTCGGTTTACCACGTGGATTAAATTTAAAATCAGAAAACGATCGTTGGTTAACATTTGTATCCTGGCCTGTAGGCTTTTTGTTGGCACATAAACTTGCTGGAGCTGGCTTCTATTACTTGAACCGAGAAGCTGTTGTGCGGTGTGCGTTTTGTCTTATTGAACTTTCACACAGGGAAGAAGGAGATGCTCCCTTTAGAGACCATTTGCGATGGTCTCCTTGTTGTCCTTACATGCTTGGTAAACAAGTGGGGAACATACCCGTGTATCCATTTTACCGAACCACAAGGCCATTGGCCACTACTGACATTGCTGAAACACAAATAAGCAATAATAATGATGTATTACCAGCCAACGGTAGTGTCGATATATGTGGTCCATATGCCATAGAGAGTGTTGAATTGGCATGTGCTTTTGAAAGATTGGGAGTTTGCAAGCCTAAAGCACTAGTACACCCAGAGTACTGCTCTGTTGAAAAACGTTTAGAATCTTATAAAAATGTTTGGTCATTAATATTAAAACACCTTACAAAACAGCTAAGTGAAGCTGGATTTTTTATACTGGTTAAGGGTATAAAACAATATGTGTTCATAGTGGATTTGCTTTAAAGGATTGGCAAATGACTGATGACCCTTTTGTGGAACACGCTCGTTGGTTACCTAACTGTAGGTACATGGTGTTGCTTAAAGTTCAGGAATTTGTGAACACTATTCGTAAAGAAAACGTACTTGCAGATCAAGACATAAAAGGGCCTTTAGAGCTAGAACACGCGGACCAAATACATGAGGCTGATAAAAAGGCGTGTCTCACGAAGAGATACAAAAGTGTGACTAACAATTATGTAAAATTTGTTATGAAGAAGAACTAGGTGTTGTATTTTTACCTTGTGGACACTTGATAGCCTGTGTCAAGTGTGCATTAATACTTAACACTTGTGCTATATGCAGAAAAGTAGTATCTGCTACAGTTAGGGCATTTCTTGCATAAATAGTATAATTTATTAGCAATGGATAGTGCAAAATACCTAATTGCACAATTTTATTAAAGCTTTTAGAGTGTAATAGATATGCATTTCTTTTGTTTATAGACTACTACATTGAATGTTTTGAATGCTGTGGGACAAGCATGTGGCTTAGAGACAAAGAAGCTCAGCGAATTGCCAACGCATATTCCATTCCGGATTATCAAGGTTCGGAAATTGAAAACAGCATACGGTGATCGTGTACTTTGTGTATGCGAAAAGTTTGGGACATTTCTTCCTTTACGGTTTAATGATATGGCGGAGAGTGTTTTTGATGAAGTCAATAATGCTGTACAAACTGTACACTTAATTTATGAAGGTTTTAAAAACAATAGGTGCATGGTTCGTTTTAATTAAATAAAAACAAATGTGAAATAATAATGGAAAATATGAGTGATGACAATGGACTGAAAGAAGTATATGTGTATAGAATAATAATGTTTTAGTTTTTAGTATTGTCTTAAAAATATTATCATGAAACCAAAAATATGTATACCGGGTGTTACAAAAAGGTACGGCCAAACTTTCAGGAAACATTCCTCACACACAAAGAAAGAAAATATGATATGTGGACATGTGTCCGGAAACGCTTAATTTCCATGTTAGAGCTCATTTTATTACTTCTCTTCAAATCACATTAATCATGGAATGGAAACACACAGCAACAGAACGTACCAGCGTGACTTCAAACACTTTGTTACAGGAAATGTTCAAAATGTCCTCCGTTAGCGAGGATACGTGCATCCACCCTCCGTCGCATAGAATCCCTGATGCGCTGATGCAGCCCTGGAGAATGGCGTATTGTATCACAGCCGTCCACAATACGAGCACGAAGAGTCTCTACATTTGGTACCGGGGTTGCGTAGACAAGAGCTTTCAAATGCCCCCATAAATGAAAGTGAAGAGGGTTGAGGTCAGGAGAGCGTGGAGGCCATGGAATTGGTCCGCCTCTACCAATCCATCGGTCACCGAATCTGTTGTTGAGAAGCGTACGAACACTTCGACTGAAATGTGCAGGAGCTCCATCGTGCATGAACCACATGTTGTGTCGTACTTGTAAAGGCACATGTTCTAGCAGCACAGGTAGAGTATCCCGTATGAAATCATGATAACGTGCTCCATTGAGCGTAGGTGGAAGAACATGGGGCCCAATCAAGACATCACCAACAATTCCTGCCCAAACGTTCACAGAAAATCTGTGTTGATGACGTGATTGCACAATTGCGTGCGGATTCTCGTCAGCCCACACATGTTGATTGTGAAAATTTACAATTTGATCACGTTGGAATGACGCCTCATCCGTAAAGAGAACATTTGCACTGAAATGAGGATTGACACATTGTTGGATGAACTATTCGCAGAAGTGTACCCGTGGAGGCCAATTAGCTGCTGATAGTACCTGCACACGGTGTACATGGTACGGGAACAACAGGTTCTCCCGTAGCACTCTCCATACAGTGACGTGGTCAACGTTACCTTGTACAGCAGCAACTTCTCTGACGCTGACATGAGGGTTATCGTCAACTGCACGAAGAATTGCCTCGTCCATTGCAGGTGTCCTCGTCGTTCTAGGTCTTCCCCAGTCGCGAGTCATAGGCTGGAATGTTCCGTGCTCCCTAAGACGCCGATCAATTGCTTCGAACGTCTTCCTGTCGGGACACCTTCGTTCTGGAAATCTGTCTCGATACAAACGTACCGCGCCACGGCTATAGCCTCGTGCTAATCCATACATCAAATGGGCATCTGCCAACTCCGCATTTGTAAACATTGCACTGACTGCAAAACCACGTTCGTGATGAACACTAACCAGTTGATGCTACGTACTTTTGTGCTTGATGCTCGTACTGTAGAGCAATGAGTCGCATGTCAACACAAGCACTGACGTCAACATTACCTTCCTTCAAATGGGCCAACTGGCGGTGAATCGAGGAAGTACAGTACATACTAACGAAACTAAAATGAGCTCTAACATTACGTCAACATTACCTTCCTTCAAATGGGCCAATTGGCGGTGAATCGAGGAAGTACAGTACATACTAACGAAACTAAAATGAGCTCGAACATGGAAATTAGGCGTTTCCGGACACATGTCCACATAACATATTTTATTTCTTTGTGTGTGAGGAATGTTTCCTGAAAGTTTGGCCGTACCTTTTTGTAACACCCTGTATAAAGTTTGTAAATAAATGCAAAATGATGTTACAATGCTTTTTTATTTTATACAAAGTTAGAAAATTTAACATTGCAGAGTATACATGATTATCACAATAGATGCACACTGGATACAACTCTTTCTCTCTTTACAATAGTCTGTTATAGTTTTTTAACACATGGCTTGTTGTAGATCTTTCTATAGCCATGTCTATTCACTGTTGTTTTTAAAAACTGGGCAAGCCGCAATGGTTGTATAGGCATAAAAACGTTATTGTTAGTACTATTTAGTCATTTTGATCCTCTTGCAATACTACCTTTTTGCATTTCAAGAGTAGATTACATAGTTGTTCCACTCCTTAAAGTGACGACAACAACAACACTAACTATTGCATACTTTATGATGTTGATGGCTCTTGTGACGTGGAAGATGGATTAAACGTAACTTTTAGAACAGGGGTTAAACGTTATCATTAAACAATCCACTATTTTGAGTAGCAATATTGTTTTCTTGATTTTTGTCGACGGCAACTGTGTTTCATGCAGTACACTACATTGATGATCACTGATACTTGAAACCTCACTATTTTTACTTTTTAGGTCACCACGACAATGTTGGGAACATTGTTTTGAACAAAGCCAAATAACAGTTCCATTTTTATTGGTTCGTTTCACAATATATGAATATCCTTTATAGTATGCATAAGGCTTACCATACCTAGTCACTGATACTTCCATGTCAACTGTCAAGCATAGACTAAGCTCTAGTCAAGTCAAATGGGTAATAAGAATAATAGTTTAATGTCAGAGCAAATATGGATCCAAAGTGTTGAGGTAAAAGTGGAAGCAAATAAGCAAATGTAAGAACCAAGATTGGGGGTAAAAGTGGTCGCAAAGTGGTAGACCCATTACACAATAAATTTAACACGACGAAGCTCTTGTTCAATTTCTTAGATTTCCCAATCATGTCTGGTATGCCCAGCTTGTTGTAAAGCATGCAAGTGTCGAAGCCGTTGAATTAGCTTACTAGGTTTCTTCCAGTATACAAATTTAACAAATGATTTTTAGGTGTAAACAAAGCATTACCATTATCATCATTATCATCATCATCATGATTATTATTATGATCATCACCATCATCACTATTACTCTACAGTACTTTTTGATCCTCTTGCAATACCACTTCATTTATAGTCTGTGTTGACTTTCATAGTGCTGAAGGTTTCTTGGACGTTGACAACTGTCCTAACATGACTTTTTGAGGACAGGATAAGTCCTTTTGAACAAACACTGCACTATAGTTAGCCGCAATATCGTGTCCTTGAACTTGCTTTTAAGCATTTTGATAATTGTTTGTAAACAGCAACCGTGGTTCGTTTGGAGCACTACATTGATTAACACTCACACTTAAAACCTCTCCGTTTTTTCTTTTCAGATTGCCTCAACCTATTGTTGACCTCTCTTTTGAGCATCGCCAGAATATTATTCCATTCACATTCTGACGATTATAGTTATAAGAGTAGCCTTGATAGAGTGCACGTTGGCTACCTTTGTTGGTTGTAGAAAGTTCCATAGTAGTAACTGACCTGTCAGTACGATGTTTACACTGCACAGGGTACAAATGTTTTGCTGATGGAGTGACCTACCATAAGCTTATATATTGGCTTTTGTGTTGGCTTTTGTGTTGGCTTTTTGGGTTGGCTTTTAGTGTTGGCTTTTTGTTTTGGCTTTTGTGTAGGCTTTTGTGTTGGCCTTTTTGTGTTGGCTTTTTGTGTTGGCTTTATGTGTTGGCTTTTGTATTGGTTTTGTATTGGCTTATTTCACAAATTATTTTTGTCAATGTATTTATTGGATTCTTTTCTTGGTGTTGGAAAGTATTTGAAAGAGAGGGAATATTTGAAGACTTAACCTCAGCTAATCTAACCTAACTTCTCCTAACCTAACCTAACCTAACCTTACTTCTCCTAACCTAACCTAACCTTACTTAACTTCACCTAACCAAACCTAAGCTAACCTAACCTAACCTATCTTCACCTAGGCTAACCTAACCTAACCTAACTTCACCTAACCTAACCTAACCTAACCTTTCAACTCTCAGATGATAATTAAAAATTCTGTGCATAGTTGAGTTGGAACCCAATACCTCAGGGGTAAAAAACATTTTTTTGGTGGCTTATTTTGGTAGCTTATTTTGATGGCTAACCTAATCTAACCTAACCTAACGTTACCTAACCTAGCCTATTCTTTCAACTCTCAGATGATAATTAAATTCTGGGCATAGTCGAGTTGGAACCCAAGACCTGAAGGGTAAAAACCAATTATTTTTGGTGGCTTATTTTGGTAGCTTATTTTCATGGCTAACCTAACTTTACCTAGCCTAACCTCGGCTCACTTTGGATATCACTAGCAAATGTACATATCCTCCGCTAGGTGGCATGCTAGTTGTTCAGGGAGTGCTCATATTTACCGCTAGGTAGCGGAAACATACTTTGCGTGTTGCATATGACTCTTGTGAAGTTTGAACGCGTGCAAGACATGCTTGTATAAGCTCTGTATATAAAACTCATTATACAATAAACCACTAAATGTTCATAACTAACATGTATAGCCATGTTTAGGGTATATAGGAGACCCTTAGCAACAAAGGCTGTAGACTGGTAACGTTAGGTTAGGTTAGGTTGGGTAAAGTTAGGTTATCCTTCAAAATAAGCTACCAATATAAGCCACACAAAAAAAATAGTTTTTACCCCTGAGGTCTTGGGTTCCAACTCAACAATGCACAGAATTTTTAATTATCATCTGAGAGTTGAAAGTTTAGGTTAGATTAGGTGAATTTAGGTTAGGTTAGGTTAGGTTAGGTAAGGTGAAGTTAGGTTAGGCTAGGTTAGGTTAGGTGAAGTTAGGTTAGGTTAGGTTAGGTGAAGTTAGGTTAGGTTAGGTTAGGTGAAGTTAGGTTAGATTAGGTTATGTCAGCTGAGGTTAAGACATTAAATATTCACTCTCTCTCTCAAATACTTTCCGAAAACAAGAAAAGAATCCACTAATTACATTGACAAAAATAACTTGTGAAATAAGCCAATACAAAAGCCAACACAAAAAGTCATCACAAAAGCCAACACAAAAAGCCAACACAAAAAACCACACAAAAAGCCAACACAAAAGCCAACAAATGAGCCAATATATAAGTTTATGGTAGGTCACTCCATCAGCAAAACAGTTGTACCCTTTGTAGTGTAAACATCGTACTGACAGGTCAGTTACTATTATGGAACTTACTACAACCAACAAAGGTAGGCAACGTGCACTCTATCAAGGCTACTCTTATAACTATAATCGTCAGAATGTGAATGGAATAACATTCTGGCGATGCTCAAAAGAGAGGTCAACAAAATGTCAAGGCAATCTGAAAAGTAAAAATGGAAAGGTTTTAAGTGTGAGTGTTCATCATTGTAGTGCTCCAAACCAACCACGGTTGCTGTTTACAAACAATTATCAAAATGCTAAAAACCAAGTTCAAGAAAACGATATTGCTGCTAAAGATAGTGCAGTGTTTGTTCAAAAGGACTTATCATGTCCTTAAAAGTAATGTTAGGACAGTTGTCAACGTCCAAGAAACCTTCAACACTATTAAAGTGAACACAGACTATAAATGAAATGGTATTGCAAGAGGATCAAAAAGTACTGTATAGTGATAGTGATGATGGTGATGATCATAAAATGATTATGATCATGATGATGATGATGATGATGATGATAATGGTAATGCTTTGTTTACACCTAAAAATTCATTTGTTAAATTTGTATACTGGAACAAACCCAGTAAGCTAATTCAACGGATTCGACGCTTGCATGCTTTACAACAAGCTGGGCATACCGGTCACGATTGGGAAATCAATGAAATTGAACAAGAGGTTCGTCCTGCTAAAATTATTGTGTAATGGGTCTACCACTTTGCGACCACTTTTACCCCCACTGTTGGTTCTTATATTTGCTTATTTGCTTCCACATTTACCTGCATTCTTTGGATCCATATTTGCTCTGACATTAAACTATTATTCTTATTACCAAGTTGACTTTACTAGAGCATAGTCTATGCTTGACAGTTGACATGGAAGTATCAGTGACTAGGTATGGTAAGCCTTATGCATACTATAAAGGATATTCATATATTGTGAAACAAACCAATAAAAATGGAACTGTTATTTGGCGTTGTTCAAAACAACGTCCCAAACATTGTCAAGGTGACCTAAAAAGTAAACAAAAGTGAGGTTTTAAGTGTCAGTAATCATCAATGTAGTGTACTGCATGAAATACAGTTGCCGTCGACAAAAAATCAAGAAAACCATACTACTACTCAAAATAGTGGATTGTTTAATGAGCAACGTTTAACCCCCGTTCTAAAAGTTATGTTTAATCCATCTTCCACGTCGCAAGAGACATCAACATCACAAACTATGCAATAGGTAGTCTTGTGGTTGTCGTTTTAAGGAGTGGAACAACTAGGTCATCTGTTCTTGATATGCAAAAAGGTAGTATTGCAAGAGGATCAAAATGACTAAATAGTAATAACAATAACGTTTTTATGCCTATAAAACCATTGCGGCTTCCCCAGTTTTTGAAAACAACAGTGAATGGACATGGCTATAAAAAGATCTACAACAAGCCTTGTGTCAAAAAACTATAACAGACTATTGTAAAGAGAGAAAGAGTTGTATTCAGTGTTCATCTATTGTCATAATCATGTATACTCTGCAATGTTTAATATTCTAACTTTGTATAAAATAAAACTGTATTAGTAGGGGAGCAGTTGTTCTATTACACTTGGCGCGGCTGTGCCCAATAAACCAACATGGCGGCCAAACGTAGGTGAAACACTTAAATAAATAATATCTCTCGAACGCATGGTTCGATTTAGATATGCAACATGTCGTTGGACTTGGGTTGACGCCCTCTTTCCTATGGACCACTCGTTATTTTTTTTTTTGAAAATTTTGGTTTTCGAAAGTAGGTGATATTTTGTAAACCAAATATGATAAAATGTTGTGGAATGGCTCAAACGAACGTTCTCTGTGGTCTTTATTTTTTTATAATAAAACTTTTTTAATTTGTATGTTTTTTTAAAACAGTCCAATTTTGAAATTCCTATATTTCGGAAACTAGGAATTCTACAAAAATGTTTATTTGACATAAATGACTGATCCTGAACCTCTATACAGCTAAAATAAATTTCAAGTCTCTAGGACAAAACCTGTGCAGTAGGGGAGCAGTGACACTAGCGTCAGCAGTTTTTAATGCGAGCCAGTATGTCCTGAACCGATGGTCGGAGATTCACGAATGAGGTGTCGTTGGACTCGAGCTGATGGGGGCTTTGCTATGGAACACCCATTATATTTAAAAATAATCGGAAACTCGATTTTGGCGTGAACAAGTGTTTTTTCGTGATTTTTGCTTATATCTCACGAACCAATAAGGCTAGAGACTTGTACGAGGTGTCATATTTTTCGTCGCGTTGTCCTTTTGCCGAGGATTTTAGTGTTGAGTAGGAATGAAAAACAATTTTGAGGTAAATACGTGATTTTAGACTTTTTACTATAGCTGGCAAACCTATAACACTAGAGAAGTGTACGAGGTGTCATAGGACTCGGGCTGACGCCCCATTTTTAGCCTATTTTCAATTTTGAAAAAATAGGCTTATGAGATCACCTTTTGTCCGTGTGTGTGTGCGTGTGTGTGTGTGTGTGTGTGTGTGATTCGTGTGTGTGTCCCCCCCTAATAAAATCTAAACGGCAGGAGCGATTTCAATGAAACTCGGAAAGTTCATAGCACTATTCCCGGCGACCTCGACCGTGCCCTTCAAATTTTGTTACGACTCACCAATCCAACATGGCGGCTGTGCGAAATATTTCACCAGCATTCAATATCTCCGAAACTATTACCGATATTACCCTGACATTTTCTAATGTGATAGAGGGAACTACTATAAGTTCACTTATGTGACTTTTGAAAACCTGGTAACTACAAAACCAACATGGAGGCCAAGCGAATTTGCGACTTTTAAATAGATGTTTCACGCGATTTGACCAACCAAACGCAATGAAACTTGGTACAGTATATGCTTATATACATTGTAATGCACCGACATCTAACTTCGTTCAATTGTTCACATAATCACAAGATGGCGGATGTGCGAAATATTTCACCGGCATTCTATATCTCTGAAACTATTAGCGGTATCTCCATAAAATTTTGTACGGAGATAAAGGGCACTACTGTAAGTCCATCTATAAGACTTTCAAAAACCGGTTAACTACAAAACGAACATGGCGGCCAAGCGAATTTGAAAATTTTAAATAGACCTTTCTCGCGATTTAATGTTCCAAACGCACTGAAACCTGGCACAGGAAATATCTATACACATTGTAATCCACTGGTATCTAATTTAGTTCAATTGTTTACATAACCTCAAGATGGCGGCAGTGCGAATTTTAAAATTAAGTTTTTATTTCTTGTGATGTAGTCATGCGATCGAAGTGAAAGTTTGAATAATGAACCTACGCAATAATTTTCCTTTAATGGTACATGACTCTATGGCCTATACATTTAACAATCCAACATGGCGACCATCCGAAATATTTAGACGATACTGAATATCTACGAATCTATTTTAGCAATCAAACTGCATTTTTTAATGTTCATAGGGGCTATGAACTTAAGTTCACCTATAGGACTTTAAATAACCTGGTGATCACAAATCCAACATGGCGGTGACGCGAATTATAAATATTCACATGGACGTTTCTCGCAATTTAACCATCCGCGTGCAGTGAAACTTGGTACAGTAAATCCTTATACGAATGTTAATCCACTGGCATCTAATTTAGTTCAATTGTTTCCATAACCTCAAGATGGCAGCTGTGCAAAATTTTAAAATCTCCTTGTTTTTTCTTGTGTCCTAATTATGCGATTGAAGTTTGAATACTACACGTTCACAATAATCTGCATGTAACAGTACATAACTCTAGGACCTACATATATAAAATCCAACATGGCGACCATCCGAAATATTTAGTCGGTTCTCAATATCTACGAATCTATTACAGCAATCAAACAGAAATTGTGTAAGTTGATAGTGTCAATTAACATAAGTAGGATATATGAAAATAGGCTGTATAGTTCTTCACGGAACTACTTGTTTAATATATTTTTGAAATTTTGACAAAGGGCCTAACGCCATACATGTTGAAAAAGATTTTTACCTGTTTATAATGTTAATGGAGAGTGGTTGTAGATAGATAGAGAGAGGCTACCGCTGGGCGTGTGTTTTAACAAGGCTATCACTAACCACAGTGTCCGTGCTTAATAGAACAATCGATATTTCGGCGGGTCGGTTTATGACAGAGGAGGATTCGTTTTTTCCGATATTTTACCCCCAAAGGGGATCATAAACGTGTGAACGATGATAGGTTAAATGCCAAATGATAATTCTATCATTAGATGAATGACAAACAGAACTTGTGTGGTGGGGACAGTTCTGCAGCACAGCGTACTTTCCTAGGAACTTTGCCGATATCTCCCGAACGCATGGTCGGATTTTAACGAACGAGGTGTTGTTGGCGTTAGGGTGACGTCCTCCTTGCTAAGAATGTATGTTGGTATTTTTTTTGAAATTGAAAATTCTTGTATTTTACATTGGCTCTATCTTGGAAACGGAGGATTTTGGAAAAAAGTTTGTTTGACATTAATAAAGGCGGCTATGCCCTCTAGGAGGACAGCAAGTTTAAAGTGTGTAGGAGAAAAAATGATAGCCTACTTTCTGGCGAACATTGGCGATAATTCGCGAACGCCTGATCGGATGTTAACAAATCAGGTGTCGTTGTACTTGAGTGACTGGCGCCTTGCTCTGGACCACGTATTATATATTTTAATTTTTTTTGAAAACATTTGTTTTTAAAAGTAGGTGATAGTTTGAAAACCAAACATGATAAACCGTTGTGCCATGGTTGAGAAGAATGGTCTTTATGTCATTTATATTTTATTATATATATTTTTTTGAAAACAGGCCAATTTTGAAATTCCTATATTTTGGAAACTAACAAGTTTACCAAAAAGATTGTTTGAACCCCTCAACCAGGAAAATAAATCTCAAGTCTCTAGGACAAAAACTATGCATTTTAATTTTTTTTACTTGTTTTTTTTAATGTTTTAAATGGAACGTGCTCGTAGACAGTTAGACGGTACTACTAGACATGTGTGTTAGAACAAGGCTTTCTCCTGCCATGATGAATACAGGAAATGGCTAATTCAACGGGGCGCTGTATGGTAGAACGGTGGAACGAGGGGTCACTTTTCGATATTTTCCCTATGACAGATGAATGAATGCGAATATTTCGAAAATCCCTTATGGCGATTTCGGTGACCGTGCCCAGAAGAAATGAATTGCTATTTTGGCGGGATGGCGGGGCAGCTTATTACGGTTGGATTTGTGATATTTCCTATGACCGATGGAGGCAAATATTTGAAAATGTGTGCTAGGAATTTTTTTACCCTGAAGGTGATCTTTAACATGCTAGTAAACGGTAATAAGCGAGACCGCTGTCTGGCGCAGCAAATGGTTGTAGGATATAACCAGGTGGTTCTTGGACGTTGTGAAAGTATGTGGTTAACATGGTCATGTATTGAGGATGGTCGCATGCTAATGATTATTATTATTATTATTTCAGTGAAATGTTTAAGACACACACGTTTTGATTGCTAACACACATAGTCCTGCTCGCTGGAGACTGAATACTATACCTAGCCAGAGACCTTGTGAGAACAATTGCTCATAAGGCTGGAATGTGCATGCAGGGAGGAAGTGCGATATCAGCTTACTTGCCTGATGAAGCTAGCAGGTCTGCTGTTTAAACAGCAGCCATGTTGATTCTCATGCAGTAGCACTACCAATGTATAAGAGGCAGCCATTTTGGTTCCTTATTAAAAACATGAAACTAGTATAACGTACGCGAATATTATTGCACTTGAGGAATGCTGGGAGACGTGGGAAACATGTGAGAGACAGACAACCATTCAGGTCAAAACGCTGAGAAAATGCAACTCTCTCTGTTGCTAAGCAGACTGATAAGGTTTGCGTTAGTCATGCACTTGCCATTTTAGCACATGGACGTATACAGTAGAGCTGTGGAAGAAAAATCCTTTTATTTGTAGATAAGTACCTATTAATGATTATTTTAATAATGTAATGCTACTGAACCTTAAATTTGTAGTTATTGATAAGGTAATTAATGATTTTTAGATGTATTTGTTTGCTGATGACCGGTATACCTGACATGTCTGAGAGAGAAGAAACCATTGCACTTTTGAGCCCACTAGAAGGAAACAGCAAAAAGCCAGTACAAGTCAAGGTGAGTTTTTCTTGAACTAATTGTTTCATTTTTTTGTTTTATATTTTTATATTATTTTATGAATGCATGTATTAACCTAAATTTAGGTATTTATAACGGTTTATTTTATTTATTTTTAGAAACTTGGAAGTAAAAGCCTTACCTCCACAGCAATCGCTGGAATCCGAAGACGCACTACAGCGAAACCATCTTAAAGAGTGAACTATTTAAAACTGAGGTAAGCGTAACTTGAAATGCTATTCCCATTTTAACACTACTGAAAACTCGTAGACAAAAGAAATATTACCTGTACATGACTGGGACAGTGATTGATTTCTTGATTAATAGCTATGTATTGGCAAACGGTACAAGACCGTATTGGTTGTTGATTGGGAAAAGTATAAGGCCATGTTGGATTTTCTAAAAAAAAAAAAAAAAAATTATGGGTGCTTCCCTATGGACTAAACGAATATCTTCAGTTTTGGTCATGGTAATCTGAACAAAATGACATGACATTCATTAATTTTTGTTTATATATTGGTTATAGGGGATGTAAATGACCGTAGCTTTATAAAAGGAAAATAAGTACATTGGGTTACTGTTAGTGCCGACATACAGTTTATTATTAAATATTTTTCGATGGTGTTTTGAAACATAAATGCCAATTAAAGTTAACGTTTTATTTACAAGTATTGATTGATTGAGTGATTGGTTAATTTATTTGCTTTTAGGTGTCGTCATGCGCCATTAACGTAATGAACAGACAGTGAACAAGCATACATTATGCTTTAAAGTATGCTGTGCTCATCTGCAACGTTAATAACTTGCAATAAAAACAAGTTTTATTATAACACATGGCGTTAGTACAAAATACAACAAGTGTGCAAGTTGGTTGACCACGTGGGTTAAATATAAAATCAGAAAACGATCGTTGGTTAACATTTGAATCCTCGTCGGTAGGTTTTTTGTCGGCACATAAACCGGCTGGATCTGGATTCTACTTCTTGAACCGAGTAGATGTTGTGCTCTGCGTGTTTTATCGTGTTGAGCTTTCACACTGGGAAGAAGGGGATGATCCCGTTAGAGACCATTTGCGATTGTCTCCTTGTTGTCCTTACATGTTTGGAAAACAAGTGGGTAGCATACCCGTGTATACATTTTACCGAACCACAAGGCCATTGGCCGCTCCTTACGTTGCTGAAACACTAATAAATAATAATAATAGTGATGTATTACCAGCCAACAACGGTAGTGTCGATATACGTGATCCTCAGTCCATAGACAGTGTTGAATTGGCATGTGCTTTTGAAAAATTGGGAGTTTGCAAAACTAAAATGCTAGCACACCCAGAGTATTGGTCTGTTGAAAAAAGTTTAGAATCTTATAAGAATGTTTGGCCATTAACATTAAAACACCTTACAAAACAGCTAAGTGAAGCTGGTTTTTTAAATACTGGTGAAGGGGATAAAACAATATGATTCCATTGTGGATTTGCTCTAAAGGATTGGAAAATGACTGATGACCCTATTGTGGAACACGCTCGTTGGTTACCTAACTATAAAAACATTGTGTTGCTTAAAGGTCAGGAATTTGTGAACTCTATTCGTAAAAAACGTAATTGCAGCACAAGAGATAAAAGTGCCTTTAGAGTTAGAACACGCGGAGCAAATACATGAGGCTGAAAAAAAAAAGACATGTCATATGAACAGATACAAAAGTGTGACCAACAATTATGTAAAATTTGTTATCAAGATGAAATAGGTGTTGTATTTCTGCCTTGTGGACACATGATAGCATGTGTCAAGTGTGCATTAGAACTTATCACTTGTGCTATATGCAGAAAAGTAGTATCTGCTACAGTTAGGGCATTTCTTTCATAAATAGTATAATTTATTAGCAATGCATAGTGCAAAATCCCTAATTGCACAATATTATTAAAGCTGTTTTAGAGAGTAATAGATATGCTTTTCTTTTGTTTATAGACTACCACAATGAATGTTTTGAATGCTGTGGGACAAGCATGTGGCTTAGAAACAAAGAAGCACAGCGAATTGCCAACGAATATTCCATTCCGCATTATCAAGGTTCGGAAATTGAAAACAGCATATGGTGATCGTGTACTTTTTGTATGTGAAAACTTTGAGACATTTCTGCCTACACGATTTAATATTATGTCGGAGAGTGTTTTTGATGAAGTCAATAATGCTGTACAACCTATACACTTAATTTATGAAGGTTTTAAAAACAATAGGTGCATGGTCCGTTTTAATCAAATTAAAAAACAAATGTGAAATTTTATTGGAAAAATATAAGTGATGATAATTGACTGAAAGAAAAAAATATGTGTATAGAATAATAATGTTTTAGTTCTTAGTATTGTCTTTACAAAATATTGTGATGAAACCAAAAATGTATATAAAGTTTGTAAATAAGATGTTACAATGCTGTTTTATTTTCTACAAAGTTACAATATTTAACATTGCAGAGTATACATGATTATGACAATAAATGCATACTTAATACAAGTCTTTGCCTTATGATTGTGTGGTATAGTTTTAAAAACAATGCTTGTTGTAGATCTTTTTTCCACGGCGAACAATAGGTATACAAACGTCATTATCACTATTATAATCATAAGCAGCATGATTATTATTATGCTCAATATTATCCCCAACATCACTAAAAGCAGTAAAATATTCCTGTTCCTCTTCCTCTTCCTCTACAGTGTTCTCATGTAAAGTCTGCGTGGCTTTTGATAATGTTAAGGGTTTTTTGAACGTTGAATTATTTTATGCAGCAGTATTGTTTTCTAACACTCGCTTTTTAGCATTTTGATAATTGTTTGAAAACAGCAACCGTGGTTCGTATGGAGCACTACATTGATGAACACTCACACTTAAAACCTTTCCATCTTTACTTTTGAGATTGCCTCGACATTTTGTTGACCTCTCTTTTGAACATCGTCAGAATATTATTCCATTCACATTCTGACGATTATAGTTATAAGAGTAGCCTTGATAGAGTGCACGTTGCCTACCTTTGTTGGTTGTAGTACGTTCCATAGTAGTAACTGACCTGTCAGTGCGATGTTCACACTACAAAGGTTACAAATGTTTTGCTGATGGAGTGACTTACCATAAGCTTATATACTGTGTTGGCTTTTGTGTTGGCTTTTGTGTCGGCTTTTGTGTTGGCTTTTTGTGTTGGCTTTTTTGTTGGCTTTCTTGTGTTGGTTTTTGTGTTGGCTTTTTGTGTCGGCTTTTGTATGGGCTTATTTGACAAGTAATTTTTGTCAATGTATTTATTGGATTCTTTTCTTGGTGTTGGAAAGTATTTGAAAGAGAGGAAATATTTAAAGACTCAGGTCACCTAACATAACCAATTATTTTTGGTGGCTTATTTTGGTAGTTTATTTTGATGGCTAACCTAACTTTACCTAACATAACCTAACCTAACTTCATCTAACCTAACTTAACCTAACCTAACCAAACCTAACCTTTGAACTCTCAGATGATGATAAAATTGGTTTAAAAAAATGAACGTATGCCTTTAGCTAATGTGTTTGTTTAAACTTAAACACACGATGATTTTTTTTACCAATTTTAGTCCATGATCTAGAGCCTGTTTAAGTGCCATGTAATGAGCAACGAGTTATAGGATTTAAGACGACAATCAAACGACGTTTCACATTCATTTAGTCCATTATTATCAGGGTCATTTTCTGCCTGCAGGTGCTTACTGCGTATGACAAGGCTGTAGACTTGTGGGTTAGACAGCCTTTCTTGCTAACGGTCTCCTATATACCCTAAACATGGCTATATATGTTACTTCTGAACATTTATTGGTTAATATTGTATATTGGGTTTAGATACAGAGTTTATACAAGCATGTCTTGCACGCGGTCAAACTTCACAAGAGTCACATGCAACACGCAAAGTATGTTTCCGCTTCCTACCGGTAAATATAAGTACTATCTAAACTACTAGCAGCCTACCTAGCGGAGGATATGAACACTCACTATTGATATCGAGGTGAGCTGAGGTTAGGCTAGGTTAGGTTAGGTAAAGTCAGGTTAGCCATGAAAATAAGCTACCAAAATAAGCCACCAAAAATAATTGGTTTTTACCCCTGAGGTCTTGGGTTCCAACTCGACTATGCCAGAATTTAATTATCATTAGGGAGTTGAAAGGTTAGGTTAGGTTAGGTTAGGTAAAGTTAGGTTAGCCATCAAAATAAGCTACCAAAATAAGCCACCAAAAATAATTGGTTTTTACCCCGGAGGTATTGGGTTCCAATTCAACTATGCACATAAATTTTAATTATCACCTGCGAGTTCAATGGTTAGGTTTGGTTACGTTAGGTTACGTTAGGTTAGGTGAAGCTAGGTTAGGTTAGGTTAGGTAAAGTTAGGTTATGTTAGGTGACCTGAGGTTAAATCTTTAAATATTTCCTGTCTTTCAAATACTTTCCAACACCAAGAAAAATCCACTAAATACATTGACAAAAATTACTTGTCAAATAAGCCCATACAAAAGCCGACACAAAATGCCAACACAAATACCAACACAAAAAAGCCAACAAAAAAGCCAACACAAAAAGCCAACACAAAAGCCGACACAGAAGCCAACACATAAGCCAATACAGTATATAAGCTTATGGTAAGTCACTCCATCAGCAAAACAGTTGTAACCTTTGTAGTGTGAACATCGTACTGACAGATCAGTTACTACTTTGGAACTTACTACAACAAACAAAGGTAGGCAACGTGCACTCTATCGAGGCTACTCTTATAACTATAATAATCAGAATGTGAATGGAATAATATTCTGGCGATGCTCAAAAGAGAGGTCAACGAAATGTCGAGGCAATCTCAAAAGGAAAAATGGAAAGGTTTTAAGTGTGAATGTTCATCAATGTAGTGCTCCAAACGAACCACGGTTGCTGTTTACAAACAATTATCACTATTATAATCATAAGCAGCATGATTATTATTATTATGCTCAATATTATCCTCAACATCACTAAACTATACACATATTTTTCTTCAAGTCCATTGTCATCACTTATATTTTCCATTATTATTTCACTTTTTTTTAATTTAATTAAAACGAGCTATGCACCTATTGTTTTTAAGACCTTCATAAATTAAGTGTACAGGTTGTACAGTATTATTGACTTCATCAAAAACACTCTCCGACATATCATTAAACCTTAAAGGCATAAATGTCTCAAACTTTTCGCATACACAAAGTACACGATCACCATATGCGGTTTCCAATTTCCGAATCTTGATAATCCGGAATGGAATATGCGTTGGCAATTCGCTGAGCTTCTTTGTGTCTAAGCCACATGATTGTCCCACAGCATTCAATACATTTATTGTAGTAGTCTATAAACAAACAAAAGCATATCTATTACACTCGAAAACAGCTTTAATAACATTGTGCAATTAGGGATTTTGCACTATGCATTGCTAATAAATTATACTATTTATGCAAGAAATGCCCTAACTGTAGCAGATACTACTTTTCTGCATATAGCACAAGTGTTGAGTGCTAATGCACACTTGACACAGGCTATCAAGTGTCCACAAGGTAAAAATACAACACCTAGTTCTTCTTCATAACAAATTTTACATAATTGTTGGTCACACTTTTGTATCTGTTCGTGAGACACACCTTTTTTTTTAGCCTCATGTATTTGCTCCGCGTGTTCTAGCTCTAAAGGTACTTTTATGTCTTGTTCTGCAATTACGTTTTCTTTACGAATAGTGTTCACAAATTTCTGACCTTTAAGCAACACCCTGTGTATACAGTTAGGTAACCAACGAGCGTGTTCCACAAAAGAGTCATCAATCATTTGCCAATCCTTTAAAGCAAATCCACAATGAAAACATATTGTTATATCCCCTTCACCAGTATAAAAAATCCAGGTTCACTTAGCTGTTTTGTAAGGTGTTTTAATATTAATGGCCAAACATTTTTATAAGATTATAAACGTTTTTCAACAGAGCTGCACTCAGGGTGTGCTAGTGCTTTAGTCTTGCAAACTCCCAATTTATCAAAAGCACATGCCAATTCAACACTCTCTATGGCATATGGTCCACATATATCGACACTACCGTTGGCTGGTAATACATCATTATTATTGCTTATTTGTGTTTCAGCAATGTAAGTAGTGGCCAATGGCCTTGTGGTTCGGTAAAATGGATACACGGGTATGTTCCCCCACTTGTTTACCAAGCATGTAAGGACAACAAGGAGACCATCGCAAATGGTCTCTAAAGGGATCATCTCCTTCTTCCCAGTGTGAAAGTTTAATAAGACAAAACGCACAGCGCACAACATCTTCTCGGTTCAAGTAAGAGAAGCCAGCTCCAGCAAGTTTATGTGCCGACAAAAAGCCTACAGGCCAGGATACAAATGTTAACCAACGATCGTTTTCTGATTTTAAATTTAATCCACGTGGTAAACCGACTTGCTCACTTGTTGTATTTGGTACTAACGCCATTTGCTATAATAAAACTTTTTTTATTGCAAGTTATTAACGTTGCACAAGAGCACAGAGTATTTTAAAGCACAATGTATGTTTGTTCACTGTCTGTTCACTACGTTAATGGTGCATGACCTCACCTAAAAACAAACAAAATAACCCATCACTGTATCAATCAATCAATCAATACTTGTAAATAAAACTTTAACGTTAATTAACATTTAATGATAAATACCATTAAAATATTTAAAAAATAAACCTTATGTCTGCACTAACAGTAATCCAACTATTTTTTTTATAAAGCCGCAGTCATTTACATTCCCCTTTAACTAGTATATAGAAACAAAAAAAACATTAAAAGTGAATGGCATGTCGTTTTGTTCAGATTATCATGTTCACACCTGTGGATATTCATTGAGTTCCTAGGGAACCGCCCAAAAATTAAATTTAAATTTTTGTTTTTTGAAAATACGATATGACCTTGTACTTTTCCCGGTCAACAACCAACATGGTCTTGTACCGTTTGCCGATACATAGCCATTATCAACAAAGCAGTCATTGCCCCAGTCATGTACTGGTAATGATTTTTTTTTCAGAAGTGATAAAATGGAAAAACATTTTATCTTAGGCTTACCTGAGTTTTAAATAGTTCACTCTTTGGCAATGGTTTCACTCTAGTGCGTCTCAGGTTTTCAGCAACTGCTACGGCGGTAAGGCTTTTCTTTCCAAGTTTCTAAAAATAAATAAAGTAAACCGCTAAAAATACCTAAATTCAGGTTAATAGATGCATTTCATAAAACAAAATAAAAAATATCAAACGAAAAAAATTAAACATGTTAGTTTAAAAAAATCTCACCTTGACTTGTACTGGCTTCTTGCTGTTTTCTTCTAGTGGGCTCAAAAGTGCAATGGTTTCTTGTATCTCAGACATGGAAGGTATACTGGTTATCTGCAAACAAATAAAAAATCATTAATTACCTTATCAATAACTACAAATTTAAGGTTCATTATCATTACATTATGAATATAATGATTCATAGGTACTTACCGAAAACAAAAAGGCTTTTTCTTCCAAAGTTTAGTTCAGAGCTCTACTGTATACATCTATTTGCTGGTCCTGTCAGTGTATTACTAACACAAACATTATCAGTCACACATGGAAGGTATACCGGTTATCTGCAAACAAATAGAAAAATCATCAATTACCTTATCAATAACTACAAATTTAAGGTTCATTAGCATTACATTAAGGAAATAATGATTCATAGGTACTTACCGAAAACAACAAGGCTTTTTCTTCCAAAGTTTAGTTCAGAGCTCTACTGTATACGTCTATTTGCTGGTCCTGTCAGTGTATTACTAACACAAACCTTATCAGTCTGCTTAGCAACAGAGGGAGTTGCATTTGCTCAGCATTTTGACATTGAAATGTTGTTTGTCTCTCACATGTTCCCACGCCTCTCCACATTCCTCAATCGCGATAAGATTCATATACCTTATACTAGTTTTATGTTTTTAATAAAGAACCAAAATGGCTGCCTCTTATACATTGGTATTACGACTGCATAAGAACCAACATGGCGGCTGTTTAAATGCCTGACCTGCTAGCCTCTACCAGGCAATTAAGCTGATATCGCACTACCTGCTGACGTAGATATTCCTGCCTTGTCGGCAGCAGCAACAGCTCTCACAAGGCCTCTGGCTAGGTACAATATTCAGTCTTCAGTGAGCAGGACTGTGTGTGTTAGCATTGAAAATATGTGTGTATTATTATTATTATTCTTAAACATTTTACTGTTATAATAACTACTGTATTAGCAAGCGGCCATCCTCAATACATGGTCATGTTAACCTCATACTTTCACCACGTCCAAGAATCACTTGGCCATTTACTACAACCGTCTGCTGTGTCAGAGAGCGGTGTCGCTCATCACCGTTGACTAAAACGGTAAAGATCCCCTTCAGGGTAAAAAATCCTAGCACACTTAACATATCTTCAAATAATCGCCTCCATCCGTTATAGTAAATATTACAAAACCAACCGCCATAAGCCGCCCCACCATCCCGCCATTCATTTCATCCGGGCACGGTCACCGAGATCGCCATGAGGGATTTTTGAAATATTCGTCATGGGAATTATCTGAAAAAAAGCGACACGTCGTTCTGTCGTTCCGCCATACATCGCCCCCACGAAATAGCCATTTCCTGTATTCATCATGGCCGGTGATAGCCTTGTTCTAACACAAATGTCCAACGGTACCGTCTATCTGTCTACGAGCACGTTTCATTTAAATTTTTTTAAGAAACAATAAAAATGCATAGTGTTTGTCCTAGAGACTTGACTTTTATTTTCAAGGTAGAGGGGGGATAGACCTTCCATTTATGTCAAACAAACTTTTTTAAACTTGTTAGTTTCCAAAATATAGGAATTTCAAAATTGGACTGTTTTAAAAAAATATATATACTGTATATACCATATAAAATATAAAGGATATAAAGACCATTCGTTTCAACCATGGCACAACGTTCTATCATGTTTGGTTCTCAAACTATCACATACTTTTAAAAACAAACATAAAAAAATACGTGGTCCAGAGCAAAGCACCCGTCAGCTCGAGTCCAACGACACCTCATTTGTTAACATACGATCAGGCGTTCGCGAATTATCGCCAATTTTCGCCAGAAAGTAGGCTATCATTTGTTTTTCTCCAACACACTTTAAACTTGCTGTCCACCTAGAGGGCATAGCCACCTTTCATTAACGTCAAACAAACCTATTTCCAAAATTATCCGTTTCCAAAATAGCACCAATGTCAGAAACAATCATTTTCAAAAAAAAAAAAATTAAAAATACCAACATATATTCTTAGCAAAGAGGACGTCATCCCAACGCTAACAACACCTCGTTCGTTAATATCCGACCATGAGTTCGGGAGATATCGGCAAAGTTCGTAGAAAAGTAGGCTGTGCTGCAGAACTGTCCCCACCCCACTACTGTCAAATTTTTATCATAGAGACTTGAAATTTATTTCCATGGTAGAGGGGGTAGGGACCATTCATTTACGTCAAACAAACCTTTTTGTAAAATTCCTAGTTTCCAAAATATAGGAATTTCAAAATTAGACTGTTTAAAAAAACATCAAAAATAAAAAACTTTTATTATAAAATATTAAGGACATAAAGGCCATTAGTTTCAACCATGGCATAACGATCTATCATGCTTGGTTTCTAAACTATTGCCTATTTTCAAAAACATTTTTTTTTTTTTTTTTGAAATATAACGAGTGTTCTTTAGGAAAGGGGACGTCAGCTCGAGTCCAACGACACCTCATTTGTCAACATCCGACCATGGGTTCACCAGATATTAATTATTTAACATGTACAGTCGGGTACAAATAAAATGGGTGAAGCAGAACCCGTCTTTCCCCCCTACTCACGTTTCCTCGCAGCGCGCGAGGCGCGAGATATTCAAGGGAAGTCAAGTTATATTGTATGGATTGTAGTGGTTTAAACACGTGTTTTAAGCCCTTTTGTTTATAATCATCCCAGGCCAAAGATATGCTGTGGCAGTTTGTCACAGTTATTATAAAGTTGGAAATGACGTGTCGTTTTTCACGATGCCAAAAGATGCATGCCATCGCAATCAGTGGATTGCTGCCTGTAAGCGAAAAGATCATTTCAACCCTCAAGCAAGTAGGATATTATGTTCCCTCCACTTTAAGACTGAAGTCTTTGAATTAGACTACAGGGCCGAATTGCTTAATATAAAGCCAAGATATCCAAGGAATCTAAAACCAAATGGTAAGTGAGCCTATCTGGCCTACTCCTTATGTTTTGATGACCTGCTAGGATGATTTTATACCTGTTAATATTTCTTACATATTTCGTATATTGTATTTTAGAGGTTGGAGCACTAGTCTTCAAAATACAATGGCTGTATTATCAAATCATTAATGTAAACGTGTGGGTTAGCTTAACATTTATTTAAAAAAAACACTTGCTACATTACTACCTACATCCCACTTGAACTTTGTTGTTCTCATATTACTTCCAGCAGTGCCGACGCTACATTTAACTCCAAATCACACCAGTATAGGAGAGTCATCATCAAGGAAGCAAAGATTAATAAAAAGGAACCAGAGGACATTGTTTCAAGATCTACTCAGAGAAGAGGGTGTACAAAATTCAGTGAGTGAACCAGAAGCACCACTTCAAACCCAGGCAGATGACAACCAGGTATGCAATTATATTTGAGAATTACAACAGGGTTTTAGAAGAAAGTGAGCAGTTAAGAAGGCAATGTTTACAAAATAGAGCACAAATTATTGATTACCAGAATCAAATTGAGAAACTATAAAAAACAGTTGAAGAATGATCAGCTAAATTGGGAAAGAGCTCTCAGGTAGTACTAAACCAGCAAGTCATTGGTACGTTCTCAGGGGTGCTGAGTAAAAGCCAATTAGATATCATCATCAATAAAAAGAAGCACGTTAAATGGACTTCAGATGATATTTCGACTGCATTTACCATCAGATATTTCAGCAAACGGTGTTACATTTACCTCAGGCAAAAGCTACATTACCCTTTACCGGGAAATTCTTCATTGCAGAGATGGGCTTCAAGTTTAAATTTGAGACAAGGGATTCTGGCTGATGTAATTCGTGTAATGGAAGTTACAGGCCACACTTTGAATAGTTTTGAAAAAAAAAAAACAGTTCTCTCTTATGAAGAAATGAAAGTGGCAGCTACTTATGATTATGATCAAAAAGAGGATGAAATAGTAGGTCTTCATTCATACATGCAAGTTATTATGGCTAGAGGACTTTTTCCAACTGGAAACAGCCTGTGTACCTTGATTTTGACTCTAAAATGACTAAGGATATGCTTCACCGAGTGACTATCGAGCTTGACAACATTGAGTACAATGTGGTAGCCTGTGTGAGTGACTGTGGGGGAGGGAACATGGGTTTGTGGAGGGACTTGTCTATCTCAGTGAACTGCTCTTCTTACAATCACCCAGTAACTCAACAGCCTATATACTTTTTCGCAGATGCACCCCATTTGCTAAAACTTATCAGGAACTGGTTCTTGGATTATGGCTTTATTCTAGAAAACGGACAGAAAGTTACCAGTGCTCCTGTGGTAGAATTAGTGAAACAAGCCAATTCTGAGATAAACTCATGCCATAAACTGACACCCAATCACATACAGTGTGAAAAAAACAAAAGACAAAATGTTCGACTAGCAGCACAGCTTCTGTCATACACTACAGCTACAGCTTTAAAGCACTACAAACCAGCTCCAGATAAATTATTAGCAGAGGCAACATGGGATTCCATAGAACTTGTAAACCAGTGGTATGATGTTATGAATTCATACTGTCCTAACCTGCCTTTACCAACAAAAATAACCCATAGTTTGCTAATTGTACAGCAAAATATAATTTTGGACAAGATGGAAAACTTCATGAGCAATTCTCTTTGCATTGGTAAAAATTCTTTGCAAATATTCCACAAAGCAGTCATCATTTCAATAAAATCCCTTCGACTTCTGTACCAAGATATGGCCGGTAGGCATAATATAAAATACATTCTCGCACATAGGCTAAATCAAGATGTACTGGAAAACCTCTTTTCACAATTGCGGACCCGTGGTAGCTTATATGATCATCCTTCTCCCCTTGACTGCATTTACAGACGGAGGATGATTATTGTAGGGAAAAATCCAGGAGTACTTCAAAACAAAACAAACACTGATGATCCAGATTCAGATGAATATTTAGTTGCTAAAGCACTAAATAAACCTGGCATAGTGTCTGAATCAAGTAACGTGCTTCCAGAACCAACCTAAGACAGCAATGTGCAACCCGAGTCCTTCATTGATAATATAATGGAACAAAGTGAAGAAGATGGCAAGGCTTATGTTGCAGGTTATGTAGCCCACAAGTTCCAAGATAAATTTCCACAACTTGGGAACTTAACCTATGGAATGCAAACTCAACACGATTATGCATTACCAACCTGGATTAAACACTTGTCATACGGTGGTTTGACCGATCCCTCAGAAACTTGGCTAAACCAGTTCCGCCACATTTCAGCAACATTCGTCACATTTCATGGAAAATGCGGATTTCAACGAGGCAAGAACGTTCTCAGAAGAACGACAGATTTTGTGTCGAGAGAATTTCCTGACGTGCCGTCTGATGTGGTTGAGGCATCTGTGAGAACAATTTTCTTCATCAGATTGAAACATTCCAATTCTATCTTGCATAAGAAGAGGTTATTGGAAGTCGCTAACACCCACACCAGCACCACTGGTACTGCTAACGAATCTAGACGAATTACCAAGAAATTCAAGAAGATCATAACATAAAATGTAACTAGGCTATATTCAGTTATTTTATTACCCATTTACCAATAATTTCATGAGAATAAACTGTACTTTGCGTACTCAACAGCTGATGTTGACAGTTTCATTACGTTCGCCATATGGCGAGTTTGGTATCTTATGACGTCATTCGCCTTCCGAGCGCTGATTGGTGAGTGAAAATTGAGGCAACCTCTGTAGCCTTGGCATTCCCCGGCCTTGTATTATAACGTAGGCAACACAAAAAACAATACAAACATTCACCCCGTGGTAGATTTATCCTACTTGGTGAGATTCTTATTTTCACCGCTAGATGGCATATCAGATAGCTGGAATTGCCAATTATGAATTAAGAATCAAAACAAACAAGATGGCAGATTCATTGCTAGGACCATCAGGTAAGTCAGATTTCTATATTAATTACGGGAGTAATTTCCTGTATGCGACTTATGAAAAATATGACTGTTGAAGATAGTAACCTAATGATCAGTTTCATAATATATAAATAAGCTCACAAGTTTACTTGAGCTGCCAAAGCATTGAAATTCAGTGTCCAATATTCTGGTCATTAGGACTGAATGGTCATACTTAATTACAGAAAACAAAAGCTGATGATAGTAGCCAAATGATCAATCTTTTCCAAGGTACTACTGGCTTAAATTTAACAACAACGTATCATAATACGGTACGTAAAAAGTAGGATTTATTGAACAACATTAAAAGTGTGAGGTTAAGTTTAGCACAAGTCTGAAATTTGGTTTTATTTCTAGGATGCAGAAAAAAGTTTAGTATCCTGAATGAAACTCATGCCAAGGAGATTCTGGACATGTTGGAAGATGGGGATCTATCTAATATTGATATTACAGATGATGAAGATAATGAAGATATTCCAGCTGCTGTCGGCCTAGGCAGCAGGTTAGGATGTGAACAGCTTTCAGCCAAGGAAGATGACATGATAAGCCAACAGGGATTCATGGGACAGGAATATGATGTTGGATGCGAAAACATTGGTACAAATGAAATAACTGGAGAAGGTGAGCAAGAAACTAATGGACTACCTGCACAATTAGGGACAAGTGAGGCAGCTGTGACTGGTAATGAGCACTTGTATGACTATCTTATTGAAAAACATCATATTCGATATAGACGTCGTCCTTTCTCTAGTCCTTTTATTCAGTTCCATGAAGATTATAGTGAGGATCCTGATTTTGAAGAGCACCCTATGGATTTCTTTATGAAGTATATAACAGACGAGGAATTTGAAAATTTTGCAAAATACACCAATATTTATGCCATGCAGTCTGGTAAAACTAATTTCAAAAGTACCAATGCCAATGAAATAAAATCATTGATTAGACTACACAAACGGTATATATAGGAAACCTCAAATTTCCTCGCATCTGAATGTTTTTGGAGAATTTCATTGGTACCGGTATTGGATTGTTTTTGTATAACATGGGTGGAGACAGATTTTTTCAGTTGCGCTGTGCCATACATATCGTAAACAATCTAGAACATCTTGAAAACTGTAATGACAAATTATACAAAGTTCGGCCCTTGTATGATGCCATTAGAAGAAGGTGTTCACAGCTTCCTCTTGAAGAGTGCTTGTGCATCGATAAGCAGATGGAGCTGTTCAAGGGACAACTTGCATTCAAGCAGTATGTGAAAGGTAAGCCATGCCCAAGGGGAGTGAAAATCTTTGTGTTGGCTGGTAAGAGTGGAGCTGCATATGATTTCCTAATTTATCAGGGCAGTACTACTGAAATTGATGAAAATAATAAACAAAGGTTTGGTTTGGGAGCTTCAGTGGTTCTTCACTTGTGCAACAGAATAGAAACTGAAGGACACAAATTCTTTTATGACAATTACTTTTCATCATATCAACTTCTCCAGGTTCTAAAACACAGTAATATTTTAGCAGCTGGGATGGTTCGTGTGAATCGGTTCTGTTCTCCTCCATTGCTAAATTACAAGGGTTTGAAAAAGAAAGAAAGAGGATTTTTGGAACAGGTTATTAGCAGAGATGGAGACATTGTACTGAGTAAGTGACTTGACAACAGGACAGTTGTTCTTGGCTCAAATTTTGTTGTAATAGGTATCGAAGACACAGTGGATCGATGGGACAGAACATCAAAGAAATATGTGCAAGTCAAACGTCTAGAAGTTGTGAAGCTCTACAATCTAGCCATGGGAGGAGGTGATCTTCTTGATCAGCTTGATTGTACCGAATTTTTATAGGGTCAAGAAAATGGACATTGAGAATGCTTATGTATGCTGTCGATTTGGCCTTGGTAAACAGTTGGCTGGTGTCAGGGACCAAAACCTACCCGGTTCTGGTGTAACCAATGTTATATTTCTTAAGAATGAAAAAGATTGACTTTCTACGTATTGGTATTATATCATACACTCAGAGTATACAGATAACAGAACACAAGAATACATATCAAGACCAAAGCCAAAGAGATGAAAGTATTGGATGCAACGTCCTCCCACCTTTTGTTTCAACATCTAAACAAAACCCTCGCGGACCATATCTTCAGGCCCAGCCTCCATGGGATGAACATGTTGTATGGGTCGGAGAAACTCACCATTTGAAGTCTTCACTCACACAATAACAACTTTTCCTAGGGGCCAGTCAATTTCTGGGAGTTTCAATCAAAGAGGTCTCTCCCACCATTTAAAAGCTATCAGTTGTGGCACAGAGCAACCCCTAGAGGGCAGGTCAGCTGGATTATTTACTCCGGTCACGTGAGACCAGCATTCTGGATCCATCACACTTCTAATTTCCCTGACTCTGTTGGTCACAAAAGTTCCCCATGCCTCCCCTCTCTTCATCCAAGAAAGAGCAGTGGAGGAATCACTCCAATAGTAAGCAGGAACGCCAGCTAAGTCCAGACTACCTATTGCTGAAGCAGCTAGCCGAGGTCCCATTGTACAAGCCAATAACTTCAATCTCGGTATGGTAGTCTTCTTTAATGGAGCTACTCTTTTATGACGGTTGACTTTAAGTCTTTTCTCGTCTAAATCCTCCCACCAAAGAAATTTCAGGAAGTTGCGGTCAACATCACGCACTGAGATATGCAGGAATGCCTTCTTTATGTCTGATATGACACCAATTCTCCTCAATCTGAAGCTGGTCAAGATTGATGGAATAATCTCCTGTAAATTGGGTCCCTTTTTAAGACAATCATTAAGTGACGGTCCCCCTCTCGACTTGCAGGACGCGTCGAACACAGGTTTCACAGCACCATCCTTGAAGACTCCTTGGTGTGGTAGGTAATACCCTGCTTCCTGAATGTCTTCCTCGCAGACTTCTTCTATAATTCCCTCTGATTCCCACTCCTGGAACACTTGCTGGTACCTCTTGAAGTTTCCTTCCTTCTTCAGACGAACAGTAGCAGAACTCATTCTCTTCAATGCAATGTTCTTATTTTCTTTCATAAGCTGCCAATTCTCTCTCCATGGTAGTGAAGCTTCATACCTTCCTTGCTCGTTCATCCTGACATTGTGTTGAAAATGTTTAAGGGTAGCTAACTCCGTCTCCTGTTTTGTAAGAGTTTCAACGGGATCCCTAATGCCGATAGTTTCCAAGCTCCACGGCTCACTTAAAGACATGCTTTGCCCAAACAAGGAATTTACAGTAGACACACAAGATTCACTATCCCCAATATTCTGCCAAACCTTTCCCATAACTGTCCAACCAAGAGTAGTTTTCATGGCAACTAATCCTGATTTCAGATGAACAACATCCCCCGTGAACTGTCTACCTGCGGCATCAGCACCAATGAGAAGTTCTATTACAGGAGGGCATGAACCGAAATCAGAGACCCAAATGTTTTTTTTCTTAATTTCATCCATCCACGGACCATACTGTAACCTTGGAATTTTCCCACATATTTTCGTTCGGCTTAACACCTGCGTATTTTGTTTCTTTAAATCCCGTTCGTCACTAACCGAAATTTCATAGACATTGTGATCTTGTTCGCTTATTGACGAACCTCCAAAAAGCATGTGACCTATCCTCTCAGTTTTCAGAGGGACATACTTCATCTCCTTCGCTGTTTCTTCTAGTAGATAAGACCTCTGTGAACCACAATCTATTGGAGCACGTACTGTCTTCACCTTCCCATTGTTTTCTAGTCTAACACTGAGAGTCTGCAACAAAACATCTTGAACAGCTGAGGCTTTTGCGTTGAGAGTCACAACTCCATTTTCCTTACTGTTCATCTTACTGTTACTATGCATTGTATCATTCTTGGTCGAAACCTTATTTACTTCTAACCTAGGGCACATGATTACTTCATGGCTGTTACTGCATACTGGACACCTCAAGTTTGCGGTGCAACGGTTTGCCCTATGACCAACTTTTAAGCATGCAAAACAACATTTGTTCTCCGCTAGTCTCTTACGCTTGTCGTCTAAGTTCAGATCTTGAGCGAAGTGACACTCCTTACTTCCATGTCGCCTTTTACAAAAGATACAAATTTTCTCTCCCTCGCATTTGCTTGTAAACAAAACACTAGCAGTAGGTGGCGAGTTATCTTCATATTCCCTCAACTTACATTCGTCATTGTTTCTCTTTTGAGACAAACCAAAACCAGCCTGGGCAATAGTTATTCTTTCTTCGCCTTCCACTTCCCCTTTAAGGAAAGCAAGTAATGCTCCTAGTTTATCAGCACGATTGCACACTTGATCTGCTGTTGAAGTTGATTGATTTCTCATCCATACACGCAGAATATCCTCAGGGAGGCACGACTCAACCAATAGAAATAGCTCCATATCTGTCCCTAGTGACACCAATGGACTCTAAAGCTCTTAACTGTGTTTAAAGTTTATCATGTAACACGCCAAGATTAAGCCTGTCTTTCTTATAGCCAACATTTACAATGACAAGACTTATAAGCTCCCTCACATAAAACTCAGTTAATAAATCATCCCGTCCAAATCTACGCTGAAGAGACTCTATCGCCTTTTGGTAATTTGCTCAGTAGGTGGGAAACTATTTACTAACACTCGTGCTCGACTGCCTACGTTTGTGGCCTGTATTAAATACTGGAACTTGTCTTCAGCTTCAATGTCCTCATCCTCGTGGATACGTTTGAATTGTCCCCAAAATCCCAGCCATTCTTTAACCTCTCCTCCAAACTTAATAAACTCGATCTTAGGCAATTTTAGCTGTCTTTTGCTATTACTGTACACGATGAACTATCGATTTCTCGCGTCCTCTTATTGATAATTGACTGCAGTCTATTGGAACCTTTCAGTCTAGCACTGTCCAATTTATCTCTGTAATTATCAATTGTTTCGTACTCACTGATGTATGTGTCGTCATCTTGCCCGAGTAACAGATTCAATACCTTTTCGTCTAGTAGTCATCTCCGTACCTAACCTCTCAATCTTGGTCAGCAGAGATTGTAACTCCTCTTCGTCCACATCTTCAATATTCTCCGTATTTAAATGTTGTTCAAGCATGTTGTAGGTTTTCGTAAAGGTCATCCTTACGGGTTTTCTCGCCTTTATTAACTTATCAACAACCATCGTCGACACGTATGTTCTATCGTAAATACAATCTTACAGCTGCAACCACTAATGTTCTCCAATTAATTCGTTACTGCAATTAATCACGTCGGGGTCACCAAATTATGTCAGGGACCAAAACCTACCCGGTTCTGGTGTAACCAATGTTATATTTCTTAAGAATGAAAAAGATTGACTTTCTACGTATTGGTATTATATCACACACTCAGAGTATACAGATAACAAAACACAAGAATACATATCAAGACCAAAGCCAAAGAGATGTCAGTTTTGGATGCAACAGCTGGAGTATAAGAAATACTGCAAGATGAACAAAATTCCAGCAAATCGAATAACGAACTTTCCAGTTTCGCATGCAGGTGTCTGAAAGTCTTGTTCGCTCGGGACACAATGAGAAAAGAAGGAGGCCCAGCTCTGGAGATAGTGAAACAAGTCAAACTAGGAAAAATCCAGAGCAGAAAGACGTCCAACGGGAGACATTAGGTATGATGGTATTGACCATCTCCCTTTAGTTGATGATAGGAAGGATGGTGAGAGGTGTAAGAAAACATCCTAAAAAGGAAAATCGAAATTCCACTGCTCTAAATGTTATATAGGCCTACATCTATGCACCAAGAAAGAAGAGAAAAAAAAACAACTGCTCTGTAGCTTTTCATACAAAGTGAATAATAGGAAGAAAAGCAGTCCAAATTATTGTATGATCTCTATTTAGTTGCTATTAGTTTAATATTAGTCCTATTCTACAATAAAAGTAGGCCTATGTATAAAACCTGCATTTCAGTAGACTAAAAATTCATGACTTTACTGCACCCGAGACCTGATGTCCATTATATTGGACAAGAAAATATTTTCTAACAAAATGGCGGGGAAAAAATTGGTACAGATATGGCTTAAATAAATTCTAAGGAAAGAGTTATGTGCCAAGTTTCCTTTTAATGGTGGATTCTGGATTGAAGGGGTTAAACTTGTTGTTCCAGGAATTTAGCTTCTTTTCTACTTCAGATTCCGTTTCTCCCCATATCAGAACGTCATCTGCAAATGTAAGGGCGTTTGGTTCACTGTCAGCTTCCTTATTAGATTTAAGGAACCGATCCATTAATGTGATGAATAAAAGTGGTGATATGCCACTTGTTGTGTTTCAAACCACTGTGATCATCCATTTTCTATCTGGACACAACTATAGAACTTTTGATATATCATCTTCACTTTGTCAATCAAGTAATTTGGCACATGCATATCTTCCAGACATTCCCAGATCTTTTTTCTTGGGACACTATCATAAGCCTTTTCAATGTCCAAAAATACCATCACCAGGTTTTCTCCTCGCTCCCAATACTTCTCGGCTAACATTCTCACAGCAAAGTTGAGGTCTGTTGTAGCCTCCTGAATCCATGTTGTTGTTCTTCTAGAAGTGGCTCTACTATCTTTCTTATTCTCTTTTATGTTATTTTTTCAAGGATCTTCAGTGAATGTGATAGAAGGATATCTTATTGTAAGTTATTGTGAACTGTCTGAGAAAGCGAAGCGCGCCAACTGTCTAGAAGCGCTCGTCCGTTTCGTCGTTGCCATGCCCAAGCACCGATCAGATCTCAATAGTGAAGGGTATGGCAGAGATGCAAGACAGAGTAAGTCCTATCCCAACAGTTAAGTCGGCTGGTCGTTGCCCGCTGATTGCTACAAGGGAGCCGAGGCACGGACGGAGATATCCGAGATACTCCAGACCTGGCGATACTATGTCATGCAATGGAATTTGTGCGTACTTGTGACACTCGGGGTTCTTTCTTGCTCTCTTATAGGCCTATAACTTACGTTGATTTCTTCTCGTGAAGTTTTTCATGTAGACTAACTTTTAATCCATTTAATCCAATGGCAATGTGATGTTCTACTAATTGCAGCATTCGCGATGAATGAGGTACATTCGTTTTACGGTGCAACGAATACAGTTTTCTCTGACATCAAGCAGTCTTTTACCCTACCACCTACCCACTTCTCCCTCATTAATGAAAATAGTGCAACGCCCAGAACAATTATCTGCCAGCCGCCACTGCTTTATGGCAGCATAGAACAGGTGAAAAAAAAAACTAATGAAGACACACTGACTCTGGACTGATGACATCACACCGTCCCTCTATTAAGGAGACATGTTGCATACCGGGAAATGAGCAGGATCCTTGCCATTGTTCATAGCATATATATGTCGCAGGACATCCAGGGCTTCTTGCTCCTTCCCCGCAGCCAACAGGAACTTGGGACTTTCTGGCATGAAGAAGACCAGCAGGATGGCTGTTAGAAGTGAAGGAACCCCACACACGAGCACAAATACCCTCCATGAGTGGAACGTGTAAAATGTGAGGTCAAAACTCCACTTCTGGGGGATAATGAGCCAAGCAATACCTGTAAGGGAAGTCAACAAAAGGTAGTCAGATCGCAGACAGTTTACAACGATCCAACCAGTCCAGGTGCTGGGTTTGATATAGTCTTCGACATAATCACCACGAGAATTGCGGCACCTGTCACATCGTGGGATCAACTTTAGTATTTCTGTGTCGTAGGAGTTTGCCGCCTGGGAAAGGAACCAGCGTGTGTCATTCGTCTTCAGCTCTTCGCCATATTCCGCAGATACCACGATCATTGTTGCATGAAATTGTCACTTAGCATCTGCTGCCCAAGGCGGGTGCCAAACAATCTGACTCCCGACCACAAAATACAGTGCTCAGGAGTTCGGCTGGGAGCTGCTATATCATCCATCGTACAGTCCTGATCTTGCTCCCATCGATTTCCACCTTGGCTTGCACCTCCAGAAATTCCTGTCCTCAGGTCAGCATTTTCACACTGATGAAGAGCAGAAGACAAATGTCACACGCTGGTCTCTTCCCAGGCGGCAGACTTCTCCGACACAGCAATACTAAAGTTGATCCCACGATGTGACAAGTGGCTCAATTCTCGTGGTGATTATATTGAAAAATATTTCAAACATTGCTGTATTTGGTGCCAATGAAGTATTATTTGAAACTATGGTTTATTTTTATTTTTAAAATAGGGAAACTTAATTTCTGGATGGACCTTGTAGTTCTACTTTGGAAGCTTATCATAGCATTGGAAGCTGTGCTGACCTACTGAAAGCTAACAATTAAATGTCAATAAGGCAACATGGATAATGGCTTCAAAATGTTCTATAATATTGTGTGATATTGTGTGTCATGTCTGGTGATCATCCAATGACACATGGTAAGTGGCTCACTCACCAGGCTGGGCTCCCTGCCCCAGACCGATGAAGACCCACACCCACACCATGGCTCTTGTTCTCGTCCTCTCGGAGTGGAACTCGCCCAAGTATGCAAATGTCAAAGCACTAGGACCACAGATGCTGCAAGCACACGGATTTCAGGTAAAGGCTATTTTATATACTGTAGGGGAATTTATATAATATTAGCTCATTTGTTCTATACTTCCTGGATGGCATCTTAATATATAAGGAGATGACTCGTTTCAGCCATTAATGAGTAATTCTTAACAATTTAAAACAATTCATTTTGGTCCATGTTGACTGTATATACGTAATTCAAGTTATGGAAGAAACACTTTTTCACCTGAACAAACAATCAAAGACTGACAGACTTCAGAAAATTTAAAGGAGAATTGGAAGAACCGGCATTGACAAAAAATACCAGAAACATGGCTAGTGGCAGATACTACCAACCAAAGTCCTGTACAAAGAGCTAGAACCCGTTACAGATACTACGCGTAAGAGGAGACAGGGTTTCTTTAGACATGTTATGTGAATGCAGGATTCGAGACTCCTAAAACAACTAGTGCAGCACAATCTCATCTCAAAAAATACCACAACAGGATGTGCATGGGTAAGAGAAGTGAGAGAAGATCTGAAGGAGACGGGCCTTACAACAGACAACACCACAAATAAGATAAGGTTGAATACAAAAGCCTGCTTTACCCTTACAAGAAACAAGCCCACAACACGCACATTTTCAAACGAGGAAAGGGAACGACGATCAAAACATCTTAAGCAGTACTGGTAGGAACGCAAAGCCCGAACGATCCCTCAAAGAAGATCTGAACGATGGCCTGACTACAGCGATCCAATGCGTTCATAAAAGAAGAAGAATTAAAGTTATGTAATCATCATAGTATACACTCTATATTCAATAAATAGCCCCAGCACTACAGCCCATGAAGGGCCTAGGCCTACCAAGCGACCGCTGCCCAGCCATTTGGCCTGCAGATATTGGGGTGACGCGTGGTCAGCGCATCGGGTCCTCTCAGCCGTTAATCTTGGCATTCGTGCCCGGGGCTCTGCCTCACTGTCAGACAGCTACTCAATTGTCCTCACGAGGCTGAGTGCATCCCTTTCCGCCCTCAAGTCAGTTTCTAAAATTCGTGATATGGCCGGGAATCGAACCCGGGGCCTCCGGATGGGTGGCAGGCGCGCTACCCCAACACCATGGGGCTGGCCTATATTCAATAGAGTTTTATTTATTAAATGAGGTACATGTTTCGGGTATCATTATACTCTCTCTTATTTAAAAAATTCCTCTCGGCATGCTGGAAGGCGGAGGTAGATTTCACCAGGCAAACTAGGGGATAGGCTATAATAGGCAAAATATGCAGGTTTTCGTAGAAGGATCGGACTTCATTTATTGCGAGAAAGTATTTTAAAATTGGTGCTTACATAACTTATCTTTTCGTCTTTCTATGCATATTTTTAACATTTTACTGTCTTAATATGGGGAACCTTTTTGTCATTTGGGGTCCATTTTTATACTTGTGGTCACACTGTCCTTATGCAAGGTTTGGAACTGATGTGTAACTATCTAACAGTCTGTTACTTCTTCACGCAAATTTTTATCTCCCGCTGAGATGTTGGTTGTTTCCTTAGTTTTGGGGCTGCGACAACGCGGTCATGTAACCCCATGTACTTTGGGTGTGTGTAGAATCTGTCTGATAAACGGTGTTAAATGTGATGACTGTATTAGTCTGTAATTCAGGTAAGGACTGTACACGGTCAATTTCAAGTAGTAGTTCCTAATTTTGGTACCAAGTCCAAATACTACCATCAACGACACCTAGCTTTGATCTTGGCAACTAGATGCCACAGCAACCAGCAACTTGCAACGAACGTTGGAACTTCCCCTCCGAAGGAAAGCATACTGAGGGATTTTAGCGCTCTTAGAAAATCCAATGACTTCGGCCGGCTTCGAACCCGTGACCTTGGGCATAGAAGTTTAGCATGCTACCAGTTACGTCACCGAAGCCGCTTCCCACAGAGTCAGATGGAAAACTGAATGTGATCTCGTGCAATGGCGTTGTCATGTCAACCTCTGATAGCTCATCCCTCATGAATTTAGAAGCGTTGTCATGGTAACCTCTGATGGCTCTTGGCATTTTCTTTTAATTCCGAAATCATTTTTCTCATCCCTTGGCGTAATGGTGGGTCATATCAAAAATTCTTCCAGACAAAAGTTTTAGGAAATTATTAGGGGAATATTGTTCATTGTGTACGGTTTTGATATGGTGCCTATTAAGAGATATATGATCAATGTTTCCCGAAATAAACACTTTTTTCCACACCTTAGGTCAATGGTCGGTGCTATCAAAAACTTTTTAAACATAAATGTTTTGCACTTATCCAACACATAGTATGAACTTTGAATGAATTCGTTATTTCACGTATTAAGAGAGTAATAGCGATATTTCACTTTTTCGAAAAAAAAAAAGCCCCGCCTTTTTCATCCCCTTCAACCGATTTTTCCCACTAACAAACTCGACCGAGATTTTAAAGGGATACATATTATGTAAAAAATTCAAAGTGATCGGTGCAAAATTACGGCAGTAATCGTGTCCACAAGAAACTTATATATATATAAACTTTTGAACTGAGGGTGGTTTTGGGCTCTGGGAGATGTGAAACGCGAAGATATGTCGAAATTTTCCGGAAGTCGAAACATGGTACCCATTTCAATAGTTAGCTTTCTAATGAAATCTACCTAATAGCTTAAAAATAAAGGCAATTGAACCATGCAAAGTGTTTCATAATCTCATACATACCATGCTTTTTGACAGAATATTCCTAATTTATACATGGTGGACATGAATCCAAATTGGATTCTTTTGATGGTGTCGCCCTTAATTCAAAAATCCAATTTAAATGTTGAATACCCATTAAAAAGTTTGACCAATTTAATCACTGTCTGTTAGTTATTTAAAAGTTATTTTTCATGCATTGACACAAATAGGTCTTGAGGTGGCATTTATACATTTTATCAATTGTTGTCGAAGTCTATTTCTCGAATATAGCGTGTTCACTAGGAGGATTGCATAATTTTAATTATGAATTATGAACAAATCAAGCAATTTAGAGCATAGTTCACCAACACACTGGTGCAGCTTGAGCGACACTGAATTAATCCTACTTTTGCAATGCAACAGATTAGCAAGTCGGGAGATATCCAGAATTCTCTGAGGTATTGACATCACCAGAATATTTCTCACAGTACTGAGCTAACGTTTACCTCTCTGTATAGAAACTGCTGCTCACAAGGGAAAGAAATTATTTCAGTGATCTGAAACATGTTAAATGGTAATGAAGTGAGGAAGAAAATTAATAAATTTGGATAAATAAAGAGGCTAATATGGTGAAATCACCAGATTAATCTCTCTATAAATAAAGTAGGCGTTCTGTCTGAATAAATTGAATTTTTGGCTAAAACTTTGTATCTATCCCGGAAGGGGTGTATAGTGACCAAATATACCCCCAGTTTAGTTTTTGTCTGTTTGTTATGGGGTTGGCGTCAAAACTACTCGAGTGAATAGCATGAAATCTCGTATATAAGTAGAAGGCACCCCTAATATAAAACTAGGCTGCAAATTATTTATAACAAAAGGGATATGGAGTTAACATGAAGCCTTAAATCCCTCAGTAACCCAATTATGCAATCTGTATCCTTCTCTTGACATAGCAATGCCAATTGTGAGAACATCTAGCCTAGTCACCGCGAGGTAACATGTGATATGGATGCCACGTCACAATTCTAATGCATGTGTCTGAATAAAGCCTGTATAAGGAGTCGCAAGTCTATCAATCACATTGGTCGTGGAGTGAGTTGTTCAAGGAAGTAAGACACAATCTGTATCAACAGCTACGGTTCAAATCCGGCCACAGATATGGATGTGGGTGTGTTGTCTTTAGTTGTAAGTTCATTTAATTTCTATGATACAGTATATGTATTTACTGAGTTTCCGAAACATAGAGGAAACCCTATTTTGCCTATTAGGGTTATAGATCGACAATTACAGAATATTCACTACTTGTATTACATTATAATAACTTATGGAAGATGTGATGGATAAAGCCCTGCGCGGATGCGGATATCCGCGGATAAACCCGCGGATATCCGCAACAATTTTCGCCATGCGGATACAATTTGCATAGCTGTGCGGATAGCGGATAAGCTGCGGATAATGTTTGGAGTGAATTTGCCGATAGTGTTTAGAATATAATCCGAACTTGTTGAATATCATAGGGAAAGTTGGGTAATTGTGCGCAGCGGTTAATCGTGCGCAAATTCATATTTGCGAGATTTCGAATTATAGTCCACCAAATGTATTTTTGAATTAAATTTGTTTCTGCACATCGAATATAGAGTTACTAAGGCTCCCTTATTCATAACTGCAGTTGTGTTATCTATTATTTCATCATCACAAAACCAATTCTTGCTTTAGTGCGCACAATTCCCCCACTCTTACTTACTAGGGCCCGGATGTTTATGACATATCATATTTTTTGTATGTTTTTTTCGTGACAAATGTAAGATGATGATTTAAGCTAATCTCATTCAAATTCTGTCAATAAGCATAGTCAACACTCCAGACTGAAAAGGGTTGCAATTCTGGCTATGTAACATTCATTTTAAATATAGCACATGACATTCAGTAGGCTACGTAGCCTAAGGGTTCGACTTTCTGCTCAAATTACTAAAAGATAAAGTATAAAGCAACACATTGAAAATATTATTGTAATGCCAGTAGATTCCGATAACAAACGTGTGAATAAAAGTCGCGTGGATGCGGGGCGGATGCGGATGACAGTCGTGCGGATGCGGGGCGAATGCGGATAACAGTCGTGCGGATGCGGGACGAATGCGGATAACAGCCAATCGGATGCGGGGCGGATGCGGATAACATTTTGTCTATCCGCGCAGGGCTCTAGTGATGGATGAAAGTAAGAAAATGAGAATAGGCTAACAACATGATTTTATAAAATATAGGATACAGAGGTTTTGTCAGTTCATTATTGCAGTAACTCAGGTGACATTTTATACGGTAATATATCTTTCTCTTTCAAAAGCAGGGCAGTCAAAAGGCAGAAGATGTACACTTTGAGAGGATCCAAAAATGCATGTATACCGGTATTCATTTAGAATAGTGATATGAAATTGCTCGAATTAGGACGTGAATTTCCCATGTCCAGATAAAAATTGAGTAAGCACAACGTTCGGAACTACCATTTTACTTTGAAGTCGATGCTGAAAATATGATATATTCAGTACATTAAAATAATCTTTTCTCATCATACCAAGACACAAAGTACAAGTAAAATTAAATTATATCGAAGACCAAAAGCTAACAAATATTTCTGAACAACTTACCGGTATTTTGTTAGAATTTGCATGCTGGTATTAGTTTATTTCTGTCATCAGCTGTTTGATGTTTATTTTTGTTCCCGCTTCAGCGGTCTTACGGTACCTAATTCTTAGCAGAACAATGTACTGGAAGCAAATTGTGAAATTGCATGGGTGTTGACCAATCAAGGTCCAACAGTCCAGTCATAACTAAGCTAACCACTGTCACCAGTCTACCAAACATTGTTTTTTGTTACCCTTAGAATACAAATCCGTCAGAGCTAGTTAATTAATGAAGTACAGTTAAATACCATCAAAATCCTTTCCTTTTCAGCAAATTTAAGAAGATAAAGTAGGCTGCTAACTAAAACGGGATTACTTGGATCACTTCAGTTCTGAATCAACTGCATACCTTTTGTATGAATAAGATTATGTTTATTACCATATATATTATTTTTTGTAAGTATAACCTATGAATTTGATGTATAGCATAGCATCAAATTATAGATCCTGGAAGATATTTTTATGTTTAAGTGTGTTGTTTAACTGTTGAACTCCACCATAGCCGGTCCCAAGCCCGGTTGAGAAAGGAGGGGGGTGAATGGCTGGTTATTGGGTCTCGGTTGGGACACCAATGCTGATTAGGTGTCTCTGGTAAATACTGAGAAATGCCCTAGTTGGGAGGCTCTTCAGAGCAATGCAACCAGAAAATCCTAGCCTGTAAGGGAGGGGTGAGGGCGAGTTTCCGGCGCTTTAAAATGGGATATACTCACATGAGGGGGATCAACCCTGACAGAAAAGTCCAGTAGGCACAGATGCTGTGAAGAGGCAGCCCCTCCACTGTGCTAGCTCGCGTAGGGGTGATTACCCACGTTGGGTGACAAAGGTGGTCAAAGGATTAGTGAAATTGGATGGACATGAGAGTGAACAATTCAGGATGGACAGAGGAGTGAAACAAGGAGACAGCATGAGTCCACTCCTCTTCATTGTATTCATGAAACAAGTGATCGGTCAATGCACAGCTAGGACAAGGCGAATGAAAATTGGAAACTGGAAAATGAGATCAATGTATCTTCAGTCACTAGTGTATGCGGACGACATAGTACTTATTAATAATAGTTCAGAAGACCTGCAATAAGCTGTCACTGAGTGGGCAACTTCCCTACAAGAAAGAGGACTCACCATTAATATAAATAAGAGTAAGGTGATGAAGATTGGAGGAGATAGGGAAGATATGTTGATAGAGTGGCTAGGAAGGACTATGGATCAAGTCCACACCTTTACATATCTGGGAACAATGCTGACTGAGGATGGAAGAATCGATGGAGAGGTTAATACTCGAGTAAAGAATGGAAATAACGTATATTATCAGTTGAACCAGTGTATTGTGGGAAAGAAGGAGTCTCAGAAAAAAACAAGATTCAAATCTATAAGACAGTTTTTTTTACCTACACTCACCTATGGTGCTGAGATATGGACTATGCTGGACAAACATGAAAGTAGAGTGACTGCCTCAGAGATGAAATACCTCCAGAAGATAGTTAATAAAACTAGAAGAGATAGGGTACGAAATATAGCAATCAGAGACGAATTCAGGATGGAATCGGTAGTACATACTATCCAGAAGTAAGCTTTACAATGGTATGATGGCCATATCATAAGGATGGATGAAGATAGGAAAAAGAAGCATGTGTTTGAGGCAAAGCCTGAAGGCACTCGAAGAAGAGGTCGTCCAAGGAAGGAATGGATCCAATATGTCAGAGAGGTGGCAGAGAAGAAGGGAAGGATTCTGCAGCAAACCCGGAGACTCGCAGGGAATAGGAATGAATACAGAAAGTGGCTGGCAGACCCGACGCCGAGAGGCAAAAGGGATAGAAGAAGAAGAAGAAGAAGAAGAAGAAGAAGAAGAAGAAGAAGAAGAAGTAGTTTAACTGTTGTCATGCAATATTTTGCTGACAAGTTGATGTACCATGGTGGCACAAGTATCCTTAATCTTCTATAATAATTTCAATTGTTAATAAGGCAACACTTAAACTATCTTTATTAAAAAAAAATGTATTATTTTTATATTTTATTTTTACATACTGCTACACAAGAGTAAGATCGCAGTGTACTTACAAGATTCCGTTTAAGAAGCGGAATGCGAGGAAGAGCCAGAAGGTAGGCATGAATCCTGCGATGAGGGTGCACAGACTGTTGGCGAAGAGAGTGAAGACGAGGATCTTGCGACGTCCCTTGGTGTCGGCCAGGAATCCCCACATGTGAGAGCTGCTAATCATTCCTGGGTAAGATACACATTATAGCAACAATATCTGCTTTGATCGTAGCGCGTCCATTGAGGAGGGTTATGTTGGTTGGACCAATAAAGAAGTGATTGTCCATGGTCACCAGCCACAATTATAGGTACAAACAATCAATTGCAGATACCACAACGTGTCATATTCTATGCTTGCCTGAGGTACACAAGTCCCCGAATAAAACATTGTTTTTGGGAAAGATATGATGAGTAATATAGCACCTTAGCCCCACAAGTAAAATCACTGGAATTTTGCAAATGGGTTTTTCTGTAATGTTTTTAAGAAATGAAACACGAGTACGGTATATGTGTTGATGTATTAAGTATGATATTTGTCCAAGTAAATGATTTTTATGTTTGCAGAATTCACCAACATTTTGCAAATAAACCTATTTGAGCTGTAAGGTCTTTGCACAAGAGCAGCCATGAACTGGAGTAGTTATTTATTATGTATCGTATGGCTTTTAGTGCCGGGAGTGTCCGAGGACATGTTCGGCTCGCCAGACGCTGTAGCTGCTTCAAGCGGACACCCTTAGGGTGAGCTGCAAGTTCCGTTCAATTTCAAGTAGTTCCAACTTTCGCTACCAGATGTCAATGATACCTAGTGGTGAACTTTGGGACTTTGATAGAGCGTTCCAAGCAAATCTAACCTACAATTTAGCTTCACACAAGTTTTGTCTGTGGAAAGATCTTTTACATGCCATAAATCTATGACATGGGACCGCCGGCGTTATTTCCCCTCCGAAGGAAGGCGTATTGAAGGATTTTAACGATCTTAAAAAATCCGATGACTTCGGCCGGGATTGAACCCGCTATCTTGGGCACAGCAGTTCAGCATGCTACCAACTACGTCACCGAAGCCGCTACTTGAGTAGTGAGGCTCTCACTTAATGGCCAAACTGGAAGTGGGAACTTGAGGCATACCTGTGAACTCAGGACAGTGAAATTCTTGCTTAATAGCATGAGAGCCTCACCAATATCTTAGGGACAGTGTAGAGTCTACCAACTAGCCATTAAAAGGAAAGGGAGACCTCAGTCAATTGTTTCAAAATCTGGGGTGTCTGCTCAAGTGTTCACCATAATATAGGGGGGAGGGAATATTCTGATTAAGTAACACAGTTAGAAACAACTTGGGAAATGGCGTCTTCGGTGGCGTAGTTGGTAGCATGCTGAGCTTCTATGGCAAAGGTCGCGGGTTCAAACCCGGCCGAAGTCGTCAGATTTTTTAAGAGCGTTAAAAATCCCTCAGTATGCCTTCCGTCGGAGAGGAAGTAAAGTCGGCGGTCTCATGTCATAGATTTATGGCATGTTAAAGAACCTTCCACTAATTACCCCTGTGTGAAGCTAACTTAGGTTGGGTTAAACATTGGACAAACGCTCTTAGGTTCCGACGTTCCTCACCGGGAGCCGACTGCAGTGGCGTCTGATAACCAGGTTCTGAACTAGTAGTCGCTGACGGTGGCCTTTGGCGGCAAAAGTAGGAACTAGTTGAAAAAAAATTAAATGTCTGCAGTCCTTACTTGAATTGAAAACAGATAAACACACTAATACAGTCACCACAACTAACACCGGTTATCAGACAGATTCTACACACACCCAAAGTACACGGGGCTACATGACCGCGTTGTCGCAGCCCCTAAACTGAGGAACCAATCAACCAACCAACTTGGAAAATGCAAGTTAAATGTCTGTTTCCAATCTGCAAATGCCATGCCGTTTGAATTTCATTACATTTTTTGTTTTAACACTAAGTGAACTACTTCTTTTACTGTTCTGAGTAAAAAATATGTTTTTTAACCGGACATGACGATCTTTACACTGTTGTTCCTTGACCATTATTCACCTATTCACAGAGACCCTACTTATGAGTGACATTTTGTGAGATTCACTTGAGTGATCAGAGGAGGTGGGGGGCCCTTCCACCATGTGCTAATTCAGGGTCAGCCCAGAAATTTGCTCATGAGTAGAGCCCTTGTGAAGATGAAGATGTCTGCCAGGCTGCTGTGCACTTTCTCCTCAGCCTTTGTAGCAACGCATCTATGCTCCGCCTCAGCGGAGGAGATCGCATCATAAACAGTGCCAAGCTCTCACACAAACAGCTCACTATGCGTGTCATTCCTTTCCCAACCATAGAGTCCCTTTCTTCTCAGTGTGTCAAATGTGATGGTAATCCTTTCAGTTAATGCGTATGGGAGTAGTGTGTTCACTAGTACCAACTCATGTTCAACCGTGGCCTTCTAGATAGTTGGGAGATTGGAGTGAGAGAATTAGTGATGGGTTAGTGAAAGCTTGCACTTTGACGTTGTACCCGTTTCCCAGACCTCACGTCGCCCGGAAATCAAACGTGATGTCCAAGAACTGGTACATGGTCGTTCCAAAAAAAAAAGTAGGAGTCTCTGAAATATATATCCGGAAAAACTACCCAAAACAACTGAGAACACGGGCAGGCAAGAGATCTAATGTCTCGGGTCGTTTAACGGGATAGGCGAGATAGGTTGCCTCAGATATATATCTCTCTAAGTAAAATAGGATAGAATCACTCAGTCAGGAAAAGGAACAAGCTGCAGGAATAATATAAGATAACTAAGATAAAATGGTCTCTCTTTATTTAAGAGCAGACGAACACAAATAAATATACCCTCCTAAAATCGAATTGGTTCAATCTTATGTTGGGATCGTAGATCCAAAAGTCCTAAACTGCCAATTCGACTTTCCTATTGCACTTGGGGTAATGCGATATGAAATAAAGTTCCAGTGTTCGTTGGTTTAGCTGAATGACAAATAAAATAAAATCGTTGCACTTCACTGTCACAGTTTCAGCTTGGAATAAATTGAAATAAGTTGTAAATTGTAACTTCACATTCCCCTCAAAAATCTAACTTATCACACATTTAAACTAACATATTTTAAGGAAAAAGTTAATCAATTACGAGAATATTATCTAACAAGGATAAATCGTGATTTATTCATAATGTTGAATTTTGGGCTTATGCCGTGTTTTATTATATTGCAATTCGACGCGTTTCGAAAGAAACCATGTCTTTCATCGTCAGGAATAATCTGGAATACGACGATGAAAGACATGGTTTCTTTCGAAACGCGTCGAATTGCAATATAATAAAACACGGCATAAGCCCAAAATTCAACATTATGAATAATAACACGGGCCGTGAAAGTCTAAATGACAATCGTGATTTAATTTAAATTGCAATAAAATAGAATTAATTAGCAAATATTATTTACATTGAGAATTCGACATTGGTGTGGAATACTGTTCAAGTAATGTCCAATATCTTTCATGTGGTAACTAATGTTCATTAATAATTATTCCAATCTCCAATTACTGTATATTACATCAATCTGCTAATTGTTGTTAAATTCCACAATTCAGTTCCAATAAATTATAATCCATAAATTATTATATATTCCATATATTATTATTATGAGGGTGATGCATTGATTAATTAATATGGCAAAATTCATTCATGAATAGGTTATAGATTACTTCATTTGAATGTTTTCCTTTCGAAGAGAAGATCGAATAAAGAAGATTCTTAGGTATTGTTAATATCTCTATAAGCTCTTATATCAATATCCATTATTTTACAGCCTTTAATATATATATATATATTATTATTATTCATCGCATTCATTAAACATGCTTATCGCAATAATCTCAGGATTGTGTTCACCGACACCTCCTAGAATTCTTCTAATCACAAAAATCAATCGTGAAATACATATTTTCACTGCCTACAAATGTGAAGTATTTCTATCATAATTATTGAATGGGCCACTCGACTCGCATTCAAATGTTGCAACTATAGGACCACTTACGTAAGAAGTGTCCACAACATAAATCAAATAACATGCATTCATGTATAAATAGGCTGCTGCGTAAACATATCATAAGAGAACTAGCTTGTTATAACATAAAAAACAATCGAATAATTAATTCAGAATCTTCCAATGCTCAGTTAATCAATATGAAATCAATACATTATTATCTGCAATAATTCTTCAAATTGCTGTCATAAATTGCCATACAAATGTGATTATTATCGTTGATAATCAACCATTAATTAATAAATATGAATGTCACATTTACTTAAATTCTTCTTAAGTATTCAATCCATGGATTGGTCTGCGGCAGTTCTCCAGTCGGCTCTATTTATAGCTTTCCTCTTCATCTCTTCATAGTTTCTGCATCCTACATCAGACATGATTTGCTGTACATATTGTAGGCGTGGTCTTCCTCGACATCATTTGCCTTCAACCATTCCCTCCAATACAGTTTTCAGCAGGCTATCGTGTCTCAAAATATGTCCTATCAGTCTAGTCCTCCTCCTCTTTATGCTTTTCCGTAAGGTATAATTTTCCTCCACCTTTTTAAATACTTCAGTATTCGTTATTTTTTCTGTCCAGCTAATTTTTAGCATTCTTCTATAACACCATTGTTCAAAAGAATTTATCCTCCTTTTTTCTTCTTTTCCAATTGTCCACGTTTCGCAACCATAAGGGGCAATACTCCAAACATACGCTTTTAATAATCGTTTTCTGGTTTTAAGATTAATGGAATTTGTAGTGAATAAACGTTTATTTTTGTGAAATGCTAATTTGGCTTGTAAAATTCTACATTTGATTTCTTTCTTGCTTCTTCCATCTTTGGTAATTTTGCTTCCGAGATATTTAAATTCTTGAACATTTTCTAGTGTTTTGTTGCCCACCACTAATTTCATACTTGAGTCTGCCGTTTTATCGCAGACCATAACTTTCGTCTTTGACTTATTTATTTTCATCTTGTATTCATTACCCATGATTTCCTCCATTTTTACTATTATTTGTTTGAGATGTTGTTCACTATCTGCAACTATGGCAATGTCATCTGCAAATCTAATCATATTTATTTGTTCACCTTGTATCCTTATTCCTAAATTCAAATCCTCTCAAACCTTATTCAATGCATCCTGGATGTAGGCATTAAAAAGCGTGGGAGACAAAGCACAGCCTTGTCTAACTCCTTTCCCTATTTTTGCTTCCTCTTGTTCATTTCCAATTTTAATTACTGCAATTTCTTTTTTGTACAAATTCCAGATTATTCTTCTATCTCTATATGGGACTCGTATGTTTTTAAGAATTTCAAACAATTTTATCCAATGTACATTATCAAAAGCCTTTTCAATATCCACAAAGCATAAATAAGTTCTTTGGTCTTTTTCCAATCTTTTTTCAAGTAAAAGTCTCAATGCCAATATAGCTTCTCTAGTACCCTTACCTTTAACAAACCCAAATTGGTCTTCAGTTAGAAATTCTTCAATTTGCTTTTCAATTCGTCTTAATATTATGTTGGTGATAATTTTTGATGCATGTACTGTACGACTAAACTGATAGTGCGATATTGTTCACAATGTTTTGCTGCCATTTCCTTTCGTATAGGGATCATTATACTTTTTTCAAAATCAGCCGGTATTTTTCCGTCCATGTAGATGTTTTGTACAAGTTGGAGCAATCTCTCCTTCATACGAGGTCCGCTTTTCTTGAGGAGTTCAGCTTTGAGATTATCAATGCCTGGCGCCTTATTATCCTTCAGTCTTCGTAGAGCTAATTCAAATTCCTCTCTCAGTACTTGGAAGCCTAAATTATCTTATGTTACTTCATATTCTTCCTCAAGAACTTCATTTTCCTGTAAATGTACACCTTCGTATAGGGTTTCAATGTAATTTTTCCACCTTTTTGCAATATCGCTATGATCATCGAGAATTACTCCCTCTGCATTACGTATGGCATTACTCTTTTTACATCTCTTACCAAAGAAAATCTTAACCATCTGATATGCAGAATCTACATGTCCTTTAGTAGTTTTTTCTCCTATCATTGTGCATATACCCTCGGAATAATTTTCTCTTGCTATTCTTGCTTTTCTGTTTATAGCATTTCGCAATCTTCCATATTCTTCTTTGTCTTCCAATCTTGTTGAGCTCTTGAGTAACCGTCTTTTATCTATCATATCTAGAATTTCTTTTGTGATCCATTCCTTTCTAGGAGGTATTTCTGTTCTCCCCAAAATTTCATCAGCTGCCCCGTCAGATCTTTTTTTAATTTGAGTCCATGAATCTTCTATAGTATTCCCTATTTCTGTGTTAGTTAACTCATCAGATTTCTGCTGGTATGCGTCAGCAATATTCTCATCTTTCAATTTACTTATTAGCCAAGATTTGTTATTTCTTTTCTGTATTCTTCTAAATTTCAGCCTGCTCGTCATCATACTTAAATGAATTAGATATTATTAATATTATAATTCATCATAATGAATCCAATTATTAACTTTATCAACCATCGCTGTCAATGATCGGGAAATGTCGCTGATAATCGCATTCAAATGATCGTGGGAAAATATTCTTAAATAGAAAGAATTATTATTATAAAAAATATTTAAATTAAATTAATTTAATTTATCAAAGAATTAAATAATTATTAAGTTATTATCTCTATAAGAAAAATTTGTGAAATACTAATATAAGCAATGACTAACTCTTAAGGCAGCTCTTTTATGTTTGAAAAAAATCAGGAGTACATATAACAGTCATCAGGAAATAAAATCAATCATGTTTCATGGTGTTGGTTGTCATGGTGTATTATGGATGTAATGTTTCACTGCCCTTGCAACTGGAGTGAAGTCCACCGATGACTAAATATGTCTTGAACTTGTTAGACCTCCGTTTAATTAAATTGGAAAACCCCAACATCATCGTGCTGACTATAAGTTGGTGTGTCTGCTGATCTCGGTGTTCATCAAAGCCTATAAGTTTCCCCTCAAATTGTCTAAGCTACCGTAATGTCATCTTGATTGTGTAAAAACTATCATAAGATCCCACGAAGAAAAGTTTATTGTGAATAAAGAGCATTCTGGATAATTCAGGTTCCTCAAATACAATTTGACTGTTCGCCACTGCTTTCTGAATAATGCACATTTTTAATAGTCTTGAAATTCAGTTTATATTAATGGTGTTCTGCTCCTCAATGTTTATTTGAATGTGAATATTGCAGCAATAACTTCTTAATGTGTCAAACCTAGGACTTCACCTAGTATGAGTGCGTTTGCATGTATTGGTTTGTAGTGTTCATTCCAGTTTCATCATGAAGCTGTAATTGTTCCTTGTGTTGTGTGATAATGTAAGGAATTGTTCTACTCACATAAATCTCTGATACACTCACACGAATATCACTGAATTTACCGCTAGTTTCAAAACTAGACCGTTTGAGCGTTTATTTCAATCGAACACATGTTCACTTAAGCAATTTGATGCCGTGTGATTTGGAAAAATCATAACCTCGGTTGAAAATAGGCTATGTGTTTTTCAGCGTGAACTCTCTCCGAATAAGAGCCAGCGATGCGCTGCAAAGTACAGGTGACGAGCTCTCCCCTCCTGTGATCACGTGGTGTAGTCAGGGGTGAATCGGACCTCCCTCTCCTTTGACGTTTTACGACGTAACTCAAAATTCAGTATTACACAGGTTATATTTGATTAATATTCAACTGTTAGTCGATTGGTATCTTCTATTATAGTAGTGGAGTAAGGAGAATTCTGCTTCACCCATGTACCCGACTGTACATGTTAAAATAATTTATATCTCTCGAACGCATGGTCCAATTTTGACAAATGAGGCGTCGTTGGACTCGAGCTGACGTCCACTTTCCTATGGACCACTCGTCATATTTTTGAAAAATGTTTTGAAAATTTTTGTTTTTGAAAGTAGGCGATAGTTTGAAAACCAAACATGATAGAACGTTGTGCCATAGTTGAAACGAATGGTCTCTATGACCTTTATTTTTTATAATAAAACTTTTTTTTATTTTTTGAGATTTTTTGAAAACACTTAAATTTTATATTTTTATATTTTGGAAACTAAAGAGTTTACAAAAAATTTTGTTTGACGTAAATGAATAGCCCTGACCCCCTCTACCAGAAAAATAAATTTCAAGCCTGTAGGACTAAAACTGTGCAGTAGTGTGGTAGGGACAGTTCTACTTCACCCCCTACTTTCATACCAACTTTGGGCGATATCTCTCGAACGCGTGGTCGGATTTTAACGAACGAGGTATTGTTGGCGTTGGGATGACGTCCTCTTGGCTGAGCATGTGTGTTCGTATTTTAAAAAAATGAAAATGTTTGTTTTTTGGATTGACACTATTTTGGAAACGGTGAATTAGAAAAAAGTTTGTTTGACGTTAATGAAAGGTGGGTATGCCCTCTAGGCGGACAGCAAGTTTCAAGGGTGTAGGAGGAAAAAAATGATAGCCTACTTTCTCGCGAACATTGGTGATCATTGGCGAACGGATGGTTGGATTTTAACAAATGAGGTGTCGTTGGACTCGAGCTAACGTCCTCTTTCCTATAGACAAAACGTTATTTTAAAAAAATTGAAAATTTTTGTTTTCAAACGTAGGCGATAGTATGAAAACCAAACATGATAGAATGTTGTGCCATAGTTGAAACGAATGGTCTCTATGATCTTTGTTTTTTTATAATAAAACTTTTTATATTTTGAGATTTTTTGAAAACACTTGAATTTTGAATTTTTACTATTGTGGAAACCAACTCGTTGACAAATAGGTTTGTTTGACATAAATGAAAGGTCCCTACCCCCTCTACCATGAAAATAAATGTCAAGTTTTTGGACAAAAAAACTATGCATTTTTTTTTTTTTTTTTTTATTTTTTAATAAAAGAGTGTTTGTAGACAGAGAGCCGGTAGCGCTTGATATATGTTACAACGAGGCTATGATTGGCCATGGTGGATACGGGAAATGGCTACTTCGACGGGGCGATGTATGGCAAAACGAGGGGTCGCTTTTCGATATTTTTTCCTATGACGAATGAATGAAGGCGAATATTTTGAAATGTGACAAGTATGTAAGATTTTTTTTTTACCCCTGAAGGGGATCTTTAAAGTTTTAGTTAACGGTTATGAGCGAGATCGCTCTCTGACACAACAGACGGTTGTAGGATATGACCAAGTGATTCATAGACGTTGGCGATCTCGGTGACCGTGCCCGGAAGAAATGAATTGTTATTTTGATGGGATGGCGGGGCAGCTTATGACGGTTGGTTTTGTGATATTTCCTATGACGGATAGAGGCGAATATTTGAAAATGTGTTAAGTGTGTTAGGATTTTTTTACCCTGAAGGGGATCTTTAGCATGCTAGTAAACGGTAATAAGCGAGACTGCTGTCTGGCACAGTAAATGGTTTTAGAATATGGAAACCTATGACATTTGCTCGACCAAGTCATGTGCATGTACGCAAAGAGCCAAAACGGTCAGGTCATTGGCCTGAAATGTTATAAACTAAATATTGAACTGGGTAAAGTCATGTGTTTCAGGGTGAAAGTATGTGGTTAACATGATCATGTATTGAGGATGGCCGCTTGGTAGTAATTATTATTATAACAGTAAAATGTTTAATAATAATAATAATAATAATAATAATAAGACACACATGTTTTCAATGCTAACACACACACGGTCCTGCTCACTGGAGACTGAATATTGTACCTAGCCAGAGGACTCGTGAGAGAGACTGCTGATAAGACAAAAAATGTCTACGTCAGCAGGAAGTGTGATATCAGCTTACTTGCCTCGTGGTGGCTAGCAGATGTGCTGTTTAAGCAGAGACCGCCATTTCGGTTCTGAGACAGTAGGACTACCTATGTATAAGAGGCAGCCATTTTGGTTCCTTATTAAAAACATGAAACTAGTAAAAGGTACACGAATCTTATTCAGATTGAGGAATGTGAAGAGGCGTGGGAACACGTGTGAGAGAGACAACATTTCAAGGTCAAAACGCTGAGAAAATGCAACTCTCTCTGTTGCTAGGCTAACTGATAACGATTGCGTTAGTCATGCACTTGCCATTTTAGCACACGGACGTATACAGTAGAGCTCTGAATTGAACTTTGGAAGAACAATCCTTTTATGTTTTGGTAAGTACCTATGAATTATTATTTTAATAATGTCATGCTAATGAACCTTAAATTTGTTGTTATTGATTAGGTAATTAATGACTTTTATTTATTTATTTGTTTGCAGATAACCGGTATACCTTACATGTCAGAGATACAAGAAACCATTGCGCTTTTGGGCCCACCAAAAGGAAGCAGTAACAAGCCACTGCAAGTGAAGTTGAGATTATTTTTTAAACTAACTTGTTTCATTTTTTGTTTGATATTATTTTATTTTATTTTATGAAATGCATGTATTAACCTGAATTTATTTATTTATAGCGGTTTATTTTATTTATTTTTAGAAACTTGGAAAGAAAGCCTTACCACCGTAGCAGTTGCTGAAAACCCAAGACGTAGTAAAGTGCAACCATTGTTTCCAGGCAGTGAACTATTGAAAACTCAGGTAAGTCTAACTTAAAAATGCTATTCCATTTTACCACTAATGAAAAACCAAAGACAAAAAAATATTCATTACCTGTACATGACTGGTACAATGATTGCTTTCTTGAATAATGGCCATGTAATGACAAACGGTACAAGACTATACTGGTTGTTGACTGGGAAAAGTACAAGGCCATATTGGATTTTCTAGAAACAAAACACAAATTAAATTTATTTTATGGGTGGTTCCCTATGGACTCAACAAATATCCACAGGTTTGAACAAGATAATCCGAACAAACTGACATGCCATTCATTTTTGTTTATATATTGGTTAACGGGGGATGTAAATGACTAAAGCTTTATAAAAAGAAAATAAGTGCATGGGTTACTGTTAGTGCCAACATACAGTTTATTTTAATGGTGTTTTGATTTATTAATGCCAATTAACGTTAACGTTTTATTTACAAGTATTGATTGATTGATTGATTGATGGATTGATTGATTGGGTGATGGGTTATTTTGTTTGCTTTTAGGTGTCGACATGTGCCATTAACGTAGTGAACAGACAGTGAACAAGCATACATTATGCTTTAAAGTTCTCTGTGCTCTTGTGCAACGTTAATAACTTGCAATAAAGAAGTTTTATTATAACACATGATGGCGTTAGAACCAAATACAACAAGTGAGCAAGTTGGTTTACCACGAGGGTTAAATTTTAAATCAGAACATGATCGTTGGTTAACATTTGAATCCTGGCCTGTAGGCTTTTTGTCGACACATAAACTTGCAAAAGCCTGTTTTTTTACTTGAACCGAGGAGATGTGGTGCGCTGTGTGTTTTGTCGTATTGAACTTTCACACTGGGAAGAAGGAGATGATCCCCTTATAGACCATTTGCGATGGTCTCCTTGTTGTCCTTACATGCTTGGAAAACAAGTGGGTAACCTACCAGTGTATCCATTTTACCGAACCACGAGGCCATTGGCCGCTACGTATGTTGCTGAATCACAAATAAATAATAATAATGATCTATTACCAGCCAACAACGGTAGTGTCGATATATGTGGTCCATATGCCATAGACAGTGTTGAATTGGCGTGTGCTTTTGAAAAATTGGGAGTTTGCAAGAGTAAAGCACTAGCACACCCAGAGTACAGCTCTGTTGTAAAACGTTTAGAATCCTATAAAAATGTTTGGCCATTAATATTAAAACACCTTACCAAACAGCTAAGTGAAGCTGTTTTATATACTGGTGAAGGGGATAAAACAATATGTTTTTATTGTGGATTTGCTTTAAAGGATTGGCAAATGACTGATGACCCTTTTGTGCAACACGCTCGTTGGTTTCATGTGTTGGCTTTTGTGTTAAAGTTTAAACAAAGATCTTGGCTAGAGGCATACGTTGAATTTTAACCAATTTTAGTCCATGATCTAGAGCCTGTTTAAGTGCCATGTAATGAACAACGTGGTATAGGATTTACTGCTAACACGTGCTTACTGCGTATGACAAGGCTGGCTGTAGACTAGTGGGTTAGACAGCCTTTCTTGCTAAGGGTCTCCTATATACCCTAAACCTGGCTATACATGTTAGTTCTGAACATTTATTGGTTTACTGTATATTGAGTTTATATATAGAACTTATACAAGCACGTCTTGCACGCGGTTAAACTTCACAAGAGTCACATGCAGCACGCAAAGTATGTTTCCGCTACCTAGCGGTAAATATGAGCACTACCTGAACAACTAGCATTCCACCTAGCGGAGGATATGAACACTTACTATGATATCCAAAGTGAGCTGAGGTTAGGTTAGGTAAAGTTTGGTTAGCCATGAAAATAAGCTACCAAAATAAGCTACCAAATATAATTGGTTTTTACCCTTGAGGTCTTGGGTTCCAACTCGACTATGCCCAGAATTTAATTATCATCTGAGAGTTGAAAAGTTGGGTTAGGTGAAGTTAGGTTAGGTTAGGTTAGGTTAGGTGAAGTTAGGTTAGGTAAAGTTGGGTTAGGTTAGGTTAGGTTAGGTGAAGTTAGGTTAGGTTAGGTTAGTGAGCTGAGGTTAATTTTTTAGTATTCCCTCTCTTTCAAATACTTTCCAACACCAAGAAAAAAATCCACTAAATACATTGACAAAAATAACTTGTCAAATAAGCCAATACAAAAGCCAATACAAAAGCCAACACAAAAAGCCAACACAAAAAGCCAACACAAAAAGCCAACACATAAGCCAATATATAAGCTTATGGTAGTTCACTCCAAGCAAAACAGTTGTAACCTTTGTAGTGTGAACATCGTACTGACAGGTCAGTTACTACTCTGGAACTTACTACAACCAACAAAGGTTGGCAACGTGCACTCTATCAAGGCTACTCTTATAACTATAATCGTCCGAATCCGAAAGGAATATTATTCTGGCAATGCTCAAAAGAGAGTTCAACAAAATGTCGAGGCAATCTGAAAAGTAAAAATGGAAAGGTTTTAAGTGTGAGTGTTCATCAATGTAGTGCTCCAAACGAACCACGTTTGCTGTCTACAAGCAATTATCAAAATGCTAAAAAGCAAGTTCAAGAAAACGATATTGCGGCTAAAAATAGTGCAGTGGTTGTTCAAAAGGACTTATTATGTCCTCAAAAAGTCATGTTAAGACAGTTGTCAACGTCCAAGAAACCTTTAACACTATCAAAATCAACGCAGACTAAAAAAAGAAGTGGTATTGCAAGAGGATCAAAAAGGACTATATAGTAATAGTGATGATGGTCATGATGATAATGATGTTCATGATGATGATAATGATGATGATAAAGGTAATGCTTTGATTACACCTAAAAATCATTTGTTAAATTTGTATACTGGAACAAACCCAGTTAGCTAATTCAACGGCTTCGACACTTGCATGCTTTACAACAAACTGGGCATACCGGTCACGATTGGGAAATCAAAGAAATTGAGCAAGAGCTACGTCGTGCTAAAATTATTGTGTAAAGGGTCTACCACTTTGCGACCACTTTTACCCCCACTCATGGTTCTAATATTTGCTTATTTGCTTCCACTTTTACCTGAGCTCTTTGGATCCATATTTGCTCTCACATTAAACTATTATTTTTATTACCCATTTGACTTTACTAGAGCTTAGTCTATGCTTGACATTTGACATGGAAATATCAGTGACTAGGTATGGTAAGCCTTATGCATACTATAAAGGATATTCATATATTGTGAAACGAACGAATAAAAACGGAACAGTTATTTGGCGCTGTTCAAAACAACGTTCCAAGCATTGTCGTGGTAACCTAAAAATTAAAAATAGTGAGGTTTTAAGTGTCAGTGATCATCAATGTAGTGTACTGCATGAAATACAGTTGCCGTCGACAAAAAATCATGAAAACCATATTGCTACTCAAAATAGTGGATTGTTTAATGAGCAACGTTTACCCCTGTTCTAAAAGTTATATTTAATCTGTCTTCCACATCGCAAGAGCCATCAACATCACAAACTATGCAAGAGGTAGTGTTGTTGTTGTCGTCGTCGTCGTCGTTTTAAGGAGTGGAACAACTAGTTCATCTGCTCTTGATATGCAAAAAGGTACCGTAGCATTGCAAGAGGATCAAAATGACTAAATAGTAATAACAATAAGGTTTTTATGCCTGCAAAACCATTGCGGCTTCCCCAGTTTTGGAAAACAACAGTGAATGGACATTGCTATAAAAATATCTACAACAAGCCTTGTGTTTAAAAACTACAACAGACTATTGTTAAGAGAGAAAGAGTTGTATTAAGTGTGCATCTATCGTCATAATCATGTATACTCTGCAATGTTAAATATTCTAACTTTGTATAGAATAAAACAACATTGTAACATCATTTTGCATTTAATTACAAATTTATATACATTTTTGTTGGGTTCATGATAATATTTTTTAAGACAATACTAAAACGAAAACATTATTATTCTATGCACATTTTTTTTCTTTCAGTCCATTGTCATCACTTATATTTTCCATTATTATTTCACTTTTTTTTTTTCATTTAATTAAAACGGACCATGCACCTATTGTTTTTAAAACCTTCATACATTAAGTGTACAGGTTTCACAGCATTATTGACTTCATCAAAAACACTCTCCGACATATCATTAAACCGTGTAGGCAGAAACGTCTCAGAGTTTTCACATACACAAAGTACACGATCACCATATGCTGTTTTCAATTTCCGAATCTTGATAATGCGGAATGGAATATGCGTTGGCAATTCGCAGAGCTTCTTTGTCTCTAAACCACATGCTTGACCCACAGCATTCAAAACATTCATTGTAGTAGTCTATAAACAAAAGAAAAGCATATCTATTACACTCTAAAACAGCTTTAATAACATTGTGCAATTAGGGATTTTGCACTATGCATGGATAATAAATTATACTATTTATGCAAGAAATACCCTAACTGTAGCAGATACTGCTTTTCTGCATATAGCACAAGTGTTGAGTTCTAATGCACACTTGACACAGGCTATCATGTGTCCACAAAGGAAAAATACAACACCTAGTTTATCTTGATAACAAATTTTACATAATTGTTTGTCACACTTTTCTATTTCTTCGTGAGACAAGTCTTTTTTTTTCAGCCTCATGTATTTGCTCCACATGTTTTAACTCTAAAGGCACTTCTATGTCATGTGCTGCAATCACGTTTTCTTTGCGAATAGTGTTCACAAATTCCTGACCTTTAAGCAACACCATGTATTTACAGTTAAGTAACCTACGAGCGAGTTGCACAAAAGGGTCATCAGTCATTTGCCAATCTTTAAAGCAAATCCACATTAAAAACATATTGTTTTATCCCCTTCACCAGTATAAAAAATCGAGCTTCACTTAGCTATTTGGTAAGGTGTTTTAATATTAATGGCCAAACATTTTTATAAGATTCTAAACGTTTTTCAACAGAGCTGTACTCTGGGTGTGCTAGTGCTTTAGTTTTGCAAACTCCCAATTTTTCAAAAGCACACGCCAATTCAACACTGTCTATGGCATTTGGACCACATATATCGACACTACCGTTGTTGGCTGGTAATAGATCATTATTATTATTTATTTGTGATTCAGCTACATACGTAGCGGCCAGTGGCCGTGTGGTTCGGTAAAATGGATACACTGGTAGGTTACCCACTTGTTTTCCAAGCATGTAAGGACAACAAGGAGACCATCGCATATGGTCTCTAAAGGGATCATCTCCTTCTTCCCAGTGTGAAAGTTCAATACGACAAAACACACAGCGCACCACATCTTCTCGGTTCAAGTAAAAAAAATCGGCTTTTGCAAGTTTATGTGTCGACAAAATGCCTACAGGCCAGGATTCAAATGTTAACCAACGATCATGTTCTGATTTTAAATTTAACCCACGTGGTAAACCAACTTGCTCACTTGTTGTATTTGGTACTAACGCCATGTGTTATAATAAAACATTTTTTTAATTGCAAGTTATTATTGGTGCACAAGAGCACAGAGTACTTTAAAGCATAATGTATGCTTGTTCACTGTCTGTTCACTACGTTAATGGCGCATGACCACACCTAAAAACAAACAAAATAACCCATCACTCAATCAAGCAATCAATCAATCAATCAATACTTGTAATTAAACTTTAACGTTAATTGACATTAATATATCAAAACACCATTAAAATAAACTGTATGTTGACACTAACATTAACCCATGCCCTTATTTTCTTTTTATAAAGCTTTAGTCATTTACATCCCCCGTTAACCAATATATAAACAAAAATGAATGTCATGTCAATTTGTTCAGATTATCTTGTTCAAACCTGTGGATATTTGTTGAGTTCATAGGGAACCACCCATTAATTAAATTTAATTTTTGTTTTGTTTTTAGAAAATCCAATATGGCCTTGTACTTTTCCCAGTCAACAACCAATATAGTCTTGTACCGTTTGTCAATACATGGCCATTATTCAAGAAAGCAATCATTCTACCAGTCATGTACAGGTAATGAATATTTTTTTGTCTATGGCTTTTCATTAGTGGTAAAATGGAATAGCATTTTTAAGTTAGACTTACCTGAGTTTTCAATAGTTCACTGCCTGGAAACAATGGTTGCACTTTACTACGTCTTGGGTTTTCAGCAACTGCTACGGTGGTAAGGCTTTTCTTTCCAAGTTTCTAAAAATAAATAAAATAAACCGCTATAAATAACTAAATTCAGGTCAATACATGCATTTCATAAAATAAAATAAAATAATATCAAACAAAAAATGAAACAAGTTAGTTTAAAAAAATAATCTCACCTTCACTAACAGTGGCTTGTTTACTGTTTCCTTCTAGTGGGCCCAATAGCTGAATGGTTTCTTGTATCTCTGACATGTAAGGTATACCGGTTATCTGCAAATAAATAAATAAATAAATAAAAGGCATTAATTACCTAATCAATAACTACAAATTTAAGGTTCATTAGCATGTCATTATTAAAATAATCATTCATAGGTACTTACCAAAAAAATAAAAGGATTGTTCTTCCAAAGTTCAGTTCAGAGCTCTACTGTATACGTCCGTGTGCTAAAATGGCAAGTGCATGACTAACGCAATCGTTATCAGTTAGCCTAGCAACAGAGAGAGTTGCATTTTCTCAGCGTTTTGACCTTGAAATGTTGTCTCTCTCACACGTGTTCCCACGCCTCTTCACATTCCTCAATCTGAATAAGATTCGTGTACCTTTTACTAGTTTCATGTTTTTAATAAGGAACCAAAATGGCTGCCTCTTATACATAGGTAGTCCTACTGTCTCAGAACCGAAATGGCGGTCTCTGCTTAAACAGCACATCTGCTAGCCACCACGAGGCAAGTAAGCTGATATCACACTTCCTGCTGACGTAGACATTTTTTGTCTTATCAGCAGTCTCTCTCACGAGTCCTCTGGCTAGGTACAATATTCAGTCTCCAGTGAGCAGGACCGTGTGTGTGTTAGCATTGAAAACATGTGTGTCTTATTATTATTATTATTATTATTATTATTATACTTCTGCAGTCATACAATCAGATATCTCTGACCACTACATAACATATGCAGGTATTTGGCCAAAAAATGATAAGACACAATTACAAGATAATGAATCGTACATTACGCTAATGAACGATACTATAATACACACAAGCCTTAACAACACAGACTGGACAGATTGCCTTGAATTAAAAAATCCTAATGATATATATAACAATATAACAACCAAATTTAAGGAAATCTACCAAAAAGCATCTTACATAACAACTCGTAAACACAGGAAAAGCAAACAATGGTTCACTTATGACCTAAAAATACAATGTAAGGAAAGAGACAGACTTTACAAAACAATGCTCAGAAACAAGGATAATATTACAATAAAAAATGAATACAAAGCTTTCAGAAACAAATTAAATAAGCTAATAAACAAAACAAAACATCAATATTTTAAAAATAAGATAAATAGTTCCAAAAACGATAATAAAGGAATGTGGAAAGTCATTAATGATATAACAGGTCGGAAAACACAAACTGTCAATGAAGTCATAAACAAACATTTAATATTACATTATACTAACGAAGTGATAGTCAATAAATTCATCAATACCTTTAGTGAAAAAATAAACAGCCTAGCTCATAACTGTAGTATCAACATATGGCAATCAAATAGAAACACATTAATGAATTCCTTTACATTACTTGAAACTGATGAATATGAAATAGAAAACATAATTAAGGAATTAAAAACAGACAAATCGCCTGGGGTAGACAATATACGCTTGAAAGACATAAAGGCAACATCCAAAAAAACTATACCAATCATAACACATCTCATAAACAAGATATTCGAATCAGGCATAATACCAAAATATCTGAAATACACAATTATTAAACCAATATATAAGAATGGCGATCACTTAGACTTTGGCAACTACAGACCAATATGCATTTTATCAATCCTCCACAAAATAATGGAAAAATGCTTGGATAAGAGATTGAAGAATTTCCTAAATAAATATGATATTTTAAAGGGACACCTATACGGTTTTAGGAAGGGGAAAAGTACTGAACTACTCCTGGCTGAATTTGCCAATGTAATAAATAATGCCTTAAATAAGAACAATCACATAATGGTACTTTTTCTTGACTTTTCTAAAGCATTTGACACAATAAATCACAATAAACTACTTGCTAAATTACACGATATTGGAATAAGAGGCACGACTTACAAACTATTTGAAAGCTATCTGAAAAACAGGGAAACGGCAGTTATGGTCAATAACACTATCAGTGACGCAGTAGAAGGAACACAAGGTATCCCTCAAGGCAGCATTATTTCACCTACACTATATAACCTGTTCGTAAACGACATGAATGAAGCCATTAAACACAGTAAAATATTTATTTATGCTGATGACACCACTATATATACCATACATAAAGACTCTAAAACAGCTTTTGAGAGACTTCAAGAAGACTTCAATAACATCACAAGATGGTGTCATGACAATAATTTGTATATAAATACAACCAAATCTAAAATAATGCACATCAGAGTTGATCACTTCACACAAGAAAAATACAAACTAACGCACCACAGCTTATCATGCATACACCAAAACATCCTGGCAGGTTGCAAATGTAACACCTTCATAAATAGTACTTCGACACAAAAATACCTAGGAATTACCCTTGATGAACACTTTAAAATGAACACACACACAGTAAACATAATAAAAAACCTAAGAGCAAACCTCTACACCTTCTACAATCTCCGATTTTATGTAGATAGGAAAACTTACAAAACAATTTACAGTGCTCTGATTGAAAGCAAATTAAGATATGCTATAGCAGCTTGGGGAAATCAAAACACAACTTTAATTAATAATCTTCAAGATAGCCAAAACAGGTTCTTTAAATATTTCACTGATATCCCTTATTTTAATATTAAAGAGTTGTTTCAAATTACTGTACTGAATCTCTACTACCATGATCCAAGATTCAGGCATAAGGTCTCTCACAACATACAAACAAGAGCCATAACAAGTACTAAACATGCTAAACCTTTATGTATAAATAGCTATGGTTTCAAGAGACTAAATTATATTATACCATCACTACTTAATGAACTACCACCTGGACTGACAAACATTAACAGCAAACAACTAGCTATAAGTCGCATTAAAAAATATTACTTAACCAAACATTAACTCATAACATAAATGTATTAATATAACTACCATAGTGTAATTTTTTGTATCTTTAATTATTTACATTAATATTTTATCATTGACATTACAAAAAAAAAATGCATGCACTCTTGTACTGAAATATAATCTATATATATGTTGTAAATAATAATTAATATGTCTCACAGATAATCTGTACTGTCATCAGATTCGTGAGACATATCACAATAATGTAACATAAATAGTATTTAATAAATAAATTAAATTAAAATTAAACATTTTACTGTAATAATAATAATTACTACCAAGCGGCCATCCTCAATACATGATCATGTTAACCACATACTTTCACCCTAAAACACATGACTTTACCCAGTTCAATATTTAGTTTATAACATTTCAGGCCAATGACCGTACCGTTTTGGCTCTTTGCATACATGCACATGACTTGGTCGAGTAAATGTTATAGGTTTCCATATTCTAAAACCATTTACTGTGCCAGACAGCAGCCTCGCTTATTACCGTTTACTAGCATGCTAAAGATCCCCTTCAGGGGTAAAAAAAATCCTAGCACACTTAACACATTTTCAAATATTCGCCTCCATCCGTCATAGAAAATGCCACAAAACCGACCGTCATAAGCTGCCCCGCCATCCCACCAAAATAGCTATTCATTTCTTCTGGGCACGGTTACCGAGATCGCCAACGTCTAAGAATCACTTAGTCATATCCTACAACCGTCTGTTGTGTCAGAGAGCGATCTCGCTCATCACCGTTAACTAAAACGTTAAAGATCCTCTTCAGGGGTAAAAAATCTTAGCGTGCTTGTCACATTTCAAAATATTCGCCTTCATTCATTCGTCATAGGAAAAAATATCGAAAAGCGACCCCTCGTTTTGCCATACATCACCTCGTCGAAATAGCCATTTCCTGTATTCACCATGGCCAGTCATAGCCTCGTTGGAACACAAGCCCAGCACTACCGGCTCTCTGTCTACAAACACTCTTTTATAAAAAAAAATATAATGCATAGTTTTTTTTGTCCTAGAGACTTGACATTTATTTTCATTGTCGAGGAGGTAGGGACCTTTCATTTGTGTCAAACAAACTTATTTGTCAACGTGTTAGTTTCCAAAATAGTAAAAATTCAAAATTTAAGTGTTTTCAAAAAATCTCAAAAAATAAAAAAATCAATATAAAAATAATGGTCATAGAGACCATTCGTTTCAACTATGGCATAACATTCTATCATGGTTGGTTTTCAAACTATCGCCTACTTTTAAAAACAAAAAAGCATTTTTTTTAATATAACGAGTGGTCTATAGGAAAGAGGACGTCAGCTCGAGTCCAACGACTCCTCATTTGTTAAATTACGACCATCCATTCGCCAATTATCACCATTGTTCGCGAGAAAGTAGGCTATCTTTTTTTTCATTCTACACCCTTGAAACTTGCTGCCCAACTAGAGGGCACATCCACCTTTCATTAACGTCAAACAAACTTTTTTCCAAAGTTCAGCGTTTCCAAAATAGCGCCAATCCAAAAAACAAAATTTTCAATTTTTTTTAAAATACCAACACACATTCTTACCCAAGAGAACGTCATCCCAACGCCAACAATACCTCGTTCGTTAAAATCCGACCACGCGTTCGGTAGATATCGCCAAAGTTTATATGAAAGTAGGCGACTAAGCAGAACTGTAGGGGAGACCGGGGATACTTTGGACACGGGGTTACGTTGGACAGCTTTAAATTTGACGCCATGGTGAAATAGTTGGTACACCTGTAACTGAATGTTGTGCAAGACCAGCTGATATGCAATCGTTGATTAAAAATTGCCCAATCTATCCCCGGTCTCCCCTTCCCCACTACTATCGTACAGTTTTAGTCCTACAGGCTTATTTTGCCGGTAGAGGGGGTCAGGGTTATTCATTTATGTCAAACAAATTTTTTTGTAAACCCTTTAGTTTCCAAAATATAAAAATTTCAAAATTGAACTTTTTTCAAAGAAACATAAAAAATAAAAAAGTTTTATTACAGAAAATAAAGGACATAAAAACCATTGGTTTGAACCTTGGCACAACATTCTATCATGTTTGGTTTTCAAACTATCACGTACTTTCGACAACAAGAATTTTCAAATTTTTTTCAAAAATATGACGAGTGGTCCATAGGTAAGAGGACGTCAGCTCGAGTCCAACGACACCTCATTTGTCAAAATCGGACCATGCGTTCGAGAGATATTAATTATTTAACATGTACAGTCGGGTACAAATAAAATGGGTGAAGCAGAATTCTCCTTACTCCACTACTTATTTTACATATTCTGCCAATGCATGAAGGTAAAGCTGAAATCAATGATGCGTTGTATAAAGAGTACATTTCATATGTTAGAAAGACCGGCATCTCCTTGCTGTGTCCAGCCAGGCTGTTGCTAGGCTATAAGACTCGCTCTCATTATGCACTTGTCCAGTCACGAGCCTTTGATCACGCTGTTCTGACGTATTAATGAGCGTAACTCAAAATGCGATTTCGGTCACAACGTGTGAACCCAGTTGACTCCTCTTGTTCTTATATCCTCTTTCACTTGGTCAAGTCATCTCTTCCTAGATCTTCCTGCCGGTATTTCTCCAACCACCACTGTCCGAAGCCATGTATTGCTGTCCTACCATCGTCCATTCCATGTCACTCTTTCATACAAGGATGGGTACCCACCTGCTTCTTCCCTTATTCTTTAATGCCTTACTCTGTCCTTCCTTGTTTTCTGGACCATAATTTGCAGTAACTTCATTTCTGTGGCTTGCAGTTTGTTAACCACTTGTTAGTTGCGCAGGTTTTTAAACCATATGTTATTATGGGGGTGAAATAAGATTGAAAGACGATCTGTTTTGATCGTAACGAAACTTGTTCGTTCCAGAGAAGATTCCGAACTTGATGATAGAACTGAGCTGATTTTTGAGTTCGGATATTAATCTCGTGTTGTATTCTGTTATCACTTGAAATGATGCACCCAAGATATTTGTACTGGTCTACTGTTTCCCGCTGTGTACCATTCAGCATTATTTTACCTTTCTTCTTCTGCCTACTGTTAGACATAGCAACAGTTTTTGATTTCCTTATTGTTAATCTGTGTGCTTTAAAACAGTCATTCCAAGTGTTCGGCTTCTTTTGAACTTCTTCCTCAGTATTTCCCCAAATTACTATATCATCCGCAAATTCAAATGCATAGAGATCCATATTGTTATTTTGCTTAATTTATTTCATACTTCATCCATAACAGTGATAAAAAGCTAAGGTGGAAGGGTACTGCCTTGTATAGGGTCATTATGTGTGTGCGCGCCAGTAAACACGGCAAGCTAAGCCGGTTGGGACTAGCGCAGATCCAGCTGGCGGTGGGCGCGCACTATTATACTTTTACAAAACATATTCAATAATGTGTGCTCACATTGCTCATAGCCGATGCGGAAAATGTCCTCCCTCTCTTGTAACACACACCTGACATCTTTTGATGAAAGAATGTCTGTCAACTCTTTTATTATTTACGGAGCCTGTTTCCTTGAATCGTTTAGCGAGCCTTCTAATTGTACTGGCATTAGGTACAGGTCTTCCTGGGAACTTGATTCAAAATTTTCGTATTGTTTCAGAACAAGATTTTCTGCTTTTCATACACGAATTATGGATATACACACGTTTGCGCAATGTGAATCTAGGCATGACCAACAATCTCAGTTACACTAACGTCTAAGCTTTGCAAATACACGCCCATATGAATGACAAAACACGTGTGAACTAACGATATGAGTCAGCGGGCAACACCACCGCCGGCTGGACCGGGTGCGCGCGGTCGCGATCTGCGCTAGTCACAGCCGGCTTAGCTTGCCGTGTTTACTGGCGCGCACACACATATTGGCCCTGTAGTACTCCTTTGGTTATTTGGATGCAATCAGAATGACCGTTTCCAATCTGTACGCAACTGCAGCAGTTTTCGTAGAACACTTTAACTCTATGGATGAGTCCTGTGGGTACATTCTTATTTTCTAAGCATTCCCATATAGTGTTTCTTGGGACACTGTCAAATGCTTTTTCAACATCCAAAAACACGAGTGTTAAGTGTCTACCCTTCTCCCAGTGCTTTCATAACTAGCATTCTAAGTGCAAATATGAGATCTGTAGTTGCTCAGTGTTCTCGGAAACAGTACCGCTCTTCCTGTAGCTGTGGTTCTATAGTTTTCCTTAGCCGTTTTCCGAGTATTTTTTCAAATATTTTCAGACCATGAGACAATAAATGTGAATGCAAAAACTCTGCACTGAAGTAGCAAATAGTAAACTCAGCACTTATAAGTATCAATAAAGTCATTCAAGATTGTAAAAATCTCACTTCAGAAATAAAAAGAAGAAAGAAAAGGTAGATATCACACTGTAGTTACCAACATAGATGACAGCATTGAGCAGCCCCTTCTCGCTGGATGACATATCAAAGTCACATTGAGCGGCAGGCAGAAGGTAGGATGTACTCAGGATCTCACAGACCAAGGCAATGAGACACAAGCCACATCCTAGGAGCAGCAAGTGGTGGAACTTTCCATGGCCTGCCAAACATTGACAACAGGCTAAGTACTGGTATTAACTTTGTCAGTGAAAACAAATGTCATTAAAATATTGTATTTTGGGTTAGGAAAATGTCAACATTTTCAAACTAGTTTCAGGGGCAGCCAGCGATAAAGTTGCACAACGAACATATATGTTCCAGCAGAAAAGAGTAGAATTTGAGGAAAAGTTACACATTTAACATTTCTTCCCTCTTACATAATATCGTCCTCTAGTAGGCCTACTACAAGTGGAGGGCATCTACACACTATAGGCGGCCAATCCCATGTGGAAGCACAGCTTACCTTGCACATTCTTTGAATAATAATATTTCTTTTTGATGTGTAGCAGAGAGAGCAATACCATCAATTTGAATGAAATGCCAGATCTTCCTCCTCTTAGTTTCTTCTCAGCCCTCTCTCTCACTTGGTCTACAGGCCCAGTGCACTGCTTTTGAGAAAGAGGGAAGTTTGCTGCCGGTAGTTATGACAACGGCTTCTAGGAGTATTTTACCAGGGAATATACTACTATGGTGGTCAAGGCTTCAGGCTTCAGGAGAGACAGGTATGGTGTTGCATGGGTGGATGGCTGTTAACTCTTCCAGCGGAGTTCCTATGCACGGTATGCACTCAGTTAGGGCATTGTATGCTGTGATTCTCTACCAGCTGTGACCTTCACTGAAGCATTATTTAAAATGTGCACCTTCTCACCTCTCACATTGGGGTGGTTAGCTTCCCTCCCTCAAGATGAAGTTCAGACTAGTCTAGCAGTCTCTACTTGATAGGCACATTAGTAACTACTCTACTGCATCTGGAGGCCTTTGGAATGCTTTGAGCAGCTTTGGTGTATTTTATTGATTTAAGTTAGTAGTCTAGAGAACAAATTACACTAATATCGTGCAGTTCCTTCAGAATTTAAGAAGTAGCGTTAATAAGTGAAAAAAGCTTTCAGTTTTACATGACTATTAATCTAGCAATCAGGAGCCATGGGACTCCAGTTTTATGTGGAATCTGAACCACAGAACATGATATTTTACTTTGGAAACCTTATTGATATTGACTGGGAATCAAGGTGAGAGGCAAGCAGTTTGGGTCAGAATGTATACTTCTGATTTTGAAACATGTTACCAAAATTTGTGTTATTCAACGTCCACCTCCTTGTGTAGCGGCTATCATTCTTGACTGTCAGACTGGAGGTTTGGGTTCGATTCCCGGCTCTGCCAAGAAATTAAATTCTGGTCTGGGGGGCGGAAAAATGTTTACTGAGTCTCCAGACAAGTGAGAATAGGCGGGTTTGATTGTCACTTGAACCATCCTAGAAGTAGTTTTCCATTGTTTCCCACTTTTCTAGGGAAATGCCAAGATGGTACTGTACCCTTTGATTAGCAAGCCAGACATAAAATAAGGTAAATCTGGGCGATTGAATAAGCACAATGAAATTTTTACTCTCACAAGTGTTCAAAAAATGTCTTCGCACTCTCATAGTGCTCTAACCAAGAAATTAAATACTCACAATGGAGTCCAACCCTCAACTGAAATAGTATATTAAATTAATGCATCTCTCATTTCACAGATACGAAGCAGACTAGGAATAAGTACCCTCATTCTAACCATATCCCCTCTGCACAAGCATAAGGTCATGATACGTGCCGGGCATTGGTCATCGAGCATGCAGGGATAATCTACATTAACATAACCAAATTACAGGACTGAGTTTCGAACCCCGATGAACACGCGCAACAAAATATGCGCTCCAAAATATATTAAGTCCGCGCGAGTCATAAGACTACACACATGCAAATAAGACGAATGGCCGCAGCCCGTGACCCGTTATTATATACGGAGATCGAGTCATAAGTCATGGCAACTATCTTTTTTCTCGCGAACAGGAGACACCACGGAAGATCTACGATATGCATTTGGAAACGTACGGTATGGACTTGCGTAGGATGCCATTAGATGGTGTAAGGTGTGGGTCTGAGCATTCCTCCAAGTTCAGCGTGTGAGTGAGAGCGTTACACAATGGAAGTCAACAAGCAGGAGCAACGATCGTATATTAAAATCGCAGTTCTCCGCGGCAGAAATACACGCCAATGCCACGCAGAGCTGAAAGAAGCATTGGGTGTGCATGCCATGCCCTATAGAACAGTGGTGAGGTGGGTGGAGACGTTAAAACGGGGTAAGAGTATCAACTGCCGATTTGCCTCGCCCAGGCCGTCCAGTGTCCATGGACAAAGATGTTCGATCAGTGTTTACAGGGGGACAGGCGCTGGACTACAGTGGAATTGCAAGAACATACAGCAATACCAGCGGCTACAATACGGCGCATTTTACACAAGGACCTACAGATGCGTAAACTTTGTGCAAAGCGGGTGCCACATCACTTAACGGAGGTACAGAAGTGGAAACGGTACGAAACATGTCGCATCAATCTGGAGAGGTTTCTGCAGGAAGGACAAGCCATGGAGGATCGCATTATTGCAGTCGATGAAACATGGGCACGTACTTATGAACCTGAACTGATGAGACAGTCAAGTGAATGGCGTCGTAAGGGGTCACCACGGAGGCACAAGGTTCGACAAAATCCATCGCCCAACAAGGTTATGGTCATCCTGGCATACGGTGTTCAAGGTGTTCTTGTGTGTCATCCAGTGAGGGGCGCGCTGTCAATGCAGTGTATTACAATTCCTTTTTGTTGTACCAATAGCGCTATGCAGTGCGAACCAAACATCCTGTGTGTTTGGACGACCTCATAATCCTACACGATAACGCGACAGCTCACACAGCAGCCATCGTTCAGTGTCGCTTACAACGGTGGGGGTGGGAGGTTCTTCCATACCGACCTTATTCGCCTGATGTGAACCCATGTGACTATGATCTAATCCCCAAGGTCAAGAAGCCACTACGTGGACGACGGTTTGCTAACAAAGAAGACATCGTAACAGCATTTCGAAGGGAGGTGTTACACGTTAGCGATACACATGCAACGAATGGTATTCAGCGCCTGCCCCACCATTGGCAACGCACTGTGGGTGATTATTTCGAAGGTCTGTAACCAGTAGAGACCTGTCATTTGTACGTAGTCTTCTTTATTTGCTGTCTATACCATAATAAAACAATGTTTACCAATGGCCTGTGTTCTGTCACTTACCTACGAGCATCTCCTGACGTCAGAATTTATATACGGGCACTATGCATACGTACATTTCCAAATGCATATCGTAGATTTTCTGGGTTGTCTACTGTTCGCGAGAAAAAAAATTGGCCATGACTTATGACTCGACCCTCGTACACTCGCACATGAACAAACCCAGAAGATGCATAAACATGCATACAACACCTCGCCCTAAGAGCGGAAAATAAATGAAACTTGGGAATACCAAAATAAATGCACCAGCAAAACAACCCCATGACAAAAATATATACCCTCGAATCCACACATCGTTTAGCAATGCAGGTCATCTTAAATTCCTACCAGGAAATACAAGTCATAAAGCATCGCTCCAACGACACTCGCATGGAGCAGACAGGCGAACTTTCGTCGCAGGGTCAGGACCAGCCTTGGCCTCCCTGATGATCACAGCTGACGGGTCCGGCCGTGTGTGCACCCAAAACAAACATTCTCGACAGAGAGCTTCACAGAGCCTCTCTTTCTAGCATCGCAGGAAACAACCAACAACATACTTACCGGGGCGTAACCATCCCCACTCTCGTATCAATCGTAGACTGCTGGAATGAAACCTCCGCTAATATCACACACACATTGGCACCCATCGACCCAAATCAGCAATAACTCGTAGACTTCCAACACAAAATAAACCTACCAGCAGTGTCCGATCGCTGTCTCCCAAAAGGATCACATGTTATTATTATCATTTACTGTACTGTGGTAGTCGCAGTGACTCCACCTCGAACCAAATATGCCTCAAAGCATGATACTTCCCTGGATTGCCAAACACACTCATAATGACCCTCCCAAGCTAGCCTTAAATTACATGAACACGCTGAAGTGCAGCAAACTAACCAGGAAAATCCCTTTGAATAACGTACTCCCAAAACAAAACATGAAATCGAACAGTTGACCGCGCCTCGCAAACAACAAACAAGAAAAACACAACTAACTGAACAAAAAACAAAATATTTACATTATTATCCCGCTTAACTCGCTGATTCAACCCCTGCTAAATTATAGTAAATATAATTTGAGAGGTACTCATCCTTGGTCTAGTGGTAATACTGTCATCACGCTGGTAGCCCTCTTGGATCCTTAACTCCATACTGGACCCCATAATGACTTCGATGATCCGCATATTTCCGTTTAGTATTGCACCCTTCAATAAAGCATGGTTTTCTCAAAAGTCATCTACGGGGTCGTGTCCAGTCCTGACTGCGTTATACAGCAAAGTTCGCTTAAAAACAACATGCTCTAATGAATAGAAAGGTTCATGACAGAGGCTATACTAGAAATAAAATGAATAACAAGTAGAATAAAAGAAAGGTTCATGACAGAGGCTATACTAGAAATAAAATGAATAACAAGTAGAATAAAAGAAATTTAATGACTGAAAATTATGTGCATAATAATAAATAAATAAAAATCCAGCCTGACTTTCACCCCCTTAAGAAATAAACATAATACTGAGCGGTAGGAACTCGCTCGTCACAACATATGGATACAAGTCCATTTTTCCTGGTCAAGAAGTTATATAATGCGTGGTGTACTGCTCGTTAATAAGAAACTGAGTACTGATGCGAGTCCGTTTACAACTGAAACTGTCATATTGCTCACGGAGTTGCATCTTTTAAATCACACTACGGCTATGGGACCCACCCTTAATTAATACACCATAATTACTACTGACACATGCAAGATCTAATAATAAAAATGATGAAGAATCTCCCTGAGATTCTAGCTGGTGCCAGAGCACAAAAATAAACAAAAGGAGCATGCCAGAAATAGGCCAAAACGCTCGCATCACAAAATGGGAACATAGCCTCGCGCACCCTAATGCCACACGGGTCATTGAACGCGTAAAATAAACACACAAGAATTAAAACAAAAGCATCAAAATACAAGCCTGACGGCTGAAAAACTATCTTTACATTTATATAAAACGCCAGACAAACAGGAGTTTCGGAAGCTACCTTACAACTATGGACAGCACCCATTTAATCAATCAAATACTCATTATAACCGATCAGGTTTTGTGAATTTAAACAACGTCTTAAAATGAAGTACAGGATCCTGGCCTGTTACTAATGACAAGTCGCGTTATCTGATTTGAGCGCGCCCCTCTTGTATGAATCATCGCTGCGCCAACTATATCTCTCAGTCCCTCAAGCTAGGGGCAGTTACCCTCTGGAAACGCGAACATATCTCACTCATCCCCTGGATGGCAAGAAAACACAAATATATACCACAAGTCCAGCCTCGCCAGGTCATGAACTGGGCTGACGTGGAGCAAGTCAGAATAATCACCATGATATATTCTCTCTAGCACATCATAAAAATCACACTACGCACCAAAAGCTTGGACTGACTCTCATAATCATACCACCGGGTCGGCTCAAAACAGATCAACAATTATTGCGTCCATTGACAGATTAAAAAAATACACAACAAACACTCGGGTGCAAAGTGCCATCCCGTTCAGATCTGCTGGAAAAGCAACTATCAAAAAAATCCTGATCCGTCATAAAATTCTGCTCACAAATAATCTTACCTTCCAAATTCTATTTTTAATCTCAAAATTAATTCAGTTCCATTTTTGTTATAAGGCATACCTCCAAATAATAATGCTTGACCGCGATTTACGCAAGCGAACACGAGCACGAGCTGCGCGTCGCCCCGTATAGTTGAACCAAACACAAATCACAATATTTACAAATTACACAACGCTCGGCTTGTCCCATATTTAATGTGTCAGTAAAACAAGAACTAAGAATCTACATTACCAAACAAGCAAACAAATATCTTTAAAAAATGGCCCATAATACCATAGCTGATTTTATAAATAAATAAATTCATTTGTACTCAATCCTTTAAAACAGCGTCAAGGAAACATCTGCAGCCATCTCCTTTAAGATGTTTATCTCGTCATCGACATCTTCTGGCAAATGTCCTGCTGGTTCCAAGATCCTGTCTCGTTCCTAGACGACATCTCGTGCTGAATTAAATAATGTTTTGTCAGATACACACACGATATATTTCCTACTACATTCACCTATCAAGTACTAAATTCCTTGACAGTCTATTTGGTGAATTATTTCGATGAACTGGTCCTACTGGTAGTGCTGGGACTACAAATAAATCACTGAAGTTACACTTATAACTTGACGAAAATGTTCCATGTTCAATAACATGAAAATATGCAGAGTATGCCTCGTGTCCTTGGACACCTTATGTCCTCAAATGCTCAAATAAATATCAACGTCACGTCCTCAGACGCACAAAATAAAGAGTGTTACGTTACGTCCTCAGACGCACAAAACCAAGTGTCGACGTTACGTCCTCAGACGCACGAATTAAGTGTTCTCTCGAAGCTTTCTGGATCCTTATAAATGAAACTGACTAGGGTAGGTGTGGAAGGGGATTTATAAAAAAACATTCCATAATAATTATCAGACTAGCATGCGATCGGTATCATTGAGTTCGTAGCAGTGTGGAGGTTACGATTATGCTGTAGCTGGCTCGAATCGATCGTGGAATTAATCTGTAGATAACTCCCGCGTTAATTTACCAGGGTGCGTTACCAAGTCGAGTTGCCGCTAAAACAAGCCGTCTTGATATTATTGGTTCAGACTCTTGTATGTCTTTGCGCGCTTTTACAAGTATTTCTGCGACAGGGAGTGGTTAACATGAAGATTGACCAATTACATCGTAGCATTCGATTTTCTTCTAGGCGCCAACACTCATAGCAACAGGCCATATGTGCGTGCCCAAGCCATCTCCGCGCTAAAAGTTGCACCTGTCCTATGTGTCAAGAATATTTATGCTACTTCCTAAAATACCACAGGAGCTTAAACCATTGTGTCCTCTCGGCCAGTGATTTCTCAATATTTCCCAACACCGTCTGGCTCTCATATCTGCTGTCTGTGGAAATGCATCAAAAGATGATGAATAATTTATTAGAATCCTTTATACAGCCTGTGGATAAAGGGTTCACAATCCTCCTGCATGGAAAAAATCGAACATAGCATATAGTCGATTTTTTTTAAACACAAAACATCTGTAATCCATTTCTGCCAATCCTAGAGAAATCTCCCTCTCATCAGTCTGGTCTAGCCGCCACTGTCGTTGGAGTGTCGACACGCACTCGTGTTTACTTCCAGCTCCCTCATTCATTCATACCTTCCAAGCCTGCCTGCTTGTCTGATCGCCTAAGGCTAGTCTCTCTCCCGTCCAGTAGCCTTATCTCTCTCGCTCGATCGCTCGCTGTGTCAAGATCGTCAGAGCTCATTAGTGTCTGACCACAGCAGGCTGCTCCCAACTTCCTCGTTCAACTGCCGTACTCACTGACGCACGTATAGTTGTATGTGCAAAAGTACTTCCATATATTCAATTTGCAGCATTATTTCTGCGTTCCCAAGGTTCGCTAGTAAAATACACCTTTAAATTCGCCGCATTGTAGACAGACATTGTACCTGTACTCAATTCTTTCACTCTGTATGCGTTGTTACCAAGATTTCGTACAATACAGAAGGGCCCGATAAATTTTGGACTGAACTTGTTAAATACCTTCTTCTCTGGATCAGATGTCGCTGGCTTCCGTACTAACACAAGCTCGTTGACTAATAGTTCTCTGTGATACCTCTTATTTCTGACACGACGTAATCTGCGATCCGCCTGGTTTCTCGTATGGACTCTCGTTCTCTCAATTCTGAAGTCATGACCAACCATGGGATCTTGTGGGCAATTGATGATGTTGCTCCACGATCTTACTGGATATTCGTTCATGTGCAAGACCATGGGAATCTGGCCTGTCGACTCATGTCTAGTTGTATTCATACAGGTCTCTACGTCTTTGATCCTGTCTACCCACTTGTGATGTTCATTGGGAATATAGATCCTTAAGTATTTAGTAACGCATTTTATTGCGCGTTCGCTAGGATTAGCTTGAGGGTGGCGAACGCTACTAAACATGTGTTTTACATCCAAGTCCTCCATACCTTTCTTGAATTCGGCGCTCGTAAAATTGCTTCCATGGTCCGACAATATAAACTCTGGTTTTCCAAGAATTGGAATAACTCTATTTCGAATACAACTGAGTACTTGTTTCGATGTAGTTTTCTGAATGGGGCACAATACAACAAACTTAGAAAACACATCAATACACACTAGTAAGTGACGGCAACCTCGCCTACCTTTCGGGATTGGACCGAAACAATCCAGGGCCACAAGCTCGCAGGGATTCTGAGGTAGTAATGGTCTAGGATACTGCCTCATTAAATAATTATTCGGCTTCGTCCTCTGACAAGGATCGCAAGTCTTTATTACGTCACAGATAGTCGTCCTCATTCGCGGCCATGTAAACGTTTCTCCTATGGTCGCCTGTGCCTTGTCTAATCCCACGTGACCGAAGCTTTCATGTATGTGCCAAGTTATTCCTCTTTGCAATGATGCAGGTACCATGATACGTAATTTGGTGTGTTCTTCATCTATCCATTTATGCAGTAAATTGTTGAGGTAGACATATCTTCCTTCTCTGGCTTTTGCTTCTCTGTAGGCTGGGGTTCTTGCTGGTAATTCCTTCTTAAAGTACTGGATCATTTGGTACATCCACGGTTCTGCTTCCTGCTCTCGTCGTATCTCCCGTAATTCCTCCAAGAATGCATAGTCCTTTGCTGTTAATTCAATATGCTGTACTATCGCTGTTTCTTCGGTATCAGGCTCGGGGTTCCTGCTTAATACATCCGGAATTACATTCATTTTTCCTGGGCAGTGTTCAATTTCGATGTTAAATTGTTGTATATAGATGGACCAACGTGTCACACGTTCGCTAGCCATAGACGTCTTGAACAGGAACGTTAGTGCTTTGTGGTCTGTTCTAATAACTATGGGGTAACCATATACAATTCGTTTCCATTGTTGCAAAGCATGAAGTATTGCCAACAATTCGAGTTCCGTGACCGTATAGTTGCGCTCGTGTTTACGCAATCTGCGGCTCACAAATGATAAATAATCAAGAGGTTGAAGGTTAGCTGGATCTTCTTGGTATAACATTGCTCCTATACCAACCATGGAAGCATCCGCTTGGATAATATATTTCCGTTGAAAGTCTGGGTAACCTAATTTGATACAATTTTCCAGTAATAATTTAGTCTCTTGAAATGATTTCTCACACTCAGCATTCCAAAGCCATTTGTTGTTCTTCTTCAGCATCTCCTGCATAGGTGCTACGGTTTCAGTATATCCTGGGCAGTTTTCCTTAAAGAAGCCCGTCACGCCAAGGAAAGCTCTGATATGTTTCACTCTCGTTGGTGTAGGGAAATTCTTTATTGCCTCTATCTTCGCAGGGTTTGGTCTCACTCCCTCCTGGTCAATGATGTGCCCCAAGTACAAAATCTCCTTCTTGAAAAAATGGGATTTCTTCAAGTTGACTTTAAAGTTTGCAGTTCAAAGGTTGTCCAAAAGCTTATCCAAATTTTCCATATGTGTCTCGATGTTATCTGAAGCCAAGAGTATATCGTCAATATATCGTACCGTCATTTCCTTCACTTCTTCAGTCAGGTTCCGATCCAAGACTCGAATTAATGTGCATCCAGCTGTTTTAACGCCGAAGGGCATGCGGACGAAGCAATATGTCTGATTATCGAACAAGAAGCCAGTATGAATCTGTGACTTCTCATCCAGTTCGATATGGTGAAACGAACTCGTCAGATCTACGGATGAGTAGATACTCTTGTTCTTAAATCCTTTTAAGACGTCTCTGATGATTGGCGCTCTGTCATACTCGGGAAAAATAAGGCGCATGCTTAGATTTCTGGCGTCTAGACACAGTCTAATGGATCCATTTGGTTTTGTGACTGCCAAAATCGCGTTTAAATAAGGTGTAGGAGTCTTCTTAATCACTACCGCTTGCAACATATCATCAATAATCCTTTTGACCTGCTCCCGATGTTTTTCTGGTATAGGGTACAATTTGCTTCGAAATGGGGACCAATCCTCATCCTGCATAGAATACTGAAAGTTTATTATCTTCCCTGGAACTGTGTCAAACACTGCCTTGTGTCTTCTTAAGATCTCCTCAAGTTTTTTTTCTATGTTCAACCCCTAGTTGGATGTCACTGAGCCGCTCCTGTAACAGTTCTTCAAACTGAGTATCGCTGTCTTCTCCTTCTGCTAGTAAAGCCCATATCTCCTGAGAGTCACTCTCTTCTTTTAATTCCACAACAGCCACATCTATAAGGTCATCTTCCGCCTTTCGTATCTCCTCTTCTGTCTCCTCTGCTATTGCCTCCAATGCCCATGAACTCACGTCCTTCCCTGTCGTGATTTCATCCATGTGTAAGCCCACATCCTTCAGTTTATCAAACTCCTTAAAACTGACTGTATTATTGTGCAAATCTATGACTGCCTGGTAGTCACAAATGAAATTTGCACCCAGAATAATGTTAAAATTCATTTTGGCCAATATGATAAAAGTCTGTCCAAATATATGGTCTAATATATCCAATTCTATAAATGCCTGACGTTTGCAAGTGACGGTGCGTTCGGGAATAACGCCCCTCACCTTGAGTTGCGGTACTGGAATCACAGGAATATTCTGACTCCGTCCCAACTCTCGAACCAAAGCCTCCGATACAAGACTGATTTGTGACCCCGTGTCAACTAAGCATCTCACGTTAATTCCACCAATCTTGGCATAAATAATAGGTAGTTGTTTGATATCATCGTTCCGTGGTTTTACAATCTCCTCCAGGCAATCTTCCGGCAAAGCTATCCACTCTTGCATGTGTGCCACGACCCATCCTTCTTCACGATCCGGCTGTTGCTCTCTCAGGGTGAGTCCTTTTTCAATTATTGGGATTTTTTTACAACCCCCGCGACTACCATCATCTTTCTGTCGCGTATTTCCCTGACGTTCTTCCTGCTTCAATAAACTCTCGGCCCCCTCAATGTGAGTGTCTGGATTTGACCTCCTATTAATTGCATGTTCCCAATGTTTTTGTTCGTCCCCTCCATTAGTGTGTAATTCTTCCAGGTAACGCTGCGATTCGGCGTGCCTGTCGTTCCATTCATTCCTATAATTTTGATATTCCCCCTGGTTCTGATATCTTCTTTCACGCCACTGTCGATTCTAGACGTAGATTATTCTCATCTATCGTACTCTTCAAATTATCCTGGTCCGATTCTATGTTTCGCCATCGCTCTGCTGATTGTATTTCTAATTTATCCATGTCCTTTATCAGGCCCGTAATACTTTCATTTACTGCCGACAATTGTCCCTGGATAAACGTAGAATCCTCCTCCATTTTATCAAACCGCTTTTCAAGACCATCCTGTGCCGTTTTAACCTCACTGTTATTTACCGTGCATGCTAATTCTATCTGAGTTAGTTTTGCTAATACAGTTTCGTCCAAATCATTTAATTTACGGTTGAAGGTGTCCTCTAATTTTTGTATCTGACCTAGCTGTTTGTCATTATTCTTACTTATATCAAGCGCGAATTGAACCATCTGCTGTGCAGTGTACTCTTTCATCTCTGCAGATAATGTGGCTAACTGACTCGTATTTCTACTTTCTTGCGCTTCTAATTGTATGTTTATGTTTTCATTTACTTGCGCTTGTAATGAGTTACCCTGTTCAATTAATTTAATTTCTAATGACTCACTCTGTTCAAATAATTGTGCCTTCTGTTCAGATAATTGTGTTCTAAATTCGCCTGACTGTTCGTTTAATTGTTTAGTTATAGTGTCATTCATTTGAGTCTGGAATGACTCATTTTGTTCCGCTAATTGTGTTTTTATAGTGTCATTCATTTGAGTCTGGAATGACTGATTTTGTTCCGCTAATTTTATGTGGTAAATTTTCACTTTGTTCCTTTAATAGTTTCTGGGTTCGTGCCGTGGCACTTTCAATGATCGCCTGGATCCCCGCTACTGTTGCCATTATCACAAACAAAAATATATATCACTGAGAAAACAGGAGGATGGCATGCAAATGTCTCCCTGACACACACATATAAAATTCTTGACATACATTTACTTCATTTGACCACTTTCAGTTCATTTAAACTTATTCCCTTTACTCCCGCAAATCAATCTGCATCACTGAATGGTTCTAATTTTACTTAATAAAATTTTAACCCCGCACATATTCAGTCATAAAATTACTATCCAGATCTGATGTTAACACTGACTAATTAACAAAGTATTAATTGTCATTTAAGGCTACCAGCCTCCTAACATATTCATGAGTTTGATTTTCTAAACAAATCTAATTTTACATTTAATCAATGGGCGCCCGATTTCACGTACATTACTTTACTAATTACATCAATAAACAAAACTTGAATCATATTTAACTTGCAAACTCGTGATTCTACTGTATATTCCAATTTCTTGGCGGTATTTCTCTTCGCCGTAATTACGTTAACAAAATATCACTTCCGGTGATTTCAAACAGTCAAAAACAGCGAAATACCACATGTAGGGTAACAGCTTGTCTATGATCCGCTAGAAAAGCCCAAAACAGCGAAACGCCCCACGTTGGCCAAGCCAGCTTGTCTATGCACCCTTCAAAAAGCATGGTTTTCTCAAGAGTCATCTACGGGGTCGTGTTCAGTCCTGACTGCGTTATACAGCAAAGTTCGCTTAAAAACAACATGCTCTAATGAATAGAAAGGTTCATGACAGAGGCTATACTCGAAATAAAACGAATAACAAGTAGAATAAAGAAATTTAATGACTGAAAATTATGTGCATAATAATAAATAAATAAAAATCCAGCCTGACTTTCACCCCCTTAAGAAATAAACATAATACTGAGCGGTAGGAGCTCGCTCGTCACAACATATGGATACAAGTCCATTTTTCCTGGTCAAGAAGTTATATAATGCGTGGTGTACTGCTCGTTAAAAAGAAACTGAGTACTGATGCGAGTCCGTTTACAACTGAAACAGTCATATTGCTCACGGAGTTGCATCTTTTAAATCACACTACGGCTATGGGACCCACCCTTAATTAATACACCATAATTACTACTGACACATGCAAGATCTAATAATAAAAAAAGATGAAGAATGTCCCTGAGATTCTAGCTGGTGCCAGAGCACAAAAATAAACAAAAGGAGCATGCCAGAAATAGGCCAAAACGCTCGCATCACAAAATGGGAACATAGCCTCGCGCACCCTAATGCCACACGGGTCATTGAACGCGTAAAATAAACACACAAGAATTAAAGCAAAAGCAACAAAATACAAGCCTGACGACTGAAAACTATGTTTACGTTTATATAAAACGCCAGACAAACAGGAGTTTCGGAAGCTACCTTACAACTATGGACAGCACCCATTTAATCAATCAAATACTCATTATAACCGATCAGGTTTTGTGAATTTAAACAACGTCTTAAAATGAAGTACAGGATCCTGGCCTGTTACTAATGACAAGTCGCGTTATCTGATTTGAGCGCGCCCCTCTTGTATGAATCATCGCTGCGTCAACTACCTCTCTCAGTCCCTCAAGCTAGGTGCAGTTTCCCTCTGGAAACGCGAACATATCTCACTCATACCCTGGATGGCAAGAAAACACAAATATATACCACAAGTCCAGCCTCGCCAGGTCATGAACTGGGCTGACGTGGAGCAAGTCAGAATAATCACCATGATATATTCTCGCTAGCACATCATAAAAATCACACTACGCACCAAAAGCTTGGACTGACTCTCATAATCATACCACCGGGTCGGCTCAAAACAGATCAACAATTATTGCGTCCATTGACAGATTAAAAAAATACACAACAAACACTCGGGTGCAAAGTGCCATCCCGTTCAGATCTGCTGGAAAAGCAACTATCAAAAAAATCCTGATCCGTCATAAAATTCTGCTCACAAATAATCTTACCTTCCAAATTCTATTTTTAATCTCAAAATTAATTCAGTTCCATTTTTGTTATAAGGCATACCTCCGAATAATAATGCTTGACCGCGATTTACGCAAGCGAACACGAGCACGAGCTGCGCGTCGCCCCGTATAGTTGAAACAAACACAAATCACAATATTTACAAATTACACAACGCTCGGCTTGTCCCATATTTAATGTGTCAGTAAAACAAGAACTAAGAATCTACATTACCGAACAAGCAAACAAATAACTACAAAAAAATGTCCCATAATACCATAGCTGATTTAATAAATAAATAAATTCATTTGTACTCAATCCTTTAAAACAGCGTCAAGGAAACATCTGCAGCCATCTCCTTTAGGATGTTTATCTCGTCATCGACATCTTCTGGCAAATGTCCTGCTGGTTCCAAGATCCTGTCTCGTTCCTAGACGACATCTCGTGCTGAATTAAATAACGTTTTGTCAGATACACACACGATATATTTCCTACTACATTCACCTATCAAGTACTAAATTCCTTGACAGTCTATTTGGTGAATTATTTCGATGAACTGGTCCTACTGGTAGTGCTGGGACTACAAATAAATCACTGAAGTTACACTTATAACTTGACGAAAATGTTCCATGTTCAATAACATGAAAATATGCAGAGTATGCCTCGTGTCCTCGGACACCTTATGTCCTCAAATGCTCAAATAAATATCAACGTCACGTCCTCAGACGCACAAAATAAAGAGTGTTACGTTACGTCCTCAGACGCACAAAACCAAGTGTCGACGTTACGTCCTCAGACGCACGAATTAAGTGTTCTCTCGAAGCTTTCTGGATCCTTATAAATGAAACTGACTAGGGTAGGTGTGGAAGGGGATTTATAAAAAATATTCCATAATAATTATCAGACTAGCATGCGATCGGTATCATTGAGTTCGTAGCAGTGTGGAGGTTACGATTATACTGTAGCTGGCTCGAATCGATCGTGGAATTAATCTGTAGATAACTCCCACGTTAATTTACCAGGGTGCGTTACCAAGCCGTGTTGCCGCTAAAACAAGGCGTCTTGATATTATTGGTTCAGACTCTTGTATGTCTTTGCGCGCTTTTACAAGTATTTCTGCGACAGGGAGTGGTTAACATGAAGATTGACCAATTACATCGTAGCATTCGATTTTCTTCTAGGCGCCAACACTCATAGCAACAGGCCATATGTGCGTGCCCAAGCCATCTCCGCGCTAAAAGTTGCACCTGTCCTATGTGTCAAGAATATTTATGCTACTTCCTAAAATACCACAGGAGCTTAAACCATTGTGTCCTCTCGGCCACTGATTTCTCAATATTTCCCAACACCGTCTGGCTCTTATATCTGCTGTCTGTAGAAATGTATCAAAAGATGATGAATAATTTATTAGAATCCTTTATACAGCCTGTGGATAAAGGGTTCAGTATGGCCCTGGTTACCACGATTCCCTCCTTGGCGTCCTTGATATGGGTGGGCCGAATAGTTATGTTATGAATATTTATCATTCATGTAAATTAGGACCACCACGAATGATTTATCACACTTAACATACAGCTGTTCACACGTATCGCGCCTATTTCCCTACACTGCTCGTCCAAGCTACTAAATTCACCTGGTCTGCCCAGCAGTTCCCTAACTTCACTGTACTAGTCCAATATACTTGTCACCCGTTTTGATACTATATCGCGTTATAAATTTGTAGGGTCTCAGCTGAAGTGCTTAGCTCACACTTGTACTAATTTATGCACGACACAGTTCACAACTTCGCGATAACACATAAAACAGCGCGACACTCCCGCGGCCTGTAATACATGAAAATGCAATAACTCCGGCTCGAACTATCACGGATTTGCTCAGCATTCGAGCTTGGAACACAGTACTCCACTTGTACTTGTGAAAATGTCGATAATTCCCGGCTCTGAACGACACGGGCTCGCGTTACACCTGCGCGTATAACAAAAACTGGCGGCGTCTATCACCTGGCCGGGCCTTTAAGGGATCCTCGGCAATCTGCCCTAGGAGGGGATTTCCAAACCCAAAATCTGTAGAAATGCTCCAATTTCAATAAAAAGTAGATCATCCCCTCTCTCTCCTTTCGAACATTTCAATGATGTGAGTCTATCGTGAATCCGATCGTTCAAATTAAAATTACAGGGCTCCGTGATTAATCTCCATGTCCCAGAATTTCGCAGTCTTCTGAAGCTTGGGTAGCTTGCTTCCTCCTGGTTGGCTCTTTCAAACACGCCACCCCCACCAGGTTTCCAATCCCATTGTTTTCAAAGAAATTCAAATTGACATATCTCAATTTTTGAAAGCCCCGCTGGGAGGCTAAAAATCCCCTGATTTTGATTCTGCAACTTCCAATGTAGTCGCCCCCGTTGCGTAGTGCTCAGTGTGATTAGCTGCCACCTCAGAGGTCCGCGGTTCGATTCCCGGCTCTGCCACGAAATTTGATAAGTGGTATGAGGACTGGTACAGGGTCTACTCAGCTTTGGGAGGTCCAAATGAGTAGAAGAGGTTCAATTCCCACCTCAGCCATCCTCGAAGTGGTTTTCCGTGGTTTTCCACTTCATCTTCGGGCAAATGCCGGGATAATACTGTAACCGTATACTCGTGGTCTTACCTGTTGAAATCCGTAGACACAGCTTGATCGCAAAATCAGGAAGCACCCGGCTAAAAAGAAACTCCAATATTCTACCAACGTCGATCAACCAGAACTAGTGTTAGTTTAGGTGACAGAAATTTATGCAACAGACGCAATATGGGCATTATCACCGTTAATAAGAAGACATAATTGATTTTCATTTCTTTGTTGTTTGACCATCGTCATTCAGTATGTCCACGATGTCTTCGATCAATAAATTGATTATTTTATCTTAAATGCTACCCTGAGCTAGTGATTTATATTAATAACAGGGTGTGTTAGGAGGACCAGTGGGTAACTTTTCCCATCGTGAGCCTTCACGCACGAGATATTTTTTGGATTCTCGAGTTCGTCACTGAACTAGTTCATTTAGTTATTTTTCACTGGTGTTTTCTTAGCACATTCTTTTTAACTTTTTAACGATGTTCAAAATATGAAATACCAAATATACAACCTACATAAATTGACTGAAGGTGCATCCGTTGTGGGATCAAAACCTTAATAAACTGGTCGACAAAAATGACAGAAGCGTCATAATTAATCCACCAGCTTACTTTCAACATAATATATAATAAAGCATGGTGAAAAAGGGGTCATCTAAAATACTTCTAATTATTCTACCATCTACATAATATAAGATTTTCCAGCTACCTTGAGATGGCTTTAGGTCGAAAATGTGTATAGGAACACATCATTCCTGTTGGGATCGAACCTCAATTCCAAACTGCGAAAAGACCTGTCCCGGTCCTGAACCAGAGATCGAACCCGTCTCCTCGCCTGCTCGAACACCTCTCCAAGAACCCTGGACCTCTCTCACTCGACCACCGTGGATTGGGCTTCAAAGCGCTGGGATTGTACGCCAAATCTCTTGTCTGCTTAATCGTCTCCATCATGTGATAGTATTTCATTTCAGAATGGTATTAGTAGATCCCTTACGTCACCTTTTGTAGTTTGCTTTCTTGCTATTTATATACATTTTCTAGCATGGGATTACTCCTGATACTCGATTCTGCTTCACTGTTGCGTTCCAGTCATTTGCTTAGCAATGCATATTGGCACTTTCGAAGAATTGCTTGACTATTCCCCACAACTCAAGTCTGTATATCATGGTGGTAAAATAAAGAAATATCACTGCTGAATTATGTATCAACTGTTCCATGAATCGGTTTATATGTGCCTCGTAAATATTTTATGTTCAATTAAGATACTTGTATAACGTGGCAAAACGTTGCTTTCAGGAGTCTAAATCCATTGTAAGATGCTAGCATGAGTGCATGCTTAACACCGCTTAGCACTAGTTGTTATCACACTTTCGTTTCACACCCGAGAACTGCCAAGCGCACTGTTTCAAAATTCATGTCAGAGTCATCGCTCTAGTGAGTGCACACATCTGCTCTGCAGGCTACCCCCACTACGCAAGATGGCTCAGTCGATATTTATAGAAGTTAATCGCCGACAATGGCGATACATACATTTTAAATGTTTCTGCGGCTTAAAAACTTTCTCATAACAACATCAAAATGCGTCGAAATAGTATTCATAGTGAATACGTATAGTTGCTCCCCTCAGTAATCTCTGTAATTAGTAATGTATGCAATTGTATACGTCCATTGCGAGAGATTGATGTCTTCACTGCTCAAATGTGTCCTTGATAAACATGTGGGGTGAGGTTATTGGACTGGCTTGTGGCGAGATACGTCGAAGTAAGGCGGAGTAGTATCAGAATTTCTCCTAAGCGAGCGGCATGCAGATCACAGCTATCTGCTGAACGTTGAAAGTGTCGTAACATCTCGTAAAAATACTTCAGACAAACGTTGTACCAATAGGCACAGGAAAATACTGGTACAATACCTACCGAAAGGCCACGGCCGCCTCCTTCCCCCTTCCTTGCCTAACCCTCCCACTCTTCCCCTCCCTTCATCCGGCCCCTGTTCGCTTTGCAGGTGAGGCCGCCTGGGCGTAGTGCTGGTCACACACCCCAGTTGTATCACCGATCCAGAGTCTCAAGCACCAGGATACTGCCCCCAGTGGCGGTAGCGGTGGGATCCCTCGCTTAGTCCGTGGGAAAAAGGAACCCTGGAGGGTAAAACGATAACGGAAAAGAAACTTCAAATGTTCTAAGATCATTATTTCTCCAAATTTCCATAAGTAGACGGAGCCTAATACCCTCTGTCCTTTAATTTCCCATGTCCCGCTCCTCTCACACATCCGCGTGCCAAACGTTCTCTTCTCAACTTCCCATTGGAACTTCCATGGCCATGGGGATCGTTCACCTTTGTTAGGGTCTTCTTGGGGTGCGGGTTTTATGGCGAAACTCCTACCGAAGCACGAACATGTCCATTCTTACTGAGATCAAAGCTGCCGCAAATTAATTGCTAAACTTCTGGCTTGCTATCGTAGGCTTCCTGATTTAACATGAGACTGAATGCTAAGTGACCATTGCATTTCGGTCTCAGTACATATAAATAATGGAAGTGTACCTGAAAAAGAACAACCCCATTGATCTTACCTGTAAGAAAAATGGCTTCTTCAAACTCAGTGAGGTTTTGGTCTTGTTCTAGTTTTTTGTCTGGAATAGATAAAATAAATTCGGGATTAGTGGATATTTCAATAAGTCAGCCTATTATAACTCAATTATATTATGACCGAATACATGCTACAATCATTAAAATATTAAATTATAGAAGAAGCTATGAAAACAGAAAATATTACTGTATAATAAGTCTCCAATGGATATCCATCAAGCCGGTAATAAAATGAGCATTCTGCAAGTATTGACATTGCTATGCAGTAATAATCAGTTTAATTTGTGTGATTTCTTTGCATCATATATAGGCAGTAAACTAAGAAATGTAATTCATTCTTTAAGTCAATATTTGTAAAGAAAAAATGAGGCAAACTCTATTGTGCTTTATAACGCACACAAACATACCCCATTTCAGATTCACATCATTCTTTCAATGGGAGCAATAAGACCATACTTAGGGAGGTTCAAACATGACGCTTATGCATTGAACAGGAAGACACAAAATTGTAAATATTAACTTCATTAATTCTGGGCAGTCTATGTAAGAGTTCACAATCTTATGTAAGTTACGAATAGGAAAATTGTCTTGATGGGATTTTAGAATTGGAAGCTTCAACTGGGTCATTACTTGAGAGTAGTTATGGTTCATTATTGGGTGGAGATAAACCATAAACATAAAATATGCATAGAAATTTGGGTTGTAATTTGTAATTTGCTGGAAGGAATCCACCTTGGGTACAATTTTCAAGTAAGGGCTCAACAAGTGTCAGATACAGAAGGAAAAAATAATAGTTCATTCGTGAAATTCTTTGGAGTAACGAATTATGCAACATAAATCCTCACGTAGTTCACTCAAGACAAGGAGGGAAAACAAAATAAAATAAGGAAATGACGCTCAAAGGGAGATGGTTGGTAGGTTCCTCAGTTTAAGGGGCTGCGACAACGCGGTCATGTAGCCCCGTGAATTTTTCATGTGTGTAGAATCTGTCTGATAACCGGTGTTAATTGTAATGGCTGTATTATTGTGTGTTATCTGTTTTTAATTCAAGTAAGAAGTGCAAACATTCGATTTTCAAGTAGTTCCAAATTTTGCTACGAAACGCCACTGTCAACGACCAACTAGTTCTGAACTTGGTTACTAGATGCTACCGCAGTCAGCTCCTGGCGACGAACGTTGAAACCTAAGAGCGTTAGTCAACTCTAACCTATAATTTAACTTCACACAAGTGCAATTAGTGGAAGGTTCTTATCATGCCATAAATCTATCTTTACTTCCCCTCCGAAGGAAGGCATACTGAGGAATTTGAAACGCTCTTAAAAAATCCGACGACTTCGGTCGGGGTTGAACCCGCGATCTTGGGCATGGAAGCTCAGCATGCTACCAACTACTGTATGCCACCGAAGCCACTCAAAAAATCATTAATGGTAATGTTAGTATCAGTGAATGATAATGCCTTTTCAGTAACTTAACTACGGTCCTGGTGTTAATTTCCTAATGTATTGCTCTAATAATATGGCCACGTGTGGAAACTAGACGCATGTTTCCACTTATTAGCCCACAATAGAGCGAAATTATGAATCCCCCTCTAATATTCTTTTGATTCTTGTGAATTCCTGTACTGCTGTCACCCTCTTTGGTATGCAGAGTGATTCGCTCCCTCCGCCTCTGCTTAGCAAATCCGCTAAGTGACAGCAAACTTATTTTGCTTATTGACGTGACATACGCCCAAAAGGAGCCATACAATAATAATTATTATTAAGGTAACTCCTACCTGATAGTTGTTTCGAACTCATGGCCTCGAACGCTCGATTGTGAGTGAAACAAGCAGTGGTCTAGTTACCACCTTATCACCACCTCCACACATACATCGCGCACGATTCCAGCGCCGACACAATATTCAACTTACTTCACAACTAGTGCTGGGGGGTAAAAACAGGGGGGCAGGGTGGGCATTGACCCCCCCCCTCAAGTTTTTGGTGCAAAGCAAAATTTTTAAGTAGCCTACCCTTAAAAAAATAAAAATATAATTACCAGAAAGTATCTTATAAACGATTTTATACTACGTTTAGCTTCAATTGGGAAAATCGATCTTACCTTCCTAGTCATAATTTCTTTATTCTACCGAACAAACAGTTTATTTATGCCCCCTCTGCCATTTCCCTCCAAGGTGCCAACTGAGCCTAGAGCCAAGGCCTTTTGAGCTTTGTCTCCTTACCACGACGATCCGAAAAGGTTCATTTTCGATCTATTATTACTGAACCCTGGTTTAAAACTGAGGTAAAATACTGGGACACACAAAATCATTACTCCTGCTCGAAAACAACTGCGCGCGCATCGATATATTTTTTTTTTGTCGTGTGGCCTCCTCAGAGGCCGAGTGCAGGTCTTTCTATTTGACGCCCGTGGGCGACCTGCGCGTCGGGATGAGAGATGGAGATGAAGATGAATGAAACTAGACAAGGATGTGGAAGGAAGCGGCCGTGGCCTATCAGAAGGTACCGTCCCAGCATTTCCCTGGTGTTGAAAATGGGAAACCACGGAAAACCATTTCAAGGACGGCCGACGGTGGGGTTCGAACCCACGCGTCTATCGAGTCAGCAGAGAGCTTGGCCCCGTGACCTAATGCTGCGCTATAGCCAGCGTAGCCACTGCTGTCGTTGATTTTTGAAATAAACAAGGTAAAATAACATGACTCTTACCTCGCTTTTCAAGCACACCCTACGCATGCGCTATTGCGTTGCGCCGACAAGGTTTGAAAAGCAATGATGCACGTGAATTTTAGAAGTTCGACATTTGGTGCTACGCTTGTGCCGTATTTATCCAAATCGGGGGAGCTCTAGCATTTCATCAGTTTCTGTCTAAACTTTGTTGATTACTTCGTTTAAATTTGTGAAGTTTGTACTTTGTCACTGTGATGACCGTGAATCTGCTCGGCGTACCTGCTTCAAGCTGTTCTGCAGAGAGAGGTTTTTCCGTGATGAGACCACCTCTGATCTGCGATGTGACAAATTAGACGGAACACGGAATCATTGCTGTCTACAAGCCACCTACTCGGAAATAGTTGACAAGCTCAATTACACGCGTCTTGCTCAAGAGTTTGTAAACAATGATCGACGGCGAAATGTTGTCACAGATAATATTTGTTTATGAATTATAACATTAAAAACTAATAAACATATAACGTACTATTGTTACTAAGCGACATATGGCAACGTAGCAATGCGAGGCGACGCTACCGTGATATACAAAACAGTGTGACAATCTGTTTGCTCTGATCTCATAACATAACCTCCTAGTACTCTCCAGCCTTCGCTCTTAAGAACCTACCAAGAATAGCAATCAGAGCCCTTGAAGCATATGACAAAAGTTATTTTTCCCCTAACTTGGCAATTTTGCCTGTCTCTGTAGCTACCGCCGAATAGAGTTGGAGTTTGAGTAGGTTGAAAACATACTTCAAGAAATTCTACTTCCGAAAACAAACTCATCGGTATAGCATTGTTATCCATTCTCAGAGACATACAAATCACTGACGGTGAAGTTATAAACCAATTTGGTATTGCTTCAAGAAACCTTGACTTTATATTATAGTGTAAGGGTGGAATTCAGAGACATTTCTTGAGGACACCTTGAAGAGACCTTGACTAAGGAGGCCTTGAGGCTTCCTCCAATCTGAAGGTCTCCTTGAGATTGATTTTGCCGTCAGAGTCATTTCCTTAAGGTCTCCTTACTCAAGGGATGCTCAAGGCTTCCTCGAAAGTAAGATTCACTGGTACCAATCACATACTAAAAGTTTCACTAGTGTTACCGTATTCGAATAAGAATTAAAGCTGACGTGTCTTACAATATAGTCTGATGTTCCGTGATATTAACGTTGATATGTTAAACATTATAATTGATTGTCAGCTAGTCACATATGATACATGTGTGATTAGCGCGTACTTATTTCAATGTTACTTTTTGAGACTTTTGGCAACGATCAGTGTAGCTTTTGTTTTCAGACAAGCTATGAAGCAATCTTCGCGCCCCGGTATTTCAAACCTCGTGGAGTGTAGAGTGGAGTAATACAGAAATTGTGGTGTGTATAGGATAAATATTTTGTTGTGCAAATCGTCCTCCAGTATAAAAATATACTTGAAAATAAGAAGACGGACGAAGTTACCGTTGAAAAAAAGAAGAGAACATGTCAAAATATAACGGAGGCGTTCAATTGCGTGCCTGAGCACAAGGTAAGATTTCCTCAATTTTCGTATTATTTCTGTAGTAAGACGCATCTGTTGATTATTTTAAAGCACCAATACGTCCAATGGGCCTACTGACTAGAAGGAACATAAATGAAAGAGTAGCAAAAACATTAAGTAATAGCCTACTTTTAAGGTTACCGTACCATAACCTATTAGGGCCTACGCGCAATAAGCAACCAAAATCCGGAGGTATGCACAAAGTTTTAAATCATATAATGAAATGCACACAGACTTTGAAAGTATGTTACTTTTTATGAAAATTTTGTTTCATTGTTTGATTATCTCCATTCACGCTTGAAAGCTGCATAGTTCAAAGACATGCCAGGCAAGTTGCCACTCATTTTGTTTATATGGGTCTGATATCGTTATGTACAGTAGATCAGGTGTTTTACATGTTTAGGCCTATGGAATAAATATTGTTTTAGAATGTTAAAATAATGTTGATTGGTTAGGTCTGGTGGATACTAAAACCATAACATGATAGTTAATCTTACTATTACCCCCCACACATTTGAAATTGGTGCCGAAACAACTATTGTCCAAAAATTACTGATAAGTGACAGGTTAGGTGAGGACTGAAGATCCACTGAAAATTACTGTCACAGTGACTCCTATGTTCCCCCCTGCCTATATCATAATGGTGCCAGCATATTGTTCGATGTTCCATTGGATATTTTTGGTCTTATTAGGTGTGTAATAAGTGTACCGAGATAGGAATGCTGGCATATCGAGAGCCTCCCAATTGTATAACATGGTATTCTATGCACTATTTATGCCATCGAAGGACAGTGGCAGTAAAGAACAACTTAATTGCCACTATGGGCTAGCCAACACAGGATTACAGTACAGAGGAAAGTATTGGGGATCACTGTGGAGAGAAAACCACTACATAGGCCTATCCACTTGTGGAGCATGAGCATGGTTAGGACAAAATAGACCCATTTTGCAAGGGGGATTCTGAATTAAAATGTTTCCTACTCGGATAGATTGCAGATTGTACTGCATAAGTGTACATACGATGGTAGGCACACTGTCACACATCTGAAAACCAAGGGTACTTGGCCTCCTCACAATATTTGCTAGATGCACATAATATTGTGATGAGACTACAAATTGTAGCAGACTTTATAGCTTCTCAGCTCATGAACTGCACAAAACAAATACAAATTACATAACTATAACATTCAAAGAATAATAACGATACCGTAGTTATTTATTATAATGAACATTAAAGGAGGGGGAACTATTGTAAATAAAGTTGCAATGGACTTCTAATTCTGATTAAAAATAGAACCATGCCAGTTTCTTGTAATGAAATTACTGCTTTATGAAAGCAGTGCCATAAACTTGACTCTATTTTTACTAGTTAATATTAATGGTTATAATATTTATCCTTTCTTTCTGATATTTTTAATTGGTGTTTTTTTCTTGAGCGTTACCTTAACATAATGACTTTTCTTTCCAGAAAATGGTTGAACAAATAAACAAAAAATTGGGACAGCGAGAAAAGCATTTGTGTGACGAAAAAACAGAACATGACCCAGCGGTGCATGCTCTCTTGGGGCAAGTGTATATCGAAATACCGTTTGCCCTGGACAGTGATACGTTCACATAAGATAGGCAGGTTGAAGAGGCAGCATCAATATAAGAAGAGCCTATCATCGAGCTGGTCATAGAACCAGGTAAGGCTGGCACCAGTACATCGAATAATGAAAGCCCAACAGGTTTGTCAGAGAGATAGTCTTAAGACAGTTTGCAGAACAATGTTCTCCTACCCGATATTATTCTCATTTCTATGGAGTCTGGGATTTGTAAAACAGAGAGCCATGTAGCTAATGTCATCATGCCAGGAGATGGCAGTTCAACACGCTGCGACGGGGTAAGGGGGTCTTGCAGTACGCATGCGTGGCCCGCCTATTCCAAACCTAAATATATCGGTTGGCAGTCAGTTGCTGCTACTTCCTGCATGATAATTTGTTACTTTCTTACTTTCAATAGGCTATTCTTATAAGTCTTTGTGTTTACTTTTAATAATGTAGCAGTATCAGGTACAGTAATAGAAATAGTGACCAACTTAATGTTTTTGGATTGTGCGATACGCAGTGAGAGGGAAGACAACTGCTGTTCAAACCCAACTGCCATCTCCTGTCGAGATATCAGTAGGTTATACATTATGTGAACAGAAGTATCTGAACACTCACATGTGAATGCAGGTGAAGTTTGGACCAACCATCGCTACTAGCCGTGGCTGTCAAAATGCTACTTTTCATGTGTATGGTAACTTTCACCTGCAGTCAAGGCTCAGAGGGAGGGTGTATCAGGGGAAGTGTGTCCGGACAAGAGCCAGGAGATAGTAAATGCAGTGCTACAATGCGTACAGTGCTCAGTGACTTCTCCAGGGTACATTTTTGCCATGAAATATAGAAGTTTCTTTTATGTTTTCAACCTTGACTTTGTACTTACGGCACACTACGACTGAGTTTTGGCCAGCAATTGCAAAAATATCTAATTTTTATTTTTGTTATAATTATGCCTCTGTGTACTATTTGGGGACCAGTCCCCAGTAGTATGAATGACATTAATCTAGTGGAGAATGTGACATGAATAGGGATGTAGCCTGAGAAAGTTCGCGCCAGATAGCGCTCGTGTAGTACTGGGTAAGCGCAAAGCGATCGTCCTATGTTTCCCCCAGTCAGCTGCGAGGAATATCTAGATTGTGACCGAGTTTTCTAAGCTAAAGTAAATTATATCTTCTCTAATTTTACTCCAAGACTATATTAATTAATTCTATAGGTATATCCTCTAATATTATTATGAACGAGTTTAAGCGTTAAACAGCTGCAAAATGAGCTACGGACTAAGGGTGCTAAAACTAGTGGGAGGAAGGAAGAATTAATAGGCTACAGCGGTAATAACAAAATTCTAACACGCTTTATTATTCAAATAATGAATAGGAGTCAGAATGCTTGAGTATTGTAGGCCTATATTGATAAATTTATCTCCATAAGGCTTAAATCATAAATGAGAGATTTCCCGGTCAATGCATGTGAGTTTTTCAAAGTGAAATGCCATGCCCTGTTGTTCGGATTCCACGTAAAGAGGAGGTCCCGTGGCTCATGATCTCTAGATTAACGGTCACGTAAAACTACAATGCTCCTTTTATAAATAGAGATTTAAATATTCACTTGCTCCCCTTGCTTCGATTCATGTCTTTTTTTTTTTTTTTTTGTTGATAGCTTACTGTCGTGTTTTAAGGTAAACATAATCAAAGAAAGTTGATACCGGTAATATACCTCAAAATGCATCGCAACGTTTGGTTCTTATGTAATTTCGTCAATTTCTTAATACGAATCGTTTCCGTACCCCTTGGAAACGACTTATTTAAAAAGTTTGAGAATCCCTGCTTTAGGGCCACGAACTGTTTCCATTCATCTGGCTATGTAGAAGTCAGTCGCTACCGGTACTACATTCTCCGTCGAGCAGATGGAAGTTGACGATTAATTCTGATTTCAAGAAACCAACCATAATACGTTTTTTGGCTGTTAATGTTGTGACATTTATTCTTGAAGTATTTGTCCGAGTATTGATGCCTTTGAAAATGGGAGTCACAAATGTTACATTCACTTCTTCCTGTATATTGACGATTTCTTCACGTACCGTACTTCAATGGAGATAATTTATGCAGATCCGATATTGTAGGCTTATTGTGGTAAACCAGCAATTTTCTTGTGTGCGGCCTCTTCCTTATTTTGGCTGTGTTCGTGGTCCACGGAAAAAGCGATGGAACAGTGCCCGGTTTTAATCTTGCTCTCTCACCTTCAAATACAAACGCATAAATTCAGTGGTTGTTATCGAAATGTCTAATCAGTTCATAGGTAGGAATTATTTCCCTTTGTAAATCACGCTTGCCCAACACAGTTTTCGTGAAGTCATCGAGTTGAAAATGATGGGAACACACTTTAATATGTTCGGTCAGATTTTCTTCACCGAAATATTTCCTTCTAATAGCATGTAACCATTTCTTCCTCATTTCTTTATTTTGTGAAAATTGGTGACACGAAAACGGGCTGCCCTGATTTTTTGCAAAGAGGAACACTGCAATAGCTCGGCATAGTCACGAAAATAGCAATTTAAACAACTTAAATTCGTGGATATTAGCGGCATGAGAACACAGGAGACAAATGAAGAGCGCCTTGCGCTTACCCAGTACAACAGCAGTGCGCTCTATCGGTGCTAGTTCTATACATCCCTATTATGAAGATAGTTTTGTAGCCATGGAAATGTTTGCGGAACATGCTTTATGGGCAGATGTGCAACACAACAATTCTGCCAGATGGTGACTCTAAAACATTATTTCAATCACCTTGTTCATGAAAATGTGTACCGTACCTCAGTTTCCCATTTTTAGCCTACTTTCGATTTTTGCAAAAAATGAAAGTAGACTTATGAGATTAACACAGGGCGAAAAATTGTGTGTCTGTCTGCGTGTGTGTATGTACCTACTTCTTACACGGAATTCAGCGTAGCTCTCAATCAAATGAAACCAAGAAAGGCACCTGGCCCAGATAACATCCCACTGGAATTAATTCAAGCTGGAGGTCAGTCCCTCAAAACGCGGATTTTCACTCTTATTTTCAAAATTTGGGAATTAGGAGAAGTACCTGGTGACCTAAAGAACACCACTATCATCACAATCTTCAAGAAAGGTGATCGTAGTGTTTGTGGCAACTATCGCGGTATATCGCTACTATCTACTGTGGGTAAAATTCTCGCCAGAATTTTACTTAACCGCCTTCAGGTTATCTCAGAAAAGATCCTCCCCGAGTCCCAGTGTGGATTTCGATCTTCCAGAAGCACAACTGACTTGATTTTCTGCATAAGACAACTACAGGAAAAATGTAGTGAGCAACAGAGCCCACTCTTCTTAGTCTTTTATGATCTGGAAAAGGCCTTTGACTCAGTTCCAAGATCTGCTATGTGGGCGGTGCTACAACGCTTTGGCTGTCCTCGACGCTTTGTTGATCTAATCCAAGCTCTCCATGATGGCATGACCGGTCAAGTTTGTCAGCAAAATAAGATCTCTGACGAATTTCCTATCACTCATGGACTGAAATAAGGCTGCGTACTTGCTCCAACACTGTTTGCATTGTATTTGGCTGCAATGCTATATAAATCGCCCACAAACATCCCAGGTGTAGATGTCAGGTACCGATTTGATGGAGGGCTCTTCAACCTAGCTTGATTTCGCTCCAAGAAGCTAACTCAGGTTACGAAGATAACCAATATGTTGTATGCAGATGATGCAGCATCGCCTACACTCACACCAGTGGAGTTGCAACAGACTGTTAATTGCTACAAGAATGCATGTGAACGTTTTGGTCTCACCATTAATGTTCAGAAGACCAAGGTTCTGGCACAACCCTCACCAGGCACTTCCCTTCCGCACTTCAACATTTCTATCTCAGATACTCCATTGGAGCAGGTAGACCACTTCTCGTATCTGGGCAGTCTGCTATCTGTACACGGCAATTGTGGGCAGGATGTTGAGAAGAGAATCAATCGGTGCTGCCCATGCGGCATTTGGGCGACTATCGCACCGGGTCTTCTTGAATAAAGATCTGACCGTGAAGACGAAGCTCATGGTGTACCAAGCTGTTGTCATCTCAACATTGTTGTATGGCTGTGAAACCTGGACCCTCTATCGACATGACTTCCGAAAGCTTGAGCGCTTCCATCAACAGGAACTTCGATCCATCCTTAAGATAAAGTGGGAAGACCACATCACCAATCTTGATGTTCTTGAGAAAGCGCTTGCTATTAGTATAGAATCATCCGTCATTGGTCATCAACTTAGATGGATTGGACATGTCCATCGGATGGATGATACGAGACTACCACGCCAGGTTCTGTATGGTGAACTCACCTCCGGCACCAGACCTCATGGAGGCCCTAAGAGACGTTACAAGGACCAATTTAAGCAGAATATGAAGTTGACAGGTCTCAATCCACAAACCTGGGACCAGCTTGCTAAAGACCGTTCAACTTGGCGCCAGACCATCCCGGCTGCTGTCAAAATGTTTGAAGAAGAACGTCGTAGAATTGTTAAGGCCAAGCGACAAGCACGAAAGCTCCGTGCAGCACAGCCACGCCCTCCACCAACAGTTCTGTGTGGTCTGTGTGGACGTTTGTTTCATGCACGCATTGGGCTGTTCAGTTACCGCAAACATGCCCACAGACCTCAACCTTAGATTATTTTAGACTGTTTTGGAAGATGATGTATACTCGGAAACGAGTTAAAGCCGACGACGACGATGTGTGTGTGTGAGTCTGTGTGTGTGTGTGTGTGAGTCTGTGTACTCTGAATGTCTGTCCCCCCCTATCAATTCGAACACGGTGAAACCGAATTGAACGAAATTTGGTACAGAGGTAGCACTAGGAAAGGGCACCTCAGTGTCATACTTTATATTGCCGCCATCTTTACCAAAACAGAATGGCGGTCACTCAAACGTTCAAAACGTAAAATCAAATTACGGCTAAACTAATCATCCGATCTCTACCAAATTTGGTGACAACATACCTTTATATAGGACGCGTCTTTCACCCAATAATTCAAGGTCATCGGCCATGCCATTTCAGGATGGCGACCGTGTGAATTATGCAACCATTTTAATCAATAGCTTAAGACCCACCAATTCCGATTATCGAGCCTAGGGTGGTTTAAGCTATCCTGAAGGTCGTGATCCGTTATTTATTATAATTTAATATTATAATATTATACTGTATGAGTGGCTTAAAAGAGCTGAGCCGTTTGTGTCACACGACAAGATGGCAGCTGTCCTCATGTGCCTGTCTTATATTTCAGTAGTTTTAGTATGTTGTATGTGATATACCCTACTGATACAATAATATGAACTTTGTATGAAATGATGTTTAATGAAGATATACTGCATTGAAGAAATTGTTTATTTAAAGTCATTATTTGCCAACAGTTTGTACCTAATATGTCAGTTAAGAACACCATGATGTTAAGGATAGGGTTAGCTCTGGGCTAGGGTGTTAGTCTGACACGCAGTTGACTGGGGATCAAGTACTGCTACAGTTAACTTTTTTTTTCCTTGAATTCTTTTACAAATGATGTGCACGAGCTCTTTCCACAGATACTGAATAAAATGTAATTTAGCTCAAAGGAGAGGATAAAGTATACACTCGTTTATTAATAAAATCACAGTCCCAGCATCGCACATAAACAGAAGACATTAGGAAAAGGAGAATAGAAGAACTAGATTCACGTTGTCATTAACCACAGCCTTCTTAATGCCTCTGTACGGTGCTGTCCTCTTGTGGGTTATGTGGGTAATATTGTTCCAAACATACCGCTGTGTAAATACCTGGCCTCCTGATGTATGGCAATTTTGTAATACTGGTAGTTCAACTATTAGCCACGATTGCGCTCCGATTACCTTTAAACACTGCCAGCTGGATCGCCTGCCTCCTGGCTACTTTAAACTGCCTACTCATTCAACACCCATAGGCCACTGCCATCGTAGTACATTACGATGGCAGTGCATAGGCGTACAAGATAAAGATTAATTCACTGATAGATCGCAGCACCAACCTACTCTTATTGGCGCAGAAGATTCTTAACATTGCAGGCTGGCTTAATATAGAGATTAACGGACGTGAATGCATTACAATAAGTTAGTAGTTTTGTTATTCAATCATCATAAAGTATATAATATTGATTTTGACACTTACTGGCTAATTATCAATATAAAAGAAAACAAACAATACATGGTGGTAGAGGTGATTGTGTTAGGAATGAGGACAAAGAGTCATAAAGATACCCATACATTTAGGAGAAAGTAGGCTCTATGTTCTTTGCTGAACATCTTGTTTGAAACAAAATTTGCAACTTGCCTTTCAGATTTGCAGCCATAATGTTGCAAATTTTTATACTCATTCTATATCAATGCATCCATAAGTTAAATGATAAGTTTTACTGTAGTATTCTTAGTTTTTATATTAAATATATTTTAATTTTATAATAATAGGTAATTAATGGGATACTAAATAAGAACATCACGGACATCAAGGTTATACCATCGGAGAACCTGGATAGCGACCATCGATTACTGGTAATGAACCTGAGAGGGAGTAAGGAGAAGAAAGGGACTGAGAACCAGGAAAGACGTATAAGGATATGGAAACTGAAAGAAGGGGATAGAAGGGTCGAGTACCTCAAAATGGTAAAGGAAGGAATTCCAACAGATGAAGAAAGAGGGGTGGAAGAGGAATGGGCTAGATTTAAGAAGACACTAGTGGGTGCAGCAGAAGCAGTATGTGGGAGGACAAGTAGTAAGAAGAGGTGGAAGGAAACACCATGGTGGAATGAGAAGACAAAAGATATAGTAAGGGAAAAGAATAGAGCCTTTAGGAGGTGGTATCAAAATAGGACGGTAGAGACAAGGGAAGAGTACCAGGAAAGAAAGAAGGAGGCGAAGAGAGTGGTGGCTGAGGAGAGAAGGAAGTGGATGGAAGAGTGGACAAAGATGATGGAGGAGGATAGTGAAGGTACAAAAAAGGTCCTGTATGGGATGGTAAAAAATAAGAGGCGGAAGGATCCTACGGATTATGTTAGAATGGTGAACAAAAGGGGACAAGAGATAGAAAATAGGGAAGAACTGAAGAAGATGTGGAAAGAATATTTTGAAGAACTTCTGAACCCAAATGGAAAAGATGGTGAGGAGGAAGAAATCGGGAAAGAGGAAGATGAACTGCAAACAGAAAAGGACTTAACATGGAAAGAAGTGGAAGATGCAGTGAACAAGATGAAAGGAGGGAAGGCACCGGGTGTGGATGAGTTGAGTGTGGAGATGGTGAGAGCAGCAGGAGAGGTGGGGATACAGTGGCTGTACCGAGTGATGAGGACAGCATGGAAGGAAAGGAAGACCCCAGAGGACTGGAAAAAAGGAATCATTGTCCCGATCTTCAAGAAAGGTAGTAGAACAGATTGCAGAAACTATCGGGGAATAACACTGATGAGTCATTGTGCAAAGATCTTCGAGAAAGTTTTGGAAAAGAGAATTAGGACAAGGATAGAAGGAGGGATGAGGGAAGAACAACATGGCTTCAGAGCAGGAAGGTCCACAGTGGATTTGATTTTTGCTGTAAGGCAGTTACAAGAACAGCACTATGAGTATGGAACAGATCTACTGATGGCCTTCCTGGACATTGAGAAAGCATATGACAGTGTATGCAGAAACAAAGTATGGAAGTCCCTGGAGGATAGAGGAGTAGAGAAATGGACTATAAAGAGGATAAAGGAGATGTACAAGGGAAGCGTGAGCTGTGTGAAAGTGGGAGGAGAGAGATCTGACTGGTTGGAACAAAGAAACGGCCTGAAACAAGGAAGTGCACTGTCACCGTTACTTTTCATTGTGGTGATGGATGACATAATGACCAGAGTGGCACAAGTAATTGGGGAAGGAAAGATGAAAGCAATGGTGTTTGCAGATGATTTGATGATTTGGGGAAACAAGGAGGAGGAGGTACAGGAACAGTTGGACATGTGGGAAGGAATAATACAAGGATATGGGATGAAATTTAGCATAAATAAGAGTGAGATGGTGATCACAACAAGGAAGAAGGAAAGAACCACAACGGGAATAACAGTTGGTGGGGAACAGCTGAAGAAAGTGGAGAGTTTCAAGTATCTGGGAAGCCTGATACAAGATAATGGAAGAAACGATAGAGAAATAAATGAGCGGGGGAGGCAGGCAGAAGCATTTCGGAGGAGTGTGAGAAGCATGTTATGGAGCAAGGATGTCCCTCAGAACAGCAAAAAGATCATATATCGGACGTACTATGTCCCTATCCTGACGTATGCCTCGGAGACCTGGGTTATGAAAGGAAGGGAGAAGAGCAAAATACAGGCCAGTGAGATGAGGTTCTTGAGAAGCAGTATTGGAGCTACAAAGATGGACAGAATAAGAAATGAGAGGACCAGAGAATTAATGAAGGAGGAACCATTACAGGATGGTATAGAGAAATCTAGACTTAGATGGTATGGACATGTAAAACGAATGGAGGAGAAGAGGATACCCAGGAGAGTACATGAGACGAAGTGGGAAGGAAAGAGACCGAGGGGAAGACCGAGAGACAGGTGGCTGAAGGGGGTGGAAGAAAGCGTGAAGAAGAGAGGAGAAGACTGGACAAGGGTGGAGGCTGAGAGATGGTGGGAAGACAGAAGACGTTGGAGAGGCTTGTGTTCCAAACAGACCCGGCCAGTGGCTGGAAACTGTGCAAGATGATGATGATGATGATGAGGTAATTAATGGGATTACAAACATTGTAAATTGTGTTAATTTATATCTCAACAATTATTCATTTGAACTTAAAATCAACCGCAAGATTTACTTTTATACTAATGATTTATGTGATAAAGTCATGAAAATGAGCAACCTCCATTAGTTGGGCACAAGGAGCATTTTCAAAATTTGCATAATTTGGACACTAGGGAGACGAGACATTAACCAGGGTATCACCTGCTTAACATGATCATGGCTAGTGAGCCTGGGAATTGGCAACTCGTAAGCTCGATTTGTTTCCCAGTGGCTTTGGGATGGATTTTCTGCATATTTCCTTTCCTTCCAAAGTCCATCCATCATCGTTCTTGAAGGGTTGAGGGCACTTCTTACTCTATTTTCCCTTTTTATTTATTATTTTCCTTTTTTTTCTTATATTATGTAAATTATTTGTAAGTACAGAGTGATTCATATAAAACACATGATTTTCATTTCATGTTTATTTTGTTTGGTTCCTTAGTTTCGGGGCTGCGACAACGCGGTCATGTAGCCCAGTGTACTTTGGGTGTGTGTAGAATCTGTCTGATAAGTGGTGTTAATTGTGAGGACTGTATTAGTGTGTGTTATCTGTGATTCAGGTAGAAGGACTGCAGACGATTAATTTTTTCAAGTAGTTCGTACTTTTGCTACCAAATGCTACCATCCACGACACCTAGCTGCAGACGTGGCTACTAAATGCCATCGTAGTCACCACCTGGTGGCGAACGTTGGAACTAATAAAGCGTTATCAACCTAAAACCTACAAATTTTAGCTTCCACAAGTGCTGTATAGTTAGTAAAGCCAAAGCAAAGCCAACTCCGTGCAGGCCATGGAAGCACTGAGAGTAGTGGAAGGTAGAGGCTTCCACTCTTTGTGACATCGGCACTAGATGAGATGGAGTTGTCAGCTCCATGCCCGGCCGTCTTTGCTCCCAGGAATTACCCAGGTACTCATTTCTGGTGTAGGCTGAGTGAACCCCAGGGCTATTTGCGTTTCCGAAAGTGGTAGTTTTGTTTCTAAAATCCACTACCTGGGTGGGGATCGAACCCACTCCCTTTCAGTTAGAAGCTCAGCGACTCTACCGACTGCACCACGCAGCCCCCTCAAGTGTAGTTAGTGGAAGGTCCTTTTCCTGCCATAAATCTATGATATGAGACCGCAGGCTTTACTTCCTCTCCGAAGGAAGGCATACTGAGGGATCATGTTTATTTTGACAAGGAGGATGCTAGTAACATGCTATAGCCTCTTAAATGTCCAGAATATCTGGCAGATGACTGTGCCGTTAAAGGTTGTCAGTACGTAAATAGCGGCTTCGGTGGCGTAGTTGGTAGCATGCTGAACTGCTGTGGCCAAGATAGCGGGTTCAAACCCGGCCGAAGTCGTCGGATATTTTAAGAGCGTTAAAAATCCTTCAGTATGCCTTCCTTCGGAGGGGAAGTAAAGCCGGCGGTCCCATGTCATAGATTTATGACATGTAAAAGATCCTTTGACAGACTAAACTTGTGTAAAGCTAAACTGTTAGGTTAGATTTCATCGGAATGCTCTATCAAAGTTCCATCGTTCGCCACTAGGTATCATTGATATCTGGTAGCGAAAGTTGGAACTACTTGAATTTGAACGGAACTTGTAGCTCGCCCTAATAAGGGTGTCCCCTGGAAGCAGCTACAGACTCAGGCGAGCCAAACATGTCCTCGGACACTCCCGGCCCTAAATGCCATAAGATAAATAAAAATAAATAAGTACGTAAATGAAACATTTCGGTGTATTCCTATGCAAGCGAAATCGTTTTACATGAATCATGCTGTAGTTGGTAGTGGTAAGGGATGTTACCATCCTCAAAATTAGGGGCTGATGAGGTGAAATGTGGTAGCTTGGATTCCACATAACAAGGACGTCACGTGGCTTATGACCACAAAATTAGTGGACTCGTAAAACAACAAGCTTCCTTTTTTCCTGATAGGCCACGGCCACTCCCTGTCCTGTGAAATCGATTTGAGTTCTACCTGTAAATTAAGTAATTACAATTTTACCTTTCATGGCTTAATTCCACACAAAGCAGTCTGTGTTGTGCATTATATTATCTGATCTGTATTTTAGAGCAATGAGAAATTTCAAAAAAATCTATTCAATGAACCTCTTAAGAGTATTCTCATAAATTGTACTTGCCAGAAACTTAAATAGAGTGCAACCTTTAAATTACTTTTGTAAGGGCGGTGAAGAGGTCAAACTCTTTCAACAGTAAGGAGACTCGTCACACCACATTCCTATAAAGATTTCACCACATATCCATGAAATTAATTATAATTATATCACAGTAAAATGTTTTCTTTATAACAATGCCCATTTAATATAATCTATAGTTTACATGAACTATCAAAGGAATTCCAGACCTTGTTCATAATGAGTTACATGTAGGTTTTATGTGTTTCAGAGCCATTTCCAATGAAGGAAAGTTGAGGGCCTCATGCAGTGGCTCTAAAGATAAAACTAGCATACAAGAAAGGTGTCTTCGGATACAAACCCTGTTGGCGCAAGAAAAAGAATTACATGTTAAGCAAGTCAGGGAAATAATATCAAGTTAAAGAAGCAGGAATTAATTCTGAAACAGCAGACTTCCTGTCCCAAATGAAATGTATTTATTAATTGTACAGTACAGTATGTAAATAAATACCTATGAAAATGAACCCTTGCATCATGTATTTAAAATAAAAAGTAAACTATGGAACATTGCAAACAGCTGCTGAACTTGTAGGCTATTGTTGTCGATGTGACTTAGACGGTAGAATAAGAAGATAGGGGCACATCCCGTTGCTGTCCCACCTCTTTAAACAATAATAGTAATCAGAATAGGAAGATGATTACTCACAAATAGTTAATTTTTTATCCCAAGATGATTTGCCATTGTTGCTCTGTGACTGATTAAGGCCCTAGCCTTTTTGTAGCATGTTGATAGAAAAACTAGATTGAGACACAGAGTTTTTTTATTCATGTAACTTACAGATGGTTATTGGTTAGGAGGCAGAACATTGAGAAAAACTGCTCCTTGAAACAAGTTAAATTTAAAAATGTTGAGACAGATGCCTAATTAAGAAAACAACTTACTATAAATGAAACCAACAATAAGATAATACAGTGAAACCTCTATTAAGATACCAGTGACAGTTCCATGGAAAACTGGTCTTTTAGAGGGGTGGTCTCTTAATATGCATTAAAAATAATATTATACTGCATATTAATAACGTACAGTTGGAACACATACTTGATTACAATTTATCTGCATTGGTTCACATTTAGTACAAATTAATTACAATTAGTTATTTTCTGAGCTCTGTCATTTAAAAAGTCACCAATTGATCTCTGTTTCAGATTAACACATCTTTTTTTTAACAATTTACTTTCTAGAATATCTCTGAGTGAGTTTGAAAGTCCATTAATTTGTTCTGGGTTTGAACAATCTTCTAGGAGAGCCGTGTTTTGTATTTTTTATACGTTACATAACACTCTATGGTGCTCTATGGAAGTGAAACTTGGACTATTGGTGCAGCAGAAAAGAGGAGAATTGAAGCATTTGAAATGTGGTGTTACAGGAGAATGATGAAGATCAGATGGGTAGATAGGGTTACAAACGAAGAGGTATTAAGATGAGTGGGAGGGGAGAGATGTTTCTGGCGACTGCTAATGAGGAGAAGAGATAGGTTAGTAGGACACATACTAAGACACCCAGGAATAGCAAGCTTAGTTATGGAAGGAAGGGTTGAGGACAAGAACTGTAGGGGTAGACCAAGGTTAGAATATGTTAAACAGATTGCCTCGGATGTAGGGTGTGGTAGCTATGTAGAGATGAAACGATTAGCTCAGGACAGGAAGGCATGGAGAGCTGCATCAAACCAGTCAAAAGACTGAAGACTCAAACAACATAACACTTCCTCTATTGACATTCTATGCTGATGCAGTTCTGTGCCAACAGAACTATTGTTTACATCATCACCCTCTTCACCATCTCCAATGGGAAGGCAGACGAGAAGTGGTCTTTTGAAAGAGGTCAGACTGAGAAAAAGTCTGGTCTTTGGTCGGGGAGAGGGGTGGTCCTTAAATAGATGTAACAAATACATAGACCTTATGTGGTTTTAAATCGGTCTTTAAGAGGGGTGGTCTTTTAGAGAGGTTTCACTGTAGTAACATTAAGGCGTCTCCATAAGTGTTAAATCCAGGATCGGATCCTGGCTCTGGCAGCGACTGTCCTGACCAAGGATCATGAAATTATTAGTTCAGTCGGTCACTCTTGTATAAAAACGTTCCTAAAGACGGGGCCACCTCAGATTATGTTGCATTCTGGCAATTCTGCCAACACAAGGACACTTACTCGGGATTGAGCCTGTTGTCCTCATTGCTGGGTGCATGTGCGTTGATAAGAGTATACCCTTTGTTTCTGCTGCGGTTAGAAGAGGTAATCTCTGAAGCACTACAGAAGTTAACCACTGAGCTGATAACATTCTTATTTACAGCAAACGCCATGCTAAACACCGGCATATTTTTACCTGACTCCATTATAGATTCTATATTCTTTTGTGTCCATTACATCGTTGTCCTGATATTGTGTTTCTTGCAATGCCAGTATTGATATGTTATGTTCATGCATCATCGTCGTCAGTTCTTTGTGCTCACCAAACTTGAGTAGGAGTTAACATTTAGTATCCCAAAGTATTATTTTTGCTTTGTCCTGAGTTTTGTATGTTTAGACATAGAATTTCTAATAGGTTTCATTTCCCCTAAGCATCTAATTGGTGTATGCTCCACAGAATCCGAAGACCTACGTGCACATTCATGAATCTTAACTTGATGAAGCTGTTTTGAATATTCTCGAATCATGAGCTCAATGTTTAAAGAAAAGGAACTTTTATTGTTTCTATAGACTTCTGCCATTGGTCCACCATGGCTCTTGATAGGTATGTGGGTACAGTCGTTGCACCTTCTGATTTGTTGAATGTCCCCATTTGTTAGAATTTCCTCTGCCTCCTATCATATTTTTCTTGAGAGTTCAGGATTCTTACATACTGTACGTTCGAAGTTGCTTTGCCAAATGCTCGGATATAAGACAGCCTTTCATGCGCTAGATAGGCTTACTCCCCGAAGGTTACCACATACAGTCAAAAAAGAAAGAGGATGAGAGCCTAGTTACAGTATTGTTTTTGTACGATTCAGAGTTTAATGACACGGTTTCATTTTGGTATGCATAGCCTACACATGGTCAATAAAATTTTATTGTGTCATCAATCAGAAAGTTATATTTTTGTGGTAAGGAAAATAAGTCCCCATTCATTTTCTCAGATAATGTATATTATCAACAGGAAGTTTTATGTAACTAGTCTGTAAAATAGACTAGCTTTTTTGGTGGAACACTGAAGTCATCTTCCCCAGAAAAATATCCCATTGAACTACTGCTCGCGTCTAATAAGCTGCGTGAACCTGAGAGGAATGTGCATCGCGGACTATGAGATGTGGGGTTGATTAGTGATGAGGTTTCTCGGTCTGTGCATAGTACAGTACCAAATACATGGTCGGTGACTCACTCACTCATTCGTAATACCACAGTGGTTTGAGCTACGGCCCTATGTCAGCAGTATTGGAATAGAAAGGAATACCAGATATCACGGCGGGCTGTTGACAGATCCTTCTCTTCTCGCCCGACCCTTCCCTGCGCTTTCCCGTCACCCCACAAGTTCACAGAGCTTGGACCCGAGCAGGTTATTGATCCATTGACCTATGGTATATGAAACATGGCCTTCGGATTAGCCTAAAACATCTGTTATACTATTTTAATGTGTAGATGAATTGGAACATCTTGGGTATGTACTTGGTCAGAACCTAGTTTCTAAGGCTTTCTAATTCTCGACTGTGGGTTGAAACAAGGTACTCGCGCCTTATGAGGAAGAACAGAAGAGATGGGTTCGATCCCCATGTAAGCCATCTTAGAAGTGGTTTTCTGCGATTATCCAATTCAATTCCAGAGAAATACTGGCATGGTTCCTATAAGACCATAGCCATCTTCTCCTTAACTCTTATTATCAATTACACAGACACACAATAACCCATTCGATATCAAACAGATTATCCACATAGCCTACCGGTAAGTACATGGGGTTGATGACCATGATGTTCAAAGCCCTGAATGAAATAGCAACAGCCTGTTTCATGACTTTCACCTAGGCTATTAAGACACTCATTTTTCACAGGAAATTCAAAGACCGGTACTCTCCATTTATTATTGTCTGGGATGTGTCTCCAATTAATGCAGTCAGAAGCAAAATGGTTTTCCCTACAGAGATCACTATTTTGCGTGTTATATTGTTGTTGTTAATTCGTTGTAGGGTCTTTGTAATCAGCCTTGTGCAGTAGATTGCGTATTATAGACCTATCAGTAGTGTGCATGTATGTAGTAATCACTTTTAACCCAATAATGAGGCCAGGAAACCGGATTATTACGAGAAGTCATCTAATGCGTGTTTCTTGCGTACGTATTCCTAAGGGCTAATAGGCTACTTTACATTAACGGTATTGTAGGTTAGCCTATTTAGGGCCGTGTATCAGTACTGGAGGTATGAACGTCTTGCATCAAAATAAGCTAACAGGCTAATCATGTAACTTATGTATAACCTAATTAATAATAAACACGTAGGCCTACATATCAGTTTGATACGATACGGTACCGGTAGGCCTATGGAAAATACAAACGGACGGGAGTCAAATTATTGTGGGTGATAAATATTAATGCAATACAGTCAGAATATCTTTAAATAAACATATAATAGGCTACACTTAAAAAAAAAACTAACCTACACTGTAGTACCGTACCTAACCAACAAAAGTATGGGGACTTTTACCGTACGGTACCGTACTTTTCGTACCGCTATTTGGTTTTATTTGAAATGTTCCTATTACCGATACCTGAAAGTTTATCGTGGCATAAAACCGAAGACTAATAACTAAAATCTGTAATATTGGAGAAAGTGGAAGTCATCTTCTGCTTTCAAACTGAACTAAAGGCAAAATCACGTTTGTCACAACATGTTTTGAAAAACGGCAGCTCAGAAAATATTTTCTATGGATTCTAGAAATCTCTTATATATCGTCTTCGTACGTATTCGTCTTCAAATAATGCTTTAGTATAATCAAGATAGTCGTCGTCCGCCAAGAATACGCCATTTTTCTTGTGATAAGGATTCCTTAAGGTAGCTTGTCCCCTACCTTAGCACACGGCAAGTCGTGCGCAGTCGCGAAGGAGTCCTTTAGCCCAAGGCTTCCTCAAGAAATGTCTCTGAATTGTATTTCTGCTCAAGGAAGCCTTGAGGTCTCCTTAAGGAAAGGAAGGCTTGAGGTCTCCTTAAGGAAGCTCTCTGAATGCAAATGGCTTCCTTAAGGCTTCCTCAAGCCCAAGGTCTCCTCAAGGTATCCTCAAGAAATGTCTCTGAATTCCACCCTAAGTTGTAAATCAAAAGAGTTATTGAGGTTTTAAGCTGCGGAAGAGCGAGGTCATGTGCCCCAAATCCAAAGAGTAATGTTCACTCTTTCTATCTAAATACTATAAAGTGAGCAAGATGACTGTATTAATAAGAAGTAACATGAAATTGTCTTAGCTGTGTTTCACAATAATCAAACATAAAACATCACAACAGATTGGTTGAAAAAGTGATGCCAGATAGCCTTAAAACTCATCATTTTGTATGAATTTATACAAAAGTTTCCCGGGGAGGAACACCAGACCCCCATTTGATTGGGCACTATTCCATGCCACCAAACTCCCGGTTGCCCCCTTCCCTCCCAAACGAAACTCTATATGCGCCCCTGCGGACGGTCAGTGTTCGAGTCTTTAGCTCGTCGTTGACAATTATTGTTTATGTTTTGTATTCAGATTCATATTCTGATTGTTTTTTTGTAGTTTAACCCTTATAGTGCCAGAGGGCGATATATCTGCCAAGAGCGCTTCTGCTAAAAAATGCCACGGGCGGTAGATGTGTTATTATTAGCCTACAACTTCTAGCCAAGCAGTGCTCTCACTGTTACCAAGACAATGTAGGAATTATTCTCTCTCTGGATATCGAAATGTTTGTGTTCCGTGAATATCTGGGTTCATAATAAGTGATCTTTGAACATGCCGTAGTCAGCGGATTACCCGCACGTGTGATCTTTTGAAACTATGTTTGTTTACATTCTTACTCGGAGCTAATTGAGATACATGGTGATAAATATTGCTAGCTCTTTGAACGACGGAGAAATAAATGAGTGAAGCGTGTGAGAGTATGTTTTCGACTCATAACGAAAATGTCCATTTCAAATTATTAAAAAGAAGTATATTTTAACCTAATGAAACAATTGAAACACTGTTTTAATTATTTAGCATTTCATACACTATATCTGCCTGCTACAGTCAAATATTAACACCTGAAAATTGATAGGTAGGACATAATGTTTATCAAAAACTTTTGATTTCATTAAAGTTAGCTTGGCATCCGATGGTTTAATTAGGAATAATAAATAAAATTAAAGTAATGTTCTAATGTAGCGTTAGGCCAATAGTACCGTGTTATTTCAAGCGTTAAAGCCTAAAACGAAAATAGGTTCTCCCTGGTAGGTAGGCAAACGCAGTTTATAAATTTGTCCCCCCTCCCCCCTCCTCCCTCCACCCTCCCCCCTCCCCTCCCCCCCTCCCCAAAAGTTTGCAAGGAGTTTTACGCCCCTGAACTAGTGTACAAGAAGCAGACTCAATCAGTTCATGAATTAGCAAAGCATGTATTGATTGATCTGGGTAAATAATTAACTATTATTTATTTTCCTGTAGTTCTCCAGGACGTGTGCGTGTGAAAGTGTCTTATCTGTGAGCAATAGCAGTTGGATCTCAGCGTTATGTTCAGTTTCATAGTTCTAAAGCGTGTGCTACAATTATTCGTAACTAATGGAAAATATTTTACAGTCACACAAACAAATAATTAGCGCACTAAGTCTTTCTTTCTGATTAATTTATCTTTCTTGCAACCTTGTAGATACCGTATTAAAATAAACAGTTGTTTTTCTGTGTGCTTAATGCGTCATTAGTTCCTTGTTGCAGTTATTTATTTTGAGGGACGTGGACATCGTGGTCATTTAGCACCGTGTACTTGGGTGTTGTGTGTTTGTATATATACAGATATATATCTATTTATTTATTTATTTATTTATTTATTTATTTTGTCTGATAAACTGTGTAATTGTAGGCCTAGTGCCTGTAATAGTGTATATGTTTGTAATTCAGATGACGATTAATGCTTTAGTATGTCGTTGTTTTTGTTTTCTAGTTGTTTCTATTGAGGGGTTTGGACATGGTGGTTGCTTAGCCACGTGTAATTTAGTGTGTGTGTATTTATAGATTTTGTCTGGTAACTGGTGTAATTGTAGTGCATATAGTAGTGTGTGTGTTTGTAATTCAGGTATGGGTGAGGAAGGAAGCGGCCGTGGCCCTTAGTTAGGAATCATCCCGGCATTTGGCTGGAGTAGAAGTTGTAAAACACGGAAAATCACTTCCAGGATGGCTGAGGTGGAAATCAAACTCGTCTCTTCTCAGTTTTGCCTCACGAAGCTGAGTGCACTCCGTTCCAGCCCTCAGAGTAGAATCAAATTTCTTGGTCATTTAGTGGTTTAGTATTTCACAGCATTAGGTGCCGCATCTTTTACGATTTTGGAGTTCCGTTAGCGGGTTGTTGTTGGAGGACCGCGACAGTTCATGGTTCATTTGTGCGTTTTTGTAGTGCTTTGTAGTGCAATTTTGTCTTGTATATTTGGATTTGAGCGAAACATGTCATCGAATGAACCCCCACGAGGTAGTTTGGTCCAAGGGATGCGCTTAGACATTCCAGAGGTGTGGCGGACGTACGCCGCAAGTGTTGATGTTATTGGTTTTATGTCCCTTTTAACAAACTGCGGCTTTTAGAGACGCCGGGATGCCGGCATTTTGCACCGAAGGGGATCTTTAACGTGCCAGTAAATCTACTGACGCGGCACCCTCATATTTGCGCACCCTCAAATGCCAACTGGCTGCTCCAGGATTCGATCCTGCAACCGAGGACACAGCAAGCGAGAACGTTACCGTTGAGTCACGTAGCCAACCTCCTCAATTGAGTCAGATCGAATCCCGAAGTTAGTTGATGTTACCTCATGGTACCAGTACGTAACAGGGAAGGTAAACCAAACTACTGAACTAATACGGACTCGAGTTATAACGAGGGTAAATCAAATAATTGTATTCAGGAATAGTGCCAAAACAAGATATAACACGGAGAGGAACGTGTACAGAGAGAATATGAAAATATTACTGCGTCAAGACATCAGACTAAATACGCAGGTTGTAGGCGATAGATATCGTACATAATTACGGTAATGACATGGGAAAGAAACATATTAATAGAAGAGGGAAAGATAGATGGCTAGGAAAGTAGACTAGACGTCCGATGAAGAGCACTCCCAGAAAGCAAAACTGAAGTTATAATTAAGCAATTTAAGAATCGTAGTGGAGGAGAGGTACATAGCGTAATAAGATAAAATAGCAACAAATGCGCATACAATTAGTTACTCAAAATTATAGAAAAATTAAACCGGAAACATACCGCATAAGAAGGAATTACAGGATAGATGAGCGACAACAAAACATACGGGAAACGCGACATTGACTTGCGTAAATGTAACCGCAATCAAACACGGGAAACGTAAAGATAATCTTGGGGATACTACAGTGAGGGTTTAAAGACGCTTTGCTGGTCCAAAAAGAGATGAGGTAAGGCAGGTTCGAGCCCCGACCTAGAACGCGTACTTGTCGTAACAAGAACCGTCTGAAATGGGCCATGTGGAGCACATACGAACAAGGCCAAGTAACCATCATCACAAATTCAATAGAGCGTCAGGCAGTGTGGAGACACGCCATTCAACCACACCCAGTCCCCATGACATAAATTAAGGAACCCAGACAAACGAAAAGCCACCAGGCTAAATCACCGCACACGTAGTACACTCAAGTGAAGGAGAGAAAACAAAATAAAAAAATGGAAATGACGCTCAAAGGGAGATGGTTGGTTAGTTCCTCAGTTTAGGGGCTGCGACAACGCGGTCATGTAGCCCCGTGTACTTTGGGTGTGCGTAGAATCTTTCTGATAACCGTTGTTAAGTGTGATGGCTGTATTATTGTGTGTTATCTGTTTTTAATTCAAGTAAGGACTGCAGATATTCGATTTTCAAGTAGTTCCAACTTTTTCTACGAAACGCCACCGTCAACGACCAACTAGTTCTGAACCTGGTTACTAGATGCCACCGTAGTCGGCTCCTGACGACGATTTTGGAACCTAAGAGCTTAGTCAAATTTAAGCTATAATTTAACTTCATACAAGTGTAATTAGTGGAAGGTTCTTTATCATGCCATAAATCTATCTTTACTTCCCCTCCGAAGGAAGGCATGCTGAGGGATTTTTAACGCTTTGAAAAAATCCGACGACTACGGCCGGGTTTGAACCGGCGATCTTGGGCATGGAAGCTCAGCATGCTACCAACTACTGTATGCCACCGAAGCCGCTCTCAAAATCATTAATTGTAATGTTAGTATCAGTGAATGATAATGCCTTTTCAGTAACTTAACTACGGTCCTGGTATTAATTTCCTAATATATTGCTCAAATAATATGGCCACGTGTGGAAACTAGACGCATGTTTCCACTTATTAGCCCACAATAGAGCGAAATTATGAATCCCCTCTAATATTCTTTTGATTCTTGTGAATTCCTGTACTGCTGCCGCCCTCTCTGGTAGTCAGGGTGATTCGCTCCCTCCGCCTCTGCTTAGGGAATCCGCTAAGTGACAGCAATCTTATTTTGCTTATCATGACGTGACATAAACCCAAAAGGATACAATAATAATAATTATTATTAAGATAACTCCTACCTGATAGTTGTTTCGAACTCATGGCCCCGAACGCTCGATTGTGAGTGAAACAGCAGTGGTCTAGTTACCACCTTATCACCACCGCCACACATACATCGCGCACGATTCCAGCGCCGACACAATATTCAACTTACTTCACAACTAGTGCAGGGGCGTAAAACACAAGGTTGCAGGGAGGGGGGGTTATTGACCTCCCCCCCCCCCCCCCTGCCAAGTTTTAGGTGCAAAGACATTTTTTAAGTAGCCAACCCTTAAAAATATAAAAATAAAATAATAAAAATTATCCATCAAATAGCCGAAGTTAATGGTTTCAGTCGGAATTATGTAAATAACATTCTCAGGAAAATCAGAAATAAACCAGCCACCCACCTGATACCAGAAATATCGATAAACCAACATGTGCGGTTTTTACCCATCACAATAATTCCACATACAGTATCACCAATATTTTCAAGAAATACAATATGATATTAGCGTGTAGAACCATTGTGCGGTTTGAAGCCATTTTTCAGTGTTGCCTAAGTAAACAAAAGTTTGGTTCTTTTCAGTCGGTCAACACGAATGTACCCAAATAGAGCTGGGTTATGCCCTAATCCTGAAATAAATTACATGAGATCAATAAACACACTATGACGACCAGTTTCGATCGTCAAGCGATCATCATCAGATCCATTACACTTAGGCTATAGCATCTATGTTTGAGAATACAGGTGAAAAATATATACAACTAGCTGAAGTACCCGTGCTTCGCTACGCGTCATAAATAAATTAAAATGTGAAGGTGACAGTTAAAACAGGGGATAGGCGAGGTGCTGCGCAGAGGGAGATTAAGGATGGAACATTTTGTCAACTACACCGCTCGGCGTTGACCGTGTTTTATAGCACAAAATTAGGTTTTACTCGCTAACAGTTGCAGATACCTTTCAGATAGAAAATGTAATTTTAAACCTCGCATATGCCATCAAAAGTTTGCTATTTCTTAGAGTTCTCTTTTTATTTGAAATGGAAATATGAAAGTTTGAAACCAAAGGGTGTAGTGACGTCACTAAAATGGTCGCCATTTTAAATAGTGCAAAGTATTGAAATCAAAAGTAACCTATATGTTAACCAGGTAAATCAGCTACTTCCATGTAAAATTCACGTAAATCGGACCAGTGGTACTTGCGAGATTGAGTAATACACAGACACACACCATCTCAATTTTAGCCTCGCATCGCTCGCGTCATAATCGTATCATATTGTTTTTCAATGAAATGCAGGTTTAACCCCGTTTACACCACTTTAGAACCTGAATACCCAAAAATCCCTCCTTATTAGACGTTTTCGACACACAACAAACAAACATATCCCCAAAATATCATTCTTCTAACTTTAATAGTTTTGGTTGGTCGATGAGAGCAAACATCCAAAAATCCTTCCTTAGTGGACGTTTTTCTTCCAGAAGTTCACCCCTCCCCATATGCCCCTTAAATTGCATTTATGAAAACACGGTCGAACACCTATTTATTTTATTTATTTATTCATTTGTTTATTTATTTTTAAGCTGATAGATTTCCTCCGAGTTTCAGACTCCTCCCTATGTCGTTTAAGAGATACACGCTCAGTTAGGAATCTTTCAACCCCCACTTTTCATCCCTTTCACCTCATAATATACACTACATCGAAAAACCATTAGACATGTGTCAGCTTATTTTTAATGATTAGTATATGTGCCAAGTATTACATCCCCAAATGAAACCACTCGTGAGATATTGTTATTCAATGGAAAGCACGTTTACCCCCTTAACACCTCTTTAGAACCTGAATATCCAAAACTCTTTCCTTAGTGGACGTTTTCGACATACAACGAACATATCCCCAAAATTTCATGTTTCTAACTTCAATAATTTTGGCTGGGCGATGATGAGTGAGTGAGTCAGTCAGGACATTTTCTTTCATTTATTTTTGATAATTTCACCCCTCCCCATGAACCCCTTAAATTGGATTTATGAAACAAACGGCCAAACACCTATTTACTTATTTAAAGCTGTTTTCTCCCTGAGTTTGATGAGTGAGTGAGTCAATCAGTTAGGACACTTTCTTTCCTGTTTTTTCCCCCCAGAATTTCACCCCTCTCCAAGGGCCCCTTAAATTGGATTTATGAAAAGACGTTCGAACACCTATTTACCTGTATTTTAAGCTGTTTTTTCCCACCGAATTTCAAACTTCACGCCTATGTCGTTTCAGAGATACACGTTCCGTCAAGAATCCCTCAATCCCCAATTTTCACCCCTTTCACCTCATAATATACACCACATCGATAAACCCTTAGACATATGTCTGATTATTTTTAATGATTAGTTTATATACCGAATATCACATCCCCAAACAAACAACTCATGAGATATCGTTATTCAATGAAATGCACGTTTACCCCCTTGACACGTCTCTAAAACCCGAATAAACAAAAATCATTCCTTAGTTAACGTTTTCGACATACAGCGAACATCTTCCCAAAATGTCATGTTTCCAACTTTAATAGTTTTCGCTGGGCGTGATGAGTGAGTGAGTCAGACAGGACATTTTCTTTCATTTATTTTACCAGAATTTCACCCCTCCCCATGGGCCCCTTAAATTGGATTGATTAAAAAACGCTTGAACACATATTAACTTATTTCTTAAGCTGTCTTTTTCCCCTGAGTCAGTCGGTTAGGACACTTTCTCTCCATTTTTCCCCCCAGAATTTCACCCCACCCCATTGGCCCCTTAAATTAATTTATGAAAAAAACAGTCGAAAACCGATTTACTTACTTTTTAAGCTGATTTTTTTTCGCTGAGTTTCAAATTTCTCGCCTATGTCGTTTAAGAGATAGGCCTACACGCTCCATTAGGAATCCTTCAACCCCCACTTTTCAGCCCTTTCACCTCATAATAATACACCACATCGAAAAACGCTTAGACACATGTCTGCGTATTCTTAATGATTAGTTTGTATGCCGAGTATCACATCCACAAATGAAACCACTCGTGAGATATTGATATTCAATGAAATGCAGGTTTAACCCCCTTAAGACCCCTTTAGAACCCGAATATCCAAAAAACCTCCCTTAGTGTACGGTTTTGACATACAGCGAACATATCCCCGAAATGTCATGTTTCCAACTTCAATATTTTTGGCTGGGCGATGATGAGTGAGTGAATGAGTCAGGACATTTCGTTTCATTTTTTTATCTTCAGAATTTCACCCCTCCCGATGAACCCCTTCAATTTGATTGAAAAACAAACTGTCGAAAAGCTATTTACTTACTTTAAAGCAGTTTTTTTCCGTGAGTTTGATGAGTGAGTCAGTCAGTCAATCAGTTAGGACACTTTCTTTCCTGTCCCTCCTCCCGAATTTCACCCCTTCCTATGGGCCCCTTAAATTGGATTTATAGAAAAGCGGTCAAACACATATTTACTTATTTTTATGCTGATTTTTTTCCCGCTGAGTTTCAAACTCCTCGCCTATGTCGTTTAAGAGATACACGCTCCGTTAGGAATCTTTCAATCCCCACTTTTCACCCCTTTAACCTCATAAACACATCGAAAAACCCTCAGACACGTGTCTTGTTACTTTTTAATGATAAGTTTATATGCCGTGTATCACATCCCCCAATGAAACCAAAAGGGAGATATAGTTATTCAATGAAATGCAGGTTTAACCCCCTTAAGACCCCTTTAGAACCTGAATATCCGAAAATCCTCCCTTAGTAGACGGTTTTGACATACAATGAACATATCCCCAAACTGTCATGTTTCTAACTTCAATAATTTTGGCTAGGCGATGATGAGTGAGTGAGTAAGTGAGTGAGTCTGGACATTTTCTTTCAATTTTCTTTTTTCAGAATTTCACCCCTCCCCATGAACCCCTTAAATTTGATTTATGAAAAAAAAACTGTCGAACAGCTATTTACTTACTTTAAAGCAGCTTTTCCCCCTGAGTTTGATGAGTGAGCCAGTCAGTCAATCAGTTAGGACACTTTCTTTCCTGTCCCCCCCAGAATTTCATCTCTCCCCATGGGCCCCTTAAATTGGATTTATGAAAAAACTGCCAAACACATATTTACTTCTTTTTTATGTTGATTTTTTTTCGCTGTGTTTCAAACTCCTCGCCTATGTCGTTTAAGAGACACACGCTCCGTTAAGAATCTTTTAATCCCCACTTTTCACCCCTTTCACCTCATAATATACACCACATCGAAAAACCCTCTGACACATGTCTTCTTATTTTTAATGATGAGTTTATATGCCGAGTATCACATCCCCCCATGAAACCAATCGGGAGATATTGCTATTCAATTAAATGCAGGTCTACCCCCTTAACACCCCTTTAGAACCTGAATAGCCAATATTTCTCTCTTAGTGGGCATTTGCGGCCCTTGAGGAAGCTGCATACCAGATTTCATTCCAATCCGTTCGGTGGTTTCTGAGATTTCGCGATGAATAAATGAATGAGTGAGTGAGTGAGTGAGTGGTATTTGAAAAATATATAGTAGAAAGAAGATAGTGTCAAGTCTTTGTTATGCTAAACTCGGTTGACAATGCTGTGTGAGCAGTTGAGTAACTAACGGGATTTCAAGTAAAGATCCTCATTTTCTATACCGGTAGTGCTGAGCGCAATTGGCATCAAGTCGGCCGTGTCTCGACTTGAGCTATGTTGCCATGGAAACTATCTGCCTTGCCATTCCTTCATGAGTATATTTTATGATTTGATTAGCCTGTTTTTGAGTGAAAAAGGGCCAAAATCAGAAGAATGAGAAAGACTATCGAAAATTCATGTAGCCAGCGGTTCCTTCTGGGTCCTAAACTATGTGTATGCAAAATATGGTTGAGATTGGTGGAACGGTGTAGATTTGTATACGGAACCAACATATATACATACATACATACAGACTTTCACTTTTATATATTAGATATGTACAATTATTTAGTTGCAGTGTTGGTAATGCAACTGTCAGTGTATGCTAAATGTGGTATATCTAATGTTAGGTGAAATTCTAAAATGGTGATAAAAATCCGGAATTTGTCTTTTCGGGGTGATTATATGGTTATACAAAATCAACTATGGTTATACTGTAATAATACAGGCTGGTATATAGTCGACTATAACTGGTACCAGAGTGAACACGAAACTGCTTGAAGTCCCAGTTAGGAAGACAACCGAATACGTATCCGCCTGTATTATTACAGTATAACCATAGTTGACTTTGTATAACCATATAATCACCCCGAACAGACAATTCCGGATTTTATCACCATTTTAGAATTTCACCTAACATTAGATATACCACATTTAGCATACACTGACAGTTGCATTACCAACACTGCAACTAAATAATTGTACATATTGTATGTATTTTTCACCTGTATTATCAAACATAGATGCTATAGCCTAAGTGTAATGGATCTGATGATGATCGCTTGACGATCGAAACTGGTCATCCTAGTGTGTTTATTGATCTCATGAAATTTATTTCACAATTAGGGCATAACCCAGCTCTGTTTGGGTACATTCGTGTTGACCGACTGAAAAGCACCAAACTTTCGTATAAAACCAGTAATACCAATAGAAATTTATTTTTTAATTCACACACTTTGAATCCTAAAGAAAAGTACAGTACCTCTGGTATTTATAAGTTAAGTTGTAATGACTGTAAAACCAATTATATTGGACAAACGGGGAGAAGGTTCACTACTAGATTTTCTGAGCATGTCAACAATACTAAATATAGAAAATTTTCAGCCATGGCTTCTCACATGAATGATATGAACCATAATTTCACAAACATTGGCAATAACCTTGAAATTCTACATCACGTAAACAAAGGTTCTTTAATGAACATTCTGGAGTCCATCGAAATTAACACCTCCCAAAGAATTTTCAACCCCCCTAACTTCAATGAGATATATTTCGACTCAAATGTTTTATTCGATACCCTAGCAGATTTCATCATAACAACTAACAGAGATAATAATAAACCGCCTTGAGTTATCTCCTCAGCTGTCCTTCCTCCCCTATCACCTTCCTCTCTCACCTTCCCCTTAACCCCTCCCATCCCCCGCCTTTCCTTCGCCACAACAGCGCTCCTTCACCTCCCCTATTTCCCACCCTCACCACGCTCTGCTCGCAAGCTCAACTGTTATTATTACACCTTCAAGCCTGTTAGACACTGCGATTCCTGCTTCGGACACCCGGGTTTCGTTCCATTATACTGTAAGGTATTTTTCATTCCTTTCGGTGTAAATAGCTCTCTTTGTTCACTATTTTCTTTTTGTCCCAACAAAACCAAGTTTTCTTTCCCCCTTATTCTAAATTATTTACTTTTCAACACTATAAACTTTCTTCATTTTTTTTTGTTTCCTCCTTAGGATCTCTCTAAGGCTCATTTGTCACTTAGAAGAAGGAACTTTTTTGGACTGATTCACCAAGTTTTTAAGGATTTCCCCTCGCTTCTACCCTCAAGAGGCTTTTTCAAACTGGGCCTGTTTGATCCTCGTCATAGGCGATGTATTGGTCACTCAACAAACTGCAATTTCTCCTTCTAATGGGAGTCACAAACACTCAGATCCAATAGGACTGAGTTTTTAACAATATTTTTAACGATTTTTAATGGAATGAACTTTTTTATTTAGACCCGATAATCTGCTGGTATTATTGTTCATAAGGACTCTACAGAAGACTTGCTGACAGGCACTTAATGTGCCTCCTTTTAATATGTTATTTTAATGTGTTTTTCCATCTGCCGTCTGTAACTTTTTAAGTGTCTCTCGAAATTTGTCACATTCAAGTGTTTTATCACCACATTATCTTTCATGATTATTATGTTTCATTTTCATCCATTCTTTTTCATGTTAGACTTACCTTTTTGATGTATCCTTTGATTATACTGATGATCTGTATGTTTTTGGCTGATGAAGGGGAAATCATAATAGGCCCCGAAACATGTACCAAATGGGTTTGATATAGCCCTATATATGTAAATATTGTGTATTGATCAGGCGGAATTCCTAAATCTTATTAAACTTGATTTTCAATCAATACGGAACCATGACTGAGTCTACTAATATTAATACAAATTCTATGAACAAAATAACAAAAAATAAATATAAAAACAATAAACATGCCAAGGAATGAACTCCTTCCTCCTAAACATTTACGCTCAAGTCTTCACGACTTTACAACAAGTACACTGTTTCATTTATACGGTTCTATGAATAATAGAGCTCCCAAACACTCAAATTATAAAACTACTCTTCTCTCTGCTTTAAACCAAGCAGCTGAGATTTACGAGTCTCAAATGACAAGCTTTTGTTTACAGTTTCCGTGACTGGTTCAATGAACGGAGCCCACCTGCTACTGTTATATAATATTTCCACACCTGTGCATAGCACACTGTTGTTGGACGGCATTCATTGCTCGTATATGCTGGCTAACCAGATCTCCATTAAATAAAATCTGTCTCCATTGCATTCATAACATTCTTGAAAGTGGAGAATCCTTTCAAAATACACAAATGAAAAGTTTAAAACTGCTTTCATACACGCAACATTACACGCTATTCCAGACTAACGGCAAGCTGCACATTCTCGCTCTCCATTCAGACAAACTGTACACACGCCTTCGCTGGCATTCTCTGCTGTCTACAAAACATTTAAATACACTCACAAATAATTATACTAATTGACTAATTAAATAATTATCAACTCAAAAGGTTTAAAATATTTACTAAAATGTTTACAAAGTCTAATTGTTTATGATAAATACAATATTCAAGATTATTAATATTTAAGAATATTGATGGTTTAAATATACTGCATCAAATAGTATTAGTTCCTCCTCTGCTGTATTTTAATAATGTCTCAGTTTTATTCATCTTTTATGAGATGCTATCTCTGTTTCAAGATTAAATCTAGCTAAGATACTATGCCTTTGGTCAATATCGGGTAAAAGTCTCAAATAAATCTTCAATGACCAATCAGTTAAGTTCAGGCATCTGATTATTAAAATTTCGGCTTTATACTAAATGTTTAATAAAAGTTTATAGGTCAAAGGTTATATCTCTGTTCGCCTTACTGTTCCAGCCTTTCAACACTGCTGTCTAACCCTTCAATGTCGGAGATTTTCTCACTCCTTTGAGTATTTATAAACTCAAATACACACATGGAAATGTTTAACACACAACACAACAGTAATACATGCAATAATCAGCTAATACGGCATGCATCTTCGTATTGCTCCAGTAAATTCTCTTCACAGAGAATCCTGTACAAAAATACGTTCTCATAACATTAAATATGGCATCCACTTCAATGTATTATCTCCACAAACTCATACATTCGAGTATCAATGTCTCTTTCAACCTCACATTATAATTGCATTGCTTGAACCCTACTGTTCCACAAATGTTGTCTTAATAACTGAGTTACATCGTTTATACAATATCTACTGATATTCTGTAGTCATAATATTCTTTTGACAAATGAAGTTATGAAAGGAAAGACCTTCGAAGGTTTACTAAGTAAAGATACTATGACATATTAACCTCTGGTTCCTAAAACATGTAATAAATATACTATAGTGCCTCTCCAAACTGATATCCTTCAAACACTGTTGTAAAGTTACGTTCACACAATACATAACGTTACAATCTGTGTTATATAACAAAAATTGTTACAGAAGTATCGAATTAAGATCAATGTTGACTGGAATTAGGATTTCCCTACAATATTCCCCAAGTCAATTGAAATTACTGGCTTCTGAGAAGACCTCATTCTCAATAAATTACATTTACGAAAGTTCAATGCTTTCATTCAAGTAAATGGAAGTCATAATCAAGAAATATATTCCTAATAGGAAAGTTCGTTGTCTATATCTGACGAATAGTTTTTCCTAGATCATCGAAACTATTGTTCTATTATTATATCACATCACACGCAATTCTTCTTCCTAATTAATGTTGCTTCTTACAGATAAAATACCCAAGTCAGTTATTCCAAAAGTGACTCTAATTGGTTTCGATTCCCGGTCAATGCATGTGAGATTTTCGAAGTGAAATGGCATGTCCTGTGGTTCGGATTCAACGTAAAAAGGAGGTCCCATGGCTCATAATCACTAGATTCACGGTCACGTAAAACTACAATCTTCCTTTTGACTCTAATTGGGTATGAAAAACTCCCAAACTATCTGAAATTCTGTTAAATCATAAATATTGTCTTAAATTATGTAGAATCATTAAATAAATTTCCAAATATCAATCAAATAAGTTCTGAAAATGCATCGTTGAAGTCTCAAGTACAGATGATTAAGAACAATCATCTCACATGATATTGAAGTTCAAATCATGAACCTTGAATGAAATATATCAAATACATGGAGAAATGTTGCTCTGAAATGTCACCAAGATACTACACTACATATATAAATGGTTTACGACTACCTTGATATGATGTTCTCGAAGTTCAAGGAGGTATTTAATAAATACCCTAATGTTGGAAGATCTGTCAAAGAATTATGGCAAGTCTGCCTTATATGTTGAATCAGTGACCTCGGGAAAGGATGGATTCCCTCCCGGAATAATTTCACATGTCCCCTGGGATACGAACTGCGGATCTTCCTCCCGTTCTGGATTCCAAGCTTCAAGCGTTTCGCTGGGATCGACCCTAGCGGCTTCATTCTTGAATGATGATTCCCCTGAAGTTCTCTCGTTACAATAAACCATGCCATATTTGAGCTATACTGATGATTGATCTTCATTGGTGAAATATAGTTCGAAAACTAAGGATCGAATCGTTATAATCGATGAAATGTTCATGTAGATGTATTATGATTGCAGTATATTGCTCTTATATTCTCGTAGTCAAAGTATTTGAGAATACATTATTTTACAAGATGTATGAGTACATAATGTACTCGACATCACTGTTACATGACGTCGTACATGGTTGTAGTTACGTTAAATGTTGCTCTATGTCGCCATCTCACATCTTCATCGTGATATACCCCAGTCGCATCTTAACTTACTCCATAACTGAAGTCAACTTTATATGTTCAAATGTAGTTTTATAAATAATGTTTGTGTTCGAAGTCATTCTGTATAATCTTCAATAATAGTTCGCATCAATATTCATATATCACTTAATGTTTGTTAAAGACTCACGTTCTCTCGAAGCTGTATTCTCGTAAGCACTCAATGCTAACTTGCGACTTGTAAACGTTTTCTACTGATCTGAGATACGCACTTTTCTCCCGCAGTAATATATTTGTTTAAAATGAGCTGTATTTGCTAAACTACGCCGAAATTTCTCACTATACTTGTAGTGGATAGTCGTCTGTATATATATTCAGAATATACTAGAATAATTCTGTAATTCAGCTTCCTAACACTCAATATAGACTTGTCTATGCTGAACTTAACTCGCACTAGATTGTTCACCGAGCAACGCCTATCTTCACCTTGCAACGGCGTCCTCGGTAACGGTCAAGTCACTCCGCTGATTGTCGGGCTCACTTAGCCTACAAATGGACGGTCGAACTACGTCCACTCTCCTCTAGTTCACAAGACGAAAAGACCACGATTTCTCGCTCCCCACTTCTCTCCTGGACTCTCCTTCGCGCCATTTACAATTCGCGCTCGAACTTTGCTTCTATCCCTTCGAAAGCTGACAACTTAGGTCCTTAAATGATTTTTAAAGTATTGTTATATTCCTCTTCTTATTTTCTTTATTATTCTAATGGATTAAATCTCTTCTTTAGGGCCTAAAATTAATTCTTTCCATGTAAGTACGAGGCTTTCAGCAATAATGTTCACTACTAGCACTCTTCTCATTGGCTGTCAACTCCTATCCAATGACACAATTTATAACAATGAATCTCCAATACGCGGTATATTAGCGTTGCTATGCGACGGGTGACCTCCGCTTGCGCCAACTCTGCTTCACAGATCACGTGACTGCGTCGCGTCTCTGCTTGTAACTTGTCAACTAACCAGTTTTCGGACACTATACAGGTTCAATTCTCATGGGTTAAATTTTATCATGGGCTCATAAAAATATTCTCAATTTTATTTCTTAATAATTCAAAATCAGGGCTCAGTACCTACTGTAACGCCACGGCCGCCTCCTTCCCTCTTCCTTGCCTATGCATCCTCACCTTCCAATCCATTCCCTCATGAGGCCCCTGTTCGCTTTGCAGGTGAGGCCACCTGGGCAAGGTGCTGATCCCACATCAACAGTTGTATCCACTCCGATTAGATGTTCCCAGCTCTAGGACACTGCCTGAAAAGGCGGTAGGGGTGAGTTCCCTCGCTGATACCGTGGGAGCCAGCACCCTGGAGGGTTAACTCAATTTAAAAAAAAAAAGGAATTTGGTAACTCATTGGCCAGAAAAAAATATTACCGGTAAATGTTAGTGCATTAGCTCAGGACAGGGAAGCATGGAGAGTGCATTAGCTCAGGACAGGGAAGCATGGAGATCTGCATCAAACCAGTTGAAATACTGAAGACTCAAACAACAACAACAACAACAACAACAAATATTAGTGCATTTTCTTACAAGCCTTACAAGCCTTAATATATTGACGACACATTCAATGGAAGTTAAATCAACACCATAAACCATGATTTAAGACTTTGACATGGACTTAAACGTTTGAGGAGGGACGGCCACAGTAACTACTGCACGATTAGCGCGCCGTATATACCACGTCTTGGAGGCTGAGTCGGTTAAAGCTTGACCGTAAGTGGTAGGCGCAAACGGGTAGAATTGTGCCTTGAATCCAGTGGTAGGCATACTTTTTTGAACGAAAGCCCATGCTCCATTTTAGTGGGGATGTAACTACATCGCCACATTTATTCCCTTGAGATGTATTTTTGAGAAGAGTACGTTGAATTTTGCTGATTTATAATGAGAATACGATCGAATTGGTACGTTATGCCACGTGACCTGTAATGGCAGAAAATTTAAAAACTGGCATGGATATTAACATAACATATCGAAGTGTCGCTCCGGAGGTCCGGGTTCGATTCCCAGCTCTGCCAAGAAATTTAATACTTGTCTGAGGGCTACAATTGGGTACACTTAGCCTCGTGAAGCAAATATGAGAAGAGGTGGGTTCGATTCCCACCGCAGCCACCCTGGAAGTGGTTTTCCGTGGTTTCCCATTTCTACTCCGGTCAAATTCCGGGACGGTTTCTGTCTTAAGGCCACGGCCGCCTCCTTCCCAATCCTTAATTGCAAATACACACATAACTACAAGCCCGCAATAACTCAGGTTATCAGACAAATTCTACACACACACCCAAGGACACGGGGCTAAATGACCGCGATGTTCTAGCCCCTCAAGTGAAACAAAACCACAACATATCGAAGGATATTCTGATCGCTTGCATCGAAGTATACGTATTCATTAGAATTTCCTTTGGTATTATTAGCCTAGTTTCGATTTTTGCAAAAAATGCTGTCTGTCTGTGTGTCTGTGTGTGTGTGTCTGTATGTGTACTCTGAATGTCTGCCCCCCCCCTATCAATTCAAACACGGTGAAACCGAATTGAACGGAATTTGGTACAGAGGTAGCACTAGCAAAGGGCACCTCAGTGTCATATTTTATATCGCCGCTATCTTTACCAAAACTGAATGGCGGCCACTCAAACGTTCCAAATGTAAAATCAAATTACGACTAAACTAATCATCCGATCTCTACCAAATTTGGTAACACCACACCTTTATATAGGACGCGTCTTTCATTCAAACTACAAGGTCATCAGTCGTGCCATTTCAGGATGGCGGCCGTGTGAATTATGCAACCATTATAATCAATAGCTACCCACCAATTCCGATTATCGAGCAAAGGGTGGTTTAAGATATCCTAAAGGACGTGATCTGATATTTATCATAATTTAATATTATAATGTTATACTGTATGAGTGGCTTAAAAGAGCTGAGCCGTCTGTCACATGACAAGATGGCAGCTGACTTGTTGTGTCTGTCCTATACTTCAGTAGTTTTAGTATGTTGTATTATGATTTATAATGAAGATGTACTGCAGTGAAGAAATCGTTTTCAAGACATTATTTGCTAACACGTATCTAATATGTCAGTTAATAACACTGTGGTGTTAAGGACATGGTTAGCTTTAGGCTAGCGCGTTAGTCTCTCACACGGTTGACTGGGGATCGAATACTACTATAGTTAGGCCTAATTTTTTTTCTTGAATTCTTTTACAAATTATGTGCACGAGCTCTGAACACATATACTGAATAAAATGCCATTTAGCTCAAAGGAGAGGCTAATATATACACTCGTTTATTAATAAAATCACAGCCCCAGCATCGCACATAAACAGAAGACATTAGGAAAAAGAGAACAGAAGAACTAGATACACGTTGTCATCAACCACAGCCTTCTCAATGCCTCTGTACGGTGCTGTCCTCTTGTGGGTTACGTGGGTAATATTGTTCCGAACATTCCGCTGTGTAAATACCTGGCAATTTTGTAATACCGGTAGTTCAACTTTTAGCCACGACCGCACTCCGATTACCTTTAAACACTGCCAGCTGGAACGCCTCCCTCCTGGCTACTTTAAACTGCCTGCTCATTGAACACTCAGAGGAGTACAAGATAAATATTAATTCACTGCTAGGTTGCAGCACCAACCTACTGTGATCGGCGCGGAAGATACCCAAAACAAAGGATTCTTAAGTTTGTAGGCTTAATATCGAGATTAATGGACGCGAATGCATTACAATAAGACAGTTGTTTTTTGTTATTCAATCAACATAAAGTATATAATATTGATTTTGACACTTAACTTACTGGCTAATTATCAATATAAAAGAAAACAAACAATGCATGGTGGTAGAGGCAATTGTTTTAGGGATGAGGACAAAGAGTTATAAGTATACCCATACATTTAGGAGAAAGTAGGCTATATGTTCTTTGCTGAACATCTTGTTTTGTTAATACATTTTAACAAAAAGTCTTAGCATATGTTTAGGCCCGTATCACACGACACTCACTGACAAGGAAGCTGGTGTGATCGCTGGTACAAATTCCTGTATGATTCTGTTCTCTTCGTCAGTGCACCTGCTTGTATGAACGAAGTGTATAACACGCAAGCATTTTATACGCAAAGTTGTATGAAATAAAACATAGCGAAGGGCTGTCCTTTGGGCACTATTTGCAGTTAATTCGCCTTATTAAAGCAAAGCAGTCGCGACACTTGCTTTAAGTAAATTAGAAAACATGCCAGATACTGAATGAATGCATTCCAATCAATATTTAAGATCTAACTGTAATAATTGAATATTTCACCATACGCGTTAATAAGAAGCGCAACAAAAACCTCCAATGTGTGTTGGAAAAGTGTGCGAGTGGTATCGCGCACGCTCGCTGTTACGAAGATCCCGAGTTGAAGACTATCTAACGGCGGGAATTTTAAATTCATTTTAACTATTTGATTATACCCTCGCTACCTTGTACAGCAAGATTTCAACTTGGTTTTGTTCACATTATCTACGAAGACGATAGGGAAAGTGGTTTTCTAGTCTCATTTAAATGCTTATCTTCCCTAAATACTGTTCAAAACCATGGATGGATCCTATTCGTTATTATTATTATTATTATTATTATTATTATTATTATTATTTTTGTAGATTTTACCCTCCAGATTGGGTTTTCCCATGGATTCATTGAGGGATCCCACCATTACCGCCTCTACATGCAGTGTCCTGGAGCTTGAAACATCTGGTCAGGGGGATAAAACTGGGGAGATGGGATCAGCACGTCGCCCAGGCGGCCTCACCTGCAAAGCGAAGAGGGGCCTCTTGAGGGATGGTAAGGGAGGGGAAGATCGGGAGGGCTGGCAAGGACGAGGGAAGGAGGCGGCCGTGGCATTACGGTAGGTACTGTACCCGTAAAAATCAAGGAGGTACTTGCTGGTCATCCAAAGCGAAGCTGGATTTTTGGAAAGTGAAATTCCCGGCTAAAAATTATATCACAGTCCCGCCAGTGAGTTCTTCAAGATTGTACACAGCAAGCTTGAAACATGTTATGGATATAACAAACTAGCTTTTATACGTAAGTGTGCAAATTTACCTGCTTTTCTCGGGGCTTTGTCGGAAGGGAAAAATACATCCTATCTATTTTGGGCTGTTCCATAACATGTCTCCATTTATAGAGTAATAAAGGAACACCGAGAAAACGTGTAGAAAAATATAAATGTATTTATATAACTAAATAACAATCAATAATCTACATAACAACCCTAAAATTAAACATACATATACGCCACTAACACTCAAATAAAAACTCCTCACATTCATACAAGCGTTAACTGTTGAAGAATAAAAGCATTCCGTCGTCTGCAAATGTTAAAAAGAACTCTAAACATTTGACTGCCGCTCCTTCAAAGCGAGCATTTCATTTAAATTACTGGCATATTTCAGTCGCGTGTCCGTGAACAAAACTGGACAGGTTATGTCGTAGCCTTCTTGTCCGTCCTTCACAACGCAGGTGTGAGAACTCCATTCATTTATTTTGCCTGACCCTGTCACAAACGGGACAACTCGTTTCTCAGCTGGCGTGGTCAGCACTAGACACACAATGCTTGCAATGAACACGCTAAAACGCAGTTCTCGCGTTTCAAAAAATAAAGTTTACAAAAACTGTTATATCTCAGCTAATTCTAGTTGAAACTCATTCATACTTGAAACAATCATTCTTACAATCGCGATCGCTGTTCATGACCAACGATGCAAACATACACACTGTATTAACAATAACAATTCAAACACTCATTTGAACAAAATTCACGCTCTCTAGCTATAACCTAAGTCAAAAACATATAAAAATTATTATTATTAGCAAAATTAAAAACCCTTGATATTAAAAAGGAAAATATTTATACACTATATACACGTGTCTATCGCTTCAAAGACTCATTCTTGAGCGATACGACCGCGTTAGTTTAATTATCAACGCTCCTTTCTCATAGTATCATTTACTATAGCTTTCTATTTACACAATGCTTGACCACTTTCTGTTATATCAAGCTAATAGACATTATCGGTATACCAATGACCGATCATTCAAGATGAGTTCATGGTTGTTACAACTCCAGTTTAATATAGTTAATAATAATTTAGAGAACAGGGACATTATATCTTTTCCCAATGAAGTTCCGCCAATAAACGACTTTCGTGTCGCAGATTTGATCACATGAGATGTCTTCACTGACTCTCTTTAAAATACAACAATGCTACTTTTATACAATCCTCAGTACTTCATGACAATGAATACGGTAATCTCCTTCGTATTACAAACAACTATTTATGGCAAAAACCTCCATAACTCTCCCCTATAAAACGCGCATGTCATTAACACACTTGTTCTCAACAATGGTTCCACTGTACTGGCATAGCTTTCTCCTAGCTTAGATCTTATTGTCGTTACAACTCCACAACTTATCAATGAACAGCGATATCTGTTCTACAATTACATTGATCGTTCTCAAACGATGGTATTTAATAGATATTTCATGATTTACTAAACAAAATTACTCAGACATAAAACACCTTGTCTCCAAATATTTAATAAAAATATACATGTTTCCTCATACTGGTCATTTCTAAATGGTGTACGGTTGCAATACTACGTTGAAACATAACATAGTGTTACACGTGTGCCTTGATAACACCTCGTGTTATCGTATCGCTCAATAAGGATCGATCACAACCGGAAAGGATTTAACTAAACTTTCCTAAGATCGAATAAATTATCTTTCAAAAGATATGTCTCAAATCGTTTACATTTAATGAAGAGCAATGCTTTCCATCAATTCACTATTGGTTTGTCATTAACTGAATGTATCTTCATTCTACACAAAGAATGTTCATAACTATTCTCTTTCACGTCGTATTCATAACGAATGTAGCTTGCTAGATCGCCGAATATTAGGTGATTTTTCACATTATATCACTCGTTGGTCTCTTCTCCTAATTATAAATTTCTTCCTACAAAAAGAACACCCAAGTTCATTTAAAAAAAACTGAATTTAATGAATGTCCTAGACTAACTGTCCGAAGTCTCGAATAAAAATCGAAATCGTAGAATAATAACTTCCTTGAAGATTTTCCCAATGGAAAATAAATTTCTCAAACAGCTGACTTCAGTTCAGAAACTGAATCATAAAATATTTAACAAGTATAGATGATAAACTGACTTTCATCTTATACAGAATTGAAGAATAAAATTTACTAAACATCGAAGTGAAAATACATAAAACAAATATGGAGAATTGTTGTTTCCAAATGCCATCAAACACACTCAAACAAAATAATAATGGAAAACATCTCTACCTTGGTCTTGTAGAAAATTGAAGTTCATTGTCGGGTATCAGAAAATGCACTACTGGATCGTCATCCAGGTATGATTTGTTGAAATCAAACCCAGTCCCCTCCATCGGATACGAGCTGCGACCACGAGAATGTAAAGGATTCCTTCTCGGCATATTCGTCTCCTCCTGGTATCGAACTTCGTTCCTCGGACTTGAATTCCATCTCGAACAATCATCGGGCTGATATCTTCTGTCTTCCGTTGATGACTCTTCAATCGTCGATATCTCTTGAAGTTCCTCCATCATTATTGAGCAATATATTCAGGATAGCATCATCGTTACAAAATAAATTCGTAAGTTGAATGTCGATTCACTATCTTAGATGGTAAAGTTCATTTGGTTGGTCAATGAAAGATTATACCTGCTCATAGTCGAGAATGAATGTACATGAAAATACATTAAATGTACTGGATGGAAGTGTACATAATGCATCATGTTGACTCGGCGTTCTATCTATCTAGATGTTATAGATCTTCTCATTGTTTCTTAACGTTGTTCCATCGTTGCTATCACAACCTTGTCTCGATATATCCCAAACGCGTAATAGTTTAATTCATCATCACACACATTCTTAAAGAGTCATAAAACAACTCCACTTCACAATTGTCTGTAGCCATCATAATGTTCATACACAATAAAGTCACAATGTTCATACAATATCACTGTACTTACTTCGTGCTACAACGTGGACTTGCTTGGGTTGCAGTTTCACTGCACTAAAATTATATTCTCCGCTCGGAGTTGAGTAACTTTGTCTGACAATACGAAGTCTCTAATATCTCTGAAAATGCTCGATGGATTTTAATGAATCTTCTTGCGGTGAAGCCTTATCACTGAATAAGTAAAATGCATACTCTTTTATCTCGACAAAGTCGAACACTTGTCCGCTATTAAGCAAAATATCCACCGCTCAACTTCACCTAGTTTGATGCGGGGCTCTCGAAACTATTGGCCGGTAACACCGCTGCCTCTTGTGTCACGTAGGACCTCACTCTGAATCACGTCTACGGGAATGAACTACCTCCGGACGATACGTCTTGTCGCTATGAAGTCAGTCGAGAGAAGAACACTCTTGGTTATCGTTCCCCCTTCAACTCGTCTGAAATTCGCGCCATTGTTAGTCACGCGCAGTTAGTGGCGCGTACTTGTAATTATCCTTATTACGGTGAAATTCTTCCGTTTAACGTCATTCAAAGTAGTAGTAATATCTTCTTTTAATTTTCTTGATGTTTTCAATGGAGTAAAATTGTTACATAGGGCTTAAATGGCATAGTTAATCACATTAACTAGGTAAAATCCATGTCTGCTTCCATAAACCCACCTCTCATTGGCTGAAAGCATATATCCAATGATATATTTTATAACAATTAACTGGTAATATTTCGCGCTATTTCCTTGTTCCTGTGCACTTTCCAATGATCTAGAATGTTCTGGGCGTCTCTGATCACGTGATGGGTTTCTCCCATAGCTTGCGTTCGCTAACAAATCTCGCCTTGAGCCAACTTCCAAGATTTATATTCCAATGTTAAATTGTATCATGGGCTCGGATAATAACATCATTTTCATTATAAATCATCCACATTTTGGGTGCAGTACTGTACACGTACAAATCGAGAAGTTACTTGTTGGGAGTCCAAAGCACAGCTGGATCGTGAAAATATGCAAGTTTCCGACTAGTCAAACTTACAGTATTGCACCAGCAGGCTACGATGGTATTATGGATAAAATAAAAATACACTAATGTTGGTAGAGTAAAAACTTGCTAAAGGCATCTTACCTGCTTTAGGCTGTTCCATAACATTATCTCTTGCTTATTGATAAAATAAGTCACTCGACACAAACTTATCAAAGGAAATAAATGTATTAACAAAAATCCCTAACATAAATATAAATAAAAATTCCCTAGAATATAATAATAATTAAGTAAAATTCAATTAATGCAGAAATGTTGAAATATTCAGGCGATGCCTTCAAGAAAAGATTTTTCAGATTATTGAATTTAATCTGGATGGGTAACAGGCCTCCAGAAGATTGGCAAAAGGCAATAGTAGTTCCTCTTCATAAGAAGGGAAATATGAAAGATTTGGAAAATTATAGAGGAATAAGTATACTTAACTCTGGATACAAAATTTTTGCAAAAATTGTTAAAGAAAAATTACTGAAACATTCCTCTGAGGTAATAGGGAATGAACAACATGGGTTTAGAACAGGTCGCACATGTGCAGATGCCTACTTCACCTTAAAAATATTGATCGAAAAACGCAGGGAGTTCAATTTGGAAACGCACATATCATTTGTTGATTTTAAGAAAGCCTTTGATTTTGTTGACAGAAACAGACTTATTGACATATTGGCCAGGGATTGGGCCCCCCAACAGTTAATTGATAACATTTACAACATGTATAGTGGTACTCTTATTGCAGTAAGGTTAAGTAATCATAAATCCGAGTGGAAGCCAATCAGCAGAGGGGTAAGACAAGGCTGTGGACTCTCTCCATTGCTATTTATAATCTACATGAATGCTATAATAAAGGAATGGAGGTGTGAAAGACATGGTTCAATACCTATCAGCAGGCATCTAAAAATTTGACGCTATCCTATTTGCTGATGATTTTGCATTGGTAGCAGCATCTGAAGATGATCTGCAGTGGTCAGTATTCAACCTCCAGAAAGTGGCATCAAAATTCAGCATGTGCATTTCTACTGAAAAGACTAAAGTAATGGTCTTTAAGGGTAAGGACCCTATCCCCAGTAAAATTTGTCTGGACGGTAAAATTTTAGAAAGAGTTAACGAATTCAAGTAATTAGGATATCATTTATCTTTTCAAGAAGAACGAGACATAACTGCAAAAATAACTAATTATACCAGAACAACAGGAATCATCAATCACGTCATGAAGCCATCTCATGTCCAAAGGCAAACAAGCACGCTTGCGTTTGTACAACACATTAGCCAGACCAACCCTATGCTATGGCAGCGAGGCATGGACAATAAGATCTCAGGACATCTCCAGACTCACAGCACGCGAAATGACTTTATGCGCCGAACAGCAGGCTATACTAAATGGGATCATAAGAGAAACGAGTATGTGCTGAAGGAACTAAAAGTGACACCAATAACTACATTCATTTGTGACTACCAAGAGAACTGGAAGCATTATGTCCAAAGGATGGAACCTGGAAGATTACCAAAGGAGATCCTTCGCTACCAGCCACGGGGAAATAGATCTATAGGACGTCTGATGAAGAGATGGAGGGAAAGTGCAAGACTGTAACGGGACATTTGGCCCAATACTTGGAAGGAAGATGATGATGATGATGATGATTATTATTAATTAACACACATTTCCATTCATCCGTTCACATAACTGGATTCACACTACTTCAAACATATTTTGGGTGGTCTATGTGATTTACAGATGGTTAAAACAATTAATAATAATAAAATGGAGAGTCGGACATTCCTGTTAAATAGCTGACATTGTTACGCGTGTCAGAAATACCACCTGACTACTTCCTCAATTCATTGACACGTTTCATTCAGAGCTCTCTCCGTTCCGTTGCACACCTGCAAACTAGTTACATAATCGAGCCTGGGATTCAACCTAACTGTATACGCGTCTACCATCTGGTCTCCCACAACTCTTTTCATTTTTAAAATGATACGGCGAGAATGTAATCCTGCCGGACGACACACACACAGGTCTCAATCTCTTTTCATTTAAACATGACCAAAATCTCTATCTCTATATATATAAAATGAAAGTTTGTCAGTTTTTCTGAATTTCCGCGGAAATTTGCGTTAATTGCGCGTTTCAGACTGTTTTATGACGGATGGACGCAAAAATATTTTTTGTCTGCCTGTCTGTTTGTTTGTATGTGGACAACTTAGAGTCCTTATAACTTGAGAACGGCTGGGTGGATCAACGTATAATTTGATACAGATATCCATCAGAAGTTCCACACTAATCACTGATGTAACTCATCTCCGTACCTCTCATAAAAGGGGGCCTATCCCCTTAAATACATGCTGAAGTAGGCGTAGAAGGACGAGAGAAAGTTTATTTTCAACCCCTCGATGTGAGGAACAAAACCACATTTTAAGGCCCTAAAACCAACAGTTTTTGAGATATTCCCAGAAAACTAATTTCATTTAATAATCTAATGAAAGAATGCAAGCTGGTAACCATGGCAACAAAATCTCATAGGACCATCTATTTCTGTAAGACGCAATACAATTCCATTTATTACATTACTGTGAAGTTTGCAAACGGCTATAAGGTTATCACGGAACAAAATTAAGCTGTAAAATTCATCAATACGTATAATGAGCTTAAGGGGGGTCAAGGGGTACACTAGAATTTTGTCACGCGATTTTCACATGCGGGTATGGAACGGAAGGTCTTTCATCGTAAGGATGATTTTGTTTGAAACTGTGTGGTTGATATATCCATATTCGGACTTCTGGGTGATATGTTGTAGGTTGGTTGGTTCCTCAGTTTAGAAGCTGCAACAACGCATTCACGTAGCCTCGTGTGTGTAGAATCTGTCTGCTAACCGGTGTTAATTGTGATGGCTGTATTAGTGTGTGTGTTATCTGTATTTCATGTAAGGACTGCAGACGATCGATTCCCAGTAGTTCCTACTTTTGCTACCAAATGCTACCGTCAACGACACCTAGCTGTCACTTGGCTACTAGATGCCACCGCAACCAGCAAGCTTTGGAACTAATAGAGCGTTAATCAAGTCTAACCTACAAATTTAGCTTTACACAATTGTAGTTAGTAGAAGGTTCTATTACATGCCATAAATATATGACATGCGACCACCGGCTTTACTTCCCCTCCGAAGTAAGGCATACTTAGGGATTTTCGGCCTTTCTGTGTATCTTTATGTACGCCTATAACTCGTGTTCGATTTATAAAACTCTTCACCGTTCTTTTCATAGAAGGATTGGTATAGGAAGAAACTTTTCAAAATACATGCTAAAATAGGCGAAATATAAAAATTATCCTAGAACAGGCTGTTCCAAATCCACGAGTTTGAGTATGCGTACACGCGAGACGTAGTTCGATGTTCGGCGGAGACAAGTGTTTACCGGAGAAGAAATCCTTCCATCTCCGAGGTCGCTGTTTTTCACTGGCGTAGAACAGATTCGGTTTCAACAATTCAGTTTTGGGAAGATGAAACAAATAGGTGTTTTCCGAATACCTGATATGAGCTTCATGAGTCTACAGACAAGGTAGATGTGTTCAATATTATTATGTAGTTAGAGTATTATGATGACATTTTGTGAGCAACTTTTCCCCATATTTCAATTACGTATTTTCACTTTGATGTTTAACAAGTATTATTCTACGAGATCGTATAGGACGATGATCTTTATTCATCCATACATGAAAATTCAACGATTCAGTTTCTGAATGATAATAATATAATAAATACAATATAGGGACTGGTGTATTGACTCTCATGGATACCAAATTTTACGATGCTCCAAACAATCGACTGGTCACTGGCGAGGTGCTCGCCTGGAACAGCCTGTCCTAGAAGGACGACCAAAGCATATGTTGTGCTTCTCAATGTGAGACACAAAATTCGGAAGTCTATAAAGAGTCTCCGAAAACCACAACAAATTAACAGTGTGTGTGATATTCCCAGAATACTAACCTCGTACATGGATTCCAAGTCTCGAACAAAGCCAGGCCTAGTCCCTAGCAAACTCTTGCTTCCTGAAGACGATTCTTCAGTGGCCAACTCCATTCGAAATTCCCTCATTATTATTGAGCAATATTGACGATATAGTTTCATCGTAAAAAATAAAATTTCTAAGTTGTAGATCGAATCACTATCGTAGTTGTTAATGTTCATGTAGTTGGTCAATGAAAGTTAATATTTGCTCATAGTTGAAAGTATATGTACATGAAAATACATTAATTGTAATGGATGGTAATGTACATAATGTGTCATGTATGCTCGATTCTGTATACATCCTAGATGTTATACATATTTCCGTCGTTAATTAACGTTGCTCCATGTTGTCTTCACAGCTCTGTATTAACATATCCCAATCGCATAAAGTTTCTAGTCCATCATCCCAAACATCTTCACTATGTTAAATGATAATTCCTCCTGATGAATGTTAGTAGGCATTATAGTGTCCAAATAATAAAAAGTCTCAATGTTCATGTATATAACACTTTGATACTCACTTTGTCTCTGTAACGTGGACTTATAATCGCTGTAATTTTTTCGCACCAAAAGTGTTTCTCTCAACTGAGATACGCAACTTTCTCAGCAGATATATAATGTCGGAAAACTGCCTAATTATGCGAATTCGTAATTCCAAAACTTGACAAACTGATACAATAAGTCTATACGTATATTCTGTATACAATTTCGTTTAAATATCTTCGAAGAATAACTCATAACAGACTAATGTTGCCTTCGCTTAACTTCCCCTAGTTTACTAGCGGGCTTCTACTATAATCTTAGCCGCATCGGCACTGTACCTTCGAGTGGTCTTTTTTTTATTGCACTCGGCTAATTTCCACGGAACTCAACTCTCCCGGAATACACGTCTTAACGCTTCAAAGTCTGCCGGAATAAGAACGCTCCTCACTGTCACCCCCTCTCCAGCTCGTATTTTTCTAGCGCTATTGCTGCTCGCGGGAAAATAATTGTGCGCAATTTAAGAATGCTTATTACAGTGAATTTCTTGCTTCTTGCGACTTTTTAAGTAATTCCAATATCCTCCAGTAATTTACTTCATTATATCAATTGTCTAAATGTCTTACATAGGGCTTAAATGGAATAGTTAATCAAATTAACTAGGTAATATCCATATCTGCTTCCATAAACCCTCTTCTCATTGGCTGTGGGCATATATCCAATGATATAATTATGTTATAACAATAAATTGGTTATAATTCGCGTTAAAATCCTGTTGCTAGGCACTTTCAATGTTCCAGATCCTTCTCGACCGTATCAAATCACGTGATCAAGCTCTCCCCCTAGCCTGCGTTCGCTAACAGAGTTCGCTTGAGCCACGTTCCAGCATTTAAGTTATATTTCAATGTTAAATTATAACATGGGGCTCGAAAAATATCATCATTTTTATCATACAGCATTCAAATTTCGGGCGAATTCCCCTCTCACTTCAGGTTAAAAACACTTCTCAAATTGTTTTAATCACTTCGAATCAGGTCCGTAAATATGTCACTGAACCTGAATTTAGAATGATTTTTCATCCTACTTTCTTAAAATATTTTCTTAAATTCTTCGCATTGTACTTTCCTAACATGATGTTGTTTTCTTCGTCAAATAGTTCATAACAGTTATTTCCAAAGGCATTTTCAATGCGGAACGGGCCGAAAAAGACTGGACTGAATTTTGGGTATATCTTCTTGGCCACGTCCGCCTTAATAGGTCTGCGTAACAAAACCGTCTCCAATTTCTAATGGTGCGCTGAATCGTTTTACTTTGACTCACTTCCAGCGCTTTTCAGCTGCCTTTTGAAGCTTCTCCTTAGCTCTGTCGATCCTAGCTTGTCCCACATCTGGATCTTTCGGAGTTATCCCACGGTCTTTCTGGATTATGCTCTAGGTGTAGCAGCATTGGTACTTCCGCCGTGCTCTCTTGAACAGTGGAGTTTAAGCAGTCCTCTATCATGGGCACATACTTAACCCAACTGGGATGATCGTCTGGGCAGAATATACGACAGAACGTCGAAAATTCAACCATATATCTTTCACTAGAATTTGACTCAGGGTATCTTACACTTAAAAATATGTGTCGAAGTCCTAATATTTCCATGCCCACTTCAAATTCAGCTGAGATAAACTGAGTACATGATCTGACAATAGATACTCCGGTTTCCCCGCTTTGGGAGAAACAGCATTCTCCAACCAGCTAACAACGCTCTTTGTGTTCGCTTTCTGCATGGGATTCATGGTTACGAATTTAGTGAATACATCCACCGTCACCAATAAGAACTGATTTCCACGATAGCCCTTCGGGCAGGAGCCAAAGGTATCACATGCCATCAGATCCCGTGGTTTTGAAGGTATAATAGCCCTGGGTCTTCCCTTCAGTAATTCAGATGCGAATTCCCTCTCTGGCATCGATCACAAGTTCTTATAATTTCCGCTATGGATGATCTCATCTTAGTCCAGATAAATCTCTCCTTAAGTGTATTAAGAGTCTTATCTAGACCTCCATGTCCTATTGAGTGGTGTGACAACCACACTAATTTTGAAACAAAATTAGGGGGCACAACTATGCGGATCTTAGTGTGCTCAGGGTCTGCGTATTTGCATACCAGATCTCCGCTAAGTATATATTGATGCGAGCGTCTCTGGGTACTTGCATAATCTTGATCTGCAACGTTCATATTCCCCTTCAAAAACCTGTACATTTTCCGCATGGGAGCGTGCCTCTTCTGCGACACTCCGATTCGTTCCAATCTCCTCACGGTTTCCAGATCTTCTTGCTCTAACTGCACATGGTTAATATGCATATTCCTGACAGGGTTTCTATACAAAGCGTCAGCCAACAGATTATCTTTACCTGGTTGGTGGACTATAGTTGCTTTGAATTGCTGCGTAAATAGGGCCTATCTTGTCAACCTATCGCTCGTCAAATCTGTCTGCAGCATGAATTGCAATGCCTTATGATCTCTGACTAATATTACCTTGTGACCAATTAAAATCTTTTTCCATGCTTGTAGGGCTGTTATGAAAGCTAATGCCTCTAACTCCGTCGTAAAGTAATTTTCTTCATGCCTTTTTAATTTCCTTCCGGTAAACGCAATGTAGTGCTTATTTCCCTCTTCGTCTTTCTGATATTCCTACAGGTGAAGCATCGGACTCAATGTAGAATATTTGGTCAAAATCCGGGTGTTCTAACTTCACATTGTTCCTTAACATTTCTTTGGCTTTCTCAGAGGCGGCTTCTGTGACACTTGTCCATTTCCAGCGGTGGTTCTTTTTCAGCAAGTCGTGGAGAGGAGCCATAATGTCTGAATATTTCGGGCAGTGACTACTTATAAATTGACAGGCACCCACGAACTATCTTACTTGCCTGACCTTAGTGGGCTTTGGGAATCGCATAATAGCCTCTATTTTCTCTAAGTTCGGGTGATAACCATGCTGGTCTATAGTATGTCCGGGGCCGATAACCTAGCTGTTAGGCCCCTTGAAACAACAATTATCGTCATCATTATAGTATGTCCCAGGAAATGAATTTTCTCCTGCAAGAAGTGGCATTTATCGAAGTTTATCTTTATATTAGCTTCTCTTAAATTCACAAAGAGTTTACGCAAGTGCACCAAGTGTTCCTGTACATTCTCGAAAGAGATAATTAAATCATAGATATAACAAAGCACGTTCTTTTTCACCTCATCAGTGAGCTTGCTGTCAAGGGCTCTAATCAGGGCTGGTCCAATATTTATGATACCGAACGGGACCCGTTGAGACACCCAGGAAGTCTGGTCAAATCAAAATCCTGTATACCGCTTACTTTCTTCCTCAAGCTCAATTTGGTAAAACGACGCTGTGAGGTCCAGGACGGAAAATCAAGCTTTCCCCTTGAAGTTTCTTAACAGGTCACGGATCTTCGGTGTTCGGTCCATTTCGGGCAATATTAATATGTTAATTGTTCGTGAATCGAGGCATAGTCGTAATTGACCGTTATTCTTTCTTTACCACAGTAATCGGATTGATGTATGATGACGGCCTATTCTTTATGATGCCATCGGCTTCCACCTTCTTAATGATCCCTCGTACTTCCTCGTAGTACTTTTCAGGGATGGGATAAATCCTCTTTTGGTAAGGGGTATCATCGGTTAATCGAATCTTGTACTTGTAGTCCTTAATTAACCCAGGTTTATCGTCGAAAATATCTTTAAATTCCATTATTAATTCTTCAAATTCATCTCTAATTTCTTCAGATCCCTCTGCTCTACAAATATGTGATCCCCTTTCTCTGCCTCTTCAATGACATTGTTGATAATTTAGTCCCTATAATCCATATATTAATTGTTTTCAAAATCCTTCTCGTCTAACTCTTCTTTGTTAATAGAACCTTCGCTAAATTTTATAATTCGGTTTTTCATGTCAATTACTGCTCCAACACTGGTAATGAAGTCAATTCCTAGCACGATGTCAAAGTTAATCTTACTCACAACATTGAAGATATGCACCAAATTTCGACCGTTAATTTCAAAGCTCAGCTATACTTGGATCTTACATTTTACTGACTTGTCTTGGAAAATACCACGCACTTTGACCGATGATGCGGGCAAAACAGTCATTCTGTCACCTTTCAATAGCCTGTGGTCACACTCATCTGACAGGATAGATATGACCGCGCCAGTGTCCATCAAAGACATGCACGGCTGTCCATCCTCATTTATACTTATAATAGGTAGCTCATATGGTCTCTCCTCTTTAATTACTTCTTTCTCAAACAGTAAATCTTCGTCTGTTGCTTCATAGATCTCGTTAATCATAATCTGGTGTAATGGTATAGCATTTTCTATTACTCCTACTTTTGTTTTCAAAATGGAGTTTTTTTGTTGTCCCTGAGTGTCATTCTCGAAATTTCCCTGCTGACTCGTGCTCGGCTTGGGATCAACACTCGGGTTTTACTCATTCCCGTTGCCACTTTCCTTTTCCTGCCTGATATTCTTGAGGTATTCCTTTCCTTCTTTATGTCGTTCCTGGTATTGTCCCTTCGTGAACACTTCCTCTCGATAGTTTCTGTTCCGATTATACCCCCTGGTTATACCTAATATTCCGGTTATAATTGTTGTTATTGTTGTTGTTGTACCGGTAGTTGTAATTATTATGGTAATAACCGTTCCTACGATTATTATCGTTGTTCCTTCCTTGCTGTAGCTGGTAGGGTCTTCCTGCACGGAATCTTCGATACTTCGGTTCGGGTCTCCTGACCCTAAAATAATTGTTTCTTTCAGGACCAATACTGTTCTTGTCCCGCTCCTTAGGACTTTCTGTTTGCTGCGTCTGGTCTATATAAACAGTGTTACTGTCCCTGTGTTCCTGTCTCTGATTCCTGGACATAACATTCGGCATAGGACTGGTATAATCTAGTTTCCTGAGAAGCTCATCTAGACTGGCCAAATCTTTAATCTGAGACGAGATCATTAATCTTCTCACTTCGACTGGATGCTGTCTCGATATCGCCTCTATTAATTCTCCCGTTGACAAAGGTGGCTGAAGGAATCTCATTTGGGCTAGTTGACTTGTGAAGAAGTCAGCGTAGCGCGTTGTCAAAGTACTTGAATACTTTCGCGAGTATACTTCCACGCGTAAGCTGTTCTGGGCTTCTATCGACCAAAATATTTTTATTAACGACTCTGCGAATTCCTCAAAGTCGATAAACGTATACCTGAAGACCCTAAACCACTCTAACGGTGCTGAGGATAGATAGCGCTCCACTATTTTCATCTCCCGTTCTCTCGGAACCTGAGCTTCGATAAAGTAACCTCTCAGATTTCTGATAAACTCAATCGGTGTGAAACTATCCTGGTTAGAAAAAGTACGGGGTTTATCTTCAAATTTATGGATCACGGTTATATTTCTTGGCTGAGTATTCATGAGACTAGATCTATGTTCTCTAGTGTCTCTTTCGGGCTCCCGACTCCTATATACGAGTCTTTCTGTAGGTCTAAGTACTCATAATTCCGTTCTGGCTTCTCTTTCCTCATTCTCAATACTGTTCCTTCTAGGATGACTTTCCCATTCGCCTATCTCCTCCTTTCCTTTCTCTTCCAAATCGCTGATAATATATTTCAACTGCTTTCCTACTTCTTTCTTCAAACCTTCCTTATGCGTCTCCATACTAGCAGCATCTCCTAGATTTAAGCTTTGAAGTTTCCTTGTGATATACTCCTCTAGCTCGGTAGACTGTCCTTCTTTAATCGCATTCACGTCAGTGACAACCCTATTTATCTGATATTTAAGCGCTTTATTTTCCTGACTTAATTGATTTTTATCGTCCACTTGTGTCTTTTGAAGCTGATCAATACGTTTACATAAATCGGTTCTAACGCTAGTTAACTCCTTATTTATTTCTAATTGTGTACTAGCGAACTTCTTCTCTATGTTACTCTGTATCTCCTTAACATGTTCTTTACTGGACTTATTCTATTTATTTTTCCATACTACTACTGTACGTTAGATTTTAACATTTCTCCAATATCTAACTCTATGTCGTCTTTCAAAATTGTATTATGGTCAATGACTAGGGAACGTACAGAGTCCACATTCTCTTTAAGTTCACCCAGTGCGTTACTAGTTTTTAAGTTATCATTCGTGAATTGCGACTGTAGAGCACCTATGTTTTCCTTACATTGTGATTTTGACATCTATAATTCTTTACTTACTTCATTCTGAAAATTTTCATTGTTAGTTTCTATGTGATTAAGTTTAGACTATAAACCTTCAGAACTATTCGGAATGTTAATAACCCTCTCTCTCAAGCTGGATGCTTCTGTCTGCATCTGCTCTATATTGAAACTGATACCATTAACATTTGCATTATCCTTGTCAATGTTCCCACGAACATTATTAACATCTATAAACATGTTATTTACCTCTGTTAGAATTTTATTAACATCCGCTTGTATGCTATTAACATCGGTTTGTACATCGTTTACATCTATCTGAATATTACTAACATCGGTTTGCACAGTATCGATCTTAGTTTGGACATTACTTACATATGTTTATACAGTATCAACTTTTGTCTGGATCTCCTTGGAACTGACCTGCAATCGCGACACATTATCATTGACTGCAGTAGCACTGGTCTGAAATCCGTCTAAAGAGGACTGTCATCCTTGTATTTCCTCCTTAACACTTTCTTTGACACGTTCAGTAACTCTACATGTAATATTTTCAACAATGTTCTCTACTACTTTTACAACAACAGTGTCAATATCCTCTTTCCTATCTCTGTTAATCTGCTCCAGTTCTTGCTTCGTTTCCTGAAATTTACGTTGTAAACTCTGAAAATTTACCTTTAAATTCTCGGTCATCTCCTGCCTCAGAATTTCCTATAAATTACATTGAACACTTTTCAATTTCTCCTTCAAATTCGCCTGTAGATTCTCCTGTAAATTACATTGTACACCCTCCAACTTCTCCTGTAAATTCTGCTTCAGATTTTCCTGCATACTACGCTGCATCTCGTCCAACATCTTCTGGACATGCTCCTTCGCCATCATTGCTATTGCAATAATATAATTCACAAACTTCTGTAGGGATATGCTAAAAACAGAGCATGGTGACAAATTTTTGAAGCAACCATTTCAACCATGTAATTAGGCATCGTAATGTCTATCTAGAATCTTAATATTAATTTACCAAGTACTCTACTGAAATGAAAATCCACAGCCTGCTTCCAGTCTCCGACCGGGTCAGGAATGGAATGAATGAAGCACCCATCTAGCGGCGAGGATATGAACTGTGCCGGCTGCCGAGGTCTGACGCACTCCCCTGGGGCAATGATTAAATGAATGACAGATGAAATGAAATGATAGTGGAGAGTGTTGCTGGAATGAAATGTTGACAGGGAAAACCGGAGTACCCGGAGAAAAACCTGTCTGCCTCCGTTTTGTCCAGCACAGATCACACATGGAGTGACCGGGATTTGAACCACGGACCCAGCGGTGAGAGGCCGGCGTGCTGCCGCCTAAGCCACGGAGACTTCTACCAAGTACTCTACTAAGGTTAATAAATGTATAATTTCGTTCTGTTCGGTCGTGGCTTAAATTAAGTATACCATCTTACTGACATTTAAATTTACCAGCATTAATACAAGTTAACTTTACAATGAACATTACTAAAAACGGCCATGACCCGGTCTGAAATAAAATTAAATTCAGATCGTAGAATTCTAACCTATTTTTACCTATCTCAGGTTTACCATCAGATCTGATCTGTATTTGAGTGCAACACTACTAAAATTACCTCAAAATCACGTATATCATCGCACCCAATTCTCACCTCAATTGGGCTGGCTATTTCTCATCAATGAAAAATGCTCTACGAATCTCTACAAACCTTATTCCTAGCCCATTAAGTTGGGCGACCATTTTCTTCTACTGTACCCGTAAAAATCGAGAAGTTACTTGTTGGGAATCCAAAGCACAGCTCGATCGTGAAAATATGCAAATTTCCGGCTATTCATACTTACAGTATTGCACCAACAAGGTCTTCGGGATTATACACAGTAGGCTTGGTGTATTCTTTTGAATACACTTTTAGTTAGAGTTAGCAATTGCTGCTCTTTGCTTTTTATCTTTCATTGATTCTTTCTTTCTCTTCTCGCAGACACCAACAGTGATCCTTTTGTATTTCCTTTTTCCTTCGATCAGGCATTTATTGTGTTCTTGAGTTTGTTTCAGTTGTTTATTCCATGAATACTGCACTGGCTCAACACGCGGCAACCCGCTGAAGTTCTTCGGACTCATCGGGCTCAGGAGGACTTTCGTACCACTCCAACAGACTTCGCCGCTCTCGTCAGCTAACATCTCCTTAAAGACCCTACCTCACGAAGAAAATGTATTATGTAAAGGGTGTTTACTGCTCAATGTTGCCCATTCTGTTTTATCTTCCTTTGTTTTCTTTCCCATCCTCCTCGCCTACCTAGCTCCCTCGTGTTCTGCTCTGCTAGCTCCCACTTCTCGTCCGGATTTTGAGTGAACAGTGAAGTCCTCCGTCAGACGCTATCCTCCTCTTCAAATGAGGAAAATTTAAAATCGACGCCATGTCGGATTTCTTCATATAACGATTACAGGGACCTTGAGCTTCAATCATCATTGCAAGTCAAGTAAACTACAGACATTGTATTTTAAACCATTTTAGAGGATTTTAATCAACATTTGAATGCCTTTACTAAACGTTATAGGCAGTGTTGGGATTTCACAAAATTGTACAACATCTGCCCTTCGTGGGAACCGTCTCTTTTAGCCAAACAGGCTTGCTATTAGTCATGAAACCTAGCATTTTCTACATTAAATTAGGGAATACTTTCCCGCACCGAGGGATTCATGTGTAATTTACTGCTATCTAAAAATTAACTTGTTACCTCCGAGGGATTACTACCGCTTCATTTAACTGTCATTTCATCTCTGGAAATTTCCATTACAAACAGATTCTAACTGTGATGAACTACGCTCAATACTGTCAAAATTATCAAAACTTTAAGTGAAACAGAACTATTAACTGCAATCCAAAAACTCTCTAACGCAATAAACCTATTCAAGTCAATCTCAATGAAGTCATAAACTGCAATATCAAGACTACATACCGCTAAACCCCGTCAACGTGTAACATGATGAACCCATCTTACTGCAATAGTGAAATCTTACCATCTATCAACAAACTTTTGTGCAAAAACAGTGCCCGTTCGACAATCTACCACGTCGTGATTCGTTTGTATTAATAAAACTGGCCAGGACTCTATCCTACAACTCCCATTCTCCCAATTTCCTTTTTTTTCTTTTTACTTAAGGTATATTTAACTAGTCATTTTTCTATGAGGCCTCGCTTAACATTAAGCTTGTTCCATGTACAACTTATTCTCTCTGTTTAAATAACCGTGGTTATAATCCACGTTCTAATAAGCATTTTTTTCCTCCCACAATTAGGAAGTTCTAATTTTCTAATTGTTAAATGTTTATCTATTTTGTTTAATCCAGCTTCCCCATTTGAATGTATCATATATTCAATTCTGTTTAAATAACAGAGGTTATAGAAACCTCTTGTTATTCTCTTTTCTTCTTATCCTGCTTGCTAAGGAATTTATAGCCTTTTCGTTTTCAAAAAGGGCATTTTCTAAGTATTTGGTGTTCATTACATTATTTAAATGACTCATGGTGGTTCCGTATTTATATTCTAGAATAGTTCTTAATAAGAATTGTACACCCGCCTGAATCAATACTATAGAGAAACATAATTATTTAATTTGTTTAGTACATGTTTCGAGGATTAATTACATTTTATCCCCTTCATCAACTAAAAAACATATTGAAAGAACAAAATAAAACGTAGCCCAGTAATAAAATACGTTATTAAACCTCATATGGTGCACCATATTGTGCCCGTTTGGACCGAGATCCAACGACCACATTTTGTAAAATACCGAAATCAGATCAGCACGAGAAAATATATCTCAGGGTCTATCTAGGTGAATACTTGGGTCTAATCTGGCATCCCTGATCTCGGGAATTCACAAGTAAGGAAAGGTGAGAAATTATTTTTGAACTAGCACATTCCTTAAAATTCTCAATTTATTTATAAATAAAAAATATGATTCAACTGGTAAAAACCCTCAACAAAGATAAAAACACATCACACATAAGATATTAACGGTCCCTATAATATTATTAGAATTGTCGTAGATGTGATAATCAGAAAAAAAAAATTCGTCCATTCTGATATCCATAAAAAAATCAAAAAAGTATATTTACACTGGTAATCACTGTTCATTAAAGAGTTCTGAGTGATCCCTAATATTTACACGTTCGTAGTTCACTTTTCAATTTTGCAATTTGATTTTATCAAATATTCGTAGCAAATATTTCTCAAAATAAATAGTCACTTGATTCATTCGGTGTTATTCCAAAATTAAACTTATTTGGAAAATTATCATATCACTGATTCGATGTTTCATAACAATATCAATACTCGACTGACATAAAGTCGAATGTTAATAATTGTTCATAAAGATTTTCAAATTCAAAAAAACAAAATTAGTTCAAAAACTTTCATAATATTTTGAAAATTCAACTTTCTTCTTTTATCAGTTTCATTTGTTTAAATGTCATAAACGATTTTAAATTATTCTCATATGTTATTAACATTACACAAAAATTGTTGTAAACAATGTTGTTATTTCTATCCACCATCAGCGGATTAAATCATCTAACTCTTCACCAAATTTTTATGTTAACAAAATTTTCTATCACCAAACCTTTCGTATAATCTCACAAAAAATCAAAAAAAAATTATTATTATTAATTAATTAATTTCAATCTTTCCCTTCACTTTATTTATAACAAGTTTTCTCAACCTCTAACATGATGAATATTTTATTTGCTCATTTCCAATGTTATTATTATTGTTATTCAAAAATAAAAATCATTAATTATTTATTTTAATTCATTTGCACTTTTCATCTTATAATTTTTTTTCTCCTCGGTCAGCTTCAACAAATCTAAATTCAAGTTCTTCAATTATTTATTTAGGCATTCCATTTGAATTATGAGTTGATCCAGAAAAACAAATATTTGGATTAACAGAATAGTGAAATCTGACAAGAATATGGGGCGGTCCACATCGACTAAACCTTCTTTTACAAATATAGCCCACAGTCTCCTTCAAACATCCGCACATCCTTCTGTGCCCACAACTACGGGAATAAAACCCACTTTTGGATGACCCCTAGACCTCCACAACTTTAAGTGTCGCCAAACGCACTCTAAAATCATCACCAGAATATTCTGCACACAGCATCATATTATATATACACCGCGGACAGGCCAACAAGGACCACGCATATATCACTTCTTTATAGGTCTAGTTTCCTTCTTTCTCTTCCAGAAGTCTTTCATCCTGGTCGACTGTGCAGCTCTTCTTTCAGCAGTCCATTCTCCTCTGTTGAGATTTTCCTTCTCCCCGACACGAATCATATTATTACTGTTATATTATTATTTTTTACATATTATATTTTTGTCTTGTAATATTCTGTCAATTACTGGACTGTGGTTCTTCAGTATTATTTTACCAATTAAATAAATTCTGGTCAATATCCCCTTGCCTCCCATTTACATAAATTCTCCCTATTTGATACATTAAATACCTGCTGTTCCCTTCTTTGTTATCTGAATATTTTCTTTTCTTTCTTTTTTCTTTTAAGTGCTTTTGAAAAAAATAATTCTGAGCTCAAAAATTCTTCATTCTCTTCATACATAAACTCATTTAAATTTATTTAAACTTCCAAACAAAGTTATTTAATTTAATTCCTTCCAACTAATTAAATTCATCCACAAATTATTATTATCACCACAAAATATATTTAAGCATCATCAATGTCAAATGATTATTATCGCCCTATTCTTTTAAATAAATAAATATTTAAGTCTCATCTGTTAATTATTATTATTATCAACGTCTCCTATTAATTTTTATTTAATGCATTAATTCTTTAATCACAATAAGCAATTAACAAAATTTAATTTAATTCCTAATGTTCGGTGTTATTACTCCCTAATTATTTATAACTTTAAATAGCTTTGTTATTATTTATAAATATTGTTAACTTATTCACTTCACACTTGATTGTTATTATATTATTATTTACTTATTCACTTCACACTCTATTATTATTGTTATTAAATAAATCAAATTATTTAAATAATGCAAGCCTCAATTACTTCTGTTCTCATAATCAGAATTAACGAAAAATATTTATATCCCTTGGAATAATGGAAATATTTCATGTCGAAACATGAACTAATGTCTGTCCTAACAAAAATTTTAGATCGAAAAATAAATTGTCAGAGAGCAGTTCCATTTGTCATCCAGACAAATACAATCGAAGATCTAGCTAATATCTAGCTATGGTGAAAAATGTGTGTTGATTTCTGATCGTGACTGTTCAATAATATGGAATTCTCTAATACTACTGGTTAGTGGATAGTACATGAAATGGTTGTCTTACTTCATTCTTGATGTAGATGACGGGCGTGTCCTGCGGTGTACACTATTCCCACAGTGTCTTCCCATGGCCATCTGCCGTATCCAAATACCTCGTTCGTCTTCATGTCCTTCCAGTCCTACGAGTAGTTTTAGCGGCGCATGATGATGTTTGCAGTCATCCGTTCGAAATAACTCCCTTTATCACTAGTACCGTGTAACATGACAAAAAGTTGCTCAGTCATAGACTGGTACAGTACTCCTGTAGATTCGAGAATAAATCACATATTCCAATAATGCGGTTTCGTTTGCACGCTAAGATAGGAACACCTATTAGCTGCATAAACGAACAAAATGAAATAAACTTCTCCTGATGGATTCGAAGTGCCTGTTGTATAGTCACCACAAGAAATACATCGTTATGTAGGCTAACTTCTGTGAATGGTTTCGACACTACCATCACCTGACTATAGAATAAGTGACCTGAAAGTCAGTGAATATTCTAAGTCCATTAGCTGCCAAAAGTTAAGTTCGTTCACTTGAACAAAAACTAAGTCGTGCTGACCACTGGTACGGCGACTAAGTCCTCCGACCGTCAAAATCTCGGCGTGTATACTGTCACTTTCACGTAGCGTAGATCCGTACATGAGCAAATGCTCTGAAGATATGATGACTCTCTGCTCAGCAACGTGGCCTTTTATAGTTCAGCGAGAAATTGTTCGAGAACATTCCATCTCGTATCTCGGCTTCTACTGGACCGATTTTAATGCTTGATAGCTCAAAATCCTCCTCTTGTTATACCCAGAAAAGTGTGCTAATTTCCAAGCGTCCATCTCTTCTCCTTAAGGTAATTCTAGGAAATTATTTCTCATGACGTATTCAGGCTCCACGTCATAATCTCGCGTCACTCGCCCCTGCGATGTATGCTTCCCTCAGCACTCTTGAGTCTCCTCCGCGCGTTATTCAAATCATCCATTCCTTCAACCTCTTCAACTAACAAATCCTCTTTCCAAACTAAGAATGTCAACAATGTCACGGACGTGTGAACGATCCGGGTATATCCACCCCTCACGCCAATAAAAAATTTGTGACACATCATATATTATTTTTTTCATTGTTGTCTGGCTCTTGAATGATAAATCTTCATACTTGCCACGTTGAATTTTCCCACGGTGTTACCAGATTCTTCTTCAAGTAATGTATAGCTTCCCTTATGAAAACTTGTGTTGCTCTTGTGAGTAACAGATATCCTTTCCAAACGTTCTAAACTTTCTTCATCTTCTTGTATCAAGGTAATAGGCATCACCTTAGAAGTCGGTTCAACTGCACGACTCAACAAGTTGGCTCCTACATTCGCTTTCCCAGGTTTGTGCTCTATCATAATGTTGAATTGTTGGACAAACAAAGCCCAACGTGTAATCCTTTCACTTGCAAAATTCGTCTTCAAAATAAACGCAAGTGCATGATGGTCTGTTCGCACAATGACAAAATGTCATAAGCATCTTCTTCCAAGTTTCTCGAGCGTGAACAATAGCTAAAGCTTCAAGTTCAGTCGTGTAATAATTTCGCTCTGAAAGTCTTAACTTTCGGCTTATAAAAGATAAATAATCCCTAGTGCGATCTTCGTCTTCTTGTAATAGGATAGTTCCTATACCCACATTTGAAGCATCTGATTCGATAATAACATTCTTCTGAAAATCAGGATATTCCAGTTTTACACTATTCATCAATAACTCCTTGGCTAGTCTGAAAGATTCCTCGTGCTCTTCACTCCATTTCCATCTGTTCCCTTTCTTCAAAAGATTCTGCAAAAGCGCAACAATGTTGGTGTAGTTATGACAATGTCCAGCGAAAAATTGGCAAGTCCCCAGAAAACTACGGACATGCTTTATCCTCGTGGGTCTTTGAAAGTTGGCAATTGCTTGTATATTGGCCTCATTTGGACGATACCCTTGTCCATCTAAGATATGCCCTAAGAATTTGATCTCTTCTTTGAAAAACTGGCATTTCTTCAGATTCACCTTGAAATTTGACTTCCTTAAGTCATCGAATAAATTCCTTAAGTGTAACAGATGTTGCTCTTCATCTTCAGACGCTACCAGTATGTCATCAATGTAACATATAACTGAGCTCTTCACTTCTGGACTAAGATTCTTGTCTAATGCCCTAATTAGAACAGATCCGGATGTTTTCATTCCAAATGGTAATCTTTTGAAAACATATGTTTGCTGGTTAAACATGAATCCGGTGAATTTCTTCGACTCTTCGCTTAGCTTCACATGATGGTAAGATGATGTAAGATCGATAGTGGAAAACCATCTCTTGTCTTTAAATTTCTTCAAAAATTCCTTAATAACCGGAGGTCGGTCATATTCAGGCAACATTTTGGAATTTAGGGATCTGGCGTCTAAACAAATTCTCAGACTCCCATCTGGTTTTGGCACAACTGCTAATGGATTCACATAAGCTGTGGTATATTTCTCTATTATGTCATTTTTTCCAACTCTTCAATCATGAATTTCACCTGCTCTCTATACTTCTCTGCAATAGGGTAAAGTTTACAATGATATGGTGCTTCATCGCTCACTGGGTTGTGATATTCAAAATCCTTGATCTCCCCTGGTTTCGTATCAAAAATGTCCTCAAATTCACATAAGATCCGTTTCAATTCAGGTGTTTCCTCTACTTTGACTACTTCTTCTTCTTCTTCCCCTTCAATATTATGAATAACCTGTGACCATCGGATGTTTTCCTCGGTGAATTTCTCTTCGTCACCTTTCAAATCTTCTTCTTCAGTAGGATGAAAACGTATGGTCTCTGACTTCATATCGATTATAGCTTTGTACTTAGTCATAAAATCATTACCAAGGATCATATCATGGTTAATGTCCTTCATCACCACGAAAATGTGCTCAAAATAGCATCCTCCCATCTTTAGCTTTAGATATAACTGTACTTTGCATGTAGTCAGTCACCTTGTTAGGTATAATTCCTTGTATCTTAATGCATGACACAGGAATTTCCTCCAAACTTTCTGTGATCTTCCATAAAGCATAGAGCTTCTTACTAATTACACACAGCATAGCTCCGGTATCTATAAGTGTATGAATCTTCGTATCATAGACTTCACACTCTATAATTGGTAATTTCGATATTTCCTCAAGTCCAATTCTCTCTTCCTTTACATCTATCAAGTCTTCATCTTCCGCTTGCCATTTAACAATCTTTGAAATATAACTACTTATTGATTTTTCGACGTTTTTTTCATCACCTGTAGACTTCTGCAATCCGGAAGTACTAGGTTTGTTGTGTTGCTCATCTAGGTATTGCTTGCTATCCTGATGCCTTCTTTCAAGATCTTCCCTAGCCTGTTGCTTAAATTCCTCCTTCCCTCGTTGTTCTTCTCTTCTATTGTGTTGTTGATTTCCATACTGTTGCTGTGGCCTATTGTATGGTTTTGATTGAAACCCTGGTTTTCTCCACTGTTTCCATCTATTTTCGTATTGATATGGCCTCATATATGGTCTATTCTGATATGGAGTGTCTCTCGTGTTGCTCCATTCCTTATTTTCAATCTGATTCTGAGGTTTGTTCCACTGTTGATTTGTTTGGCTGTGACGATCAGTCACTACAGTGTTTATCGTATGGTTTTCTGTTTTATTGTTTCCTCTTAAGTGTAAAAATTGTGCATTGGCATGATCTAATCTTTGTAGCACCTCATCGAACTCCTCCATGTTTCCGATGCTCGCTGCAATCAATGTTCTTTGCACCTCGATTGGAAATTGACGTATGAGCGCAGATATCATTTCAAAATCTGGCATTGGTGGTTCGAGAAATTGCAATTTTGATAATTGTTCCGAGAAATAAGCCGAGTACTTTGTTGGCTGTGATGTTGAATATCTCTTTGCATACAATTCCGCCCTGCCCTGTTGTTGAGTTTCCGGTGACCAAAATTTTCTCATCAGCCCCCTGGAAAATTCATCGAAATTGTGGAAACTGGATCTAAAAGCCCTGAACCAAACCAGTGCAGGTCCATCTAAAAATCTGCTCACCACTCTTATCTCTCTCTCCTTTGAAATTTTTTAATCCCGGATGTAATCCCTGACTTCTCTCAAAAATTCGGCCGGTGGGATACTTCCTGTTCCTGAAAATTTTCCTGGTTTATCATCCTTATCCTTATATATAGTGATAGGAATAGAATATGCCATAATTTTCTGATCCTCCATCTCTTTCGAAATTTCTCTCTTTTTGTTCTGCTCAAAAATCGGTATTTCTTCTACATTTCTTTGCTGTCTTTGAGATTCATAAAAAGTCATTTTCTCTTCTAATGTTTCCAACGTCTTCTTTAATCCACAATAATCTGTCTTCTTTTCTATCTCTCCTCTGATCTTTTATATGGTTGTCTCAACAAATTCTTTAGTTACAGGATCGATTCCTTTCTTTCTCAAGTCTTGATTCGTGTCCTTTTACTAATTTTTCAATTATAGTTTCGTGAGTCTTCACTAAATTAGTCACCTTAGACACATCTCTCTGAATTTTTCCTACATCTTCCGATATTACTTTGATATGCGTAGAAAAAGAATTCCTTACTTCCTGAACAACTTCTTTAGCCTCCTCTAGTACTGAACTTCTGACCTCAGTAAGAGCTATCTCCTTTACATTGATACTAAGTTCCTGGATTAACTTGTCCTCTTTCAGCTGTTCTAGAATAGTCCCCTGGAAATCTGTTGCCACTTTCTGCAACACCTGCCTGGCAGTAACATGACACTCTTCCGTAATCTTAATCTCCAAGTTCACTAAGTCTTCAGCCACTCTCCTAGAATGTTTATCAAAATCTTTTTTCATGTCTTTCAATTTATCATGCGATTTTTCGATTTTGTCCTCTAAGTTTTTCATGCTATCATTAATTTTTGTCTCCAGTGAAACTTTGTTTTCTTCTAACCTAGTTTCTACGTTCTTGGATTTTTCCAATAATTCGCTAAGTTTTTTCCCAAAAATTTTGGACTTTTCCCCGAATTGGTTCCCCAAACTTTCTGATAAGCGATGTTCTAACTGTTTAGAATTATCAGCCAAATCTAATCTTAGCGTTTCTGAATTTCCAATGATTTTAAATCCATGTTCAGCAAACTTCTATTCCAAAGTTTCTCTCAAAGATTCTGCACTACCACTTAATTTCTCTTCAAAAAGTTTAGAACTTTCGGATAGTTTACTGTCAATATCTGACCTAAGTGAATTAGAACTTTCTAACAATTTTTCAGATAATTGAGATTCAAATGATTGGTTTAATTTAGATTCTAATGACTCTTCTAAAGATTTAGAGTTTCCATTTATTTTAGATTCTAAGGATTCTTCTAAAGATTTAGAGTTTGCATTTATTTTAACTTCTAATGAGCTTTCCAAATATTGCGAATTTTCTTGTATCTGCTTTTCCAACCTTTTGGAATTTTCTGACAACATATTCTCTAATTGAGTAGCTCTCTCGATACTCTGTTTATTATTTACTCCAGCCGAGCCAACACCTCCGAAACCTGATCCATTATTTTCCAATAGAAATACAGGACTGGTATTCCATGGATAGAACGAAGCCTTAATACTAAACATATACTAACCTATAGCATTAGAGGATTCCGAATAAATTGAGATACCCTACGTCGATGTCTAATGGAAAAGAAAAATCTACTCATTTAAATTGACTTTCAAACAACAACAACAACAACAGCAAAATTTCAAAATTCAAAGAACAAAATCCTCCATCTGGATACTATGAATGTGCTATTTCACCTAACCAAAACAAACTCCCAATTCTAACATCTATTTCAAAAAAGTATTTAATTGAATAAAACTCCCTTTAAAGTATTATTGTACTCCCTTACGAATCAAAGTCGTTGCAACAAAACAAAATCAAAATACTTATTTCAAAATGCAAATTTGACTATGTCCTTAAACATGGACTCAACAATCTCCCTTAATTCAAAATAATCTAGATTTTTGTCAATTGTCGAAACAAGTGGCAAAATTCACAAGTCTACTCGAATGCCTGTTCGAAAGCAAGTCCGAAAAACCCATTCGGTAGCCCCTTAGTAAGGGTGCCAAACTTCTCTACCCTACCTTATGTGCCCGTTTGGACCGAGATCCAACAACCACATTTTGTAAAATACCGAAATCAGATCAGCACGAGAAAATATATCTCAGGGTCTATCTAGGTGAATACTTGGGTCTAATCTGGCATCCCTGATCTCGGTAATTCACAAGTAAGGTAAGCTGAGAAATTATTTTTGAACTAGCACATTCCTTAAAATTCTCAATTTATTTATAAATAAACAAGAAGTTCCGTGACGAAATAAAGAGCCTACTTTTCTTAAAATTTAAGATTCATGCCAATGATTTATCTGTATGGATCTATCTAGAATAATGACGGTATTAAGTTGGTAATATCGAAATTTCTAATTAGTTCGAAATACCTGCATAATGTAGCCTAATAGAGAACTACAGTTGGAAGCCCTGGTGACTGATTATATTCTTAGTTCCATCTCCTAAGGTACAGAATACAAAATTTGGTTGAAGTCCAATGGATATCATGGACGTTACATGCAGTTAAACATTGGATATAACAGCGCACGTAAAATCATGTTGGCAACAATGACATACACGTATTAGTCAGAAATAATCTGAAATAATCTGATCAATTGTTGTGTCATTTTTTAATGAAATCCATTAGTTAGTATAGAAGTTGCATGCATTTTAAAATTCGACCTATCAGCAGGCTTAGAATCATGTTGGCAGCAATGACGTATATTAGTTACTCCAAATTAATCTAGAATGTCAGGTACTATACGTGTGCATAGTTTAAAGCTGTCGGCTTGCATACTTTCTGATATATGGGTATTTGGATTAAACAATTGTGAGCATTTATTAACAGTTGGCAGCCCTGGTGGCTCTTAAGAATACGCGCAGTCATATCTGTTTATGTACACATAGCACATACGAAATTTGGTTGAAATCCAATTGATAGTGTAGAAGTTATATGCATTTAAAAATTGGACCTATCAGCAGGCTTATAATCATTTTGGCAACACTGACATATATGGCCTCCAGGAAATTAAAATACAATATTATTATCTATACGTGTGCCAATTTTGAAATAGCTCCCATTCATACCTTCCAAGATATCCAACATGGAGCTCAAATTTAAATTGCGATTTTTCAGCAGTTGGTAGCACTGACATCATTTTCAAATATGGCCGTGAGATATTCAGGTATAGATCTTTACTCCTACCAAATTTTGTTTCGATTGCTGCAGCCGTTTAGGAGTTGATAGGGGGACACACACACAGCCAGCCAGACAGACAGACAGACAGAAGACAGACAGACAGACAGACACACATTTGACGATCTCATAAGTCTACTTTTTCCTCATTTTTGCAAAATGTGAAAAGTAGGCTAAAAATATGATTCAACTGGTAAAAACCCTCAACAAAGATTTAAAAAAAACACATCACACATAAGAAATCAACGGTCCCTATAATATTATTAGAATTGTCGTAGATGTGATAATCAGAAAAAAATAATTAGTCCATTCTGATATCCATAAAAAATTTCAAAAAAGAATATTTACACTGGTAATCACTGTTCATTAAAGAGTTCTGAGTGATCCCTAATATTTACACGTTCGTAGTTCACTTTACAAAGATTGCAATTTGATTTTATCAAATATTCGTAGCAAAAATTTCTCAAAATAAATAATAGACACTTGATTCATTCGGTGTTATTCCAAAATTAAACTTATTTGGAAAATTATCATATCACTGATTCGTTGTTTCATAACAATATCAATACTCGACTGACATAAAGTCGAATGTTAATAATTGTTCATAAAGATTTTCAAATTCAAAAAAACAAAATTTGTTCAAAAACTTTCATAATATTTTTAAAATTCTACTTTCTTCTTTTATCACTTTCATTTGTTTAAATGTCATAAACGATTTTAAATTATTCTCATATGTTATTAACATCACACAATTTTTTTTAAACAATGTTGTTATTTCTATCCACCATCAGCGGATTAAATCATCTAACTCTTCAATAAATGTTTATGTTAACAAAGTTTTCTATCACCAAACTTTTCGTATAATCTCACAAAATGTATTAATAAAAAAATATTATTATTATTAATTAATTAATTAATTTCAAACTTTCCCTTCACTTTATTTATAACAAGTTTTCTCAACCTCTCACATGTTGAATATTTTATTTGCTCATTTCCAATGTTATTATTATTGTTATTCAAAAATAAAAAATCATTAATTATTTATTTTAATTCATTTGCACTTTTCATCTTATAATTTTTTTCTCCTCGGTCAGCTTCAACAAATCTAAATTCAAGTTCTTCAATTATTTATTTAGGCATTCCATTTGAATTTTGAGTTGATCCAGAAAAAAAAAATTTGGATTAACAGAATAGTGAAATCTGACAAGAATATGGGGCGGTCCACATCGACTAAACCTTCTTATACAAATATAGCCCACAGGCTCCTTCAAACATCCGCACAACCTTCTGTGCCCACAACTACGGGAATAAAACCCACTTTTGGATGACCCCCTAGGCCTCCACAACTTTAAGTGTCGCCCAACGCACACTAAAATCATCACCAGAATATTCTGCACACAGCATCATATTATTACTATTATATATTTCTTTTACATATTGTATTTTTTCTTGTAATATTCTGTCAATTACTAGACTGTGGTTCATCAGTATTGTTACCAATTAAATAAATTCTGGTCAATATCTCCTTGCCTCCCATTTACATAAATTCTCCCTATTTGATACATTAAATACCTGCCGTTCCCTTCTTTTTTATCTGAATATTTTCTTTTCTGTTTTTAAGAGCTTTTGAAAAAAAATCTGAGCTCAAAAATACTTCATTCTCTTCATCCATAAACTCATTTAAATGTATTTAAACTTCCAAACAAAGTTATTTAATTTAATTCCTTCCAACTAATTAAATTCATCCACAAATTATTATCACCACAAAAAATATTTAAGCATCATCAATGTCAAATGTTCTCCAATCATGGGACCTAAGAAACGGTTCTTTTCAGAACCCACTCTGACTGTAATTTCAGTGAACATCGAAGGCTTGTCATCACCGAAACAACAATTACTATGCGATCTTTGCCAAGAACAGAAATGTGATGTTTTGTGCATTCAGGAAACTCATAAAGATAACCATCAGAAACGACCATATATACCAGGTCTGAACTTGGTTGCAGAAATACCACACCCTAAACATGGTAGTGCCATCTTTGTCAAACAAGAAATCCAAGTTGAGAGTGTCCATTGTACATTAAACCACAACATCGAGATAATCTCTCTGGAACTCAGCAATTGTGTAATCACTTCCATCTATAAGCCTCCTTCAGAAAGGTTCTCCTTTACATCACCTATAAATTTCAATTCAGAGAAGAAATCTGTAGTAATAGGAGATTTCAATAGTCACAGCCACGTGTGGGGATACACACATGAAGATGAAAACGGAGAAGCTGTCCTTTCTTGGGCTGAAAGTAACCACCTCTCTCTCATCCATGACAGCAAACAACCTCCATCCTTCAACTGTGGTAGATGGCAACGAGGATTTAATCCAGACCTCCTCTTCGTAAGCGAGAGTGTAGCACAACTATGTCATAAATCTGTGTGTTTGCCGATCCCTAGAACACAACATAGACCAATAATGTGCCAGCTACTTCCAGTCATAAGACCTCAAGAAACTCGCTTCAGGCGACGATATAACTTTAAAAAAGCTGATTGGTCAAAGTTTTCCGAATTGTTGGATGTGAAAGTTCGGACCATCCCAGCCGTACCTGAGGAATATGAACGTTTTGTTGATGCTGTGAATCTCTGTTCTCGGACATGTATTCCAAGAGGCTGTAGGACTAACTATATTCAAGGGATAACTGCTGAGACAGCAGTATTACTAGATGAATATTACAAATCATACGACGAAAACCCTTTTAGTGAGGAAACCTCCAACAATGCAGCGTGTATTCTCTCTTCAATCTCTGAGGCAAAGAGAGACCAATGGGAGAAACTGATGGCAGACTGTGACATGAGTAGAAGCAGTCAAGGAGCTTGGAGATTACTAAGACGTCTAAATAATGATCGTTCTCAAACAAGTACACATGCAAATATCAAAGCTGATGAAATTGCACACCAGCTCATTGAAAATGGAAAATCTACTAGTTCCATCAAGACTAGTAAGAAGACACTAGAGAGGAAACCTGATCAAGAAACCAGTATTCTACATCAACCTTTTACTCAGGCTGAGCTTGATCATGTACTGAGCAAAACCAAGAATGGTAAAGCAGCTGGCCTTGATGACTTAAGAGTTGAGCAAAGTAAGAATTTCGGTCCAGTCACAAAGCACTGGTTAACAGAGCTAATGAACAAATGGATCCAATTATGCAAGATCCCGAAATTATGGAGGAAAGCCAAAGTTATAGCCATTCGTAAGCCAGGTAAGGATCCAAATGACCCAAAGAGCTATCGACCTATTTCGCTCCTTTGTCATCTGTACAAGATCCTTGAAAGACTCATACTACACAGACTAATGGAGAAATTAGAGGCTATCTATATACCACAGCAAGCTGGCTACAGAATTGGGAAGAGCTGTACCTCTCAAATGTTGAAGTTAACGCAGCATATCGAAGATGGTTTTGAAAGGAAACAGATCACTGGAGCAGTGTTTATCGACCTTACAGCTGCCTATGATACTGTCAGCCATAGACGTCTCCTCATGAAACTATACAATGCTACGAATGATTACCAGCTTACCTGCTTCATAAGAAATCTCCTTGAAAATAGAAGATTTTTCGTCGAATTTCAGGGGAAAAGAAGCAGGTGGAGATCACAGAGGAACGGATTACCTCAGGGAAGTGTGCTCTCTCCGTCATTGTTCAACATCTACACCAATGACCAGCCGCTACCTGTAGGAACACAAAGCTTTATCTATGCAGATGACTGTGCCATCACCACTCAAGACTCCTGCTTTGACGCTATTGAGCAGAAACTATCTAATGCACTTACAGAGCTGTCTGCTTACTACAAGGAGAATCAGATGAGTCCAAACCCCAATAAATCACAGACTTGTGCCTTCCACCTTAAAAATAAAATGGCAAACAGAACCCTTAAAATCACTTGGGAAGGAACCACATTAGAGCACTGCATCTCACCAAAATATCTTGGAGTTACCCTCGACCGTGCTCTCACTTACCAGAAACACTGCTCGAACACCAAGCAAAAAGTGGCAGCCAGAAATAATATTATAAGGAAGATAACGGGTACTACCTGGGGGGCACATCCCAATACTGTGAGAACCTCTTCCATTGCTCTATGTTACTCTGCTGCGGAATATGCATCCCCAGTATGGTACAAGTCAACCCACGCCAGCAATGTAGATACAGCTCTAAACGATACCTGTCGCATTATTACCGGATGTCTAAAGCCTACACCTTTGGATAAATTGTACAGTCTTGCTGGCATTGCCCCTCCTAATATTCGTCGTGAGATTGCAGCAAAAATTGAGAAGAAGAAGGCGGTAACATCTAAAGCTCACCCTCTGTATGGATACAAGCCAGCTACTTCGAGACTCAAATCCAGGAAAAGTTTCCTCAGAATTACCGAGGCTCTTAAGGGGACACCTCAACAATCCCGAATCCATCTATGGCGTGCAAGCTGCAATCGCTCCGAAGAATGGCTGACACCTAGTGAGGAACTACCACCTGGTCATATGGAGAAATGGAGTACCTGGAGATCTCTGAACAGATTACGGGCAGGCGTGACAAGATGTAAAAGTGACCTGCAGAAATGGGGTTTCGACATCGAGTCCTCATTGTGTGAATGTGGTGTAATCCAGACTACGTCTCATTTGTTGCAGTGCAGAAGGTGCCCTCAAACATGCACAGTACAAGATTTGCTTCAGGCGAGAGAAAATGCACTGGATGTCGCTAACTTCTGGGCAAAAGTAGTATAGACTCTTGTTTGTTTAGTGTGACTTTGCATTGTATTTAATCCAGTAAGAGTTTTAATGTTATACATATATAGTATTAATGTTTCTGATACGAATAAATAAATAAATGTCAAATGTTTATTATCGCCCTATTCTTTTAAATAAATAAATAAATATTTAAGTCTCATCTGTGAATTATTATTATCAACGTCTCCTATTAATTTTTATTTAATGCATTAATTCTTTAATCACAATAAACAATTAACAAAATTTAATTTAATTTAATTCCTAATGTTCGGTATTATCACTCCCTAATTATTTATAACTTTAAGTAGCGTTGTTATTATTTATAAATATTATTAACTTATTCACTTCACACTTGATTATTATTATATTACTAGCTGAAGTACCCGTGCTTCGCTACGCGTCATAAATAAATTAAAATATGAAGGTGACAGTTAAAACAGGGGATAGGCGAGGTGCTGCGCAGAGGGAGATTAAGGATGGAACATTTTGTCCAACTACACCGCTCGGCGTTGACCGTGTTTTATAGCACAAATTTAGGTTTTACTCGCTAACAGTTGCAGATACCTTTCGGATAGGAAATGTAGTTTTAAACCTCGCATATGCCATCAAAAGTTTGCTATTTCTTAGCGTTCTCTTTTTATTTGAAATGGAAATATGAAAGTTTGAAACCAAAGGGTGTAGTGACGTCACTAAAATGGTCGCCATTTTAAATAGTGCAAAGTATTGAAATCAAAAGTAACCTATATGTTAACCAGGAAAATCAGCTACTTCCATGTAAAATTCACGTACTTGTGGTACTTGCGAGATTGAGTAATACACAGACACACACCATCTCAATTTTAGCCTCGCTTCGCTCACGTCATAGTCGTGTCATATTGTTATTCAATGAAATGCAGGTTTAACCCCATTTACACCCCTTTAGAACCTGAATACCCAAAAATCCCTCCTTAGTAGACGTTTTCGACACACGACAAACATATCCCCAAAATATCATTCTTCTAACTTTAATAGTTTTGGTTGGTCGATGAGAGCAAACATCCAAAAATCCTTCCTTAGTGGACGTTTGTCTTCCAGAAGTTCACCCCTCCCCATATGCCCCTTAAATTGCATTTATGAAAACACGGTCGAACACCTATTTATTTTATTTATTTATTCATTTATTTATTTATTTATTTTTAAGCTGATAGATTTCCTCCGAGTTTCAGACTCCTCCCTATGTCGTTTAAGAGATACACGCTCAGTTAGGAATCTTTCAACCCCCACTTTTCATCCCTTTCACCTCATAATATACACTACATCGAAAAACCATTAGACATGTGTCAGCCTATTTTTAATGATTAGTATATGTGCCAAGTATCACATCCCCAAATGAAACCACTCGTGAGATATTGTTATTCAATGGAAAGCACGTTTACCCCCTTAACACCTCTTTAGAACCTGAATATCCAAAACTCTTTCCTTAGTGGACGTTTTCGACATACAACGAACTTATCCCCAAAATTTCATGTTTCTAACTTCAATAATTTTGGCTGAGCGATGATGAGTGAGTGAGTCAGTCAGGACATTTCCTTTCATTTATTTTTGATAATTTCACCCGTCCCCATGAACCCCTTAAATTGGATTTATGAAACAAACGGTCAAACACCTATTTACTTATTTAAAGCTGTTTTCCCCCTGAGTTTGATGTGTGATTAAGTGTGTCAATCAGTTAGGACACTTTCTTTCCTGTTTTTTTCCCCATAATTTCACCCCTCTCCAAGGGCCCCTTAAATTGGATTTATGAAAAAACGTTCGAACACCTATTTACTTGTATTTTAAGTTGTTTTTCCCCACCGAATTTCAAACTTCACGCCTATGTCGTTTCAGAGATACACGCTCCGTCAAGAATCCCTCAACCCCCAATTTTCACCCCTTTCACCTCATAATATACACCACATCGATAAACCCTTAGACATATGTCTGATTATTTTTAATGATTAGTTTATATACCGAATATCACATCCCCAAACAAACAACTCATGAGATATCGTTATTCAATGAAATGCACGTTTACCCCCTTGACACGTCTCTAAAACCCGAATAAAAAAAAATCATTCCTTAGTTAACGTTTTCGACATACAGCGAACATATTCCCAAAATTTCATGTTTCCAACTTTAATAGTTTTCGCTGGGCGTGATGAGTGAGTGAGTCAGACAGGACATTTCCTTTCATTTATTTTACCAGAATTTCACCCCTCCCCATGGGCCCCTTAAATTGGATTGATTAAAAATCGCTTGAACACCTATTAACTTATTTCTTAAGCTGTCTTTTTCCCCTGAGTCAGTCGGTTAGGACACTTTCTCTCCTTTTTCTCCCCAGAATTTCACCCCACCCCATTGGCCCCTTAAATAGATTTATGAAAAAACAGTCGAAAACCGATTTACTTACTTTTTAAGCTGATTTTTTTCGCTGAGTTTCAAATTTCTCGCCTATGTCGTTTAAGAGATGGGCCTACACGCTCCATTAGGAATCCTTCAACCCCCACTTTTCAGCCCTTTCACCTCATAATAATACACCACATCGAAAAACGCTTAGACACATGTCTGCGTATTTTTAATGATTAGTTTATATGCCGAGTATCACATCCACAAATGAAACCACTCGTGAGATATTGATATTCAATGAAATGCAGGTTTAACCCCTTTAAGACCCCTTTAGAACCCGAATATCCAAAAAACCTCCCTTAGTGTACGGTTTTGACATACAACGAACATATCCCCGAAATGTCAAGTTTCCAACTTCAATATTTTTGGCTGGGCGATGATGAGTGAGTGAATGAGTCAGGACATTTCCTTTCAATTTTTTTTTCTTCAGAATTTCACCCCTCCCGATGAACCCCTTCAATTTGATTGAAAAACAAACTGTCGAAAAGCTATTTACTTACTTTAAAGCAGTTTTTCCCCCTGAGTTTGATGAGTGAGTCAGTCAGTCAATCAGTTAGGACACTTTCTTTCCTGTCCCCCCCCCCCCGAATTTCACCCCTCCCCATGGGCCCCTTAAATTGGATTTATGGAAAAGCGGTCAAACACATATTTACTTATTTTTATGCTGATTTTTTTCCGCTGAGTTTCAAACTCCTCGCCTATGTCGTTTAAGAGATACACGCTCCATTAGGAATCTTTCAATCCCCACTTTTCACCCCTTTAACCTCATAAACACATCGAAAAACCCTCAGACACGTGTCTCCTTACTTTTTAATGATAATTTTATATGCCGTGTATCCCATCCCCCAATGAAACCAATCGGGAGATATTGTTATTCAATGAAATGCAGGTTTAACCCCCTTAAGACCCCTTTAGAACCTGAATATCCGAAAATACTCCCTTAGTAGACGGTTTTGACATACAATGAACATATCCCCAAACTGTCATGTTTCTAACTTCAATAATTTTGGCTAGGCGATGATGAGTGAGTGAGTAAGTGAGTGAGTCTGGACATTTTCTTTCAATTTTCTTTTTTCAGAATTTCACCCCTCCCCATGAACCCCTTAAATTTGATTTATGAAAAAAAAAACTGTCGAACAGCTATTTACTTAATTTAAAGCAGTTTTTTCCCCCTGAGTTTGATGAGTGAGCCAGTCAGTCAATCAGTTAGGACACTTTCTTTCCTGTTCACCCCCCCCCCCCCCCAGAATTTCATCTCTCCCCATGGGCCCCTTAAATTCGATTTATGAAAAAACTGTCAAACACATATTTACTTCTTTTTTATGTTGATTTTTTTTTTCGCTGTGTTTCAAACTCCTCGCCTATGTCGTTTAAAAGACACACGCTCCGTTAAGAATCTTTTAATCCCCACTTTTCACCCCTTTCACCTCATAATATACACCACATCGAAAAACTCTCAGACACATGTCTTCTTATTTTTAATGATGAGTTTATATGCCGAGTATCACATCCCCCCATGAAACCAGTCGGGAGATATTGCTATTCAATTAAATGCAGGTCTACCCCATTAACAACCCTTTAGAACCTGAATAGCCAAAATTTCTCTCTTAGGGGGCATTTGCGGCCCTTGAGGAACCTGCATACAGATGTCATTCCAATCCGTTCGGTGGTTTCTGAGATTTCGTGATGAATAAATGAATGAGTGAGTGAGTGAGTGGTATTTGACAAATATATAGTAGAAAGAAGATAGTGTCAAGTCTTTGTTATGCTAAACTCGGTTGACAGTGCTGTGTGAGCAATTGAGTAAATAACGGGATTTCAAGTAAGGATCCTCATTTTCTATACCGGTAGTGCTGAGCGCAATTGGCATCAAGTCGGCCGTGTCTCGACTTGAGCTATGTTGCCATGGAAACTATCTGCCTTGCCATTCCTTCATGAGTATATTTTATGATTTGATTAGCCTGTTTTTGAGTGAAAAAGGGCCGAAATCAGAAGAATGAGAAAGACTATCGAAAATTCATGTAGCCAGCGGTTCCTTCTGGGTCCTAAACTATGTGTATGCAAAATATGGTTGAGATTGGTGGAACGGTGTAGATTTGTATACGGAACCAACATATATACATACATACATACATACATACATACAGACTTTCACTTTTATATATTAGATTATTATTAACTTATTCACTTCACACTCTATTATTATTGTTATTAAATAAATCAAATTATTTAAATAATCCAAGCCTCAATTACTTCCGTTCTCATAATCAGAATTAACGAAAAATATTTATATCCCTTGGAATAATCGAAATATTTCATGTCGAAACATGACAAAAATCTTAGATCGAAAAATAAATTGTCAGACAGCAGTTCCATTTGTCATCCAGACAAATACAATCGAGGATCTACCTAATACTGTATCTAGCTATGGTGATAAATGTGTGTTGATTTCTGATCGTGACTGTTCAATAATATGGAATTCTCTAATACTACTGGTTAGTGGATAGTACATGAAATGGTTGTCTTACTTTATTCTTGATGTAGATGACGGGCATGTCCTGCGGTGTACTCTATTCCCACAGTGTCTTCCCATCCTAACTGCCAAATTAGAAGACGGCCAGAAGAAGATGGAGGACGGCCAGAAGAATTTAACCAAGGACCTAACTGCCAAATTAGAAGACGGCCAGAAGAAGATGGAAGACGGTCAAAATAAGTTAGCGGAGGACCTGAAGAAGATGGAGGACGGCCAGAAGAAGATGGAGGACGGCCAGAAGAAGTTGGCCGAGGACCTAACTGCTAAATTAGAAGATGGCCAGAAGAATTTAACCAAGAAGATAGAGGACGGCCAGAAGAAGATGGAAGACGTGCAGAATAAGTTAGCACAGGACCTGAAGAAATTAGAACTGGGTCTGCGTGAGGAAGTCACGGCAGTGGAAAAGAAGTTCGACGCCTTAAAAGACGAAGTTGCCGAGCTACGCCGACGCCCGCTGACGGGGGTGGAAGAGAGATTCAACGCTCTACAAAAGGAATTTGCTGAGCTGCGCCGACACCCGCCGACAGGGATGGAAGATAGATTCAAAGCCCTACAAGAGGAAGTCGCCGACCTGCGCCGACGCCTGCCGACCGGGGTGGATGAGAGAGTCAAAGCCCTGCAAGAGGAAGTTGCCGAACTGCGCCAACGTCCAATCACGGGGGTGGAAGAGAAATTCAACGCTCTTCAAGAGGAAGTTGCCGAGCTGCGCCGACGCCCGCCCACAGGTACACCGGGGACATCAGGAACGGGACAGAGCAGAGTGACGCCCCCAACCTTCGACGGAAAGGTCCCGTGGAGCACCTACTTACGTCAGTTCGAGGCGGCCTGTTCCATAAATAACTGGAACAACACAGAAAAGGCTGCAGCTCTCATTGTAGCGCTGAGAGGTGACGCCCTTAACGTCCTTCAGGCCATCCCGACTGGATCCCAGCACTACGCTTCACTGATCGCCCATATGGAGTCCCAATATGGAGATAGCCATCTTCAGCAGGCCTACCAGATGCAGCTCCAGACCCGGGTATAGAAGAACGCGGAAACCCTGCAGGAGTTCGAGATGGACATCGCACGCCTCGTTAGGCTCGCCTATCCAACAGCGCCGGCCGACTTTCTGGAACAGATTGCGACGCAGACTTTCACCGACGGGCTACGGGACTCGGACACTCAACAGGCGCTGCGACTCGCGCGCAATAAGACCCTGGCAGATGCGCTGAGCCACGCACTTGAGTTCGAGACGGCAAAACAGGCATCTAGAATGCACGCGCGGGTGCGTCAAGTGGACGTCGACGAACCAGCAAAAACCAACGAGACCAAGCCCCTGGTCAACGAATTGATGGAGGCGCTAAGCTGTTTCTTCGATAGTCGCGGCACTACCAACAACGACACAGCCGGAAGACAACCGGAGAGGCGGCCCGGAAGTGGACTACCGACCTGCTGGACCTGCGGTAGGAAAGGCCACCTGAGCAAGGACTGCGGTGATCGCCGCCGCCGAGGGTATCCGACGGGAAGTCAGTCGTCTGAAAACCGCGCGGCCCAGGGAAACGAGTATTAGCCAGCCTTGGGGGCAAAGGTTGGCTTGTGACAGTCGTCAAGCCCCGGCAGTCCAAGTCCGTGTGATGAAGTTACGGAGGGACAATAGCAGCCTGATGGTCGACGGAGTCATCAACGGAGTGAGCTGGCCCATGCTAATCGACACGGGAGCATCGAGGACCATCGTCAGCCCCACCGTGATCCCGAAGTGGAGAGTGCAACCCACACAAAGGAACCTCCAGCTAATAACCGCGACCGGAGAGACCGCACCGGTACATGGCGAAGCATCACCGGAGTTCGTCATTGGTCGACGGGCGATAAAGCACCCAGTGCTTGTGGCTGACATATCAAATGAAGTGATCATCGGACTGGACTTCCTGGACCAGAACAACATCATCTTGGATCTGAGTACCAACACTCTGCACTTCGGAAGGGAGGAACTAGCTTTGCAACCAGCACACGAGGCCGTCGCCGCACGACGAGTACGGCTGAGAGAGGACGTCATCGTTCCCGCCAGGACGGAAGTCAGCGCTGCCATAATTGTGGACGGAAAAGCTGAGGGAGTGGCGGCTGTCATCGAGCCAAAATATGAGGACATCCAGACAAAAGGATTGCTAGTTGCCAAGACTCTCATCAACACGACGTCTCGGCCGTACGTCCGCCTGTCCAACCTGAACGACTACGATATTACGGTTCACCGGGACACCAACCTAGGAGTCTGCGAGCCCGTTACCTGGATTGCCCGCATCACAGACACGACGGACGGACACCTGCAGACGGACAACCGAAGAAGACGCGCCCTGCCAGAAGAACTACAGAAGCTGTACCAAGGATCCCAGGACCATTTAGACGAGGAACAATCACGCCAACTTCGGGACCTGCTACACGAATTCCAGGATGTCTTCTCCGTGGGGAGCAAAGACTTCGGCAGGACAAGGTTGGTCCAGCACAGAATCGACGTTGGGGACAGCGTACCGATTAGGGCCCCATTCCGGCGTGTCCCGCTCGCCAAGCAAGCCGAAGTCGACCGGATGGTAAAAGAGATGAAGGAGCAAGGGATGATCGAGCCATCACATATTCCTTGGAGTTCTCCGGTCGTGCTTGTGAAGAAGAAGGACGGTTCCACCAGGTTCTGCGTGGACTACAGGCGGGTGAATGACGTCACGAAGAAGGACAGCTACCCTCTACCCCGGATCGACGACACCCTGGACACCATATCAGGGTCGAGATGGTTCTCCACCTTGGATTTGAAGAGTGGCTACTGGCAGGTGGAGGTCCACCCTAAGGACCGCGAGAAAACTGCGTTCTCTGTGGGCAGCGGGCTCTGGCAGTTCACCGTCATGCCATTCGGTCTGTGCAACGCCCCTGCGACCTTCGAAAGGCTAATGGAGTCCATTCTGAGGGGACTACACTGGAAGACCTGCCTGGTCTACCTGGACGACGTCATCGTTCTGGGGGAGAAGCTTCGAGGAGCACTACAGCAACCTGAAGGAGATCTTGTTGAAGCTACGGGCTGCCCAGCTGAAGTTGAGCCCCAAGAAGTGTCAGCTCTTCCAGAAGCGGGTCCAGTACCTTGGGCATATCGTCTCCGAGGAAGGGGTGTGCACCGACCCAGAGAAGACCGCAGCTGTGAGGGAGTGGCCAGTTCCGAAGGACAAGTCGCAACTACGAAGCTTCCTGGGACTCTGCACTTATTACCGTCGCTTCGTGAGAGGATTCGCCGACATCGCCAAACCTTTACATCGACTGACTGAGAAGGACCAACTCTTCACGTGGACAGCAGAATGCCACAGTGCCTTCGAACAACTCAAGCAGGCTCTGTGCACCGCGCCTATTCTGGCCTACCCCAGACCTGGAACAAGGTTCATAGTCGATACCGATGCCAGCGACTTTGGCATAGGGGGAATCCTGTCGCAAGTAGTGGACGGCGAGGACAGAGTAGTGGCCTACTTCAGCAAGGCCTTGTCAAAGCCAGAAAGGAACTACTGCGTCACCAGGAAGGAGCTGCTCGCCATCGTGAAGACCATTGAACACTTCCACAAGTACCTGTACGGGCAAGAATTTCTCATCAGGACCGACCATGCATCCCTGCGGTGGCTCCTGAACTTCAAGCAGCCCGAGGGTCAACTCGCGCGGTGGTTAGAGAGGCTTCAACAGTACAACTTTGAGATTCAGCACAGGAAAGGCCAACTGCATTCTAACGCCGACGCCCTGTCACGAAGACCGTGCCCCGAAGACTGCACCTTCTGTGCCCGAAGGGAGGAGAACACCGGGATACAGTGCCGAAGGACTACCGTGGAACTTCAAAGGAGCTGGAGCCGCGAATCTTTCACGCGGGCACAAGCAGAAGATGATGACCTGGGACTGATAGCCGAATGGAAGAGGGCCTGTGTCCCCAGACCCGGGTGGAACATTGTGAGTGACTGCAGCCCAAAGTTTAAGTCCTACTGGGCACAGTGGGACTCGCTGATTGTAAGGGATGGCCTCATCTGCCGTACCTCGGAGAGCACTGACGGGAAGACATCTCGGGAACAAGTCGTCGTTCCAAAGGCTATGACGGAGGAAGTCCTGAAGGAAGTTCATGGAGGATCATCTGGTGGACACCTAGGGATAAAGAAGACCCTGGAGAAGCTGAGAGAGCGGTTCTACTGGATCGGATGCCGAACAGACGTGGAGAACCACTGCGCGAGGTGCCACGATTGCGCAGCCAGCAAGGGCCCAGGACGAAGACGACGGGGTCCACTGAAGACCTACAACGTGGGCGGCCCCATGGAGATAGTGGCCATCGATTTTGCTGGGCCATTCCCGTTAAGCGAGGCAGGGAACCGCTACATATTAGTCGTCAGCGACTACTTTACCAAATGGCCGGAGGCGTATGCGCTCCCTAACCAAGAAGCCGCGACGATTGCAGAGACCCTGGTGAAGGAATTCGTCAGCCGGTACGGAGTACCCCTGGAGCTGCACTCCGACCAAGGGAGGAACTTCGAGTCGCAGGTGTTCCAGAACCTATGCCAGCTGCTGGGAATCCGGAAGACAAGGACAACGCCGCTACACCCTCAGTCCGACGGGATGGTAGATCGATTCAATCGCACCATCGAGAACCATCTCCGAATAGTCGTCAGCGAGCACCAGAGGGATTGGGACAAACATCTTCCACTATTTCTCCTGGCCTACCGCGCCGCCGTGCATGAAGCCACCGGGTGCACACCAGCCCGGGCCATGTTTGGGAGGGAGCTCCGTCTACCTGTCGATCTTGCCTTCGGCTGACCTGGGAATGATCCGATCCCGGTAAGCCAGTATTGTCAAGAACTGGTCGACCAACTGGAGGACATGCACGCGTTCGCGAGGAGGAAACTGCGGATCGAGACCGACCGAATGAAGGCCCAATACGACCAGCAGACGGATGCCGGCGGATTCCACGAGGACGACCTGGTCTGGCTCTTCAACCCATTACGGAAGAAAGGCCTGTCACCCAAACTGCAGAAGTCCTGGGAGGGCCCGTGAAACGGATCAACGATGTCGTCTACAGGATCCAGCGGAGCCCGAGGCCGAAGATGAAGATCGTGCATCGAGATCGCCTGGCAGCCTACGGAGGGACACATGCGGACCAATGATTGATCGGGACGATCAGCCTTTTTAGGAAGGGGGTGGTGTTACGGCTGTGAGTTTGTGTCATCGCTCGCCACATGAGTCACAACTGCCCCAGGACTGGGCTGTGCCCTGCCTCGTGTATTGCGTGCGCATTATTCAACAGGGCTACTAGGACAAAGGGATGGTCCAGAATATTCGTGACCCTGCCAGTGAAGGAAATCTCTAGAAGCCGTTTGTCCTGGACGATTCTAGAATTCATTGAGTCACCAGCCTGCTATATAAGCGGCCTCAAAGTGAGGGGACTGAGCTTTTCAGTGGGTGTGTGTTTCTGAGCTAGTGCGTGTTTTCCCGAGCGACAGAAGTGTGGTGACGAAGTGCCGTGCGAGTTACGAAATCCAGTGACATTGTTTCTCCCAGCTTGTGAACAGCCTGCAGCAAGTGATCGTAAATAACTGTAGTCGGTGTACATAAGTGAGAGGAACAGGTAGTCTCTGTCAAGGCCACCGTACTCATTAGGACGGATTAACTTCTGTGGTCTGTTGACAAGTGAAAGGGCCAAGAGCACTCAAGGAAGAGACTTGAGGAAACTGGAGTAAGGTTCCAATTGCTTGTATTTGCTGATGAGTAGTGTAATTTTCTGGCCGCAATAAAGTTAATTATTTCTTTAAAGAAACAATCTGTGTTGTGCTTCAACCCACCGTAATCCAGTTAACAAAAGTGCCACTAGGGGGGGGTGGCACGTAACAATATGATGAATTACGGATTTTATTTAAGTTTTTTTTTTTTTTAAGGTTTTGTGAGAAGATGTTTTAACGGACTCTATTTATATTCAGGCAATTTTGGGGAAGATTTGTGGGTAGTAACTTGTTATTATTATTTTCAGTGTGACGTGAAGTTGTGTGATTTGGATGAATGATTATGGATGTTGTATGTTGTTGGTCTGTTCATATGTACTATCGGTGCTATATTTTCTTGGTGTTGAGGTAAACTTCCGTTTTTCTTTGGATTTTCTTTGGGTCTGTCTTCGTTTTGTAAATTTTTTGGGAGGTGTTTTTTTTGGTTTATGTTTCCTTAAGTGTGAGTATAGATAGACTATGGAGGACTAATGCCGACATCCAATTTTCCCTATTTTTTTTTTTTTTTGAGGCAAGGAACTCAGATTTCATTTTTAAGTGGTAACTTCTGTCTGTTATTTTCTGTATCTTTGAATTTTTAACTGTGAATCTAATTATTGCTTGGATAGTAGCAACTTCTATATGGTAAACGTATGATGTATGATTTGTCAAACTTAATTTTGTTTGTGAAGGACATGGAAATGTATCTATTATGTGATTATTCGGTTTGGTATCTTGCCTGATTTTCTTGTCAGGATGAGTAATGTTGGTTGTAAGTGTTATGTTATCGTGTAGGTTGTTACTCCTTACATGGTACTGCCTCTAGTATATTTGCTTTCAGCTTGATTGTGAGAGTGGTTGCTTCGACGATGGTTGTGGCTTCGATGTTAATGTGAAGTTATCCAGGGCCCGGATATTGAACAAGCATCGTGGAATGGAATCGGAATGAAGCTTTCTCCTCATTTGCAAGAAATCTACTACGATTTGGTTGAATGTATTTATATTGGATCTCATTATGTAAAGCGTCTTTGTAAAATCTTGTATAGACATGATGTCAACTGAATTGTCTTTGACGTGGTGTCAAATCTTGGAACGACTAGTGTGAGCGACAAAGAGTTTGGAATGTGAACGAACTTGTATGCTTTGAAGAGTTTACCTTGTGGGATTTTGGAAGTAATTGTGAGAAAAAAAAACTTCAGGGTATTGTGATTTGCATGTTACATGTTGTCTTGATATACTGTCCGAATATGTTTTCGCGGTTTAAATAAAAACCGGAGTTAAGGCTTGTGGAGAGGGAGGATGTGCCGGTATTACGTCACTATTTTACGATTGCTACGTCTTTCGATATGTTTAATTTTGATTGCCTGGTGTGATGACTTCGGTTCTCTGATTTCCCGCTAGAGAGCTACACCGAAAGGTAAGAACTTATATTTGTCTTTCTATTGATTGCAGCTGATGTTCCGGTCCTGTGAGAGAACGCCGAGTTTGTTGTCATTTGTCTAACTATTATGTCGCATGTCAAGTACGAAAGTGTGCCGAGATCTTGTAATATTTTGGTTAGACTTGGATCTCCATGGAAGACGACAGTAGTTGAGTTGCTGCTAGGCCTGTTATGTATAAAAAGTGGCCTGAGATACGGTGATAGTTCGTGTCTCCGAGAGTAAATATCTGTACTGTATTATGTGGTACAATCTGCATTGACTTTGAGATGTTAAATATGACTTGTCGGGTAAGAATCATGTTAGCCGGGAGTGATAAAATTGGACTTGATATATGTGGTGAGTTGTTTTGGTAGCCTTAACCTTGAATGATGTATTGGAGTTGTTGCTGTTGGTTTTTGTTTTATGAATCTTCTGTTGGCAAACGGTAACAGTAGTCTTCCGTCTGCCGAGGAGTGAACAAGAGAAGTTCTCAGGAAACCATGACAGGGCTTAGACGTTTATAAAATTTTGCTGCCGAGGATAGTCAAGTATTATATTAAAAGATATGAATTACGACATCTTGACATGGGTTTAAGCATGTATGTGTATCGAGCAGCTGATATTGATATTGTGAAGAAGTTGAGTATTTTATGAGAGTGAGTGGACGTTGGTTTGATAATGTTTGCTTTGAAGGCACTTGGATTATCGGAAGAGATCAATGTATTCAGGCCTATTAACATGCGTTGGAACACGAATGAGCTTTATATTGGAACTACCGACGATTTGAACAATATTAGTAACAAGACGAGTCGATGCAAGTGAAGGAAAGTCGTGAAAGATTATACACCGTTGTCATTGCTTGTTTGGAAACTTGGATTACTGTGAACGTCGGTCTGTCGTTTTAGAATATAAGGCAAGTACCAAAGAATGTTGTATTCTTTCCATGTCTTTAAAATGTCATGTAATGTATGCAAGTGTTATTGTTAATAGAAGTTGTTACCACAGTTGTATCAGTGTATTATTTCTAGGCCTATGCTAGATACTGTAGTCTCGGTACATTCATCTGGGTTATATCGCAAAGGGATCGGTGGTATTCTGCTGTTAGGGGGGGGGGGGGGGTGTTACAGTATCCATCCTGACCAGATGTTCTAGGCTCCGGGACACTGCCCGTAGAGGCGGTAGTGGTGAGTTCCCTCGCTGAGTCCGTGGGTTCCTCCAACCTGGAGGGTAAAAACGAATAAAAAAACATTGGATAAGTACGGTCCTTTTCAGAACCAAATAAAAAAATACTCGTTGGAACAGATAGATATGCGTCCATGATACATCCACAATAAACGACATTAAGCAAAAAAAATGTACTACGGTAGCTCAAGTTTCAAACCTACTACAATGCGACTTCGTTGACGCTACTCTAGCAATTCTTGATTTAGCCACCACAGCTACCGAGAACCATAGCGTATTGCTGGCACGTATTGAATCTATTGGTAGACACTTCCTGTCCAAACGTAAGAAGGTGGTATTCGGAGCTCTGATCATTTTAATCATGCATTTTATTTGAGGTCATTGAAATAACACTACCACTATTGATTTCTACTATATTCGCGAGTATGTACTCAACGGTAAAGTTGTACTAAGGTCATAAAGGAGCAGCTACTAATGTTTTTAGGATGACTATGATATACGTGTTAGTTGGGTTGCCTTCCTCCAAAAATATTATGGGGTTGGTGGACCAGTCTGTATATGTCGCTGACATGTCCAAGTCTAAATACACTGAACTCCACCTGTATGCGGATAATACCGCCATTTCCACTACCTCCTGGAAATGACATAGAGTCAATCACAACCTCCAAGTCGCTCTGGACGATCTAGTAGCCTGGCTAGAGAAATGGAGAATTAAAATTAATGTTAATAAATGTTCTGCCACTCTGTTCAGGAAAAAGAGGCAATTCACAGAAGTCCAGGATATTAACTTCTTTGGTGAAGTGATCAGATGGCAGACAGCCACCAAGTACCTGGGAGTCACGCTAGATCGCCAACTGGCATTCGCTCAGGAGATTTCTCAGCGCGCAAACCAAGCGAAGGGGATCTTAGCGCAGCTCTGGCCTTTATTAAGGTCCTAGAGCTCACTGGATGTCTTTTCATATTCTGGCCAATAAGGATACCAGAGTAATCACCCAATCACCCTAACACAGCTGCAGTTAACGAAACAATTAGACAGAGCTCTCAAGGCCTTCGGGCTGACAGGCTACATTAGAATGCATCGAAGCCGGCTCCTCCGGCCTCGATTGCATGGGTCAGGCCAGGCCAGGCTGGATGTCTTTAGTAAGCGACTCGCATACAGCACTATAGTGCGACCAGTCATGGGATATGGCTGTCCAGCATGGGGGTTTGCAGCCCCCACTTCGATCAGGAAACTTCAGGTTATTCATAACAGGGCTTTACGTACGATATCGGGCGCCCCTTGGTACGTACGTAACACCCAACTACACCAGGACCAGCCGCGGCTCGTGGTGTTGGAGCTGGGGAAGGCTCAGCACGTAGTGGCAAAATGCTGGTATAACGCATTATACGACACCCACATACACGGCTGCAGGATTTTTAATTTCACGGTGAAAGGTGGGGGAGCTCAGAACAGACTTACAGATGGGCACCATTATGTTATTTTATAAAGCATTTTTCCCTAATTAAAATGAATGTACTTACCTAGTTTCAACATTCAGGAAGAGGCAATGCATTCCGTTTCTAATTTAACCTACTCCCCATTCTAATTAGTCCCGATCAGAGCAGTCTGTTTCACGGTTGTACACTACCAAACAATCGCAATTTACTTAGAAAATACTGTGTTTACCAGCTAGAACTGTAGGGGAATTGATCTGTAACATAGTCCGAAAGTGATCCCGATCTTGAGGGATAAATGGAAACAAATAAATAAACACAATTGTAGATATTAAGAGCAGTGAAGCTACTTGCTATTACTTTATATAAACACATGACCTTTAATTCATAGGTTTGTAAGTGAAGTCTGCCCTCCTCTCCTTTAGAGCTGCAAAGTGGTCAATGACAAGCTCATTGAAGTTCGGTGACTCCAACAATTCCTTTTCTGTGGAACACATTGCAAGTGCACAGTCGGCCTTCCTTCATTGTGTTTCGTAAAAATTTTTTCACTCGTTTTAGGGTATAGAAACACCGCTATGCCTCTCCTGAGACCCTTCACAATCAGCCTAGTTTCGTGGTCGAGATTTTTGCCCGATACGCTACTAACTGAATTCATTGTCTTGTTGACATACAATTACCACTACTGTACCTGGGACTGCCAGACGTTCCGTTTTACCCGGAACAATTCCGTTGTTTCTTGTTTTGTTCCGCGTTCTGTTTTAATCTTTAACGGAACGCCAAATGTTCCGTTTTTTTGGTTCATTTGATAGTATATTCAATTTTGCACCAATTTTCAAATGTCCCGCTTCAGAATTGATTGTAATATCTAGCTTGTTTTCTGGCGATACAGGTGCAAGTTTGAAAGAGAAAATGACTTCTATGTCTGTGTTAGATATATGGATACATGTTATAGATATATTAGGGGCAACAACATTAAGGAGTATCGTAGTCCTTGTGAAGTTAATACTCAGCATTTACCCCTCCAATGCATTTACGGAGAGAATATCAATTGGAGAGATTATACAAACAAACTCCATTGTTCACATATTACAATTATGACGAAAATTGTAGTGAATTTTATCAGAAGGTACTTACAAATAAAAGATGTTTGCAAAGGTTTGTTCAAATGAAAAGCATTTGTAAGTTGCTGGTGCCATAGGCCTATATGATATGTGTATTTGATTATGCAATGCTTATTTAATACATGAAAATGAAAATCCACAGCCTGCTTCCAGTCTCCGACCGGGTCAGGAATGGAATGAATGAAGCACCCCCATCGGTAGGATATAGACTGTGCCGGCTGCCGAGGCCTGACGCACTCCTAGGGGCAATGATGAAATGAATGACAGATGAAATGAAATGATAGTGGAGAGTGTTGCTGGAATGAAATTTAGACAGGGAAAACCGGAGTATCCGGAGAAAAACCTGTCTGTCTCCGTTTTGTCCAGCACAGAGCTCACATGGAGTGACCGGGATTTGAACCACGGACTCAGCGGTGAGAGACCGTTGTGCTGCCGCCTAGGCCACGGAGGCTTACTTTATGTGTATTATTTATTACAACGTTTGACGACCTTGATTAAAAAAATGCAATGGCAACCCTAACTGTAGTCCATAACACGCAAATTAAGACTTGCCACTGACAAACAACATAATTAATGAACTAATTAAGTTACACCAACGATTTTAACGCGCGAACACTTGTTTACGAATACGCAGCATGGGCGGTGGCATATTTTAAACAGAATACTTTCCTTAAGTCTCGGTAGATGGCTCTGCTAACCCTTGCCACCTCATGGTGCTATCTGGCGGAAATATTTTAGTTATTATACATTAAGGGATACCATTTGAGTTCTCAATAATGATTATCATTTATTAGTCATATCTAACTGTTTCTGGTAACTTGTCATTATTAATCGTTCGAAGAGTGAAAGAGGGAAAAGATAAACTTTCATGAGAGTGGTTTCAGTCTCCTTGAACAACTTTGAATGCATTCCACAGAATAAGAATATCTTGTCGTCGTTGGCAAGCCTGGCTTAGGCTGTAGTCGCCTGAGCCTTAAGCGATACAATTGAAACGAATGGAGCTTTCATAACCACGCCTCCCGTCCCTGTTACATAGGAAGGAATGGGACATCGAAGGCGCAGCCTAACGGCGCTACTATCCATCTGAAAAACATTCTTTATCAACAGTTCCAAATATATTGACTCGTGACTGAATGAATTGAGTGAAATTTATAAATATTTCCAATCAATATAAATTATAAATTCCTCAATTAAATACGGTATGTATATTTATAGAATCTTTCAGGAGAGGCTCCGCCTAAGAGCCTTTAATGACCAGCCGCGCCTGACCAGGACTATCACCTCGAGACCATCAGTCAGAGGATTAGGAAGCAGGCAGTCAACCTATACAAATCAAGTACACGAAGCACCAACCCTCTTATAAACAGGTTGGGCGATTACCAAGCCACGGGGTACCGCCATAAGCGCCCCCGAATTATCATAGAATAAACTCTGTTCCTCACATTTCAGCTACCGGTACTATAGCAAATTAGATTTCTTTCCTTTCACTCACTGAATTCATAAAAACTGTTCTATCCTATTTTTATATTTCACATTAAGTATTCCACAGTGCCCTAGTGCAGTTAGCCACATCCTGGCTAATTAAGAAATAAAATGGTAATCACCCAACACCCCTAACCAATGCTGTCAGGGATATAGCTCTAAAGGCCTTCGGGCCGAAAGGCTATAATTTTCATGCACGCAAAGTCAGCTTGCGCGCTGGGCTCGATTGGATTCGATTCATGTATTGATATCTACCCAAACTTTTCACAGGCTAGCTTATGAACATTCAATTAAATTCAGGGCCCCTCATATCTAACAAATATTTAATGTATCCTTTTGCGTTTGTTGTTGTTGTTGTTGTTGTTGTTTCATTTGAGGGGCTTGGACATCGCGGTCATTGAGCCCCTTGTACTTAGGTGTATGTATATATATATATATATATATAATTTGTCAGATGACCTATGTTATTGTGGTGTCTGCAGTAGTGTATATTTGTACTTGGGGTGAGAATTTAATGGGATGCAGCCGTGGCCTTAAGTTAGGTATCATTCCGGCATTTCCCTGGGGTAAAAGTGGGAAGCTACGGAAAACCACTTCCAGGATGGCAGAGGTGGGAATCGAACCCACCTCTACTCATTTTTCCCTCACGAGGCTGAGTGTACCCCGTTCCAGCCATCAGACCAGAATTAAACTTCTTGGCAGAGCCGGGAATCGAACTCGGACCTCTGGAGCGACAGCCAAGAATTCTCACCACTACATGCGTTTGTATTAAAGTCAAATGTTTGTGGTATTGTCAATCAAAATATTTAGTTATTACCAATGTATTAAGCCTATATTTGCCTTCATTTCTTTATTATTATTATTATTATTATTATTATTATTATTATTATTGGATAACAGGGGACTGCAAATTTGTCAGAAAGCAAAAGATAAACAATGTCGTCAATATGAGGCAGAAGTTCAATCGGAAGCATTTTAAAAAATTATATACTTTAATCCACTGAATTAATCTTTCGAAATGAATGCGAACACTTGCAATACTGTGTAGCTTGCCATCATTAAGAAAATGAGGGTTTGCGCCAATCATTCCTCGGTTGGAAAGGCTTGTTTGCTATTCCAGGAAAGCCTTTGTCAGCAATTATCTTATCACCAGGTTCTAACAGTGTCAACAAATCACTGTCATTTGCGATAAACGCGTCACTCCTACTCCCGGCGTAGCACTGCATTTGGACGTAAAACTAATCATACCCATAGCCTATTCTTTGACTGGGAGTGATATTAAATAAACATTTCACAGTGTAAACAAGATGTTCAGTAAAGAACATATAGCCTACTTTCTCCTAAATGCATGGGTATTGTTATAACTCTTTGTCCTTTTCAAGGAGTATGATTGAATGTTAGTTGTAGGAGCTTGTTAAAATACAACGTGCTATGGGGATATTAAACATGAATATGAGGTGCCCTTTGCTAGTGCTACCTCTGTACCAAATTTCGTTCAATTCGGTTTCACCGTGTTTGAATTGATAGGGGGAATCGATTTGCACACATACTTGGCCACCATCTGCAAACTATTGGGCTGATGTTCTTGCAGTTTGGTCAGAATATGTTTCCCACATAAAGATATGGTGTTGCAAAATTAGGTAGAGACTAGATTATTAGGTTGGTCGTAATTACATTTTAGCTTTTAACATTTGGGTGGCCGCGATTACGTTTCCATCAAGATAGCGGTGATATAAAACATGACACTGAGGTGCCCTTTGCTAGTGCTACCTCTATACCAAATTTCGTTCCATTTGGTTTCAGCGTGTTTGAATTAATAGGGGGAATCGATTCTGACACAAAGATGGCCGCCATCCGCAAACTATTAGGTGAATGACCTATTAGATTGGTCAAAGGATGCTCCCTTCATAAAGGTATGTAGTTGCAAAATTTGGTAGAGATCGGATGATTAGGTTAATCGTAATTTGATTTAAGCTTTGAACATTCGTGTGGCCGCCATTACGTTTCAGTCAAGATGGCGGCGATATAAAACATGACACTGAGGTGCCCTTTGCTAGTACTACCTCTGTACCAAATTTCGTTCCATTCGGTTCCACCGTGTTCGAATTAATAGGGGGAATCAATTTTGACATAAAGATGGCCTCCATCCGCAAACTATTAGGTGAATGACCTATTAGATTGGTCAAAGGATGCTCCCTCCATAAAGGTATGTAGTTGTAAAATTTGGTAGAGATCGGATGATTAGGTTAATCGTAATTTGATTTAAGCTTTGAACATTCGTGTGGCCGCCATTACGTTTCAGTCAAGATGGCGGCGATATAAAACATGACACTGAGGTGCCCTTTGCTAGTGCTACCTCTGTACCAAATTTCGTTCCATTCGGTTCCACCGTGTTCGAATTAATAGGGGGAATCAATTTTGACATAAAGATGGCCGCCATCCGCAAACTATCAGGTGAATGACCTATTAGATTGGTCAAAGGATGCTCCCTCCATAAAGGTATGTAGTTGCAAAATTTGGTAGAGATCGGATGATTAGGTTAATCGTAATTTGATTTAAGCTTTGAACATTTGTGTGGCCGCCATTACGTTTCCGTCAAGATGGCGGCGATATAAAACATGACACTGAGGTGCCTTTTGTTAGTACTACCTCTGTACCAAATTTCGTTCCATTCGGTTGCACCGTGTTCGAATTAATAGGGGGAATCGATTTTCACACAAAGATGGCCGCCATCCGCAAACTATTACGCTGATGACCTATTGGTTTGGTCAAAGGATGCTCCCCCTATAAAGGTATGTTGTTGCAAAATTTGGTAGAGATCGGATGATTAGGTTAATCGTAATTTGATTTAAGCTTTGAACATTTGTGTGGCCGCCATTACGTTTCCGTCAAGATGGCAGCGATATAAAACATGACACTGAGGTGCCTTTTGTTAGTACTACCTCTGTACCAAATTTCGTTCCATTCGGTTGCACCGTGTTCGAATTAATAGGGGGAATCGATTTTCACACAAAGATGGCCGCCATCCGCAAACTATTACGCTGGTGACCTATTGGTTTGATCAAAGGATGCTCCCCCCATAAAGGTATGTCGTTGCAAAATTTGGTAGAGATCGGATGATTAGGTTGGTCGTAATTTGATTTAAGCTTTGAACATTTGTGTGGCCGCCATTACGTTACCGTCAAGATGGCGGCGATATAAAACATGACTCTGAGGTGTCCTTTGCTAGTGCTACCTTTGTACCAAATTTCGTTCAATTCGCATTCACCGTGTTCGAATTGATAGGGGGGGGACAGACATTCAGAGTACACACACTCACACACACACACACAGACACACAGACACACACACAGACTCACACACACACATACACACACACAGACAGACACACTTTTTTCGCCCTGTGTTGATCTCATAAGTCTACTTTCATTTTTTGCAAAAATCGAAAGTAGGCTAAAAATAGAGAAATACTCATACCACCTACCGTAGGAGGTTGTTCAACTTTAATTTCCGTACAATCAATAATCAACCTGCTTTTCAGGTATGTATTTTTGAACACTGCAAGCCTCCGTGGCTTAGGCGGCAGCTCGCCGGCCTCTCACCGCTGGATCCGTGGTTCAAATCCCGGTCACTCCATGTGAGATCTGTGCTGTACAAAACGGAGGCAGACAGGTTTTTCTCCGGGTACTCCGGTTTTCCCTGTCAAAATTTCATTCCAGCAACACTCTCCACTATCATTTCATTTCATCTGTCATTCATTTAATCATTGCCCCAGAGGAGTGCGTCAGGCCTCGGCAGCCGGCACATTTCATATCCTCGCCGCTAGATGGGGGTTTCATTCATTCCATTCCTGACCCGGTCGGAGACTGGAAGCAGGCTGTGGATTTTCATTTTCATTTTTGAACACTGCATAGTCTCATCTATACTTCCTTTACTGGGCCAGAACACGAAATGTGGCATTGCGGAAGCTAGAAGCATCGCAGTGGTTGAGACACAGGCGTACGGTGGACTTCGAACAAAGCTCTCATAGCAGAATGAGCCAGTTCTGTCTTTATCTTCATTCAAAATATCAACAGGCGATTTTCATGACATATTTCACCTGTACATTTTTCTCGAGATATTATTTTAAACAACAAGTTATAAACTTGAAATGACACGCTTTTTAAATCTCACTTTTGTATATAGTCCCGAATAGAAGAATATCCTCTCCTGCGTTTATATTATGCATTGCGATAGACTATGCCATACTTCCGCCTCGTCTCACCACCGGCCTAGAAAATGAGGCTTTTTACATAAAATCCCGTTAGTTACTCAACTGCTCACACAGCGCTGTCAACCTAGCATAGCATGCATGGCAAAGATTTATGACACCATTTGTTATTATAATTTCCGCAATATCAAAATGCAAATTATATCACAAAATAAAATAGCGTGATATAAAATCTGAGAGAAACTAGACATACCTTGCACCTTATTAAAATAGAATTACATTTGGTTCACTCGTTTTGTTTTTGTATTTTTAAATTCATGAACTTTTCTGCTGAGTGGTTAGTACAGAAGTCATTTGGAAGCTAACGGTATTTCGCTTGTGCAATAATATACGCAATCGTTGATACAAATTTCACTGCAATGACGCTGGCAAGTCCGTTGCTGCTGTTAGGTTAATGAGTGGAGAGGATTAGAATTCTGAGAAATGCAATCCAAACATTTCATACAAGAAATTATTTCCACTGTGCATAAAATCTTACCCGGACTTGCAGTTTTCATTGTTGGCAAAGGCATTGCTGAAATTGTAATTTGATGATAGTTGCTGTTAAAGGGCCTAACATCTAGGGTATCGGCCTTTAATTTTTAGGGGGTGAAAATGAAATATGATGATGAAATGAACACTAGAACTAAAACTAACTACAACTTACAACTAACTTACGGATTAGGAGAAGAAAAGGACAAAAAGGAAGGAATAAGGGAATTAAAATATAGGTAAAAGAAATACCCTCAACCCTCAAAAAATGAGAATTGTCGGCACACCTTCAGTGGTGGGGCTACAAACACTCTGGCTCCTTTATGACCTTGTGCAGAAGGCAGGAGATATGATGAAAAGAAAAACAAGAGGTCTGACCATTTGAAAAATGAGGGTATCAGATAAAATGAGACAAGGTTCAATTAAGGCGGGAATTTGAAAGACTCCCTAGACATCAGATATCCTAATACCATCAGGGTCGGAAGAGAACAAGAGTTGATCAAGAGAGGTGGACAGCAGGAAATATGCCAGAGAAGACCCCGGCACAATTAAGTGGAAGCAATCGCGAACTCAGCTGGGCCCCCTGGTCGCCAACCAACGTCCCACAAGTTGTAAGCCCCTAAGGGAGGGGGAGTGTCGTAATGTCGTAAGTGAACGAGAGGTGACCAAGGGTGGTTGATATGGATGATGACAGAAAGGAGCCCGACACAAGTAAGTGCAAGCAATACCAGACTCAGCTGGGGTCCGTGGTCACCAAACCCACGTCCCACTAGTCGTGAGCCCCTGGGGGATGTACTGAAGAATGATTCGACAGAATCGCAAGAAAACATTCTGATACCCATTTTTCAGAAGATACCTTATGGGTATGCACTGGATGGTTGATTCCGTAGTTAATTGGATATCTTCGTAGGTCTGAGAGGCCAGGAAGTCCTTAACATGTGCGTTATTAACAGTGGTAAAGTACTATCCCGGCATTTTCATGGATGGAGTGTAGAAAAATCACACTCAGGATATTTTCTGTCGGTGCTGGGTTTTGAACCTACGATCTCTGGACTTGCTACAGCTGTCCTTGCAGCCGTGGTGCACGATTAAACGATCACAACTACAGGGGCAGATTACCTCGTAGTTCCGCCCATTAAAACCACAGTAAATAAATAAATAAATAAATAAATAAATAACTGCGATCACAACTACAGTGCGGGAATCTTAAAATGAAGACTACACACAACAGACGAAGGAGAGTTTGTGTTCGGAACAAAGTTATCGCGGGAAATCACTTTAAACTAATCATCACACCTATCTCTGTCACACGAAAACTCGTGAAATGAAAGCACGCCTCCTATTTTCTTCCTATTCGAAGTGCAAAATGGCACAAAACAATACGACCTACTGGATTTGAGCAGCGGCGTTCAAACCATAGTTTATAATTTACCCCAGCATTTTACAATTCCCTCAGTAAACTCTCCAAACAACGTAGGAATTCAGTATATTAATGCCGTCTACTTACAATAATTGAAACTGAAACCAAACTTCGTTGTTCTAAACGTATCACAATGAGAAACACACTGCACAGCTGTTTACTAATCGCGCCTATACATGGGCTGGGGATGCGCTCTATCGGCAACTAGAGGAAGTTTTCCAATTACACGTTAAGGCTCGTTCTCACGTTCGGGATGGTCGAACTCCGCTGATTAGGTTAAACCCAAACAGTCCTGTCAGCTCACGCTAATGGGTTTGGGAAGAGAGTGGGGGTAGGCAACCTCTCCTGAAATGTTTGTAAGTCATGAGTTGACTGATAGCTACATACACCTGGACCCCCTGGGATTTCTGTAGATATAATCAGTGCAGCGAACATGTTATCTATGTACAGTCAAAGAGTTGGAGAATTGAGAATTATAGGAAACTATAAATTTCATAAGTGTGAGTTGTCAAAATGGGGCCAACAGTGGAGGTGTCAAGGAATGTTCTGCCCATTTATTTACAAATGGTGGTAACTTTCTGTTATGTGGGTCTCACAATCACGAACCATGTACGACGATTAATCAAGAATTTATTTCGAACAGTGTAAAAAGAAATGTACGTGACAATATATGTGAACGGCCATCGAAGTTGATGAGAAAGGATATACTTGCTGCCCCTAAGCACTTGTCTGATAATTTACTATCAAGTGGCATAGAGAGATTTTAAAATAATATTGCTACTGAGAAACTTACCACCTCTGCCTCAAAATAAGCAAGAAGTTCATGATACTCTAGCCATTATGGACATTCGATCGAACTTAGAAGAAAATATAATAATAACCCCTGGCACTACAGCCCGTGAAGGGCCTAGGCTTACCAAGAGACCGCTGCCCTGCCATTTGGCCTGCAGATATTGGGGTGACGCGTGATCAGTGCGTCCCCTCGTCCGTTAATATTGGCTCAGTGAACCCCGTTCCAGCCCTAACGTCAGTTTCTAAAATCCCTGACGGAGCCGGGAATCGAACCCGGGGCCTCCGGGTGAGAGGCAGACGCGCTGTCCCAACACCACGGGGCCGACTAAAAGAAAATATGCTTCTTGTAAAAGACAGAGAGAATAACATTATTATGTTTTCTACTGCATCAAATTTGAAATACTTGTGTAAAAGAGAAACTATATTTATAGACGGAACATTTAAGTATTGTTGTAGGCTATGTAAATGAAGAGAAACAGGATAAGTTAGAAATAAACACGCCATATGTTCGTATGAGCCGACTCAGATGGTGGGGTCATGTGAAGAGAAAGGGGGAGGAGAGATTACCTAAGAGGTTAATGAGTTCGGCTGTAGAGGGTAAGAGAAGTAGAGGTAGACCTAGGGGGGGGGGGATGGTTAGATTCAGTGTTGAACGATTTCAATGTAGAGGTGAAGAAGCAGAGGAGGCCGCAGTGCTAACTGCTAATATGGGATCATGGAGGTGACTTGTTGGCAAACAGAGGATTGCAGACTAGATTGGAGGATTGGGAAGGAGGTGGCCGTGACCTTAAGTTAGGAACCTTCCAGCATTTACCTGGAGTAGAAGTGGGGAAACCACAGAAAACAACTTCCTGGATGGCTGAGGTCGGAATTGAACCCATCTCTTCTCAGTGTTTCCTCGCGAGGCTGAGTGTACCCCGTTCCAACCCATAGACCAGAATTAAATTTCTTGGCAGAGCCGGGAATAAAACATGGACCTCCGTCAAAAAATAACGGAGAGCTCTCAGTATTAACTTTGTAACCTGTTTTATAAGCTTTAAAATGATATAGACTATACATTAACATTTTGGTTTTCATTATATTAATCTCAAATTACAATAGCCGCCTTGTCAAACACTTAAAAGACGTTTAATATTTAAATTAATACGTACATGTTTCGGTATACAATGGTAATCGTCAGCGTAGAGTGAAATAATAAAAGAATCTTAAAAACTATGTTAACAAATGCCAAAGTGAAAATGGATATCTTTACAAAGTACACATTAAAATTTAAATAAAATGAAAGGTCACAAAAAAACAAGAAAAATACATAAACGAAACAAGACTAAAGTTAATATAAATCTACCTTAATAGATTGTCTACATTATACTTCTTCATTATGGTTCAATATAATGAATCGGATCTCCTGTTGATTGCAAAAAGATGTTGTTTCCACGTATAAAGAATTGGTGAAATGCATAACAATTTTTGACTGATAAAGTCCTCTAACCTTGAAAAACGTTCTAGTTGAACCCAAACTTTCTATATTAGGCCTATATTAGACTATATTTCTTCAATACGACTCAATAATATATTGCTTGCCACGGTGGGTGAGTGGTTATAGTGTCGGATTACTAACCCCAAGCCTGCAAGTTCGCTCCTGGCCGGGGTAAGTGATTTTTGAAAAGCGGCAAAAATTACGACATGTCATACGATGTTGGCATGACAAAGAACCCATTGTGAATTCAGTAGGCCGTGTTCATAATGACAAAATTAATCTCGGGATTTTCCGCCAACACAATGTTCCTCATTTCTCTACTAGAAAGCGCTATAGTGTCAAGGAGCTTAGATATCTAACCTCCTTGACTTTCATAGTGCTTCAAGGAACAACAAAATTCGACATGCAAGCTACCCTCTGGGTGTCAAATAACAAAGCTTGCACCCGGCACCCGAGGGCATATATATTATATAAAACAAAGTGTCCTGACTGACTGACTGACTGACTGACTCATCATCACCCAGCCAAAACTATTAAAGTTAGAAACATGACATTTTGGGGATATGTTCGTTGTAAGTCGGAAACGCCCACTAAGGAAGGATTTTTGGATATTCAGTTTCTAAAGGGGTGTTAAGGGGGTACACCTGCATTTCATTGAATACCAATATCTCCGGCTTGGTTTCATTGAGGGATGTGATATTCGGCATATAAACTCATCATTAAAAATAAGAAGACGCGTGTCTGAGGGTTTTTCGATGTGGTGTATATTATGAGGTGAAAGGGATGAAAAGTGGGGGTTGAAGGATTCCTAACGGAGCGTGTATCTCTTAAACGACATAGGCGAGGAGTTTGAATCTCAGCGGGAAAAAATCAGCTTAAAAGATAAGTAAATAGGTGTTCGACCGTTCTTTTTTTTTCATAAGTCCAATTTAAGGGGCCCATGGGCAGGGGTGAAATTCGGGGGGGGGGGGGGGCAATAAGGAAAGTGTCCGAACTGATTGACTGACTCACTCACTCTTCAAACTCAGGAAGAGAAAACTGCTTAAAAAAAGTAAATAAGTGTTCGAGTTTTTTTTTTTCATAAATCAAATTTAAGGGGTTCATGGGGAGGGGTGAAATTCTGAAAAAAATAATGAAAGACAATGTCCTGACTCACTCACTCATCATCGCCCAGCCAAAATTATTGAAGTTAGAAACATGACATTTTGGGGATATGTTATGTGTATGTCAAAACCGTACACTAAGGGAGGATTTTCGGATATTCAGGTTCTAAAGGGGTCTTGAGGGGGTTAAACCTGCATCTCATTGAGTAACAATATCTCACGCGTGATTTCATTTGTGGATGTAATACTCGGCATATAAACTCATCATTAAAAATAAGAAGACATGTGTCTGAGGGATTTTCGATGTGGTGTATATTATGAGGTGAAAGGGGTGGAAAGTTGGGGTAAAAGGATTCCTAACGGAGCGTGTATCTCTTAAACGACATAGGCGAGAAGTTTGAAACTCAGTGGAAAAAATCAGCTTAAAAATAAGTACATCGGTGTTCGACCGTTTTTTCATAAATTCAATTTAAGGGGCCATTGGGGTGGGGTGAAATTCTGGAAAAAAAAAGGAGAGAAAGTGTCTTAACTGACTAACTCACTCACTCATCAAACTTAGGGAAAAAAGACAGCTTAAAAATAAGTTAATTGGTGTTCTAGCGGTTTTTTTTCATAAATCCAATTTAAGGGGGCCCATGGGGAGGGGTGAAATTCTGGTAAAAAAAAATGAAAGAAAATGTCCTGACTCACTCATGGTGTATTCTTTGAATACACGGTACGAGAGATATAATGTCTATTGCTCTTTGCATGTTCATTTCTTCCTTCCTCTTTGTCAAACACCAACAGTGATCATCTGTTTACTCCTTGTTGGGCATGTCTCTTATGTCGTCATAAGTATGTTTCAGATATATAACTTCTGTGATCCACCTAGCGTCATCTAGTAGCGAACCTCTGAAGCTACTCAATTCCTCATCGTGCAAGATGACTTACTTATCTATTTGGCTACCAGATCTCGTTACCATCGTCAGCTACTTTCTCCTTGAGCAAGAGGACTACGTCTACTTCTTTACTCACCATGCTGCGCTAGTATCGTCTATCAACTCCTTGAAGACCAGCTCACCAAGAAATCAATTTGTTGTATTTAAGTTGGCCATGCTTATATGTTCTCCTTTTGTCTCCTACCCCCCTCTCTTTCCCCCTTTTCTTGGACCCTCCGCGCTCCGCTGAGCTGCACTCACTTCTCCGTCTGCAGTTGACTCGTTCAGTCAAAGCTCCGCTCGAGCTTAGCCTCCTCAAACTAAGAGGCACACATTCTTCTACGCCATGTTGGCTAGATAGTCTTCATAGGAACTTCACTTCGACATGCAACAAAGATAAGTACCATTTTTAAAAAGTTTTAACCTCATCTTCATGGTTTTAACTTTCAAGTGCTTTTAATTATAGGCAGTGTGAAATTATTTACTTTGGGGCAATAATCACTCTTCGTGGGATTTGCAATGTTGAGCTTTTTCTTGTATAAGCCAACTTTACTAAAAAGAGCTTTTCTTAAGCTTTAAACGAGAAACCCTCTCGCTACGTGGGATATTATCTAATACCCGCTGTCTATAATTACAAAGTTATTTCCTCCGTTGGATTTTCTCAACCCCATTTTTCTGCTAAGGTCGTTCTGGAACCTTCGAGATCTTGCTCTCTATCTGCGAGTCTTGCAGTCAAGTATTGTTCACGTACTTGTGAATATACTAGTTAAAATGAGGAATCTTCCTTATAAATTTTTGCAATAGCTAACTTCCTCCACCGTTGGAACCTCTAGAACATTCTATGGCGCATTTAATTGTAAATCACAACTTTTTCGAGAAATAGACTTTCATCTATCAGTTCTTTCCATAATTGCAATAACTTTCTTTTTCATGAACTTTAGTGTTTCTATAGTGAACTTTGAATCCATCTTCATAGACTACAGTGATAAACAGTGCTTTCTCCACGTTTCTACCGCGTCGCGATCGTCCGGTTATATTAAATACGGCCATGAACATTGATCCTATATCCCAATGATCTTTCCTTAACCTTCTACTAACAACCATTATTTATAAAACTGTAACTTTCTATAAGGTGTTACTCACGAAGTGCCCTTCCAACTTTGCTAGTTTAACATTTATTAAATTCTGCATAATTGCTTGTGTGATACAAGTTTTAAATCACGTTGTCCCTTTCCTATACACAGGGAAAACAATTCTCTGCACTCTTGAGCGAGTCATGTTCAGGTTTCACGAAATGGAAACTGTCCCATTTTTCTCGTGATTCCTAATTAAACACAGGAAGTCTAGAAACTTCCTTTTCACTTTCTTCAGGTTTCACAGTAAGTGACCTGCCCTCTTTGTATAATTCTCATATATTAATTCTGTATAAATATAAGAAGTTGTAGGAACTTCTATTTTATTTTATTTTTCACGTTGTTATTATTGTTATTTTCAAAGTTGTCACGTTCTCCAGAACATTCTCCCCAGAATTTCTTAAGGTGCACTTTTTGTACTTCAATTCACATTCAAGCTTTAATTATTTCATTGCTCATTTGATTAAATCTTATAAAAAATTTTAGAAACATGTAAGGTTTGAAACCTTGTAAATTGTCAATTGCCTGGAGCAACTGGTTGATGTTAAGAGGTCTGCGACCCTATTTGTTAAAAAGTTCAAATGAACTATGTTTATTAAAATTACATTGCATAATTGTTAATTTCCTCAAACTTTCTAATTGTAAAATAAACAAATCTTTTCCCTTCTCTTTTTCATTTGCGAATATAAAGTTTAGGCAAATCCTGTCTTCCTTGACTCTCCTCACTCAATGATATTAAAATCTTTAATAGGGCTTTCACCATTTGTTGCATTTGAGCAAGAACTCTTAATTTTCACCTTACTAAAGTTCCTCTTAGCGATAATAGCTAATTCTAATTGGCCAGTAAGGCAAGTAAAGTTCGCTAAGCCAACTACCTGCTTGTGGAGACTCTCTCCGAAAACTTATGGTCAGTTTTCTAAAAAATAAGTGTTTCTTTTTGTCTAAACTTTTAGCCGGCTCCTCGCTGAGTAAAAGCTTAGCCATTGTCCAATGCAACCATTGGTTCATTTACCAAGATTACCCGATAAGGCATAATCCTTTATCATATTCCTTCTTAGAGACACTTGGTCGCCCTTACAGGAACTCCATAATTTTGGAAATTGAAAATACCAAGCTCGAGTTAAATCATTGGCATTCTTCGAATTACTTTGTAAAACCTAATTTCCTTGAGAAAACATACAGTAAATTTGTTCCTCTAAGTCTTGCCAGACCATCACCCTTCCCCATAGTACTTTTATATATGCTCGGGAGGAAATGTACTAGAGCCTCTCTCTTGCAAACCGCCCAAGTCCTAGCTGCGGTTCCCGTTAGCCTAGACCAAGCTCGTACCTACTTTAGGTATCCGAAAGTTAATTTTCATTGGAAACTGCTTCTAAGTGTGTTGAAACTTCAACTTATTAATTTTGTGGGACTCTCCTCCTATTTCTCTATCCTTCTTTTCCAAATCCCAAATCTACTTCCTTCTCTTAATCATCTTCCCTTGGTGGGTGGGTTATTCCCTAGCCTATAATCTACCCAAAATTTGGTACCAGAAACCCGGGAGAGCCCATTTTTTCCTTTCTCTTTTTAAAAAAGTGTCATTTGACAATATTTTGTATATTTCTAATATCTGTGTTGAATATTTCAGCTATAACCACATCGTGCAAAGCCTGTGAACGGGAAAGAGGCCGCTCCTGTCTCCTATGGTGTGTCCCATTCTTTCTACTCATTCGCTGCTGCCAGCTTGACAGCATTTCCAAGGTTCCACAGTTTCGTGAGTTACATTTTCATTTATCTTCTTTAACATGGTTCCCACTGATAAGGATAAGGATGAAAAACTTACTTCTAAACGAGCATCCTATAAAGGGCAAATTACCCGATTCAGAAGGTACATAAAAGAATTAGATCCCTTAGACGCGCAATTAGATTTGTTGAAACATCGTGTAAAGGATTTTGAACGTTCTTATGAAAACTACTGTAACATTCAAACTGAAATTGAAACTTGCATGCTTAATCAAACAGAAGATCGTGTCGAAGTAGAGAACTTATATTACGAAGGCATAGGTTCTGCTTTCAAAATAATACGCCAACTCGAAGAGGAGCAGAAAAAGGATGCTTCTGTTCTTGGTTCCCTTCACGAACCTCAAACTTCTTTCCGTGAGAGCACTCACAAGCCCAAACCTACTTTACCGAAAATTGATTTACCCCATTTTTCTGGAGATGAATCCACGTGGGATTCTTTCTATGAATTATTTTGCTCCCTTGTTCATGACAATGAAGACATTCAAGTTATTTACAAGTTTCATTACTTGAGATCTATCCTTCGAGGTCAAGCTTTGCAGTTAGTTGAAGCACTTCCTCTGCGTGCCGAAAATTACCCCATTGCTTTTAACTTATTAAAAGAAAGATATGGAAATTCACGGTTACGTATTCAACGCCATATTAAGGCTCTATTTAACCTACCTGCGTCACAGCACAATGACGTCACTAGTTTGCGTACTTTAATTGACACTACCCAACTCCACGTTAAAGCTTTGTCCCAATTAGAGCAGCCTACCGAACATTGGGATACTTTCCTAATACATTTAGTAGTTTCTAAAGTTGATGCTGCTACCCTCAAAGCTTGGGAAATTGAACTTTCTAAGGAAGACGACTACTCTTACGAGCATTTAGTCACTTTCATAAACGCTAGATGCCAACTTTTAACCGCGCTAGCTAATCAGAGCGAACCTTCATCTCCTAGTTCCAAATTCGAATTAATGTCCATCAAACCCAAAAGCGAACGCTCAGCGTCTAATATCCAAAAACCAGGGTCTAGCTTATCTAAACTCAAATCAAACTCCACTGGTTACCCAACTAGGTCTAGTGAACGTCGTGTTGCTAGCTCTATTGTTTTAAACACGCAAGGTGAACCTCGCAAAAGTTTAAACGAACCGGTAAAGTGCATACTTTGTAAAGATCCCCATGCCCTATACCTCTGCAAATCATTTAAAGAAATGTCAGTCGATGACAGACGAAAATTAGTCGCCCAAAACAAACATTGTTTCAACTGCCTAGCGCCTACGCATTCTGCTTCTAACTGTAAGTCCACAAGACTTTGCTACCATTGTGAAAAGGCTCATCATACTCTGCTACATCGTCATGATCAGGCAAGGTCATCGACAGCATCTACTTCGCCGAAAAATGATAGTGTTAACAGTTCTAATGCTTCATCATATATTCAAAATGCTAAGTCCATTCGCAGTGCTCAAGTATTGTTGTCTACTGTCCAAATTGACGTTCAGGATAATTTTGGCAACTGGGTCCGTGCACGCGGTCTTCTAGACTCAGCGGCAACTCATGATTTTGTGTCCAATTCCTTGATTAGAAAACTAGGCCTACCCGTAAACCCCACTTCTATCAATGTGTCGGGTATCAACAGCTCAAAATCGCAAGCTTTACAATTTTCAAAACTAACCATAAGAGATACTTGTCATAGAAACAACTTGCTTAAACTTAATTGTCTAATTCTCAATAGCATTGGAGAAGACACTCCTAGTCACTCGGTTGATATTTCGGGGTTAAACATTCCCTCGCATTTAAGGTTAGCCGATCCTTCGTTTAACATACAAAATCCCATTGACATACTCTTTAGTGCCAATGTCTTTTGGAACTGCCTTCGGAAACAGGTTCGCATGCTATCCTCAAACGTGGTCGCTAGAGACACTAATTTTGGATGGATTGTCACAGGGCAACTTCCCCATTATTCACCCCAACCCGCATCGCAATGTTACTTCTCCAATACTGATCTGGAACAGTTTTGGAGGCTTGAAAATGTTGATTCTCCTAATGTAACTTCTTCAGAAAATGAATTCTGTGAGCAACTTTTTTTAAACACCACCACTCGTTCTACTGATGGCCGGTTCGTCGTTCAAATGCCAAGATTAAATAATCCTCCTAAACTTATCAATTCTCAGCCCAAAGCTCGAAAAGCTCTCTTTGCTATCGAGAGCAAATTCAAGAAGGAACCTCTTGTTAAACAACAGTACACTGATTTCATGGATGAGTATGAAATCTTGGATCATATGGAAGTTGTTAACAAATCCGATGAAGAATTGCACCCTCCAATTGAAACGGTTTATTTAAATCACCATCCCGTGTGGAAAAACCCTCTTGTAAAAGATAAAATCCGAGTTGTTTTCAATGGTTCATCACCCGACGTTAACGGCAACAGCCTTAATGACACTCTTTATTCTGGTCCTGCTATTCAATCAGATTTATCTGCTATACTTTTAAACTTTCGATTATTTCCCATAGCTGTCATAGCCGATATAAAACAGATGTACCGTCAAGTGTTAATTCAACCAGAACAACGAGATCTTCAAAGAATCTTGTGGCGTGATGAAATCAGTAAGCCCATTAAGGTATTTCGCTTGAAAACGGTTACTTATGGCTTAAAACCCTCTGCTTTCCTTGCTATCCGATCCCTACACTTGCTAGCCTCTCAAGATGGTCATTTATTTAACCCCAAAGCCTCTGAAGCACTAACTACGTCATTCTATGTCGACGATTATTTGCAATCCTTCCCCTCTTTGGAGGAAGCTTCTTTTGTATCTTTAGAACTTCAAGCATTACTAAGGAATGGAGGTTTCCCACTTCATAAGTGGAACTCCAACTCCCCTGAGTTTCTCGCTCAGTTTCCCATTGAAGACGTAGATCCCTCTTCTGTCGAAATTTGCGGAAACTCCGAATCTATAAAAACTCTAGGAGTTCACTGGTGCACTAACACTGACACTCTTATCTATAAAGTTACGCTCGCAGAAGAGCTTCCTAATACAAAAAGACAAATCCTCTCTGAAATTGCAAAAATTTCCGATCCCCTTCAATTTCTTGCCCCAGTTATCGTTATAGCCAAACTCTTCATGCAAGAGCTGTGGTCGCTTAAATGTGAATGGGATGACGCTGTCCCTCTTTCTTTTCTTAATCGTTGGCTCTCGTTTCGCAGCAATTTGTTGGACCTTTCCCTTATTGAAATTCCCAGGAATTTAATCAGCTCTCATTCTAATGCATCTTTTTTCCTTCACGTGTTCGCGGACAGTTCCGAAAAAGCTTATGGTTGCTGTGCATATTTAGTTTATCACGATTCACTCTATGGATCTTCAGTTTCTAACCTTGTTTGTGCCAAATCGAAGGTCGCTCCTCTTAAAACTATCACTTTGCCTAGGCTCGAACTGTGCGCTGCACTAATGGCTGCAGAACTTGTCAAGAAATTACGGGAAGTATTAAAGGTCGAATTGTCGCAAATCTATCTCTGGAGCGATTCTATGATCGCCCTTTCTTGGATCGCCAAAAACCCCTCTCACTGGCAAACTTTTGTCGCAAACAGGGTTTCCAAAATTCAAACTCTTTCTTCTGGATGTCAATGGAGGCATGTTCCCAGTGCGGATAATCCAGCTGATATCATCTCTCGTGGTTGTTTACCCTCTCAATTGGCAGCTTCCCAATTGTACTGGCATGGGCCCTCGTGGTTAATCGACGAATCTTCCTCATGGCCTTCTAAACCCCCAGCCACAAACTCCAACTTGCCTGACGCTAAAGTACCTCTACCCATTGCTTCGTGTCTTGTTTCCAACGCATCTCATCCTTTGTTGTCCCGCTATTCTTCCTTCCATAAATTACTACGGATTGTTGCCTATCTCCTTAGATGGAAATATCTCGTGGTTGACCAACCTCTTCTCCCTAAACCACACCTTACCAATCATGAATTGAATCTCGCCACCATTAAGATTTTACAACTGACACAGCAAGAAGCCTTTTCTTTTGAATTGTCATTGCTTTCTTCTAAAAGAGATCTCCCCAAATCCAGCCGTCTTCGTGCTTTAGCCCCGTTCCTTGATGACCATGGAATACTTAGGGTAGGTGGAAGGCTTTCGCAATCTTTACTCTCTGAAGACAAAAAGCATCCCGTTATTTTGCCTTCCAAACATCACGTTACTTCTTTAATTATACGTGACTTTCATTACCGTAATCTTCATGTTGGTACACGTACTCTGCTCTGCCTCTTAAGAGAAAAGTACTGGATTATAAATGGAATTCATGAAGTTTCTTCTGTAATTCATAAGTGCATTCCTTGTTTCAAAGCGAAACCTAAAATCAACACTCAATTAATGAGCGATCTGCCCTCTTTTCGTTCTTCTCCTATACGCCCATTTGCTTTAACTGGCGTGGACTATATGGGTCCGTTCCAATATCAACGAAACTCTCCTGAAGCTAAACGCAAATTGTTTGGTAAGCTTTATGTCTCTCTCTTTGTTTGCATGGTTACCGGCGCAATCCACTTGGAACTAGTAACGAATGCTTCTACTTCTTATTTTTTATCAGCTGTCTCTCGTTTCACCGCTAGGCGTGGTGTTCCTTCTGAGATGTTCTCTGATAACGCTTCCACCTTTCAGGGCGCAGCCTCCCTGTGGAAGAAAGCTCTCACTTCCTCTCCTGCCATGGAACAAATCTCTAATTTTTCTTATTCAAAAGGTTTCAAATGGCGCTTTATACCTCCTTACGCTCCGCATCATGGTGGTAGGTGGGAATCTTGCGTAAAGCTCACTAAACGTCATTTGAGAAAAGTCTTAGGTAATCGAATTCTGACTTACGAAGAATTCAATTCTCTGTCTGTTCTGATTGAAGGTGTTGTTAACTCTCGCCCTTTAACTCCACTTTCCAATGACCCTGATGACCTACTTCCACTCACCCCTGGTCACTTCCTTATCGGCACTTCTCTTTCTGCCCCTCCTCCTCTTCCTAATTCTTACAGGGATTCTAATCTACCTATCGCTTGGCGGAAACTTGAAGCCCTCCGTAATTCTTTTTGGAAAAGGTGGAACTTGGAATATTTAACTTCCTTGCAACGGAGGCAGAAGTGGTTTCTTTCCAGTCCCGACATTAAAGTAGGGGACTTGGTCTTGGTTAGGGATATTTCACCCCCCTTAGTATGGATTTCTGGTAGGGTGACCGAATGTTACCCTGGAAGAGATGGGAGAGTCAGGGTGGCCAGAATCTTGACTACAAATGGACCGATCACAAGACCACTGTCTTTGATCGCTCCGCTTCCAATAAATGTGTAACTGCTTTCTTGCTCGCTGTTGGTGTCTGTCCCCCCAGTATGGTGTATTCTTTGAATACACGGTACGAGAGATATAATGTCTATTGCTCTTTGCATGTTCATTTCTTCCTTCCTCTTTGTCAAACACCAACAGTGATCATCTGTTTTCTCCTTGTTGGGCATGTCTCTTATGTCGTCATAAGTATGTTTCAGATATATAACTTCTGTGATCCACCTAGCGTCATCTAGTAGCGAACCTCTGAAGCTACTCAATTCCTCATCGTGCAAGATGACTTACTTATCTATTTGGCTACCAGATCTCGTTACCATCGTCAGCTAATTTCTCCTTGAGCAAGAGGACTACGTCTACTTCTTTACTCACCATGCTGCGCTAGTATCGTCTATCAACTCCTTGAAGACCAGCTCACCAAGAAATCAATTTGTTGTATTTAAGTTGGCCATGCTTATATGTTCTCCTTTTGTCTCCTACCGCCCTCTCTTTCCCCCTTTTCTTGGACCCTCCGCGCTCCGCTGAGCTGCACTCACTTCTCCGTCTGCAGTTGACTCGTTCAGTCAAAGCTCCGCTCGAGCTTAGCCTCCTCAAACTAAGAGGCACACATTCTTCTACGCCATGTTGGCTAGATAGTCTTCATAGGAACTTCACTTCGACATGCAACAAAGATAAGTACCATTTTTAAAAAGTTTTAACCTCATCTTCATGGTTTTAACTTTCAAGTGCTTTTAATTATAGGCAGTGTGAAATTATTTACTTTGGGGCAATAATCACTCTTCGTGGGATTTGCAATGTTGAGCTTTTTCTTGTATAAGCCAACTTTACTAAAAAGAGCTTTTCTTAAGCTTTAAACGAGAAACCCTCTCGCTACGTGGGATATTATCTAATACCCGCTGTCTATAATTACAAAGTTATTTCCTCCGTTGGATTTTCTCAACCCCATTTTTCTGCTAAGGTCGTTCTGGAACCTTCGAGATCTTGCTCTCTATCTGCGAGTCTTGCAGTCAAGTATTGTTCACGTACTTGTGAATATACTAGTTAAAATGAGGAATCTTCCTTATAAATTTTTGCAATAGCTAACTTCCTCCACCGTTGGAACCTCTAGAACATTCTATGGCGCATTTAATTGTAAATCACAACTTTTTCGAGAAATAGACTTTCATCTATCAGTTCTTTCCATAATTGCAATAACTTTCTTTTTCATGAACTTTAGTGTTTCTATAGTGAACTTTGAATCCATCTTCATAGACTACAGTGATAAACAGTGCTTTCTCCACGTTTCTACCGCGTCGCGATCGTCCGGTTATATTAAATACGGCCATGAACATTGATCCTATATCCCAATGATCTTTCCTTAACCTTCTACTAACAACCATTATTTATAAAACTGTAACTTTCTATAAGGTGTTACTCACGAAGTGCCCTTCCAACTTTGCTAGTTTAACATTTATTAAATTCTGCATAATTGCTTGTGTGATACAAGTTTTAAATCACGTTGTCCCTTTCCTATACACAGGGAAAACAATTCTCTGCACTCTTGAGCGAGTCATGTTCAGGTTTCACGAAATGGAAACTGTCCCATTTTTCTCGTGATTCCTAATTAAACACAGGAAGTCTAGAAACTTCCTTTTCACTTTCTTCAGGTTTCACAGTAAGTGACCTGCCCTCTTTGTATAATTCTCATATATTAATTCTGTATAAATATAAGAAGTTGTAGGAACTTCTATTTTATTTTATTTTTCACGTTGTTATTATTGTTATTTTCAAAGTTGTCACGTTCTCCAGAACATTCTCCCCAGAATTTCTTAAGGTGCACTTTTTGTACTTCAATTCACATTCAAGCTTTAATTATTTCATTGCTCATTTGATTAAATCTTATAAAAAATTTTAGAAACATGTAAGGTTTGAAACCTTGTAAATTGTCAATTGCCTGGAGCAACTGGTTGATGTTAAGAGGTCTGCGACCCTATTTGTTAAAAAGTTCAAATGAACTATGTTTATTAAAATTACATTGCATAATTGTTAATTTCCTCAAACTTTCTAATTGTAAAATAAACAAATCTTTTCCCTTCTCTTTTTCATTTGCGAATATAAAGTTTAGGCAAATCCTGTCTTCCTTGACTCTCCTCACTCAATGATATTAAAATCTTTAATAGGGCTTTCACCATTTGTTGCATTTGAGCAAGAACTCTTAATTTTCACCTTACTAAAGTTCTTCTTAGCGATAATAGCTAATTCTAATTGGCCAGTAAGGCAAGTAAAGTTCGCTAAGCCAACTACCTGCTTGTGGAGACTCTCTCCGAAAACTTATGGTCAGTTTTCTAAAAAATAAGTGTTTCTTTTTGTCTAAACTTTTAGCCGGCTCCTCGCTGAGTAAAAGCTTAGCCATTGTCCAATGCAACCATTGGTTCATTTACCAAGATTACCCGATAAGGCATAATCCTTTATCATATTCCTTCTTAGAGACACTTGGTCGCCCTTACAGGAACTCCATAATTTTGGAAATTGAAAATACCAAGCTCGAGTTAAATCATTGGCATTCTTCGAATTACTTTGTAAAACCTAATTTCCTTGAGAAAACATACAGTAAATTTGTTCCTCTAAGTCTTGCCAGACCATCACCCTTCCCCATAGTACTTTTATATATGCTCGGGAGGAAATGTACTAGAGCCTCTCTCTTGCAAACCGCCCAAGTCCTAGCTGCGGTTCCCGTTAGCCTAGACCAAGCTCGTACCTACTTTAGGTATCCGAAAGTTAATTTTCATTGGAAACTGCTTCTAAGTGTGTTGAAACTTCAACTTATTAATTTTGTGGGACTCTCCTCCTATTTCTCTATCCTTCTTTTCCAAATCCCAAATCTACTTCCTTCTCTTAATCATCTTCCCTTGGTGGGTGGGTTATTCCCTAGCCTATAATCTACCCAACTCACTCACTCACTCATCATCGCCCAGCGAAAACGATTGAAGTTGGAAACATTAAATTTTGGGATTATGTTCGCTGTATGTCGAAAACATCAACTAAGGAAGGATTTTTGTTTATTCGGGTTCTAAAGAGGTGTTAAGGGGGTGAAGTGCATTTCATTGAATAACGATATCTCATGAGTCGTTTCTTTGGGGATGTGATATTCGCCATATAAACTAAAGCAGACATATGTCTAAGGGTTTATCGATGTGGTGTATATTATGAGGTGAAAAGGGTGAAAATTGGGGGTTAAAGTTAGAAGAATGATATTTTGGGGATATGTTTGTTGTGTGTCAAAAACGTCTACTAAGGAGGGATTTTTGTATATTCAGGTTCTAAAGGGGTGTTAACGGGGTTAAACCTGCATTTCATTGAATAAAAATATGACACGACTATGACGCGAGCGAAGCCGCGGGTACCTGCTAGTGATATTATGATTATTATATATTGAAACGGATGTCGCTGATGGATGCTATGGGATGTTGTTTCCAGCCAGGCATACTGATGTGGAACAATGCGTAAGTTTTTTGAAGTCATCTAACCTTATAAAGAGTCCTGTTGAAATACATTTGTGGTTACAATATGTTGTTTCCAGATGGCCGAACACCGTAAATATGTTTTACAAATGATAAAACCATCTAACTAACTAACTAACCTCGAATAAAACCAGAGGATCCTACTTCTAGGTTAACTCTTAGAACTAGCTGTCCAAACGGGTGATTTATTTCATATCATAATTCAATTTGCCAAGTACATATATTTATAGGTTGAATGAAATACTTGGACATTGATGGGCCAAAATATATGGATAAGTCGAGAATAAACTCAACTAAGTATCTTGACAAATTTCACACCCCACAAAAAAAAAAAAAAAAAAAAAAAAATAGCGGTTGTTATATGAAATATTAGTAGAATGAGTATTTTGGTTAGTTGTTGGACTAATACAGGAGGTACATTTAAAGGCAATTCCCCCCCCCCCCTCCCACCATGATCGTTTCTCTTTGATCCCCCAATTTACACATTTGCAGACTTTAAGAAATCACCTTGTGGTAGAGGTTATTTTTATTCTCTTAAGACGTAAACGATGTGTCATAAAATTTCTACATTCAATTTTGTTCTTATACTAGTACTTCGTGTTGATTGAATGAAAATACTAAGAAGATGAATTATTTTCATACCGTCAAAGTTTTAACGTTAACTCCACGAACTGTCAAGGGAAGTAAAGCTTTTGTCTGCAGTTTTGCACCTTGTAGCAGAATATCGTTGTAATGCTCATACTGCTGGTTATAACTTTCATATGATAGGCCTAACATTTTTACAAAGCTACAACATACAAATTAAAATGTGTATAGTACGCCTAGAATTTCTAATGAGTGGTATGGACTACGTGTTTGAGATAACAAGAGTAGATAGTGAAGATCATCGCAGGTTGACACATTCCGTTAATATTACTACCTTCAAGTCCAGTTTGGAGTGGGGGGCAGTAAAACACGCCTCAGGCAACTTCCCCTGTTAGGATTTTCCTAATTGACCCCCGTGGAGAGAACTCATTAGCGGAGCTCGGTATCACCCCTCACGTTGGCACTGATGTCACGACATTGCTGTCATGACATGAAATGTCGCAGCAGTGTCATTGTCGGAACAGTTTTTGATGCCACCGGCACAGAGCCGTGGCAGTGGTGTCGCGTATTCAAACGTTTTGATATGCGACACCGCGGCATCAGCGCTGTTGTGACACTAACGTGAACTTCCACTCGTAATGTCGTCATGAGAACAGGTTTGTGCCAGTCGTGTCGTGACATTACATCACTCGACCACGTGTATTTTGTGTAATTATAGTATGGCTGCGTTTGATATTCTCCAGTTTCTGGAACACTATAGCAATATCCCTGCTTGTGGGACAAATTTGTCCCAGAATTCAAATAGGCAAAACAGAGATGATGCTGAATCAACGTTATTTCAAGTAAGTGGACTCATAAACGTGAATACCCTGAGGGTGAAAATTAGGTCGATTCGCGGAACATTTATAACAATGAATACCTTATCGCAAAATTAAAACATCAACAAGAACAGGGACCAGCGCAGATGAAATATATCAATTCTCCGACAACACTGGCAACGGCACAAACAACGTCCACCATGTTGCGCGAAAATGCCACGAAAGTAGTGGAGTGATGACAGTTCTGCTTCACTCCAGAACCCTCCTTGCCCCACTACTAAGCCTCAGCCATGTAATATTTGTCAATATCTCTCGAACGCATGGTCCGATTTTGACAAATGAGGTGTCATTGTACTCGAGCTGACGTCCTCTTTCCTATGGAGCATGTATTATATTTTTCAAAAAATGTTTGACATTTTTCGTTTTCGAAAATAGGCGATAGTTTGAAACCCAAACATGATAGAACGTTGTGCCATGGCTCAAACGAATTGTCTTTATGACCTTTATTTTTTGTAATAAATTCTTTTTATTTTTTAAGTTTTTTTGAAAACACTCGAATATTGTAAATCCCATATTTTGGAAACTGTGAACTATACCAAAAAAAATATTTGACGTAAATGCAAGGCCCTGCGCCCTCTACCGCCAAAATAAATTCCATGTCTCTAGAGCAAAAATTTGTAGTAGTGTGGTGAGGGGAGCCGCTCCACTTAGCAAGTTGTGAGCCCCTGCGACCTTGGAATGGAAGGAGTCATGCTAGGAGGGCGTGCTTGGATTCGTATTTTTTCGTCTCGTTGCGCTCTTTACAGGAATGTAGGTGTCGAAAAGGTGAAATGCTGGAAACACGCTTTTTTGGGGATAAAAACGTGATTTTAGACTTTTTGCTCTATCTCGCGAACCAATCATGCTAGAGGCATGTACGAGGGTACCAAGGACTCGGGCTGACGTCCTCTTTGCTATGGACCACTCGTTATAGTTTTTTTTTAAATTGGAAACGCGATTTTGGGGTAAACAAGTGTTTTTTTGTGATTTTTGCTGATAACTCACGAACCAATAACGCCAGAGACGTATGCGAGGGGTCGTAGGTCTCGGGGTGACGCCCCACCCTTCCCCCCTTTCGAATATAGTATTTATGTTTTAAAAAAATGCAAAAGGGTCTAACGACACTTTAGTTGAAAACATTTTAGATTTTAATTTTTTTTTTAAATCTGTTTAAAGTGTTCATGATGCGTGGTGGTTGAGAGAGACGATACCACTGGGCACGTGTTTCAACGAGGCTATTACTGGCCACGGTGGTGATATACCAATACAGTATTCGCTATTTCGATGAGATGGCGGGTCAAGGGTTCGTTTTCCGATTTTTCCTATGATGGAATTCCTAATTCCTAAACCCCCTTCAGGGGGTCTTTAACGTGTAAACGATTATGAGTGACATGACAAATGATAATTCCTTGATCAGATGAAGCTGGCTTTAGATAGAACAAACAGAACTTGGTTATATGTTGCTTGAAGTGAGTATAGAAAACAAACTTGCTGGGGCAGACTGACAGGATGAGGATGTTATTTGAGCTTATTGGAATGCATTGTCCTGACTTGACAACAGGGCAATGAAAAAAAGCACAGAGATGCTGAGGACACTTTAAGGTCAAACGATATGGCAACCATGGTGGGAGGGGGAAGCGAGGATGATGTCGCCGATCATGTTCAATGTTTAATGGATGAATTTATATTTTGCGAAGCATTGTTTGGAGAGGGTCATGTGACGACTTGTTTTAAGGGTATTTATTTTTCCGATCTTTCCTATGGTGGACTCATTGATTGAAATAATCCAAAACTGCTAGGACATGGCCTTGAGATTTTATAAACTGATAATGGGATTTTGACATACAAGGTCCCCCCAGAACTTGACATGATGTCATTCTTTTTATGGCTTATGAATTTCCCCAAACAAGACCCAAAACAACAAGATCATGGACTTTTGCTTTTCTTAATATATTGCAAACCCATAATGTAAGATGTTTACTGTGAGTGACGAAACCTAGCTAGGTAAAGAAAGAATTATTGTAGTCTACATGTATGGTGACTGATACGTCTTTGACCATTGGAACTTGTTTTCAGATCTGACTGTAGTACATAGGGAGTATAGGTTGTAGGCATGGCTTGACAAACGGTGTACACAAAATTCAATTTATCGATTCAAGAATTAAGAGTAGTCTATCATTAATTAATTGGTTAAAGAGTGTAGCTAAAAATAAAAAATGGTGACTACATTAAACTAAATTGAACCAAGTCGAATCAAACCCAACTGAACCAAAAAAGCCTAAAGCAAACCAAACCTAATCAAGAACAAGCCAAGGGCTTAAGTGTAAATCTTGTGGGGGAATGCAGTCATTGGCAATGTCCAAAGGAAGGGATAACGCTCTACCTTTAGAGGGTAAGGTAAAGCTAGCGCATGGTGCTAATGCATATTCCCAAGTACATGAACCATACACACACAACTATCCTATGCTGTTTTCATGAGTTAACTGTTAAAACTTACTCAGTGTTTACTGAGCAAGATGGTCGCTACACACAGCAAGCTTTAAATACTTGAGGCTATTAATCTATACACACACACTCGCTTGTTCTAAACTAAACTGTCTTGCTGGCAGTGCTCACACAGTAGGCAAATGACAGAAATGCTTGGCTAAAATAAATACAATAATTTTCGGTTGTCTAATGTTACCAGCTAACCATTACACGCTATAGTGGTGAGCACATGTTCCTCTTGCACTGGAGATCGTAACTCGATTTCTAGTTCTAAGGCCTAGAACGAATCAAACTAAGAAAGAAGGGTATGGTGACGCAGAGGTTAAACTGTTAGCCTTTCACTAAGGTAGACTAGGGTTTGATTTTAGGTTAATATACATGTCATAAACAAATAAACAAGCAAACAAACAAAAAACAAACAAACAAACAAACAAACAAAAAAACAGAGATAATGTTTAAAACTGATTACACTTGTCTCTTTTCAAATTATTACTTAGATTACAAATACAAAGGTGGACTGGGTTTGATATTCAGTTAATGCTGCCTATCGCATACTAGCCTGTAAGAAAGCCAAACAAGCAAAAGGCGTAGGTAGAGCAGTGGTAAAATCGCTATGTGTAGAGAACTACCTAACGGTTTTATGAACTGGCAAAGGTATGTCGCATAAACAGTGCAGGATACAATCCAGCAACCATAATTTTTATCTTGTGGAACAGAGAAAACATATAGAGAGAGATATATAGAAAGCTTATGTATGTATGGGTATCATTGATTGTTTGACCAGAGAAAATACGGTGAGGTAGAATGGGGAGAGGGAGAATTAACACTAATATATGAATGGTAAATAGTATTTTTTTTTCAATAGTTTTGTTTTTAAAATACAGTGGTAGATAGCCGTTATTTTGTAATACATTCTTACTTGCGGTAGTAATAAGCCTATACGGTTCCGCTAACACACATAGACAGACTGTACTATTGCCATGGTCAAGCACTCACATTAAGATCATTTACAAAAACAAAAATAAAAATAAAAAATCTTGTTTTTGGAAATATCGTTTTTCAACAGACACAAAATAAATAAAAAATGTGTAAACAGCAAAATGGAAAATCCATGTTTCCATATAGACAAAATTTAAAAACCTTAAACGAACATTTAAAAAAATATACGTACAAATGGGAAACTGACAAATGCGTAAATATGAAAATGGGAAATCCATTTTTCCATATCATGAAATTGAAAAAACATCAAACTGTCATTTAAAAAATGCAAATGGAAAACTGACATATTGCAATGTATGAAATGTGAAATTGAACAAATGGCTATCATAATTTTAAAAACTTAAAAAGGACGCAGTGCTGTATGGTTGAGGTGTGAATCAAACACTCTCTACTTATTTTGGACAACCCGAGACTGAGTATACTTGTTTTAGTCCTCATACCACTTTTAAAATTTTGTATTAAAGCTAGGAATTGAACCCAAGAGCTTGTAGGGGGAGACCAAGGTTAGAATATGTTAAACAGATAGTCTTAATTGTAGGGTGTGGTAACTATATAGAGATGAAACGATTAGCTCGGGAACAGGGGCATTGAGATCTGCAGCAAACCAGTCAAACGACTAAAGACTCAAACAACAACATGTAAGCTCACCAAAATAATGTTGTGTAACGGTAAATGTTAGTCAACGAACAGTAATGCATTACTAAAACCCATGACACGATACCTAAGAGCTTTTCTAAAGTTATTTTAAAATGCCTTTAACCCTATATTAAACACCCAGTTTACAATATTCATAACTGCAATGTTATGGTAAAACAAAACAAAATCTATATTTCAAAACAAGCAAGTAGTTTAGTCAATGTATACTGGGAAAAGTTTTGTAAACACTCAAGTCCACAAGACTAATTAAATTAGTAACTGTCAGGTTGGCCGAGTGGTTAAGGTGTTTGACTTAAGATCAAATTTCCTGTACAAAGAAGCAAGGGTTCGAATCCCTTACCTGACATAACTATTGCCTTAACATGGCTTGTCCACACTGAATTATTATGATACTTGCTACACAAACCATAGACAGAGTGTATTGTTTAAGGCACTCTCTTTATGAACATAGTCAGAGACTGTTGATGGTTAACAATTGCATTAATAGTGAGACATGGGGATAGCAATTAAGAAAAACAGCCAATACCCATACAATATTTTTATTCATTTAGTTTGTTTTACAATAATTACACACTGAATACAACTTTTATATCTTATTATCATTGTTTGATATAGATTTTAAACACAACGCTTGTTGTAGATCCTTTTATAACATTCTCCAGGTACTCTTGTTCTTAATAACTGGGGAAGCCGCAATGGTTTTATAGACATTAAACCCTCATCCTCTTCTTTTTCATCATCATCATCATCATTATAAATATTATCATCATAATTATTATAGTCATTGACACCAACATCATCATCATCATCATCATCAACATCACTAGAACTATCCAATTCCTTTTTTTTTCCTTTTCAAAAGGAACCTCTTGAAGAGTCTGTGCTGCTTTTGATAGTGTAAAGGGTTTTTTGAACGTTGACAACTGTCCTAACATGACTTTTTGAGGAGATGATAATTGCTTTTCAACAAACAGTGCACTATCTTGAGCAGCAATATCATTTTCTTTAACTTGCTTTTTAGCATTTTCATGATATTTTGTTGACAGCAACAGTGTTTTATCTGGTACACTACATTGAGGATTACCCACACTTAAGACTTTACCACTCTTACTTTTTAGATACCCTAAACATTTTGTGGTGTTTGAAGCCATATTTTCAGTGTTGCCTTAGTAAACAAGAGTTTAGTGCTTTTCAGTCGGTCAACACGAATTTAATCTCATGTAATTTATTTCAGGATTAGGGCATAACCCATCTCTTTTGGGTACATTCGTGTTGACCGACTGAAAAGCACTAAACTCTTGTTTCCTAAACATTTTGTTGTCCTTTGTTTTGAACAATGCAAAAATATGATTCCATTCACATTTTGCCGCTTATAGTTATAGGAGTAGCCATGATACAGTGCACGTGGTTTGCCTTTATTGGTTATAGTATATTCCATAATAGTAACTGACTTGTAAAGTTGATCTACATACTACAAAGGTCAGAACAATTCTGGTGAAACTGTGATTTTGTGTTGACGTTTTATATAGGATGATGTTGGTGGGTTATGTTGGTGGCTTATGCTGGTGGCTTATGTTGGTGGCTTATATTGGTGCTTTATGTTGATAGCTTATGCTGGTGGCTTATGTTGGTGGCTTATATCGGTGGCTTATGTTGATGGCTTATGCTGGTGGCTTATGTTGGTGGCTTATATTGGTGGCTTATGTTGATGGCGTATGTTGGTAGCTTATGTTGATGGCTAATGTTGGTGGCTTTTGTTGATGGCTTATGTTGGTGGCTTATATTGGTGGCTTATGTTGGTGGCTTATATTGGTGCTTATGTTGATGGCTTATGTTGGTGGCTTATGAAGGTGGCTTATGTTGATGGCTTATGTTGGTGGCTTATATTGGTGGCTTATGTTGATGGCTTATTTTGGTGGCTTATGTTGGTGGCTTATATTGGTAGCTTATGTTGATGGCTAGTGTTGGGGGCTTATGTTGGTGGCTTATGTTGGTGGCTTACATTATTGGCTTATGTTGGTGGTATATATTGGTGGCTTTTGTTGATGGCTTATGTTGGTGTCCTATGATGATGGCTTATATTGGTGGCTTATGTTGATGGCATATGTTGGTGGCTTATGTTGGTGGCTTATGTTTGCAGCTTATGTTGATGGTTTATGTTGGTGGCTTATGTTGGTGGCTTATATTGGTGGCTTATGTTGGTGGCTTATGATGGTGGCTTATGCTGGTGGCTTATATTGGTGGCTTATGTTGGTTGCTTATATTGGTGGCTTATGTTGATGGCTTATGTTGGTGGCATATGTTGGTGTCTTATATTGGGGGCTTATGTTGATGGCTTATGTTGGTGGCTTATATTGGTGGTTTATGTTGATGGCTTATTTTGGTGGCTTATGTTGGTGGCTTATATTGGCGGCTTATATTGGTGGCTTATTTTGATGTCAGTTTTTGTTATATAATGTATTTGTTCCATTCATTTATGACGTCATAGCCAGTCTTAAAGCAAGTCTAAACCTGTCCGACATGTTGGATTTTTGTTCATGTGTGAAACTATCAAGTACCAATGATCAAGTGACCTTCTTTCTCTCTAATCCGCAGTTCTGCCCCATAGCATTAAGAATATTTATTGTAGTAGCCTATAAAGAAACAAATAAATCATGTCTCATACAGTTTAGCTATAAGTGACCAGAACCACTATATTGAGCCCGTCAGAGGAGCTGCCAGGATAGCCAACAACCGCAATGACTTTCCTAACATCTCATCCGCCGGACCTAACTGCCGAGAGGATCAGGTGAACTTCCAAATAGGCCAAAGCGGCACGAGAAACTGTAGTCCACGGGGATCGTGGTACATGGTGACGAAGGTCATAGACTGCCTAAGGAAAGGTTCACCTTAAAAACTAGACTGAGAAAAGAAACATCCAGACTTATGTAAAACACCGTGAAAATTTATTGTAAATTTTACAAACCCCTAGACTAGTTCGGAGGGTTTCTATCGGCTAATCCGCAAGCTAATAAATAATCAAAAATAAAGAGCAGGTCCCTACCTGAGAAGTTACAGTAAACCCTCGCGAAAGATCTGTCTCACAATGATAAAGCAACAACAGCAACACTAGGAAAATGGTACGACGCAAAGCCCTAGGTCAAGTTACAAGATCAAGCTAATATCAGAATTTACATTTAACAGGGTAGCAAAACAAATCTAAGTTAGGATGATACCATCTCCACATTTATATTTAACGTTAATTCATCTAGCTAAGTCCAATCAATTAATAACAAAATTTACGGCGGTGACGTCCGTATTATCAAACAATTACATTCAAAGCTAAGTGACCAGCCATAAAAAAACATCTAAGTCATTCTTATAACTAGGTGCTAGTCAGCACACAAAAGGGTAACATAGAGGATTCGTACACTTTTACATCATTAAATAAATAAGTAAGAGACCACAGTTTTATTCAAATGCCTGCCTGCACCTTGGTTTACTGTTTGTAAGCCATAGTCATCTAATGTGTGTAATTACGGTGACGACTGCGTAGTAAAGACTACGTCTAACATCGTATGGCCTGCGCTCCACCAGCTACGAACTCAAGGTTCGAGCAAGTTTCAGTCGCAACAAAAAGTGTCAGCTGTTCTAAAGTCATTTCCTCCAGGAAATACCTTTATTAGCACGGCTATGTCAGCAGGTTCCAAATGCAAATGAACAAGGTTAAGTAGAAAGGATTCGTTTGTTAGCTTTTGTTTATCAAAATTATACGTTTTATTATTAAGATGTCGGTTTAGGTTATCGTTGGTTTATGGCGAATAATACTGACAAGCCTGGGCACGGAGCGTCTCCCTGAGATCATCTCTGCCAAAAAGCCTCGACTCTAAAGTCGGAATACAATCAATGAGCAATAACAACTCGGACACACAATAACACAAGTTACCAGCGGCGCACTGCTCGCATTCAATAACTCTGGGACGGGCCTGGACACAATCAGTTACCCTCCCTAAATATCTGGTCCACGGGAACAATCCCGGACATGGTACACAAAAATACCTTCATACATGAAAAACCTCCCTTACGGGGTTAGCCTACAACGTACTATAGAAAACCTGACATAACTGTACTCGTCAAAACAACGGTACACGCAACAGCGTTTAACTAACAAATGACAATCTACAGAACATATGATCAGATACAAGAATGGACACTGGGTTCCATAAGCTATAATTGCAATGAAAGGGAAAGTGAATGCTAAAAGCATTCTGTCCTATGTTAACATCAGTCTGTCTCATTTAGAAGCATGCGCTCTCACACGGGCGCTGAGAAGTATACACAAAACCTGTTCGTGTCGCCGCAGGCTACACGATTCCTGCGCTGTTAGACAAAACACACTAACTAGGCCGGCAATTTAAGCCAGATAATAACTGTACAACTGGCCTCATCATAATACCTTTACCATAGGTTATAAACCTTGAAGAATATGTGCATAAAAAGCATGCTATAAATCTGAATACAATCATATAACTCTGTCTTTCACATCAAAGACGTTTAAAAGGTAGCAATGTCAATCATTGCTGGAGCTCTCTGCTCTCAAAGATAAAATACTTCATTTCTGACTTGTATCAAACATCAAATAAATACGTGTCATCACACTTGACACAACAAAATAATAATTGTGGCGCAAATACCACTCTGCTGGATCTGCTTAATGATACGTTGGGAACTGGGTTCGATGCTAGGCAACGACAAAATGTCCCATTTACATATAAGGTCTACACATGACCTGGATGGCTTCTGAGCTCATCTCAAATGAAATATAATGCAGTTACAAAACTGGTAATTACAGTCGATTACCCAAATGATACGACTACTCTAACGAAGTCACGGGTGTAACATAGACTGGCTGAAAAAATGCAGTTAAAGAAACATGACTATGGCATCATATTGCCATAACTAGAGTCTGCAAAGACTTGAAAATCACCCCAGATAGGGTTAAACAAAGTAGCCTCAAAATGACTACAGTCACGATTAGCAATAGGCAGAAATTGGCGTCCTACGACGTCCATCAAGCTGCACCAGAGTTGACCAAAATGTCAGACCCAAGGGTGACTCACAATCACTGTAGATAAATGACATCTAATTAGACTAATTACATTCCCTACCAATGAAATGGCTGTCACTAAGTTCGGTTGGTTCACAAAATACACTAATCTAACTATACCACCAGAAACTAGAACAAGGAAGGGTTGTACAAAACTCACGATATGAAGGAGCCCACACTTAGCTCTCTGTCCAACGACAAGGGTTGAACAAAAGCACCTCTGGCTTTCACGATTGGCATCGTCCTCATCAGAACTTCCATCTGGGCTCTCCCTAAGACCAGGGTTCGGTCTGTCCCTGTAGTTGACCTCGTGAATGGACTGGACATGCCTAGGAAAGGCATCCTCGGTTCCTTCCTTCTCGTTCGATGTTCTAGAAGTTCCACAATCAAGCTCGTCCCATCCGAGACATCTCCCTCATACCATAATGGTATTAGCCCAGGGTCTCGGCCTCGAACATGGTGTTGAAAAAGTTTACCACGTGGGCGGTAGAATAAGACTTGTAGTAGTTCATTATTATCACTTGAAAATTACAGTATTCGTCGTAGATATCATAGGCTTTAAATACAACTGGTAACACAGCCTCTACACTTTGCAGATGTAAATGACAAATGGCCATGCACTGTTCTGCGGTTCCACACGTGTACAGACGCTACTTTTTTTTATCACGTGGCATCCGTGAAATGGGCGTCGTTTTATTATAGATAAATTCACCGTAGCAATCTGTGTATAATGTACTTTTATAATCACACTTGTTCAAAGTAATAATATCACATTTACCAGTATATTTTCGCACCAGGCTCTCGGCCCTCCACAAACACGTGCGTGTAAAAATGTGGTGCTACAGAAATGTCGTAAATTTCACAATACTTGCCAAATAATTCACTTTGCAATACGTGTTGATCACTGCACATCAACAACAGTGATTCGTAGTATAATTGTGCTCGATGGCACTCGATAATGATTTCCACGCTGAAAAGCGGACAGTTTGCCACGTCTAATGCGACGGATATAATTACACGCCTACACAGGGCGGATTCTCCAGACGTAGTGCAAGGAACTGCGTTCCTCGTGGAAGCAAGTCGTCAAACTAAGTCGTTGAGCGACTACTCACATTCCTGTTTGCGTATCTGCAATGATATTATCTTACCTTGAAGTGAAAAAAACATTCTCCAAAATGTTTTAATAATACTGAAAGACGAAATGGAATATTCTGAGTCTCGTGGAAAGATAAAATTGATTAATAAGACCTCAGATAAAGAATTAGCAGACTTCATCAAAGTCAAAAGTGCGATTCTCCGCTACTTCAAAAAAATTGTACAAGCTCTGAGCTTCTCGTAGCTTTCTGGGTGTGTTCAAAGGTAGTACATCACATCATAAATGTGTTGTCATAAAAAATATCACATGATCCTCAGCTCAGCGGGTTCATCTGCCTCTCCGTCGTTTCAAATAAAATGTAGGGACGACATTTTATTTGACTCAAAGTTCATTCATAAGTGATATTTTTTTAGATTAGCTGCGTTGAAGGTTCCAATGCGCTCTCCTGTCCGAATGTCTTCAATCACATAACTTCCATTGTTCAGAGGCTGTCGGATACGACTGGGGCCATAATATAAAGACAGAAATTTCCCATATATGCGGTCTATAGGACTTGAAATTTCGGGTCTCCTTATAAGGGCAAGGTCTCCCGCGACTAGTGGTTCTCTGAATCTCTGGCGTCCAGTTCTTCTCAAGCGTTTGGCAGCTTGTCTGTCCAAAGTGTCCCTTGCAGCTAAAAGTCTGCTGGCGTGTGATGGTCGTAAACAAGGTGGATTTACAATCACACGATTCCATATTCTCATTGGCATCTGGTTCAAATGCAAAACCATCGGTATTTGACCAGTGCTCTCATGGACTGTTGAGTTAATACATTTCGCCATGATAACTAGGACTTCGGTCCATCGCCAGTGTTCTTCCTGACAATACAATCGACAGAATTTTGCAATAGTAGACATTGCGCATTCTGATGGGTTGCTCTCTGGATGGCGAATAGACGATAAAACATGACCTATTTCCAACTCGTTCATAGCATTGGCAAATTCTGCGGAGGTGTACTGTGATCCATGATCAGTCAACAGGAATTGTGGCTTTCCTGCCTCAGTATCACTTGTCGTCTAATTCTCTGGATAATCTGGTGTGCGGTGGCTTTCTGAATCGGATGAAGCATCGTATATTTCGTGAACACATCAATAGTTACAACAATGAAGCGATTCCCACGACAGGCCTTAGGTATTGGGCCATAAAGGTCCTGTGCGTATAACTCTCTAGGTTGAGCTGGGAGTATTGGCCCAGGTGGTTCCTTCAACAAGTGTGACGTGTACTTGTTCCGCTGGCATGCGTCGCAAGCACGTAAACACTGTCTAACGGTGGTTCCTAGCCTTTTCCAAGTAAAAGACTCCTTGTTGGTTGCAATGGTCTTGTCAGTCCCACCATGTCCAATGGATAGATGAACCATAAGAATAACAGATTCTTGATATCTCCTCGGAATGACTGCACGCAGTTGAGTGTGGTCCTCGTCCACAAACTTATACAAAACACGATGATAGATCAAATAATCATCTGCAAGAGCAGCAATCCTCGCATAGTGAGCATCCTGTGGATCCATTCGTCGTTCCAGGAAACGGATAATATGCCTGAGTTCCTCCTCACGTCGTTGTCCTTCAGGTAGATGACGAAGTCGGCGAAGGTGTTCCTCGCATTCTCCCTCGATATCAATGGCATTCACAGTGGCTTCAGGATAATAATAATAATAATAATAATAATAATAATAATAATAATAATAATAATAATATCGTATGGCCTCGGGTGCCTGGTGAAAGCTTTGTTAATTGACACCCAGAGGGTAGCTTGCATGTCGAATTTCGTCGTTCCTTTGAACGCTATGAATGTCAAGGAGGTTAGATATCTAAACTCCTTGACACTACAGCGCTTTCAAGTAGAGAATGGAGGAACTTTGTGTTGGCGGAAAATCCCGAGATTAATTTTGCCATTGAACACGGCCTACTGAATTCAAATGGGTTCTTTAACATGCCAACAACGTATGACATGAGTATCGTGATTTTTGTCGCCTTCAAAAATCACTTACCATGGCCAGGGGCGAACCTGCAATCTTGGGGTTGGTAGTCCGACACTATAACCACTCACCCACCGTGGCAAGCGTCTTCAGGATTCCGGCTGAGAATGTCGGCCAACACATTCTCTCTGCATGGTCGGTAAACAATTTCCAAGTCAAATTGTTGGAGAAACAACGTCCAACGTGTGATTCTGTCGCTTGCCAGTCTTGTTCGTAAAATGAAGGTCAGCGCATGGTGATCGGTCCTCACAATAATCCTCTGGCCTAACAAAAGTTTCTGCCAGTACTCAAGTGCGTAGACAATCGCAAGTGCTTCAATCTCAGTGGTGAAATAATGAGATTCATGCGCTCTCAAACGTCGACTTAAGAAAGCGATGTAATGACGTTTCTTCTCATCATCCTCCTGCAGTAGGATGCCACCTATTCCAATCGCGGATGTATCAGTCTCTAGAAAAAAATTCCGGGAGTATTCTGGATATTCTAACTGAATCGAGTCAACCAGCATCTGTTTAGCTTTTCTGAAAGCTGTCTCGCACTCGTCATTCCAAGCCCATCTGCAATTCTTCTTCAGCAAATAGGAATCTCCGTTTCGCGGGCTTATAGGTCGTGTTCCAAGGACATTTTGTCGTCCTGACGTTTCGCTGAATACTGCGTTCAGCATGTTCACAGGTTACATAAAGCGAGGTAAAACAAGTAAATAGAAGATATATAAATAGTCAACAACCCACACATAGAGGCTACCATAGCAACGGCGTACCACATAAAAGTAATGCATCAAGGACAGGGCTGCTTGTCTGTTGCATCTTCTCGTCTACGACGGTCAATAAGGGCAGGCTTGAGGGGATTAAGGACTGGAAGCCAAGCTCTGTTCACACGTTCTGCTTCCTCCTTAAGATTGAAGCTGTTAGTATGCTTCAGGATTTCAATGGCCTCCCTTTGTAGCCTGGCATGATAAGACACCGTGGTGGACAGAACTTCGGTGTCTCCATATCTTATATCGTGACCTGCAAGTAGCGAGTGTGCTGCTACAGTGGATTTATCTGTTTGTCCCAGCCGGCTGTGTCGTTCGTGCTCCTTGAGGCGCGTGGCAATACTTCTTTTCGTTGTTCCAATATATACTTGGCCACAATCACACGGGATTTTATAAACCCCTGCCGCGGTATGAGGATGTCGCTTATCTTTAGCGGACCTAAACATGTCCTTAATTTTTCTTCATTTTTCGTGTAGGCCTGTATATGGTCTTTATATCATGGGACTCGAGTAGCCTCCCTATTCTGTCCGTGACCTTTTTTATATATGGAAGAAAAGCTCTAGCCAGGGGCTGCTTGTCTCCAATTACCCTTGTAGTTGGACGTCTCGGATGGAGTGCTCGCTGGATATCTTTCTGGCTGTACCCATTCGCGCATAAGGCCTCGTTGAGGTGTTCAATTTCTTGTTTTAGGCACTGCTTATCACAAATTCTTTTAGCGCGGTCAGCCAGTGTTTTTATAACTCCGTATTTCTGTCGTGGGTGGTGGTTGGACGTCTTATGTAGATATCGGTCAGTATGGGTCGGCTTACGGTAAAAATTAAGGACATGTTTAGGTCCGCTAAAGATAAGCGACATCCTCATACCGTGGCAGGGGTTTATAAAATCCCGTGTGATTGTGGCCAAGTATATATTGGAACAACGAAAAGAAGTATTGCCACGCGCCTCAAGGAGCACGAACGACACAGCCGGCTGGGACAAACAGATAAATCCACTGTAGCAGCACACTCGCTACTTGCAGGTCACGATATAAGATATGGAGACACCGAAGTTCTGTCCACCACGGTGTCTTATCATGCCAGGCTACAAAGGGAGGCCATTGAAATCCTGAAGCATACTAACAGCTTCAATCTTAAGGAGGAAGCAGAACGTGTGAACAGAGCTTGGCTTCCAGTCCTTAATCCCCTCAAGCCTGCCCTTATTGACCGTCGTAGACGAGAAGATGCAACAGACAAGCAGCCCTGTCCTTGATGCATTACTTTTATGTGGTACGCCGTTGCTATGGTAGCCTCTATGTGTGGGTTGTTGACTATTTATATATCTTCTATTTACTTGTTTTACCTCGCTTTATGTAACCTGTGAACATGCTGAACGCAGTATTCAGCGAAACGTCAGGACGACAAAATGTCCTTGGAACACGACCTATAAGCCCGCGAAACGGAGATTCCTATTTCAACGTCGGTCGTGAAAGTCTACATTTTTACTTCTTCAGCAAACCTTGCAGTGGTGCGACAGTCTCAGAATACCTCTCACGATGAGCAGTAAAGAATTGGAGAATTCCCAAGAATTGTCTTACGTGTTTCACACGGGTTGGTGTTGGAAATGCAGCAACGGTTCTGATCTTTGCCGGATTCGGCCTGTATCCATCTCCATTAATTATGTGTCCCACAAATTTGACTTCTCTCTGGAAGAATCGACACTTGTTGAACTTCACTTTGAAATTAGCCTGTCGAAGATTCTCAAAAACAAGGCGTAAGGTTGTTAAATGCTCTTCCTCCGTTTCCGAAGCTATGACGATATCATCCACGTAACATATCACCTTCTGTTTCACTTCAGGAGTCAGCTTCGCATCAAGTGCTCTAATTAATGCAGCTCCGGCATTTTTCACTCCAAAGGGTAGTTTTCGAAAGACATAAGTGGTCTGATCGAACTGAAACCCTGTATACTTCCGAGTATGCTCAGATAATCGTATATGGTAGTAGGATTGTACCAAGTCCAATGACGAAAGTATCTTCTTTCCCTTAAACTTCCTGAGGATGTCCCTAATCTTGGGCGGTCTGTCATGCTCAGGAGCTAAGCGTTCGTTTAAGGCCCTTGCATCGAGACAAAGTCTCAAGCTTCCATCCACCTTAACCACAGGTGTTATAGGATTCAAGAAAGGAGTCGGTGACTTCTTGATTGTACCTGCTGCTTCCATCTCATGGATCTTCTTAGCAGCTTCCTCGCGGTGTTTCTCTGCGATAGGATAAATCTTCTTCTGGAATGGGGAATCATCCAGTAGTACAAGATCATACTCGTAGTCCAATATCTCACCAGGTGTGGTGTCGAATATATCCTCGTATTCGCTTAATATTGCATCTAGTTTCTCTCGTATGGGTGCTGATAATTGTTCTGCCTCTTCGTCGGCATCTTGTGTCTCCTCAATTTCCTTGCCATTTAAATTCTCAGCAACGTTGACTTCGGATTCAAATTCCGGGTCTTCCTCTACTAAGTTCATTTGAATGGGTTCGTTCGGCTTAAACTCGACCGTATTACGTCCCATATCAATGATTCCATCGTACTTCCGAATGAAGTCTGCGCCCAATATGGCATCATGATGCAAGCCTTTCATCACAAGAAATTCGTTCAAGTACACGTGGCTCGAAATTTTCAATGTGCATAGAATCTGAATTATGCACGTTACAACACGGCCAGGTATGACTCCTCTGACTCTTACTGCAGAAAGTGGCAGCTCTGTCACCTCAGAGTTTGCTTTCAGTCTGGCATGGCAATCGGTGGAAATGACACTTATCATCGCCCCAGTATCGATGAGAATGACTACGTCACATCCATTCAGGGTAGCTACAATCTTCGGTTGACGCGTCAATTCGTAGTTGTCGTTCGTCGTTCGTCTAATAGATCTTCCTGAATTGGCTCCCAGAGTAAGATGGTGGCAGTTACTCTGTGCTCAATCGGATAAGAATCTACTGGTTTTTCGGCGTTTTTTTTTCTTTCTTGGCGGGAAGTACCGGGCTGGTTTCGCTCCGTTTCTTCCGCCGAAACATTCCGTGTTTCCCTCGAAGTAGGGTTCTGATCTCCCCCTTCTTGTATTTCTTGAAGTTCTCGGAGTTGCTGAAGATATTCACGACTCTCCCGTGCTCTTCCTCTCCAGTCTCGATCGGTTTGGTATCTGGGGTCTCGATCTCTATTGTAACCTCTGCTATAGCGGTAATCTCTGCGGATACTTCCGTGCTGCGGGTTCTGGCTATTATTCCCTCGGCGGTCGTTATCGTGACGACGGTCTTCGTTCGTCCCTCGATCGAAGCGCCGGTTCCAGTGACTACGACGGTCATCTCTCTGGTCTCTAGCATATGGAGTGTTGTTCCATTCTCTCCGACCATGATTATAGTCATTGCGCTGTCCAGAGCTCTCTTGTGTCTGCGTCTGCTGTGTCGTCTGGCACACTTTGTCCACAGTTGTCAAGTTGATATGTCGCTCTTCACGCCTGTCAGCCTTCTGCTGACGATGTGTCGGAAACTGTTCGGTGTTGGCGTCCAATCGTCGCACGATTTGGTCGCACTACTGAAAAGTAGATGCTCCAGCAGCGATCAATACACGTTGCACGTCTGCAGGGTATTGCCAGACGATGGTGTTAACCAGGTCTTGTTCTGACAGTGGGGGTTGTAAGCAACGGAGTTTCGCAAGCTGGGTTGCGAAGTAGTTCGCATAGCGCGTCGGAGTGTTTGAGCTGTATCGGCGAGTGTACATCTCAGCTCTGATACTCTGCTGGATGTCGCTTGACCAGTAAGTCCTCAGCAAGGCTTCTCTGAAATCTTGGTAGCCTACAAATGAGTAACGGAAGGCTCTAAACCAAGTGCTGGCTTGCCCCTCAAGCAAACGCTCAATAACTCGGAGCTCTCTCTCCGGAGTTACCATTGTGTCTCTTAAGTAGCTTTCCACATTCGCCAAAAACTCTACTGGAGTGATACCACTTCCAGTTCCTGAGAATCGAGCTGGTTGCTCCTCTCGCGAAGGATGATAGTCACGTTCCCCTGCGTGTGAGCGGGTCTAAATGAACTTGGCATATAGTTATGCCTTGACGTACTCGTCTCTTGACTTGGTCGATTAGGTACGGGTTGGAAAGGATGTGCGTCAAAGTTAAACGCTTGACTCTGCGCTGAACCGGTAAATTGAGATGGTCGCGGTTCCATGGGTGCACTGGGCTGAAAATGTGCAGGCATGTTCCCTGCGGATTGCGATCCTGGTGTCGCCTGAGAGTCTCCCATCTGTGAGGGTAAATGTGTCTCTCGTGGATGCGTCTCCAGTCGGTCGAGACGTCTCTCGATAACTTCGAGCCCTGGGATAATCTTAGCTGCGACCTTATTTCCCAGATCGTTGAGCTGCAATTCTATCCTTTCAACTTTGCCTTTGAGGTTGGTGTCGACTTCGCGAATAGCCGTCCTCAAGTTGTAACTGAGGTCTAACCTCTCGGTTATCGCGACTTCCTCGAATCGTTTCTGTAGGGAATCGATTTCTTCCTCGACTTTAGACATGTTGTCCTGGATCCTTCCTACGTCATCTTTGACCTCGGCTACCTTTGCCTCCATAGTGTGTAATGGTTTGACTGCCCCTTGTTGGTAGCGACAAATGAAACGTTTTGCTAGCCCCTAACTGTTGGGTGAGAAATGTAACTGTTTACCTTTGCCTAAGCTATGTTGTTTTAATGGGCGCCAAGACCTCAACGCAATGTTGAAATCTAAATTTGTATTTAACAACGTCTAGCTCTGGCAGAACACATTCAAGACTCTATTCACTCAGATCGTGGTATGATTTGATCATTAACCCAACAAACAATTGTATCAGGAGAAGGAATTGGTCTATATCTAATGCTACCTACTGAAAGCAAAGATTGCATTGTAAAAGAAATGAATTTATTATATAAAACAAGTATAGCAAAATTAATAATAATAAGTATAGCAAAATTAATAATAAGTATAAAATTTAAATTGGAGCGTTGCGATTTTAATATTACCGATAGAAAATTACGTGAAAACGGAGTTTGATAAATTGATTTTACTCTTATTTCCAAGCTATGAAGTTACTGAAATATGAAATGTAAAACAACGAGAAATGAGAGATTCCGTATTTCTGCGTCATTTGCGCTTACCACTGGAAATTGCCAAAGCATTTCCCTCGTACTTGATGATGCTGTGTGCTTCCCACAGTCTCCTGGACGACATCTCCGTCGAAATTTGATGATATTCTGGTAGATTAGATAATTCTATGGTCCGTACATCGGACCCAAACACACGTATAACCACACTGGTTAAGTTTTACTAAAGTTAGTCCTCCACTCCATGGAACATCGGAGCGACTCCCGCGTGAACCATACTTGGCAAGTTCAACACAGATAGTTACTAACTCCACTGAACATCGGAGCGACACGCACGCGCACCCATACTCCTCAAGTATTTCACAGATAGTCCTCGTTCGACGGCGCGCCGAACGATATATTCACCCGTTGGCTCCCCCACCACGGTACCGTCTTCCAGCTTACGTCGTCTCCACTGATTGGCTGAGCACGCCGCGCGATCTTCCCCTCCTCCGGGTCATTACACTCGACGGGAGGGTTCCGTTCCAACAATTCGCCTTTCCTTGATGATGCGACCCAAGATTGCGTCATGCTTCTCGACAGGAATCAGCTTGTATTTGAATTCCCAGTGAGTCATCTCTCTCAAATACCCTAACTGACAAAAACTCCGTAAAATTCCGTAATCAGATAATTTTCTATGATATCGTCGTTCGTAATAATTTGCATGATAGCGTTTTCTAAGACATAGAAAACCTATCTGAATGCTACTAATTTTTATAAAATGCTCCGAAAATATCTAAATAATAATTATAATAAATTAATAATAATAATAATAAATTAACATGAAAAATTCTCTTGGCTGAACAATTTGCCGCGTAAATAAATATAGAATGGCTTCCTACTGACTTATGCCAGTTGCATAAAAACCCCTCGAAAAACACGTTACATATTCGCCTCGGATCATCGGATGATTTACCGTGACGACGGTCCATTATCCGATTATCCCAGACACGTTAATAAACCCCATCCAAAATACATATTACATAAATGAAATCTCCCTAAATTACAGATATATACACTCATAATTTTTCTTCACGCACTTTGCGTCAAAGTTTGTTGTCACTATGGATTCCACTTTGCAACCAGTCCAATGTTTCTCATATAAAATAGTGTTCCACGGATATTTCCGCCTCTCAAATTCCTCTATGTTGGAGAAATAGACATAATTAATGTGTGAGCACTATGTATTTATGATGTCATATCACACGCATTGAAGGTGTTCTGATATATTTATATCACCATAGAACTTCCTAATTTCACTGGAGGTTCCTTCCTTATTGTGAAATTAATCCCATTTCTCACTGAGCACACGATCACACTATTGTGGCAGCGCCTCGTGACCATAATACTTAATCTCTCTATAAAGCAGATTAAATTAATATTGACTTCTGAAAAAAAAAACAGTAAATGCGCATTACATATAACACCAAATATTTCTGTGCCGTAATCGCCCTGTCTTGTTAAGTTCCCGTAGACCATATTCTACTTAATACTAGTTCTCAACACAGACCATTTCTCCTCACACAAATAATACCTTTGTACAAATTACCGTAAATTACACACTTACAAATCTTACATGGCGAGGCCGTAAACAGAAATCACGTGTGCTGATATGTATGAGTTTCATGAAGGACTGTCTCGCCTTCTGATGGCCCATCTTTTGCCTCGTGGACGCCTTAAGCAAAAATACCATGTACAAGCGCTCACCCATCTCTTGGAGGCGAATGGGAATTCACCAGCGCTACCTAATTCTGGCCTTGGTGTATCGAGACATTTTAGTGCTCAAGAGCATCCGACAATCCCGTCATATTTCCCTGTACCTTAAAAACTCTCATTTACTTACTTACTACCCCCCTGTGCGACTTCTGATACGCCTGCCTTGAAGACCAGATCTTCCACGCACCAGACACCACACTTACTCATTTGATAGGCTGGCTCGCCAGCTAAACACACTCACTTTATGACACATATTTTCGTAGACTATGTATATTATACGTCCCGTATAATCTGTTTCCCTCACTATACTCCAGCACATATGCTATTTTTCCAATACGTTTGGAAACTATAAATGTTTCTGTGTCACCTGCTTCCAACCTTGCAAGTGGCTCCCTTAAATGAACGTCATCACGTTGCTGTACCTAGCATATTTCTCAGTATCTGTAACGATGCCCTGTTGCTACTGTCCACACATGCTAACCCTACTTTCTTCTCGTGTAACACCTCTACTCGACACTCTATGACCTAAAAATGTCACTTCTGACTGACAGAATGACGACTTAGACAGCTTCAAAGTGAACCCTGCCTGATCTAACTTCTGAAAAACTATATCTAAATGACGTAGATGCTCCTCAAAACTGCGTGAACTAATTACCATATCATCTATGTAAATGGTTACAAACTCTCCTGTGTCATCCCCTAATGCGATGTTTAAAGCCCTAATTAAGGCTGCTGAACTACTCTTTAACCCATAAGGTGTTCTACAAAATTGATAAAGGTTATATTTATGACTAAAAGCTGTAAATGGTCTATCTTCGTACATAAGTGGCACTTGCCAAAAACTGGAACTCAAATCTACACAAGTGAAATACTTCTTCCCCTCAAATGTTTGCATTAATTCCTCTATTGACATAGATTTCAGCTGATCTGAACTAATTCTACTGTTAACCAAACGAGCGTCTAAACAAATACGAACAGTGCCGTCGGTCTTGGGTACCGTGATCAAAGAATTAACATATGGACTGTTAGAGTGCTCAATAATCCCATCTTCAAGCATCTGATTAATTTGTGCCTCAACTGCACTCTGATAAGCGAAAGGTACAGGATATCTATGTCCTGTGAATACTGACCTATCAATAACGTTCAATGAATGTGTATAGCAATTGGCCATACCAATACGATCCTCAAAAACTCTCCTATTACACAATAACACATCGTAGAGCCGAACACACTGTTCATCCTCTATATTTCCCTGACATGCAGCATCACGTAACGAGTCCTCTAGACTTCCGTTCGTAATCACACTGCCCACAAAACATGGAGAACCCCGCTCTACGGCTGGCGATATCTCATTTAAAGTACAAATCACACCTACAATACTACTACTCTGAATATGGTCATTGAACGCTACTTCTACTTCAGAATATCCCCATTTAAATTTCAAACTCCCTACATCATAACATAAGTTACCAGACACTCTACTTAGCCACTCTGAACCCAAGATAACACTGAATACTAAATTTGGAATTACAAGACAAATCTGCTTCTCTACATGATTATTAATTTTAATGTCTACTAAAACTTGCTTAGAAATTACTTTAGACCTCTTCCCAACAGCTGTGATAACCAAAAGTGCTTTTAATTGGCATCTCCTCAAAATTTACTCCAGTTCCTTTCATTTTATCATAAAATGCACTACTTATGCAACTCTTCATACAACCACTATCAATTAAAACATCTGTGTACGCCTCGGACACGTTAAATTTAACTATGGGGCTCTTACTAACCACTTCCTGAATAATACGTTCATCATTTAGTTCATGTAATAATTCGTTTCTTAAATTTAGGTCATAGGGTTCCTGTATAATTGTATGGACAAGGCATGCTACAGACTGAGATTCTGACCTTACTTCGCAGCCTGGTTCGCGTTTAAAGAACCGCTACAGCTGGCCGTAGTACTACTAACTACTGAACTGGTCTGGTTGTTCTGGGCTGTGTTGTCATTGTTTGGCTGTATATTACTACCACTAGGCTGTCCTCTTCCTTGACCCCTATTCTGGTTGTAATTATTGTCATTATAATTTCTCCCTTGATTTCCCCTGAAATCATTGTTTCTCCCTTGATTTCCCCTGTAATCATTGTTCCTCCCTTGATTTCCCCTGAAATCATTGTTCCTCCCTTGATACTGATTACCATAGCCATTTCCTCTGTTCTGATTTAGCTGATTATTATTATTTCTATTTTGAGCGTTGGCCCCTTCGCCACCGTTCCCTTGAACTTCTTGATGCCTGGCTTCATTAGGCCTATTATTATTATTACCCTGGTTCCGATTGAAATTGTCCTCATAACCCCCTCTCCCTAGTGCATCAAATGTGCTTAACAAATTTTCTACTTGTGATATAGTCTTTACATTCTGGATACAAGCAGCCTCCTTGATCCTATAGGGAAAGTGCCTAAGTAGCAACCTTACCACATCACTTTCCTCCTTCAAGCCATCCAGATATTTACACACTAATACCTGCCCTAAAAAGTATTCGGTCATGGTGGAGCTTCCTTTAGGGTTATATTTACCACACACTACTCCCTCACGATGCTGCGACTGAATGACCTCATTCCAGAACTTTTCACAGAATTTCATTTTAAAGTCATTAATATCAGTAAACTTGTCTCTGTAGACAGCAAACCAATTCCTCGTTTCCCCCACAAACACTTGTTCTAAAATTTCAACTACCTGGCACCACTCAATACTACCATTTTCCAACCTCTCCCCGAATTTATTTTCTATAGTGTTCATGAACTCCATTGGGCACCCCTGTCGATTGCTGAACTTACCCAGTTCTACCTCCCTGTGTGTGCTATTCACAAAAACTGGCCTATTCTGACTATTTTCTTGCCTGATCCTAGCTTTTAATTTTAACTCTAATTCTGCGATTTTCTCCTCAGCCTTCCTCTCAATACTGTTTACTGTTAATTTAATGTTTCCTTCTGATTCTTCTACTTTATCATATAGATTTGCTTGTTTCTCCTCAATCTTGCTAATGCTCTCTCTATTATTCTCTCTTAAATCATTTACTTCTGCAACTGTTTGCGAGTGGACTTTCTCAATTCTACCCCCCAGCTGTTCCTTAACCTCTTTAGTAGCTACCTGAATTTTGTCAATTTCTCCCCCCAGTTGCTTTTTGACCTGCTGTGTTTCCAGTTGCACTAGTTCTTTTAAATTTTCAGCCTGTGTACTGATTCTAATTTCCAACTCCTCCTGTACTTTTCCTAATTTCTTGTCTACATCTGCAATGATCTCTTTAACCTTCTCTTCCATTACTCCTCTGATTTCTCCTCTAATCTGCTCCATTTTCACACTAATTTCCTTACTGTTTTGTTCTAATTTAGCATTTAAAGTTTCAGTACTCTCTCTATTTTCCCTACTGTTTTGTTCTAGTTTAGCGTTGTTTTGTTCCAGTTTAGCGTTGTTTTGTTCAAGTTTTGCATTTAAAACGTCTGTACTTTCTTTATTTTCCCTACTGTTTTGTTCTAATTTGGCGTTTAAACTATCGCTCAATTCCCTATTACTCTCTTTATTTTCCCTACTGTTTTGTTCTAATTTTGCATTTAAGGCATCACTACTAACTTTGTTCTGATACATGAACTCGAGAAGTAAAGTTTTTAATTCTGGTTGGCCGCCTACACTCCCTGTTTCAGTATCGGGATTTACCTCCGCTACCCCGGTACTACCATCACTCGACATACTGCTCGTATCATCACTCTCCCGTTGATGACCACTACGTAACCTCATCTGTCTTTCTTTCTCATCCCCCATAATGATATACACTGATACAGACAAAAAAAACCAAAATACAGGCACAGAAATATATACCCTTCTCCTTCCACAAATGTTATTAGGTTTTCATCCCCAAGTTGTCGGCGCCAAATGTAATGGTTTGACTGCCCCTTGTTGGTAGCGACAAATGAAACGTTTTGCTAGACCCTAACTGTTGGGTGAGAAATGTAACTGTTTACCTTTGCCTAAGCTATGTTGTTTTAATGGGCGCCAAGACCTCAACGCAATGTTGAAATCTAAATTTGTATTTAACAACGTCTAGCTCTGGCAGAACACATTCAAGACTCTATTCACTCAGATCGTGGTATGATTTGATCATTAACCCAACAAACAATTGTATCAGGAGAAGGAATTGGTCTATATCTAATGCTACCTACTGAAAGCAAAGATTGCATTGTAAAAGAAATGAATTTATTATATAAAACAAGTATAGCAAAATTAATAATAATAAGTATAGCAAAATTAATAATAAGTATAAAATTTAAATTGGAGCGTTGCGATTTTAATATTACCGATAGAAATTTACGTGAAAACGGAGTTTGATAAATTGATTTTACTCTTATTTCCAAGCTATGAAGTTACTGAAATATGAAATGTAAAACAACGAGAAATGAGAGATTGCGTATTTCTGCGTCATTTGCGCTTACCACTGGAAATTGCCAAAGCATTTCCCTCGTACTTGATGAGTCTGTGTGCTTCCCACAGTCTCCTGGACGTCGTCATCTCCGTCGAAATTTGATGATATTCTGGTAGATTAGATAATTCTATGGTCCGTACATCAGACCCAAACACACGTATAACCACACTGGTTAAGTTTTACTAAAGTTAGTCCTCCACTCCATGGAACATCGGAGCGACTCCCGCGTGAACCATACTTGGCAAGTTCAACACAGATAGTTACTAACTCCACTGAACATCGGAGCGACACGCACGCGCACCCATACTCCTCAAGTATTTCACAGATAGTCCTCGTTCGACGGCGCGCCGAACGATATATTCACCCGTTGGCTCCCCCACCACGGTACCGTCTTCCAGCTTACGTCGTCTCCACTGATTGGCTGAGCACGCCGCGCGATCTTCCCCTCCTCCGGGTCATTACACTCGACGGGAGGGTTCCGTTCCAACAATTCGCCTTTCCTTGATGATGCGACCCAAGATTGCGTCATGCTTCTCGACAGGAATCAGCTTGTATTTGAATTCCCAGTGAGTCATCTCTCTCAAATACCCTAACTGACAAAAACTCCGTAAAATTCCGTAATCAGATAATTTTCTATGATATCGTCGTTCGTAATAATTTGCATGATAGCGTTTTCTAAGACATAGAAAACCTATCTGAATGCTACTAATTTTTATAAAATGCTCCGAAAATATCTAAATAATAATTATAATAAATTAATAATAATAATAATAAATTAACATGAAAAATTCTCTTGGCTGAACAATTTGCCGCGTAAATAAATATAGAATGGCTTCCTACTGACTTATGCCAGTTGCATAAAAACCCCTCGAAAAACACGTTACAAGTGGTCTTATGTTCATTGAGGTCACCCCTCATGACATCGATCTTATTCTCCTCTCGATGAACATCAATCGTTTCACGTAGCCCTGTTACTGTCTCAGTCAATTCCGTAATATTCTTTCTGTTTTTGTTCAACTCGTCCTTGACCTCGATCATACCATCGACGATTGTCTTGACGTTATTGTTGACTGCGTTCGCTGCACCTCTCATCAGTATGAGTCCTATATTCACGGTGGCCATGTCCTTCTTGACGTTATCCATGAATCCCTCGACGTGAGTTAAACGAGTCCCAATTTCTTCTCGAGTATGCTCCAAGACGGCCCTCATATCGATCTGGACTCTGTTAATCGTTGTCTGGATCTGAGCGGTGTGCTCCTCTAATCGGGTCTGCACGTCCTCCCTAGCTCTATTCATCTGATCAGTTAAACTATCTATCCGCTGGTTAGCTTCCTGATGGTGTCGTATAACATCAACTCTAACAGCTGTTAAACCTGCCATATGATCATTCCTAGCCTCTATCCTATGAGCGTCAATGTCGGCCCTGACCTGCGTTAGATCAGCCCTAATATTATTGATTGACTCTGTGTTGATCTCAAGATCCTGTCTAACGTTATTAATTTCCTGTCTAACCTGGTCCACATGACCACTTACAATATTTATCGATCGGGTGTTAACCTCTAAATCCTGTCTCACATTGTTAATTGACTGGGTGTTAACTTCTAAATCACCCCGGAAATTATTGACAGCTTGGGTATTCTCACCCAAGTCTCCTCGGACTTCACCTAAATCAGCAGTAATCTGCTGGAGTTTGGCATTGACACCTGCCATCATCTCCCCAAACACACGACGAATTGTTTCCTCATCCATGACAAGAAAATTATTTGAGAAAGAGAGGGATCAATCTCTAATGGAACTTAGAGCTATGATTAGTTACTTGGTGGTATAAAGCTTGTTTCATTTAAATAAACATCACGAGTACAGCTGGAGTATGCAAACTAAGTGCTTCTACATTTACAAAGACAACGGCGAGCAAAGCAAAGTATTACATTTACTCAGGATGAGGCATCATCAAAGAAATCCTATCCATCATTAATCCAACACAAAAGCCTCACCCCATGGACTTGTAACAAACATGAATGCCATGCGGTTAATTGATCTGCAGTAAGACTTTCTAAGTTCGTCCCAGTCCGGTCAATTTACCATTAATCAACATTAAGATCTTCTTAAATAACATGGAACTGACGGTCACCACGTTAACGTCGGCACATGAGTTGGGCGCTATTTAAATTAGTGTATGAGCCCGTCAGAGGAGCTGCCAGGATAGCCAACAACCGCAATGACTTCCCTAACATCTAATCCGCCGGAACTAACTGCCGAGAGGATCAGGTGAACTTCCAAATAGGCCAAAGCGGCACGAGAAACTGTAGTTCACGGGGATCGTGGTACATGGTGACGAAGGTCATAGACTGCCTAAGGAAAGGTTCACCTTAAAAACTAGACTGAGAAAAGAAACATCCAGACTTATGTAAAACACCATGAAAATTTATTGTAAAATTTACAAACCCCTATCCTTGTTCGGAGGGTTTCTATCGGCTAATCCGCAAGCTAATAAATAATCAAAAATAAAGAGCAGGTCCCTACCTGAGAAGTTACAGTAAACCCTCGCAAAAGATCTGTCTCACAATAATAAAGCAACAACAGCAACACTAGGAAAATGGTATGACGCAAAGCCCTAGACCAAGTTACAAGATCAAGCTAATATCAGAATTTACATTTAACAGGGTAGCAAAACAAATCTAAGTTAGGATGATACCATCTCCACATTTACATTTAACGTTAATTCATCTAGCTAAGTCCTATCAATTAATAACAAAATTTACAGCGGTGACGTCCGTATTATCAAACAATTACATTCAAAGCTAAGTGACCAGCCATAAAAACACATCTAAGTCATTCTTATAACTAGGTGCTAGTCAGCACACAAAAGGGTAACATAGAGGATTCGTACACTTTTACATCATTAAATAAATAAGTAAGAGACCACAGTTTTATTCAAATGCCTGCCTGCACCTTGGTTTACTGTTTGTAAGCCATAGTCATCTAATGTGTGTAATTACGGTGACGACTGCGTAGTAAAGACTACGTCTAACATCGTATGGCCTGCGCTCCACCAGCTACGAACTCAAGGTTCGAGCAAGCTTCAGTCGCAACAAAAAGTGTCAGCTGTTCTAAAGTCATTTCCTCCAGGAAATACCTTCATTAACACGGCTATGTCAGCAGGTTCCAAATGCAAATGAACAAGGTTAAGTAGAAAGGATTCGTTTGTTAGCTTTTGTTTATCAAAATTATGCGTTTTATTATTAAGATGTCGGTTTAGGTTATCGTTGGTTTATGGCGAATAATACTGACAAGCCTGGGCACGGAGCGTCTCCCTGAGATCATCTCTGCCAAAAAGCCTCGACTCTAAAGTCGGAATACAATCAACGAGCAATAACAACTCGGACACACAATAACACAAGTTACCAGCGGCGCACAGCTCGCGTTCAATAACTCTGGGACGGGCCTGGACACAATCAGTTACCCTCCCTAAATATCTGGTCCACGGGAACAATCCCGGACATGGTACACAAAAATACCTTCATACATGAAAAACCTCCCTTACGGGGCTAGCCTACAACGTACTATAGAAAACCTGACATAACTGTACTCGTAAAAACAACGGTACACGCAACAGCGTTTAACTAACAAATGACAATCTACAGAACATATGATCAGATACAAGAATGGACACTGGGTTCCACAAGCTATAATTGCAATGAAAGGGAAAGTGAATGCTAAAAGCATTCTGTCCTATGTTAACATCAGTCTGTCTCATTTAGAAGCATGCGCTTTCACACGGGCGCTGAGAAGTATACACAAAACCTGTTCGTGTCGCCGCAGGCTACAAGATTCCTACGCTGTTAGACAAAACACACTAACTAGGCCGGCAATTTAAGCAAGATAATAACTGTACAACTGGCCTCATCATAATACTTTTACCATAGGTTATAAACCTTGAAGAATATGTGCATAAAAAGCACGCTATAAATCTGAATACAATCATATAACTCTGTCTTTCACATCAAAGACGTTTAAAAGGTAGCAATCTCACTCATTGCTGGAGCTCTCTGCTCTCAAAGATAAAATACTTCATTTCTGACTTGTATCAAACATCTAATAAATACGTGTCATCACACTTGACACAACAAAATAATAATTGTGGCGCGAATACCACTCTGCTGGATCTGCTTAATGATACGTTGGGAACTGGGTTCGATGCTAGGCAACGACAAAACGTCCCATTTACTTATAAGGTCTACACATGACCTGGATGGCTTCTGTGCTCATCTCAAATGAAATAAAATGCAGTTACAAAACTGGTAATTACAGTCGATTACCCAAATATACGACTACTCTAACGAAGTCACGGGTGTAACATAGACTGGCTGCAAAAATGCAGTTAAAGAAACATGACTATGGCATCAGATTGCCATAACTAGAGTCTGCAAAGACTTGAAAATCACCCCAGATAGGGTTAAACAAAGTAGTCTCAAAATGACTACAGTCACGATTAGCAATAGGCAGAAATTGGCGTCCTACGACGTCCATCAAGCTGCACCAGAGTTGACCAAAATGTCAGACCCAAGGGTGACTCACAATCACTGTAGATAAATGACATCTAATTAGACTAATTACATTCCCTACCAATGAAATGGCTGTCACTAAGTTCGGTTGGTTCACAAAATACACTAATCTAACTATACCACCAGAAACTAGAACAAGGAAGGGTTGTACAAAACTCACGATATGAAGGAGCCCACACTTAGCCCTCTGTCCAACGACAAGGGTTGAACAAAAGCACCTCTGGCTTTCACGATTGGCATCGTCCTCATCAGAACTTCCATCTGGGCTCTCTCGAAGACCAGGGTTCGGTCTGTCCCTGTAGTTGACCTCGTGAATGGACTGGACATGCCTAGGAAAGGCATCCTCGGTTCCTTCCTTCTCGTTCGAAGTTCTAGAAGTTCCACAATCAAGCTCGTCCCATCCGAGACATCTCCCTCATACCATAATGGTATTAGCCCATGGTCTCGGCCTCGAACATGGTGTTGAAAAAGTTTACCACGTGGGCGGTAGAATAAGACTTGTAGTAGTTCATTATAATCACTTGAAAATTACAGTATTCGTCGTAGATATCACAGGCTTTAAATACAACTGGTAACACAGCCTCTACACTTTGCAGATGTAAATGACAAATGGCCATGCACTGTTCTGCGGTTCCACACGTGTACAGACGCTACTTTTTTATCACGTGGCATCCGTGAAATGGGCGTCGTTTTATTATAGATAAATTCACCGTAGCAATCTGTGTATAATATACTTTTATAATCACACTTGTTCAAAGTAATAATATCACATTTACCTGTATATTTTCGCACCAGGCTCTCGGCCCTCCACAAACACGTGCTTGTAAAAATGTGGTGCTACAGAAATGTCGTAAATTTCACAATACTTGCCAAATAATTCACTTTGCAATACGTGTTGATCACTGCACATCAACAACAGTGATTCGTAGTATAATTGTGCTCGATGGCACTCGATAATGATTTCCACGCTGAAAAGCGGACAGTTTGCCACGTCTAATGCGACGGATATAATTACACGCCTACACAGGGCGGATTCTCCAGACGTAGTGCAAGGAACTGCGTTCCTCGTGGAAGCAAGTCGTCAAACTAAGTCGTTGAGCAACTACTTACATTCCTGTTTGCGTATCTGCAATGATATTACCTTACCTTGAAGTGAAAAAACATTCTTCAAAATGTTTTAATAATACTGAATGACGAAATGGACTATTCTGAGTCTCGTGGAAAGATAAAATTGATTAATAAGACCTCAGATAAATAATTAGCAGACTTCTCCAAAGTCAAAAGTGCGATTCTCCGCTACTTCAAAAAAAATTGTACAAGCTCTCAGCTTCTCGTAGCTTTCTGGGTGTGTTCAAAGGTAGTACATCCCATCATAAATGTGTTGTCATAAAAATATCACATGAAACTCAGCTCAGCGGGTTCAATATATAACATTTTATTCCTAGAGCTTTCCATAATGATAAGAAAAATGAGCTTACCATAATGATGGATTGTGTAAGTAAACGTCTTTTGCTGCTTGATGCCACTACTAAAGTGATACTCATACAACAGACAAGTGAGTTCATGTTTTGCTGACGTAATCGTTGTTCCAACGCACGCACACGCCTTTGGCGTGTACGCCTGCTTCGCGGAAGGCGTGTGCGTGCGGGGAACATACGATTACGTCAGCAAAACATGAAGTCACTTGTCTGTTGTATGAGTATCACTTTAGTAGTGGCATCAAGCAGCAAAAGACGTTTACTTACACAATCCATCATTATGGTAAGCTCATTTTTCTTATCATTATGGAAAGCTCTTAGAATAAAATGTTATATATAGTGGTTCTGGTCACTTATAGCTAAACTGTATCAGACATATTTTTTTTGTTTCTTTATAGGCTACTACAATAAATATTCTTAATGCTATGGGGCAGAACTGCGGATTAGAGAGAAAGAAGCTTACTTGATCATTGGGACTTGATAGTTTCACACATGAACAAAAATCCAACATGTCGGACAAGTTTAGACTTGCTTTAAGACTGGCTATGACGTCATAAATGATTGGAACAAATACATTATATAACAAAAACCGACATCAAAATAAGCTACCAACATAAGCCACCAGCATAAGCCACCAACATAAGCCACCAATATAAGCCACCAAAACATAAGCCACCAACATAAGCCATCAATATAAGCCACCAATATAAGCCACCAACATAGGCCACCAACATAAGCCACCAACATAAGCCACCAATATAAGCCACCTACATAAGCCACCAACATAAGCCACCAATATAAGCCACCAACATAAGCCACCAACATAAGCCACCAATATAAGCCACCAGCATAATCCACCAGCATAAGCCACCAACATAAGCCACCAACATAAGCCACCAACATAAGCCATCAACATAAGCCGCAAACATAAGCCACCAACATAAGCCATCAACATAAGCCACCAATATAAGCCATCATCATAAGCCACCAACATAAGCCATCAGCAAAAGCCACCAATATAAACCACCAACATAAGCCACCAATGTAAGCCACCAACATAAGCCCCCAACATTAGCCATCAACATAAGCTACCAATATAAGCCACCAACATAAGCCACCAAAATAGGCCATCAACATAAGCCACCGATATAAGCCACCAACATAAGCCATCAACATAAGCCACCAATATAAGCCACCAACATAAGCCACCAACATAAGCCACCAATATAAGCCACCAACATAAGCCATCAACATAAGCCACCAATATAAGCCACCAACATAAGCCATCAACATAAGCCACCAACATTAGCCATCAACATAAGCCACCAACATACGCCATCAACATAAGCCACCAACATTAGCCACCAGCATAAGCCATCAACATAAGCCAACAATATAAGCCACCAACATAAGCCACCAATATAAGCCACCAACATAAGCCACCAGCATAAGCCACCAACATAACCCATCAACATCATCCTATATAAAACGTCAACACAAAAACACACTTTCACCAGAATTGTTCTGACCTTTGTAATATGTAGATCAACTTTACAAGTCAGTTACTACTATGGAATATACTATAACTAGAGGTGTTAGTTTTTGTTAATTCGCGATAAAACGAAAAGTCATATTTAGAGGTTAGGATGTTTTATTTTCACGTATTTACATGTTTAGTGCCGCCCAGGAGTGAAATTAAATCGCGAAATAACGCGAATTTTGTGAATAACACCACAAATACCGCAATCTGCGAAATAAAAACAAATTTTCATATTTTTCTCCACACCAATCCGAACATTTTTGTCCACAAGCCGATAATCGAATTTGGTTGGTGTTGAATTCGAGAGAATGATCGATTGTATAGTTTCGCGAGGGGTAATACTACGATATAAGTCATATTACGATATACTGTCGATATTCTCGTTACCCGTTGGATTTTAGCGCTGTGGTAAACAGCTGTTATATCGCGGCGTGAATAGTTTGGCCGACTACCTCCAAAAGGTTATGTGATAGTTGTTCATAATGTAAACTACGTTTGCCTCCTGTTACATCGGTAGCGAGTGTAAATTATAGTAGAGAATTCTATATAATTTAATAAAAAGTGCTCAAATTGTGCGTTATCATCGAAGCTAGTGTGTTATTTGCGTGAATCAGTTGGCGACCACGTGTTCGTCGTATTAGTTCCGAACTTAGCAGTACAGGAAGATGAGACGCGACGTAATTTAAATATTATGACACGAATTCAGAAATAAATTTTGCGTGTGGTTACGAATTTATACTGGCGTGTGACTACAGTCAACCGTGTGATAACAGTGTTTGTTACTGGGCATTGCTCAGTTGAGTTTAAAAATGCCGAAGGTAGCTGTTTCTGCCACAGACAGACTTAAAGACTATAAGAATGAAGGATTTATAATTTCTTGTGGCATTCTTATGTGCAAATATTGTGATTGTCGGTTAGATTATCGCAGGAAAGATGCATTAGACAAACATTGCAAATCGGAGAAGCATTCAAAACGCCGAGAAAATTCGCGTCTTGAAGTTAGTGTTCCTAGAGTGGCCACCTTGAAAGAAACATTATCAAATGCTAGTCGTGTGAAGGATATGAAAGAAGAGTTTATTTTGGACACTACAACTGCGTTTGTGAAAGATAATATACCAGTAGAGAAACTACACAATCCTGCTATCCGTACTTGGTTTAATAAGTACGTTCGCGGAAGTGGAGATTTACCATCAGCAAATCAGATTCGTCAGAAATACATCCCCATGATTGGCGAAAGAAGGAGGGAAGAAATTAGGGAAGATATAAAAAACAAAGACGTGTTTCTGCTATGTGACGAAACAACTGACAAGAATGGTAGGTGTGTTTTCAACATTCTTTTTCGTCCATCAGTACCATCAACTGAAATGAACACCTATCTGGCTGCCTCTGTTGTTCTAGATTCTGCCAATAGCGTAAATTGCTCCAATGCGATATTAGACACCTTGAATTCCTATGAAATTGAACGGGAGCGTGTAGTGGCAGTAGTTATGGACTCAGCACGCTACATGACAAAATGTGTAACTACTCTTCAAGGATTGATTGAAGAATTAAGTCATGTCCAGTGCTGGGCTCATAAAGTCAATCTTATCGGCTGCGTATTTGAAAACGAGCTGGACGAATTGAACATGTCTATAGTAAAGACAAAGAATGCCTTTTTAAATACGCGAAAAAGAAAAAGCAATTACGTTGCATTTCTAAGGGAGAAATATGAAAACACAGAAAAAGAGAATGAAATTCTAGCTTTCCCAATGCCTGTATGTACAAGATGGAATTCATGGTTTAAGGCTGCAATGTATATGGCCACGCATGTGGAAGATCTGGTAGAATTTTTCAAAACATTGGAAGATTCAAATTCTGGGGTCAAATTTTTCCAACGAGCATCGACTTCAACAATACAATTTATACAATTACAAGCATTGTATATTTCTGTTGTTGGTGCCTCTCTTATGGACTTGCTTAATTTCTTGGAGGGATCTAAGTACCCAACAATTCACTTACTGGCTGGGAAGCTAGATGACCTTGAGGTAAAGCTCAAGCTATTAGGCGATGGTGGAATGTTCAATCATACGATCCTCCAGAACTTGGAACAGCTTCCTCAAAAGATGCAGATAAAGGTTAAGTCCAAGCTTACGTGTGTTGCCCAGTCAGCTCTAGTGAAAGTCAGGACTTTAAGGACCTCGGATCCAGCCAGGAAGACTGTAGAAGCCATCGGGTCATTGTTTGATCCTCGGCATGCACCTAAGAACGTATCTCCCACAGAACTGCTCCAATTTAAGAAGAATGCCCCATTTCTTACGAAGATGGAGTCTCAACAGTTTTTAGAGGCTCACAGCATTTACCTGACTGCAATCAAGAACCAACTGCGTCATGAAGATAATGTGAATGTTCCAGAGATCCTCATGGGATTAAGGCCTGCTCACCGAGACTATGCAACAGCTGCATTAAAGTGTGTGTGGTATCCTTGTTCAAATGTGGATTCTGAAACGTCATTTTCGAAATACAGTCTCATAGTAAGTGATAGGAGGCGAAAATTGACAGCTGCAAATGCTGAGACTTTAACCATGATCTACTTCCAGTAATTTCACCGCAGTATTTGGATAAAACTGAAAAAGGTATTCACTGAAATGTGTTTCGAGATGGTGAATGTAAAATAAAAATGTGACTTCCATATAAGTATTATCTCATTCTTCCATAGCCATGTTTAACGTTTTACTCTGCTGTTTTGTTTTTTACTTTGTTTTATTAATTGTTTATATTTTTAAATGCACTTATTGTACAAACCTTATCGCTTTCCAAATTTTAACATGTCATCCCCCGAAAAAAAAAAAAAAAAAAACACCACCTTTTGAATTTTAAATCAACAAATCTTCAAAAAAATAACAACACTTTCTAACACCTCTAACTATAACCAATAAAGGCAAACCACGTGCACTGTATCATGGCTACTCCTATAACTATAAGCGGCAAAATGTGAATGGAATCATATTTTGGCAGTGATCAAAACAAAGGACAACAAAATGTTTAGGTCATCTAAAAAGTAAGAATGGTAAGGTTTTAAGTGTGGTTAATCCTCAATGTAGTGTACCAGATAAAACACTGTTGCTGTCAACAAAATATCATGAAAATGCTAAAAAGCAAGTTCAAGAAAATGATATTGCTGCTCAAGATAGTGCATTGTTTGTTGAAAAGCAATTATCACCTCCTCAAAAAGTCATGTTAGGACAGTTGTCAACGTTCAAAAAACCCTTAACACTATCAAAAGCAACACAGACTCTTCAAGAGGTTCCTTTCGAAAAGGAAAAAAAGGAATTGGATAGTTCTAGTGATGTTGATGATGATGATGATGTTGGTGTCATGACTATAATAATTATGATGATAATATTTATAATGATGATGATGATGATGATGATGAAAAAGAAGAGGATGAGGGTTTAATGTCTATAAAACCATTGCGGCTTCCCCAGTTTTTAAGAACAAGAGTACCTGGAGAATGTTATAAAAGGATCTACAACAAGCGTTGTGTTTAAAATCTATATCAAACAATGATAATAAGATATAAAAGTTGTATTCAGTGTGTAACTATTGTAAAAAAACTAAATGAATAAAAATATTGTATGGGTATTGGCTGTTTTTCTTAATTGCTATCCCCATGTCCCACTATTAATGCAATTGTTAACCATCAACAGTCTCTGACTATGTTCATAAAGAGAGTGCCTTAAACAATACACTCTGTCTATGGTTTGTGTAGCAAGTATCATAATAATTCAGTGTGGACAAGCCATGTTAAGGCAATAGTTATGTCAGGTAAGGGATTCGAACCCTTGCTTCCTTGTACAGGAAATTTGATCTTAAGTCAAACACCTTAACCACTCGGCCAACCTGACAGTTTCTAATTTAATTAGTCTTGTGGACTTGAGTGTTTACAAAACTTTTCCCAGTATACATTGACTAAACTACTTGCTTGTTTTGAAATATAGATTTTGTTTTGTTTTACCATAACATTGCAGTTATGAATATTGTAAACTGGGTGTTTAATATAGGGTTAAAGGCATTTTAAAATAACTTTAGAAAAGCTCTTAGGTATCGTGTCATGGGTTTTAGTAATGCATTACTGTTCGTTGACTAACATTTACCGTTACACAACATTATTTTGGTGAGCTTACATGTTGTTGTTTGAGTCTTTAGTCGTTTGACTGGTTTGCTGCAGATCTCAATGCCCCTGTTCCCGAGCTAATCGTTTCATCTCTATATAGCTACCACACCCTACAATTAAGACTATCTGTTTAACATATTCTAACCTTGGTCTCCCCCTACAAGCTCTTGGGTTCAATTCCTAGCTTTAATACAAAATTTTTAAAGTGGTATGAGGACTAAAACAAGAATACTCAGTCTCGGGTTGTCCAAAATAAGTAGAGAGGGTTTGATTCACACCTAAACCATACAGCACTGCGTTTTTTTTTTAAGTTTTTAAAATAATGATAGCCATTTGTTTAATTTCACATTTCACACATTGCAATATGTCAGTTTTCCATTTGCATTTTTTAAATGACAGTTTGATGATTTTTCAATTTCATGATCTGGAAACATGGATTTCCCATTTTCATATTTAAGCATTTGTCAATTTCCCATTTGTACATATATTTTTTTAAATGTTCGTTTAAGGTTTTTAAATTTTGTCTATATGGAAACATGGATTTTCCATTTTGCTGTTTACACATTTTTTATTTATTTTGTGTCTGTTGAAAAATGATATTTCCAAAACAAGACTTTTATTTTTCATTTTTTGTTTTTGTAAATGATCTTAATGTGAGTGCTTGACCATGGCAATAGTACAGTCTGTCTATGTGTGTTAGCGGAACCGTATAGGCTTATTACTACCGCAAGTAAGAATGTTTTACAAAATAACGGCTATCTACCACTGTATTTTAAAAACAAAATTATTGAAAAAAACAAAAGTACTATTTACCATTCATATATTAGTGTTAATTCTCCCTCTCCCCACTCTACCTCACCGTATTTTCTCTGGTCAAACAATCAATGCTACCCATACATACATAAGCTTTCTATATCTCTCTCTATATATATGTTTTCTCTGTTCCACAAGATAAAATTTAAGGTTGGTGGATTGTATCCTGCACTGTTTATGCGACATACCTTTGCCAGTTCATAAAACCGTTAGATAGTTCTCTACACATAGCGATTTTACCACTGCTCTACCTACGCCTTTTGCTTGTTTGGCTTTCTTACAGGCTAGTATGCGATAGGCAGCATTAGCTGAATATCAAACCCAGTACACCTTTGTATTTGTAATCTAAGTAATAATTTTAAAAGAGACAAGTGTGATCAGTTTTAAACATTATCACTGCTTTTTTGTTTGTTTGTTTGTTTATGACATGTATATTAACCTAAAATCAAACCCTAGTCTACCTTAGTGAAAGGCTAACAGTTTAACCTCTGCGTCACCATACCCTTCTTTCTTAGTTTGATTCGTTCTAGGCCTTAGAGCTAGAAATCGAGTTACGATCTCCAGTGCAAGAGGCACATGTGCTCACCACTATAGCATGTAATGGTCAGCTGGTAACATTAGACAACCGAAAATGATTGTATTTCTGTTAGCCAAGCATTTCTGTCATTTGCCTACTGTGTGAGCACTGCCAGCGAGACAGTTTAGTTTAGAACAAGCGAGTGTGTGTGTATAGATTAATAGCCTCAAGTATTTAAAGCTTGCTGTGTGTAGCGACCATCTTGCTCAGTAAACACTGAGTAAGTTTTAACAGTTAACTCATGAAAACAGCATAGGATAGTTGTGTGTGTGTGGTTCATGTACTTGGGAATATGCATTAGTACCATGCGCTAGCTTTACCTTACCCTCTAAAGGTAGAGCGTTATCCCTTCCTTTGGACATTGCCAATGACTGCATTCCCCCACAAGTTTTACACTTAAGCCCTTGGCTTGTTCTTGATTAGGTTTGGTTTGCTTTAGGCTTTTTTGGTTCAGTTGGGTTTGATTCGACTTGGTTCAATTTAGTTTAATGTAGTCACAATTTTTTATTTTTAGCTACACTCTTTAACCAATTAATTAATGATAGTATACTCTTAATTCTTGAATCGATAAATTGAATTTTGTTTACACCGTTTGTCTAGCCATGCCTACAACCTATACTCCCTATGTACTACAGTCAGATCTGAAAACAAGTTCCAATGGTCAAAGACGTGTCAGTCACCATACATGTAGCCTACAATAATTCTTTCTTTACCTAGCTAGGTTTCGTCACTCACAGTAAACATCTTACATTATGGGTTTGCAATATATTAAGAAAAGCAAAAGTCCATGAGCTTGTTGTTTCGGGTCTCTTTTGGGGAAATTCATAAGCCATAAAAAGAATGACATCATGTCAAGTTCTGGGGGGACCTTGTATGTCAAAATCCCATTATCAGTTTATAAAATCTCAAGGCCATGCCCTAGCAGTTTTGGATTATTTCAATCAATGAGTCCACCATAGGAAAGATCGGAAAAATAAATACACTTAAAACAAGTCGTCACATGACCCTCTCTGAACAATGCTTCGCAAAATATAAATTCATCCATTAAACATTGAACATGATCGGCGACATCATCCTCGCTTCCCCCTCCCACCATGGTTGCCATATCGTTTGACCTTAAAGTGTCCTCAGCATCTCTGTGCTTTTTTTCATTGCCCTGTTGTCAAGTCAGGACAATGCATTCCAATAAGCTCAAATAACATCCTCATCCTGTCAGTCTGCCCCAGCAAGTTTGTTTTCTATACTCACTTCAAGCAACATATAACCAAGTTCTGTTTGTTCTATCTAAAGCCAGCTTCATCTGATCAAGGAATTATCATTTGTCATGTCACTCATAATCGTTTACACGTTAAAGACCCCCTGAAGGGGGTTTAGGAATTAGGAATTCCATCATAGGAAAAATCGGAAAACGAACCCTCGACCCGCCATCTCATCGAAATAGCGAATACTGTATTGGTATATCACCACCGTGGCCAGTAATAGCCTCGTTGAAACACGTGCCCAGTGGTATCGTCTCTCTCAACCACCACGCATCATGAACACTTTAAACAGATTAAAAAATAAAAAAAATAAAAATGTTTTCAACTAAAGTGTCGTTAGACCCTTTTGCATTTTTTTAAAACATAAATACTATATTCGAAAGGGGGGAAGGGTGGGGCGTCACCCCGAGACCTACGACCCCTCGCATACGTCTCTGGCGTTATTGGTTCGTGAGTTATCAGCAAAAATCACAAAAAACACTTGTTTACCCCAAAATCGCGTTTACAATTTAAAAAAAAAACTATAACGAGTGGTCCATAGCAAAGAGGACGTCAGCCCGAGTCCTTGGACCCCTCGTACACGCCTCTAGCATGATTGGTTCGCGAGATAGAGCAAAAAGTCTAAAATCACGTTTTTATCCCCAAAAAAGCGTGTTTCCAGCATTTCACCTTTTCGACACCTACATTCCTGTAAAGAGCGCAACGAGACGAAAAAATACGAATCCAAGCACGCCCTCCTAGCATGACTCCTTCCAATCCAAGGTCGTAGGGGCTCACAACTTGCTAAGTGGAGCAGCTCCCCCTCACCACACTACTACAAATTTTTGCTCTAGAGACTTGACATTTATTTTGGCGGTAGAGGGCGCAGGGACCTTGCATTTACGTCAAATAAATATTTTTGTATAATTCACAGTTTCCAAAATATGGGATTTACAAAATTCGAGTGTTTTCAAAGAACATAAAAAATAAAAATAAAATATTACAAAAAATAAAGGTCATAAAGACAATTCGTTTGAGCCATGGCACAACGTTCTATCATGTTTGGGTTTCAAACTATCGCCTATTTTAGAAAACGAAAAATTTCAAACATTTTTTGAAAAATATAATACATGCTCCATAGGAAAGAGGACGTCAGCTCGAGTACAATGACACCTCATTTGTCAAAATCGGACCATGCGTTCGAGAGATATTGATAAATATTACATGGCTGAGGCTTAGTAGTGGGGCAAGGAGGGTTCTGGAGTGAAGCTGAACTGTCATCACTCCACTACTCTCGAAAGCCCAAACTTCTGCACGTATCGTGTGATCAGGTAACTGCCAAGACAGGTTCTCACCACTGAACAGTACGGAATCAGGAAATGTTTGTTCCAAAGACTAATTGATTATGTTGCCATCATCCGTCATATCATAGACACCATCATACAGCTGGCACTGGCCCTGCGGGATCCTTTCCACCCTTCACAAGTGGGGACTCCGTGTTAATGCCCACAACTCCATCTGGGGCTCCGCTACCACTAGCGGTAAAGGGAGAGATTTTGAGAGGCTTATCGGGCGGCGGCTGGACCTGTGTTTGTTGAACATAGGGGAACCTACGCACTTCTCTATTGCACACGGCACTTATTGTAGTGTCGATACTACCTTGTGCAGTCGTGCGCTGGTTCCCCTGCTACAGTGGGGTGTACACGACGACCTTTGTAATAGTGACCATTTTCCGATTATCCTTAATCTTCCGAACCAGAGATACATCGAGTTACCAAGTTGATGGCTTCTCCGTCGGGCTGATTGGCCAACTTTCATGGCACGTGCTGTGTTTGCCGAAGATACCTTTCCAATTGTCGACGATCATACTATTCACATAACGAAAGGTATTTTGTCTGCTGCTGAGGAAACAATACCTTCCTCATCCGGTAACTCACGCCGGAAGCTTGTACCTTGGTTGACAGCCGAGATTGCAGCAGCCTTTAAAGATCGTCGACGTGCTTTCAAATGCTATCGGAGGAAAAACACTTTGGCCAACCTTATCACCTACAAAAGGATGCGTGCTAGAGCCCGATATCTGATTCGGGAGAGTAAGAAAACGACGTGGGAAAAGTATGTGTCGTCAATGACGGTGCATACTCCGTCATCTCAAGAGTGGACTAAGCATAGTCGGATCTCCGGACTCCCGACATCATTGTCGATACCCGGAGTATCCATCAATGGAGACATCATCACGGACCATCTCGCCATTGCCAACAGTATTGGATCGCACTTCAGTGATGTATCCTGCTCTGGGGGTTATGATCCTACTTTTCTGACTCTGAAGCGGGAGGCAGAGACTCACCCCTTGCCCTCAGCCACTGCTGCTTCGGCGTCCTATAATGTACCATTTTCTGAATGGGAACTGCGCAGTGCGCTTGCACTGTGCAGGGATACGGTTCCTGGACCGGATAACATACATAATCAAATGTTAAAACATCTGTGCGAATCCAGTATAAAACAACTGTTGATCCTCTTCAATCGAATATGGATTGAAGGGGAGTTTCCATCTCAATGGCGAGAGGGGATCGTGATACCGTTTCCCAAGGCTAGAAAGTATACCAAGTTCGTAAGCAGCTAAAGGCCCATTTTTCTGACAAATGGCCTATGTAAGCTGCTAGAAAAGATGGTGAACCGTCGACTGGTGTGGTTCTTGAAGGAGAAAGGTCTCCTGTCTGAGTACCAGTGTGGATATCGCTCTCATAGGTCCACCACTGATCATCTGGTGCGACTTCAGAGCACCGTACAGGAGGCATTTTTCCGAAAGCACCACCTAGTCACGGTTTTCTTTGACCTCGAGAAAGCCTACGACACCACATGGCACTACGAGATCCTTTCCACCCTTCACAAGTGGGGACTCCGTGGTAATCTACCGACTTTCATTGCGAATTTCATGTCCATCCGACTCTTTCGTGTAAGGGTCGGTAGGACATTATCGCAATACTATAATCAAGAAAATGGAGTTCCTCAGGGTTCTGTGCTGAGTGTCACCTTGTTCGCGATTGCCATCAATGGCATTGTTGCCGCCGCCGGGTCAGCGGTAGTTCCATCGCTGTATGTAGATGATTTATCTCTGCATTACAGCTCTGGAAGTATGGCAGTCGTGGAACGGCAATTGAGCTAGCTATCAACCGTGTCGTCAGGTGGGCTCACGACCGAGGTTTTCGTTTTTCAGCAGCGAAAACCTACGTCGTCCATTTTTGTCGGCTCCGGATGCTACATTTACACCCTGAACTACATTTCAGAGATGCTGCGTTGCCGTTGGTTGACACTTATCGCTTCCTGAGGCTCCATTTTGACAGCAAATTAACGTGGCAGCACTATATACGGCAACTAAAAACGCCATGTCTCAGGAAACTGAACATGCTCATGTTTCATAGTGGCACTACGTGGGGGACTGACCGTGCGGTGCTGCTACGGTTCTACCAAGCCCTCGTACTGTCCCGGCTAGACTATGGTTCTGCGGCATACGGTTCAGCAAGGCCGGCAACCTTGAACATGATAGACAGTATCAACCATAGTGGCGTTAGGCTGTGTACCGGTGCCTTCCGGACGAGCCCGATACTCAGCCTACTCGCCGAATCGGGTGTTCCACCTTTAAATTATAGACGCCAACATATGCTTTTAGCATATGCTGCCAATGTGCGTCAAATGCCGCAACACCCAAGCTATCAAGCTCTCTTCGGTACCCCAAACCACCAGGGGTACGCCAACCGGCCTCGTGCCACTCTACTGGTTGGTATTAGACTTGATAGCTCGTGTACTGAAATAGGAGTGGCTGTAGGTCCCTGTTTGATCCGGACACCTAGCGAGGTGCCTCCGTGGCAAGTCTCGCGTCCGGAAATTCGGTTAGATCTGCACCGAACTCCTAAGGTTAACACGGATGCCTCCATTTATCGCAGGCAGTTCCACAGCATAGTTCACCAATTTCCGGACGCCGGCATTCTCTACAGTCTACACGGACGGTTCGAAGGTGGACGAGAAGGTGGGTTGTGCTTACGTTATTGATGGTGCCTGAGGCCTGTAGTGTATTTAATGCGGGGCTCGTTGCCATCTATGAAGCTCTGCACTTTGCACTACAGGATGCACGATTCCACTTTCTCTTGCGTACCGACTCTTTGAGTTCGTTGCAGTCAATTGCTACATGCTTCCCGCAACACCCCCTAGTGCAGCGAATCCACGACCTATTAGCCGGTCTGTGCCACGCTGACACTCGAATCACCTTTCTGTGGCTTGGAAGCTTCCAAGACACATGGGAATTGCGGGAAATGAGTTAGCGGCTCAAGCTGAAAAAGAGGCGGTATCACTACCACCTCGACCAATGGAGGTACCCGCTAGAGATATTCGCTCTCAGTTACGCCTTCAAGTTCTGGCATTTTGGGAGCGTCAGTTGGGTAGGTTTTTGCTGGGAATTAATCCTACCCCCAAGGGAAGATGAAGAGAAAAGGAAAGGGAAGTAGGTTTCGGAATGAAGAACGAGTGTGAGTAAATAGGACGAGAGTCCAACACTAAGCAAACAAAATAAATTTAAATGAGTTAGTGGCGAGTGTCACCGCAAAGCCCGTGAAACACCTTAAGTGGGTATGGACCTGGCCATAGCTAACGGGAAATGCGGCTGGAGCTTGGGCTATTTGCCAGCAAGTGGCGTTTGTGCTTTCCCTTTCCAGCCTATATTTGAACACTATGGGGAATGGTGGTAGTCTGGCAAGACAAAGAATGACAGATTTATTGTATATCCTTTCAAAGGAGTTAAGTTTGAACGAATGTTTTGAAAGACGCAAATAGTTTGAATTTGCCGTGATAATTTTAGTTCTTGGAATTGTAGAATTTCCAAGGAGTGACCGAATGCTTCCAGGAAGGGTAGCGATGAAGCAGTTATAGTGCTTTTGGGAACAATTTAATTGTTTTTGAAAATTTTTGGTTTTAAAATTTGGTAAGAACACCAATGGTTGTATTCAAGAAAGGCTAAGCTTTTACCCAGCAAAGCGCAGACTAAAAGTTTAGACAAGAAGAAAAACTTAAATTTGGAAAGCCAACCTTAAGTTATAGAGAAAATCTCAACAAGCAGGAAGCTGGCGGAGCTAGCTATACTTGCCTTATTGGCTAGTTAGAATTAGCTAAAAAACTAAGAACGACTTTGAAAAAGTGTTTTTTTTTGGAAAGTTCTTGTTCAAATGCAACAAATAGTGGAACCTTTTTTAATTCAATGCATAATTTTCTTAACGCGACCATGAGCTTTTGGATAGAGTCAGAAAGAAGGATCCTGCCTAATCGTGATTTTATAGAAAATGATGAAGCAAAAGGATATAGTTTGATTTATTTAACAATGCGTAGAAACATGACAAATTTAATAAATATAAAAGGTGCAATTTGATTTTTACCTTTGAGGTCTCTGACCCCTAAAATTGTTTAAGGTTTGTACTAGGCAATTAACAAAATTTGGTTTGGAACCTCTTGAAAGCACCAAATCTGCATAAGATTTTAAAATAGTGCTGGGATTAACAAATTTAAAGTTTAACAATAAATCAGGTACGATATATGTACTTTGAGAATTCCTACACGGAAGTTCTAAAAGTATGAACAAATAACAACTCGAAATTATAACACAGAGTGAGAAAAAATATAAGAAGTTTCTATAACTTCTTGTATTTTAACAGGGATCACGAGGAAAATGGGGCCAGTACCCTTTCGTGAAACCTGGCAAAGTAGAGTTAGAAAACTCACTTATGAGCAGAAAATAGAATTCCCCAATTGAAGGGGGAAAGAATTATGATGTGGACTTGCCACAGATAATCAGAAGTTAATTCATTGGATGTGAAACAAAGTTGGGAGGGCGCTTGATAGCAAGCGAGGCCTCTTAGAAATTGACATAAGTTGTAGTTTAAACAGCTAGATACATAAATTAACTTAAATTTAAAGCTTAATTAGATAAAGTTAGTATGGTGTTTAGGAAAATGAAATAGGAACTTTAGGAGAAATTTTATGGCCGTATTTAATGCTTTCGTTCGAACGCGACACGGATGGTTGTTGAATGGGCACTGTTATGCACTGTAGTCCGTTTAAAAGTTCACTATTGCAACACGGAAAGATTATAAGACGAAAAGTTATTGTAATTGTGGAGATCACTAGTTGAATTTTAATTTGAGAAAGTGTATTGCGTTGTGACGTTTGTAGATTGTAGTTGAATGCAGCGGACAATTTCCAACGAAGGAAGACAAATTATGCTGACTAGAGGCATTTTCAGCACAAATTCCTCAGTGAGGAACAAGCGTTTCCATATTCAGGTGGAAAGCACTTGACGGCATTACTTGCAAAAAGATAACTTGCTGTAGAAATTTCTAGAGATGTGGGAACAGTAGAATTGGGCAAAATATCCCGCTGAGGTGAAAGCTAAGTTTTTATAGACAGTGGGTTTAATAAGACTCCCACGGTGTGAGAACTCATTCCCAGATACTCAGTACAAGAAGTACTTTTTCATTTTAGAAAGCTAGCTGAAGTAGCCACAAATAAATCAAGAAGGTCTTTTGAAGGCAGATATTGCATCACATATAGCAATTTCACACTGTCTATAAAATCAGGTTAAAAACATTTAGCTGTTAAAACCAATTAAAACATGGTAAAAACCATTAAAGATTTACTTAGCTCATTTCTGAAGAGTAGGCGATGTTCCTGATGACGGTTAGTTTCAAAAACCAAACATGGCGTCTGATTTAAAACATGTCTCACATAAACAGGAGACGAGCCTTAGTAAGGCTCCGACTGTGAGCTTTGAAGACTAACACACAAGTGAGGGTGAGAGCAGTTGCTCTCGGCACGGAGACGAGAAGTCAAGTGAGCGAGCGTAATGACGCGCCGAATGAATAGAGCGACAACGCACACGTCAGAGGTAGGCGGGCGGGGAGAGGGGGAAGCGAGCGGATAAGGGGAGGAAACAGCGGAGTTTACACAAGCATAGAAAACATTGTAAAAGAAAAATTCTTCTTGGAGCGGTGTCTTCACGTAGTTGTTGGTTGGAGAAGAACACGTCGCCTGGCGGATTGATGGCAAAGTCTTCATGGCTTGAGGCGATTGATGTTTAGAGGGCAGCTGCAAGACGCTGCCAAGCTGGTTTCGAAGAATATGCGCTTCTGTAACAGACTTACACCGCAAATGAACAAATATACGGGGCAAACAGGGTGTAAGAGTTCGATGTTGGTATTTGCGGGGAGGAAATTTGAATAAATGAAATAATGTGAAATAATAAAGAGCAGCCAAAGTAAACTCTGCGTTCTCGTGTATTTCCAAAAATACACCGTCAGTAGCTAGCTGACCCACTGCTCAGTAAAATGAGAGCGATAAAGGAGCTACTCGCGTGTGGCGGAGCTCTTTCCGGTCAAGGAGAGAGTCCGTCATTTTGAGTAGGCAAAGGATAGGTCATACAAGATCCACCCACTCGTACCTAATGAGAGGGGAAGATCCCCCACTATGTACCTGTGGAGCCATTTTTCACCGTGGCCCACATTTTAACCGTGTGTGTGGATCTTGCTGACTTACGAAGAAACCTTGGTTTGCAGATGATACTCAAACTTATATTAGCCGATGACGCGGTGGCTGCTGATCGCGGTATCCGCTTTATAAGTGAGTTTGGGTTAGGGCCAGCAATCTAAATTTTCCAGTATAAATTGACTCAACGACTTGTTCGTTTTTGAATGATATTTTTTTGTTTTTCCGTAATTTTTGTTATATTGTATGTTTGATTATTATAAATTTTATTTTTATTTATTTTTTTGTTTTTGTTTTATTAATTTTAGGGCTTTTTAATTTAGATGTCCACCTCAAAATTTTAAATTCAATTCCAAATTTGTATTCTTTATTCTGTGTTAAGAGGAGCAAATGACCCCCTAGTTCTGCCCCTTAAAACAACAATCACTAACTGTCTGGCCTGCTTCCAGGCGTCATTGTGCATGTTGTCACGTTCACCACGAGGCTACACTCCGCACACTATAGCAGGGCAAACACGACTGAGGGAATATGGGGCGCAGGCACTGGCTGTGTTTACCTTGCGGTTACGCTGCTAGTCAAAGCAGGCAATATGCCCTACTCCGTTCCTATACAGAGCGAACTCGTAAGGTTGGTAGGTGCATAAGTCGTGCGATTAGCGGTGTATTTGTGTATTTGCCGTTGCCCTGCTTATTCGTAACTTATGCTTATCTTTTGGACACAAGCGTATGTAACGTGTACTTCCGCGTCACACAATACTTCGACGTGGACTGTACTGTTCTGTACGGTGGTGTCGTCACGTACTCAAGTCTGGAATTCCATTACATCAGGCCGGTGGTGACAACTGTGAAACGACAGGGCGAGAGAGTGACAATGTACAGGCTCACCTGCAAGGGCAATCGTCTAAAAGAAACGTCCTGCTGTAGTCTGGCTGTTCTCACCACGCAGGATGTGTTCTATTGCAAATGATATTGCCATTTTGTTGCAGTGGTTTCCTGACATTTGTAATTCAACCACTGCCAGCCGTGCAGAGAAGAAAGTATAATAATAATAATAATAATAATAATAATAATAATAATAATAATAATAATAATAATAATAATAATATCGTATGGCCTCGGGTACCGGGTGCAACCTTTGTTATTTGACACCCAGAGGGTAGCTTGCATGTCGAATTCCGTTGTTCCTTGACTATGAAAGTCAAGCAGGTTAGATGTTAGATATCTAAGCTCCATGAACTCTATAGCGCTTTCTAGTAGAGAAATGAGGACTTTTTGTGTTGGCGGAAACTCCCAAATTAATTTTGCCATTATGAATTCGGCCTGCTGAGGTGGCACATATTATAGAAACACTGCTTCAAAGGCATGCGAATAATACTGTAGGCCTAGTTATGAAATGTATGTGGAAGAAGACAACGTATGGGAAGCTGATACCGATTGTAATAATAATAATAATGTTTTTTGTTTTACGCCCATTTTACATCTGCGGCTTTTAGAGATGCCGGGATGCCGGAATTTTGCCCCGAAGGGTATCTTTAACGTCAGTAATTCCTCTGACACGGCTCCCTCGCATTTACGGAACCTCAAGTGCCAGATGACTGCGCCAGGATTCGATCCTACAACCTTGGGCCCAGCAAGCGAGAACATTACCGCAGAGTCACGCAGCCAGACAATGGTTGCCGAAAACGAAGATTTAACTGTCGTAACTCAGCGAGATGAAGAGAATAGCTATTACAGTTCCATTGTAATAGTGCCATGGTGTGGACTTAAGTAGAAGTGGGTCTTCTACTTATGCTTGACCGTTTGCCACCCTTCCCCATCTCTAGTTGAAGATGATGGGGCAGGAGAGCACACCTCAATCTCCACTTCTCCTTCCGAAGACGAAGAAAATGGAGCGGGTGCTCTCTTGGGTTGCAAGCGGTCCTCGTCGGACCCAGCTATTCTCGCTTTTGGGGAAGAGTGAGAGCGGTGTCGAGGGACCTTCTCCCTGTCCAAAGACTGGGTGCTTGTCCCCGACACGTCCCGAGCATTCTTCTTTCTAGACCGACGCAGACGTCCCTTCCCCACAGACGTCAGGTCCTTGCAAAACGAGGCCGCTCCAGCTGGCACCGCTCCTTTGGTGATGGTAGGAGTGGAATGGCCAGCAGATGACCGAGCAGCCTTGTTTGCAGGAGAGGCAGAGATACGGCGCTGAACTGCTTCTCTCTTCTCCGCCGGTGATTTATTTTTCCTATAGGGGAATTCCTCCACTCTAATGGGTTTGGCTTCTACCGGCAACACTCCCTTGCTGGTCGAGGGAGCGGAAGGACCAGCAGATGCAGGAGCCATCACATCAGCCGAAGGGCGAGATAGACTATCTTTATCATATCAGGTGGGCTGGATGACGATCCAGCCCCGGTCGCAGAAGTCTTCTTTGCCCCGTTAGGAAGGGAAGACTTCTTCTCCGATTGTGCCGGTTTAGATGTTATAACCGGCGCCTTTTTCACAATGGCCGAAGAAGTTTGTGCGACCTCCTTCGGGCTGACAGGTCTCGCTTGGACAGCGAGGGGAGATTTCACGATCTCAGAGTAGTTCGTCGTCGAGGGTACAGCTCGGGGAACGAAACTGGCAGGGGTGATAGATGGCGTCACCTTAGCCGCGAAGGATACCGGAAATTCGAGTGCAGTCATATTACGGTATCTCTTTCGAGCGTCGTGATATGACAGCCGATCCAATGTTCTGATTTCTTGGATCTTTGCTTCTTTGCAGAACTCAGGGCACTGCTTCGGCCGCGGAGAGTGACTTCCTTGGCAGTTAGGACACGTGGGGGGAGGCAAACACCCCACACCGTCATGTGTCGCTTGCCACAATCTCTACACACGGCCTTGGCAGTGCACCTGGCAGAAAAATGACCGAATTTCTGGCAATTATAGCAGCGCATAGGTGGAGGGATGTACGGTCTAACGTTGCAGAATGGTACGACGTGACCTTCACCTGCTTAGGCACTACATCACCCTCAAAATGGAGAATGAAAGCGACAGTATCGACGCTGTCATTTCCCATTTTCTGGGTGATTCGCCTAATCCTGGTGATGCCCCGCTTCCCCAGATCCCGCATCAATTCCGCGTCGCTGTTTATAATGAGGTCGCGATGGAATATAACTCCAGGGACCTCATTCAGCGTATCGTGCTTCTCAACCTTAACGGGAATTTCGCCGAAATGCGTGCATGCCAGCAACGCTTCAGTTTTCTGCCAGTCAACGGTATGCAGCAGGAGCTGCCCGTTCCGGAGCTTGGAAATCCCGTTAAGGTCGCGATATTTCCCCTCGATTTCCTCTGAAAATACGAACGATTTTATCTGTTTACAATCTTCCCCGTCTGTCCTGGTAGCTACCAGGTAGCGAGGAGACCTGTCAATAGGGAACTTCTTATTAAATGCCTCATCCCAAGGCGTATACACCTTGGGATTCGGTCGACACTCCAGAGACGGCTTTTTAAGGGAGCCACCCTGTACAGATGTCCGTGAGCGCTTAATAGGCATCCCGGGCGAAATCCTCCCCGAATGCTGCCCATTCCAAACAGGGGCCATCACTGTGGGCGCCAGCCAAGGCAATACCTACCTGGCATAGCAGGCATTGCCCGGGGTCCCAGTGCCTCGAACAGGCACTTCCCCCTCGGAAATCACAGTGATTTATGCAGCTCCAGTATTCGGTCATGCAGGGACCTTCGTTGTAAGGCGGATACTACTGAAAGGGCACATGGCGCACCCACCTGATGGGATGGGGCATACCGTCTAGGCTTTCTGGCCAAATAGCCAAGTTGGTGGCCCTTCCCCTAACAGCATGCATGTTTATTTCTATAGGTCAAACCAGAACTGGGACCAGAAATCCAAAATCGAGCTTTATAAGGTCCTCTCTAAGTCGCCTTTTACGACAGGCAGGGGATACCGTGGATGAATTCTGTCCTCCCCATCCACATGGGATCTGAACAAATCAAAAACTGGCAAGTTATTTAGCCATGTCAGTCCTATTAGTTGCCTCCTACGACAGGCAGAGCATACCGTGGGTGTATTCTATCCCGCACCCACACGGGGGGCAGGCCAGACACAGACCGAAGTTGCCTTATCATCGAATGTGCCACAAAGTGTCATTTCCAGACTTTGGAGACGATTTCGAGACACAGAAGATGTTATTCGTAGGCCAGTACCAGGTCACCAAGAGTAACCATCCCACAGCAGGACAGAAATCTGGCATTAACAGCCCGACGAAATCTGAGTGCATCTGCAAGACAATTGTCGGCGGAGCTTGCAGCCGTCTCAGGGGTTGCCGTTTCCCGGCAAACTGTATATCGGAGGCTCAGAACAGCAGGGCCGTTTGCCAGACGTCCAGCGGTACGGTATGCGTCCCGGTCACTCCAGCACAGAGACGGGCCCGTTTACTGTGGAACCGTCAACGTCGAAACTGGACCATGAAAGAATGGAGGCATGTGCTCTTCACAGATGAATCCCGCTTCAGTTTGCAGAACGATACCCGTCACACATTAATCTGGAGAGAACCGGGTAGCCGATACAACCACAGGAACATCGTATGGTGGTGGTGGCGTCATGGTGTGGGGTGGCATCATGTTGAATGGCCGTACGGACCTGCACATCTTCACGGGTGGAGAACGCTCGGAGATACAGGGATGAGGTACTGAGACCAAATGTTCAACTCTTCAGAGGTGCGTTCGGTCCAGACTTCCTCTTAATTAACGGTAATTCCCGGCCGCACCGCGCTGCTCAGGTGGATGAATTTCTGGCATCGCATGGACTGGTCAGTGAGGTCTGCGGATCTGAATCCTATAGAACATGCCTGGGATGCATTGGGGTGGCGAATTGCATCCCAAAAGCCTTCACCAAGGACCCCCAAGACCTTCATGATGCCCTTTCGGAGGAATGGGCACGACTGCCACAAGAGCTCTTTGACCGTCTGATAGAGAGCATGCCACGTCGCTGTGAAGCATGTGTGGCCGTTAGGGGTAACCATACACCCTATTAACAGCATATGTTGTTGTGGAAGACATTACCAAGTTTTGTTAGTTGTTGTCAAAGGTGTACCTTAGCTATCAGAACCTTTCTGACACGTTTTTTTGGACAAGTTGTGTGACATATGGTGTATGATTCAGCTTCCGTTTGTTCAGCAATCCATCTGACGTTCTTATCAGGCGGTATGGCCTCGTTTAGAGATTATGCTTAACGTTTGGACACTAGTGTACTTACGAACAGAACGCCATTATATTTGCCAATGACTGTATTTCATCAGTAGTGTGAGATAGTTTTGTCCATCATCTCACCGCATGGGGCAGCTGACACCAACACAGCTACTGTACTAACTCGCCTCCAGGCTTCCATTATGATTTTTCACACGTCTAAAACAAACATCCGGCCTGTACACTACAGTCCCACAGTGCATACCTGGCATATGTGTCCCCAGTTGATGTGTGTTCCCCAGCTGTTGTTGTGTGGGACTGTGGAACTCATGACTGCGCACACCTATCATTCATGTGTTGCTCATATTGCAATACTTGTTTTTGTTGCACATATTTTATAGTCAATAGAGATCCCGTATGTGCTCATGCTGGCGATATTTTTATTCCAAGACATTGTCCATGAATTGTACAAGCATCCCATATAGAACGCACCCAGAAGAATGTCTAAGCTTCAAGCATTCTTTTACTCTGGAGAGCTACGTCGAAATTATTCCTGGATAAATTTTTAACACTTATTTACAAATAGACATCCCAGGAATTCATTACAAGTAATTCTGCTTCATTTATCACATGCCTGTGATTTTAATTACGATGTTCAACCATTTCGGTAAGGTATTTTCATCGCAGATATGCGAGAGGATTTATTATTCGCTACACGACTCCAGAACTTCCTTGGAGCATGAACCAAGTTCCGTGAGGAAGACACACCGTTTCTTGAGTCCACTCAGTTTGAACGTGCATTTTGGAGGTCCGTCGAATCAGACGAAGACCACGTTTTGTGCTAGAAAGCTCATATTATAAGTGCTAACTTTATCTTAGGCCGTCGAGCCTGTGCATCGAAAGTTTATCTAAAACAATACTGCAAATACGCCGATTAAGGCTTGTGAAACATTATTTACGCCGCTGGTTGTGAATATTATAATTTTTGTGAATTTTTATCGAGCACCACGCTGCCGAATATCATCATCAGACCACGAGGTCGTGGAAATTGTATAAGTGAGTAATGATAACTATTGTGCCAGTGAAAATGGCGTCCCTGTAAATTACAGCATTATTCACAGTTTGTGCGGGAATTTCACCAAACGATTGCACTGATATTTACGTGATTGTGTTTTATAAAAGTAATAGAATCTGTGTGCAAAGATACCGCACGTGTATCAGTACAGCCTGTGGCAGATGTGAATTGGGCAATTTTGAATGAATCTGCAATACTAGAAGCAGTGTTCAATTTTGTAACCACAGTGACGATCCTAAAACCTGTGCCACGTTAATATAACATCGTACAACATGCATTTAAACATCGTCCACGTGTACGCTATCTCCTACCCCGTACATGACATTCATGTAATGGCGTAAACACCCATGATGGAGGAGACGTCGAAGAAGAAATTCAACCTATGATGACGAACCAGCTGAACGAGGTTGCAGCAGTGGTGGCAGATTATTGGATACCACTTTGGAACCAGGAGATACCAGGAGATGCCAGGAGAAGAAGAGGAAAAAGGGCGAGGACCAGGATGCCATGGATATTTGATATTCCCTCCTGCCATGAGGATTTGAAATTACCCCTCATGTTATCTGGAAAATGAGATGATGCGACGGTATTCCACAGTGATTTTTCAGTAATACCATTTCTATAAAGGGCCTTGTTCGCAATGGATTATACTTTAGTCATGTAGAAAACCGTACTCTGATAACAACCATATAGGTAGACGTCTGTAGACTTAGTTGTACTAATCAGCCTTATTTCAGTTATTTGAATGGTCAACAGAGAGTTAGACACCTAGTTGGCAAGTGTAATGCCAGGTGCACCAACAATTGTATAGTTGAAATGCTTCAACATGAACTCATTAATATGACAGACCTCCAGGAGCTATATTTTTGCCAGCAACAGCTGTGATTTTGTAGGACGACTAACGCCTGAACTTTACTTAGGGGATACCCTGTTTTTAATGAATATTTAATTTTGTTATACCACATGTTATGGGCATATCAGTTGGTAGTTTGGAAATTTCGCTACCGCCCTTATAAATGGACTAGCAATAGTGACCGGCTTCGCCTGGTGGATTTGTTTGTTTTATGGATGATAATGAATACTTCTACAGAACTGGCATATAAAACTTAAATTAACAGAAAAAATATTTTAAAAATATAACTTTTTATGGTGGTGGTGGTGGGGGGGGGGTGATAAGTAGTACAGTTTAATGGACGTAACATTCAGGTCATTTTCCCGTAATGATAATGACAATAATGAATAGGGAAACGGCTATTTACTAACTACAGTACTGACACATGTAATTTACAAACGAATTGAAAAATATGATTAGAAAGAGGAGTATGTGACATAAAGACACTGCCTAGGGCCTATATCTCATTGGCTGTTAGAAAAGTAGAGATCAATAGTGTCGTCTTTTGTCACATAGTGCCATAGGAAAATAATCAGAGCACTTTTGAAAACTTCGGCTGTCCCGGGCTCCTGAAGTAGCAATAGTGTCATTTATCACCACATACCGCTCAAGGATAAGGATCTGAATAAATGAAAGTAAATTTGAAAGCACCAACGCTTATTGCAGATATGTACCTCTATGTACTGCACCAACACTGCCCTTAGTAAAGCGCTTGAGAAAATTGTTCATGAACAAGTATGTGAATACCTAACTAAATTTAATATATTCAATCCTTACCAATATGGGTTTAAAAAGGGGCATAGTGCCACCACTGCATTGTTAAAGGTCAGCGATGATATACGCTCAGCTATGGACAAGCGTCAGCTTACAATCCTACGTCTTTTCGATTTCAGTAAGGCTTTTGACTGTGTGAATCACAATATACTTCTTGCAAAGCTGAAATCTTTTGGCTTCTCTCAGAGTGTTCTTTCCTGGTTCAAATCCTACCTTTCCATGCGTACACAGAGAGTGGTCCTCGCGGATGGCTCCTCCTCAGACTGGAAATCGGTAGAAAGTGGAGTACCTCAGGGATCTGGCTTAGGTCCACTATGCTTCTCGATATATATAAACGATGTTTCTAATGAATTCCGTAATAGTCATATATACGCTGATGACCTCCAAGCCTATTTTCACCTCACGCCTAACACTGCATGTGATCGTATAAATCTGTCTAATGAAGACATTGACAGGCTTTGTGAATGGGCCCTAAATCATAATCTTAACTTGAACATATCTAAAACACAACTTATATCCATTGGATATACAAAACTTCTAAATTCAGTAGATTTTAATTCACTACCACCCATCAAGATACTAGATAATAATATTAAATATAGCAACACTGTCAACAATCTCGGAGTGATATTTGATAGAACACTGTCGTGGGCAGAGCATACGTCTAATGTGGTAAGGAAGGTTGTATCAACTATGCATCTCCTGAAAAGAACTGTTTCTTACACCCCTCCTAACATACGTAAGCTCTTCGTCCAAACTCTCATTTTGCCGATCATTGATTATGGCTCTGCTGTATACAATGATTTACCAGAAACACAGAACATAAAATTACAAAGAGTCCAGAATGCATGTGTTCGGTACATTCTGGATGTAAGGCGAGATGAACATATCACACCTTACTACGTGCAGCAGAAATGGCTGAAATTCCACGAGCGCAGGCAGTTATCAGTTGCCATTCTGACACATAAAATGTTACAAACCAAGACCCCGTTATACCTCTACAATGCCATTACACCAATGCATTCTGTTCATAATCGAGAAAATAGATACACAAAATTAACACTCCAGATTCCTATACACCGAACCATGAATTTCAATAAATCTTTTGTTTGCACCGCCTCACGCCTCTTCAGCACCTTCGATTTATATAAGTTCGTCAACATTGCAAGCACTGCAGCTTTCCAAAGACATCTTTCATCCTGCTTCTTGGAGCAGTATACCTCTCACATTTGATTACTGTATTATGTCAAAATACTTTTTCTAAAGTTCAATTATAACACAAGGACAATAGCTGACAATCTGTCTACTTTAATAGCTTTTCTTGTACAGTATATGGTGTTTGTTTTTCGGGCTGATAGTCTGTATGCACTCTCACTCTTTTGTATATAATTTTTCCATTATCATTAGTATTATTATTATTATTATTATTATTATTATTATTATTATTGTATTGTTACTATCTGTTTGTTATTATAATTGTTAGACTATGATTATTTATATTGTGAATGTAAGTGAAATGTTTTATTTTTATAAGCCCTAATCTTATTTTATGTAGAACGCTACTGTAAAGGAGCTCTTAAGCTCTAAGTGTAGCCGTGAAAATAAAAGCAATCAATCAATCAATCAACACTATCGCACTTATACAGAGGCATAATATTTTCATGATGATAACTGTTTTGCGGGGTCTAAGAAATCTTCTTGCAATAATTACTCCCAGTGACTCCAATTTATAAGCAGCGCAAGTTGTAACTATTTTCGCAATTCTGGTAGGGGCGACGTGATGCAGCTCGCATTGCCAGCCAACAATTGACTTATTAAAATATTCTTACAGTTACACTATACGGACATGAATGGTTCTAGGACCTTAAAACATAGTTTTCAAGTTCATTTTGTCTGTTGTTCTGAATGTAGGGAATGGAGAGAGTTGTTCAAAATATCAAGTGGATAGTGTTAACCTCAGGGTTTCGAAGGGTAAGTACATTAAGTGTGGTTAAGATCGGTGAAACGATGTATACTTGTGCCAAACGGCCTAAATGCAGGGAATGGAGTGATCTGTCCGAAATTTCACGTAGACAGTGTTACTCGCAAGTTTCCAAAGGGTAAGAATACTCATTTTGGTTCAGATCGGTGAAACGGTGTAGATTTGTGCCAAAGGGCCTAAATCAGGACCTTCTATACTACCGGACCTGACACTGCAATCCAAGATGGCCGCCGTAGTTGGTGATCGGTCATCAAACGCATGACGTGTGTCAGAATCCAACACAACACAAAATAACATCATGACGTGATTTTGTCTGCTGTTAATTCATTTTATGGGCTTGGGACATCTTGGTCATCAGCCCCGTGCAGTTGGGTGTGGGAGGAATTCCTCCGATTACGTGATGAATGTAGTAGTGTGTGTAGCTGTATAAGGGACAGGCGTGGGGAGGTGCCCCAGGAGTTGAAATACTGGAGTTCCATCAGAAAAATAATTAAATAATGTTGAAGCCCACAGGAGAGATCTGCAGAATATCTTGGCTGAGTGGACATGGAAAGTTGTAACTGTTCCTGTAGGAATTTCAATTTTTTTTTAGTACATATTATTCTTAAAAATAAATGTGACCAACCAGGTGGTGTAGTTCTTGGTTGTCACTTCTGAGGTCCATGTTTGATTCCTGACTGTCAAGAAATATGATTCAAGTTTAAGAATAATATGTACTAAAAAGAAATTGAAATTCCTACAGGAACAGTTACAACTTTCTCTGTCCACTCATGTTTATGAATTCACATAGAAGTTATTTCTTGTATCATGTACAGTAGGCTTAATTATTATTTTTGTGTTAGATGTGCATAAAATATGCCTTTTTGTCTACTGGTACCAGTATATTTTGTATCGATTCATTCGGCAGTATGATATTTAATTATTTGAATATGACTACCGTAGCCTTTGTTTACTTATTATTGTCCGATATAAGACAAAGGGAAACATACCCACTCTTTTCCAATACAGTGAGTACTTCTAATGTCATTTTATACAGCATGTCACTGTTTAAGTTCTTCACTGGAAATAGAGCAACAACATCTGAAAATCTACACAAAGGTGACGTTATCATGAATGCCTGTATTGTAGTCGCACAATGAATTTCATTTGGTCTGTTCAAAGCAACTCCTTCAATTTTTCCACCCTCGTAACTTAGTTTAGGGGCAACATAAATCTCATCTAACAAGATACACACAACTTTTTTATGGTCACTCAGAAGCTTGCATTTCTCCCGTAAGTATGATTCCTGTGAAACGCTGATCCCTGAACAGTTTGTTCCCATTTTATACAACAGTCTTCTTAAATAAGATGGATGAGGTACTGCTAACACTTGGCTGGAGTGAACAAAATGATAAGCCCCAGGAAAAGAATAACATAATGTTGAAGCCCACAGGAGAGTATCTGCAGAATATCTTGGCTGAGTGGACAGGGAAAGTTGAAACTGTTCCTGTAGGAATTTCAATTTCTTTTTAGTGGTAATGTCCAAGTTGTCAATATTAACACGTAGGAACCAACCAAGTAAGAGATTAAGTTTATGTTTACAATCTAAATCTTCTAGCTGGAAACCTGCTAGGTGACTCAGTAGACAATCAAACTTGGTCCATTTATCACAAAGCAAGTTATCGCCAAGACACCACTGAAACTGACTGCTGGGGAGATGCAAATTGTTGTGGAAAACTTCCACAGAAAAGGATGGTGAAATTCTGATGGAGGTATTAATTTTAGGTGCTTCATTAGGGCTGTCATCAATTTTACACAGCAAAACATGCCTATCTTTGGTAAATAATGTGAAAGGCCCCACATATCTAGTGCCTACTTAATTTTTAAATTCTTCAAACCCTAATATTGAATCTCTTTCAGTCCACTCACTATACTATTGCTCATCACGGGCAAGAACTTGCTTCATGCGTTCCTTTGGATCCTTTCTTTTTGGAGGCAACTGTTCGTATCCTGGCGCAGTCAGCTGGCATTTGAGGGTGCGCAAATGCGAGGGAGCCGTGTCAGTAGATTTACTGGCACGTTAAAGATCCCCTTCGGGGCGAAATTCCGGCACCCCGGCGTCTCTAAAATCTGAGTAGTTAAAATGGACGTAAAATCAATAACATTATTATTATTATTATTTGTTTTGTTAAATATGATGGCTGGTTTTCAAAGATGGTAGGATATGCACCTTCTTGTAGTTTTGTTCTTTTTCTAGGTACAGTTACAACTGAGCCATCTGCACAAGGGAATTTGTCTTCTGTAATAACTAATTCAGGGACAAAATGTTTGACACAAACAACTGAGTTAGCTGTCGGAGAAAAAGCATCACGATGAATGCTTCCTGTCCATTTATCCCTAAGTTCTTTTTCTTTGGGAAATTGGAAAGTAGGCACCAATGGTTTATCTTTATGATAATTGGATTTGCATCCAGGCACACAACAGTTCCGAGGCATATCTCCAAGGGTAAGCTTACTGATAGTTTATAAAAAAACAGGAATCCACACCAAGTACGTGATAAGATCCTTGAACTAGCAGGCTTAAAACTGGATTAGTGGACACTGCATCCAATTTAAAAAGCAGGTTATGTTTCTTCGTAATCAATTTTCAGATCTTCTCAGACCTAAAAATGGAATACGTTAATTATTATTATGCTTGCTCATAATGGATTACCATTACTAATAATTTATAAACCCTAAATAGAATAATAAATAGGCCAACTTACCCACTAGTAGAATTGATGGAATCAGAAGGTACCGTACCGGTATCTCGATTTTATGAAGCACTGTGATAATGCAGGCATTTATTTACACGAAAGCAATAACCACTAAGCACAGCAAATCATGTGAGACGATTGCTAAGCGATTAAGGGATTATTCACACCACTAGGCTATCACAACACTATCACATCGTAAACAAAACCACACATCATTATAAACAACAACCAACAACCAACTACGTCAGCCATCTTGGCTCTTACCCGCCGCCAGTGTCAGGTCCGGTAGTATAGAAGGTCCTGCCTAAATGCAGGGAATGGAGTGGTCTGTCCGAAATTTCATGTAAACAGTGTTACTCGCAGGATTCCAAAGGGTAAGTATACAAATGTTGGTTCAGACGGGTGAAACGGTGTAGATTTGTATAAATAACAGACAAACCAACATTGAGCTTTATACTGTATTTACACATGCTAGTGCAACAATCAGAATAACGCAGGTTATCACATAAATTCTACACACACACACACACATGTACACGGGGCAACATAACCACGATGTCTAAGCCCCGCAAATGAAATATTAACTGTGCATAGGATAGCATAGAGAATACTACAGTCCAATACAATCCTTGATTGTCAATCGGTCAGTTTTCCCATGTGTCCTTTATCAAATTTTACCGGACTAACATGATACAGGTAAATCGTTGTTGCCTAGTGACAACCTGTCCATCAATGGTGCGGCGTTGACTGTCATGATACAGTGTTAGTCGTTGTCGCCTAGCGACAATATGTCCGTCAAGTTATTAGATCGGTGAAACGGTGTAGACTTGTGCAAAAGGGCATAAATGCGGGGAATGGAGTGGTCTGTCCGAAATTTAACATAGCCTAAGCTATTCCTCCTGAATCAGGCTATCATATAAAAAAGAATGTTTCGAATCCAACTGGTAGTTCCAGAGATTAGCGCGTTTAAACACATAAACACGCAAACACACAAACACACAAACTCTTCAGCTTTATTATAATAGTATAGATTAAGTTAAACCATTGTTGTGGAGTTATGAAACCACTACATTCCGAGTAGGAATTGAATTAATGTGTACGATGTAAAGTGTTAGGACCTTTTCATCGAACCCAGTACACACCTTCGTATCAGTTAGGACAGCCAGGAATGCTAGTTGCTGTCACATGTTTGCTTTATTTTGTTCCGAGTAAGGACACACACCGTTGAGGAGAAGAATGCAAATAGTCTGTGAGTGACATATCTTCGAAGCAAAGCAGTCAGGGAGAGAGGTATTCTCTGAGCTGCCCGCTCATTTGACACTTTGTACATTTTATATTTTTGTAACCAGTGAAATACGTGTAGGAACACGGTAGTGTGATATGATAACTACTCTTTACTGATACCAGAACCACAAGATAGGACTTGAGAGAGTGGAAACCCTGTGTATATGATTTCATTGTTTTGCTAACTTGCAAGCTTCCTTCTACACGCAGTAAATGTAACTTATAAGCGATGTTCAGTGGTGACATTCACCAAGGACGACAACTATAACCAGTTTGGGGCTACCCATGATTCTCTGCGAGACAGTTAGACTACTGTATTGACTAATTCTTTTGACGTGGTCTGACATCATATCTAAGTGGAATGTCGTTGAACTGTGATAGGAATGCCGTTCTTATGTGGGTCACAGCTGATGGCTTACAGTCTTGTTTACAAGTGACGCAACGTCACGAAATGGAGATCGCCATTTGCGAGCGATTGCTTATTGAATGTTAATGATTCCACAAACATGATTAAAGATTCATACTATTTCTTTGTAATGTTGACCAAAGTTGACACTGTATAAATTAGCCATTTAAGTATTTTAGTGCCGTGTTAGTGCACTGTTACCGGATGGATGAATATCCGCAACCATTATTATGCCAGACAGAATCGAGCCTTTGTTGCCAATTGTACTGATGAAGTTTGCGACCTATGTAATGCCGCATGTAGAGTGTTACTGTATTTGAGCCAATTATTAGCTCATGAGGTTGTGGTGAATATTAGAGTCATGCTTTGTAAGGCTCTCTGAGGGAACCTACAGTCGTTAAGTTTGTGTCATGGCAGAACAACATTAAACTTTATTAGGGATTTAAACCCACAATCTAACCTGGAATTAAATCATGAATCTATTTATTCTAAAACGACGTTTATAAATGATTGATAAATAACGTAATGCTCATCTTAACTTGTGCCCATATTTTTACATGCTGACTGACACATGGATCGCCGTATTTCTGCTGAGAAATTACTTAGATAAGCTGACACATTTTTTAATGACCGACGAAAATCATGGGAGACCAATGAGTTAGTAACTGGTGCCGCATGATTGAAGTGATATCAGACGTAGTTGTAACTACTCCTTCGCCAACATAATTACATGCTGTAGATGACAATTGAGGGCAAACAGCTCCTTGATTTGTGTAAGAAGAGTTTTTGGATAATAACAATGAAATTGTAGTGTCTACAATTATTATTTGTGTGTGATATCCCTGTGTGTTCCTATAACTTGTTGTATTTTGATGTTGTGTTAGTTAAAGTTCTTTAATGATTAGACATGGTTGTTGTCATGGCTTTTTTTTATTAATTCTTGCTTACGGACGCCTCTCGCCGTAATTTTTATTAATGTCAGGATTTAGCTAGATGAGTAAATATAACTGTAAATGCGCAAGTGGTACCGTCATAACTTAGGCCTTGCGTTGCTTTTATGTTAAATGTAAATTCACTATTGGGGCAGATGACCTCGTAGTTCCGCCCCTTAAAACAATAATCTCTTATATAAAAACAAGTGTCCTGACTGACTGACTGACTGACTGACTGACTGACTGACTCATCATCGCCCAGCCAAAACTATTAAAGTTAGAAACATGAAATTTTGGGGATATGTTCGCTGTATTTCGAAAGGGCGCACTAAGAAAGGATTTTTGGATATTCAGGTTCTAAAGGGGTGTTAAGGGGGTAGACCTGCATTTCATTGAATAACAATATCTCCCGATTGGCTTCATTGGGGAATGTGATACTCGGCATATAAACTCATCATTAAAAATAAGATGACACGTGTCTGAGGGTTTTTCGATGGGGTGTATATTATGGGGTGAAAGGGGTGAAAAGTGGGGGTTGAAGGATTCATAACGGACCGTGTATCTCTTAAACGACATAGGCGAGGTGTTTGAAACTCAGCGGAAAAAAATCAGCTTGAAAAATAAGTAAATAGGTGTTCAGCCGTTTTTTCATAAATCTAACTTAAGGGGCCCATGGAGAGGGGTGAAATTATGTGGGAAAAAAAACAGGAAAGACAGTGTCCTAACTGATTGACTCACTCACTCACTCATCAAACTCAGGGAAAAAATATAGCTTAAAAATAAGTTAATAGGTGGTCGACAGTTTTTTTCATAAACCCAATTTAAGGGGTTCATGGGGAGGGGTGAAATTCTGAAAAAAGAAAATTGAAAGAAAAAGTCCTGACTCACTCACCACCGCCCAGCCAAAATTATTGAAGTTAGAAACATTACATTTTGGGGATATGATCATTGTATGCCAAAACCGTCCACTAAGGGAGGATTTTCGAATATTCAGGTTCTTAATGGGTCTTAAGGCGGTTAACCGTGCATTTCATTGAATACCAATAACTCCCGATTGGTTTCATTGGGGGATGTGATACTCGGCACATAAAGTCATCATTAAAAATAAGAAGACACGTGTCTGAGGGTTTTTCGATGTGGTGTATATTAGGAGGTGAAAGGGTGAAAAGTGGGGGTTGAGGGATTCCTAACGGAGCGAGTATCTCTTAAACGACATAGGCGAGAAGTTTGAAACTCAGCGGGGAAAAATCAGCTTAAAAAATACGGTAAGTAAATAGGTGTTCGACCGTTCTTTCATAAATTCAATTTAAGGGGCTAATGGGGTGGGGTGAAATTCTGGAGAAAAAAAGGAGAGAACGTGCCCAAACTGACTGACTAACTCACTCACTCTTCAATCTCAGGGGAAAAAGACAGCTTAAAAATAAGTTAATAGGTGTTCGAGCGTTTCTTCATAAATCCAATTTAAGGGACCCATGGGGAGGGGTCAAATTCTGGTAAAAATAATTGAAAGATAATGACATAACTGACTCACTCAAAAATAAGAAGTTGGAAAGATGAAATTTTGGGAATATGTTCGCTTTATGTCGAAAACGTCAACTAAGGAAGGATTTTTGTTTATTCGGGTTCTGAAGAGGTGTTAAGGGGGTAAACGTGCATTTCATTGAATAACGATATCTCATGAGTTGTTTCTTTGGAGATGTGATATTCGGCATATAAACTAATCATTAAAAATAAGCAGACATATGTCTAAGGGTTTATCGATGTGGTGTATATAATGAGGTGAAAGGGGTGAAAATTGGGGGTTGAAGGATTCTTAACGGAGCGTGTATCTCTTAAACGACATAGGCGAGGAGTTTGAAACTCAGCGGAAAGAAATCAGCTTAAAATATAGGTAAATATGTGTTCGACCGTTTTTTCATAAATCCAATTTAAGGGGCCCTAGGAGAGGGGCAAAATTCTGGGGGGGGGGGGGGAAACAGGAAAGAAAGTGTTCTAAATGATTAACTCACTTACTCATCAAACTCAGGTCGGAAGAACAGCTTAAACTAAGTAAATAGGTGTTCGACCGGGTTTTTTAAAATCCAAATTAAGGGGTTCATTAGAGGGGTGAAATTCTTAAAAATAAATGAAGGAAAATGTCCTGACTTACTAACTCACTCATCATCGCCCAGCCAAAATTATTGAAGTTAGAAACATACAATTTTGGGGTTATGTTCGTTGTATGTCGAAAACGTCCACTAAGGAAGGATTTTTGGATATTCCGGTTCTAAAGGGGTGTTAAGGGGGTAGATCTGCATTTAATTGAATAATAATATCCCCCGATTGGTTTCCTTGGGGGATGCGATAATCGTCATATACTCTCATCATTAAGAATAAGATGACACCATGTCTGAGGAATTTTTTATGTAATGTATATTATGAGGTGTAATGTGTGAAAAGTGGGGGGTTGAAGGATTCCTAACGGATCAAGTATCTCTTAAAAGACAGAGGCATAAAGTATAAAACTTAGGGGGAAAATAAACTTGATAAATAAGCAAATACAGCAGGTGGTCGACCATAATTCATAAATCCCATTTTAGGGGCCCATGGGGAGGGGTGAAATTCTGGGGAAAGAAGTCCACTAAGGAAGGATTTTTGGATATACACTCATCATCCTCCAGACAAACCTATTGCAGTTAGAAACATGAAATTTTGGGGATATGTTCGTTGTATGTCGAAAACATCCACTAGGGATGTATTTTTGGATAATCATGTTCATTGATTAACAATATCTTACGAATTGTTTCATTTGGGGATGTGATATTCGGCATGTAAATTAATCAATAAAAATAAGCAGACATATGTTTAAGGGTATATCTATACGGTGTATATTATGAGGTGAAAGGGGTGAAAATTGGGGGTTGAAGAATTCTTATCGGAGCGTGTATCTCTTAAACGACATTAGCGAGATGTTTGAAATTCAGCGGGAAAAAATCAGTTTAAAAAATAAGTAAATAGGTGTTCGACCATTTATTTCATAAATCCCATTTAAGGGGTTCATGGGGAGGGGTGAAATTCTCAAAAATAAATGAAAGAAAATGTCCTGACTCACTCATATTCGCCCAGCCAAAATTATTGAAGATAGAAACATGAAATTTTGGGGATGTGTTCGTTGTATGTCGAAAACGTCCACTAAGAAAAGATTGTTGGATATTCAAGTTTTAAAGGGGTGTTAAGGAGGGTAAACTTGCATTTCATTGAATAACAATATCTCACGAGTGGTTTCATCTGGCGATGTGATACTTGGCATATAAACTAATCATTAAAAATAAGCTGACACATGTCTAATGGCTTTTCAATGTGGTGTATATTATGAGTGAAATGGGTGAATAATGGGGGTTAAAGGATTCCTAACGGAGCGTGTATCTCTTAAACGACATAGGCCAGAAGTTTGAAACTCAGCGGGAAAGAAATCAGCTTAAAGAATACGGTAAGTAAATAGGTGTTCGACTGTTTTATCATCAATCCAATTTAAGGGGCCCATGGGGAGGGGTGAAAATCTGGAAGAAAAACGTCCAATAAGGAAGGATTTTTGGATATTCACTCTCATCGACCAACCAAAACTATTGAACTTAGAAGAATGATATTTTGGGGATATGTTTGTTGTGTGTCGAAAACGTCTACTAAGGAGGGATGTTTGGATATTCAGGTTCTAAAGGTGTGTTAACGGGCTTAAACCTACAATTCATTGAATAACAATATGACACGACTATGACGCGAGCGAAGCCGTGGGTACCTGCTAGTAACTATATAAAATTCACTATTAGTCTTGTTTGTAGTTGCGTAGGGATCCGTTACTTGCCACTTTCCAAGCGTTGTTGTTGAATATTTTCCCTGTAATTAAGAGGTCTTTCGCGAGGGTTAACTTACTTTCAGTTAGGGCATATTATTCATTGATTATGTTTGTTTATTAGCTTTGCGGACTAGCCGATTTCACACCCTCCGAAGTAGGATAGGGGTTTGATGATTGTTGGGAACACTGAATGAGATGTTTTTGTTTATTGTATAAATTAATTACACCCAAGGCGGCTTCGGTGGCGTAGTTGGTAGCATGCTGAGCTTCTATCCCCAAGATAGCGGGTTCAAACCCGGCCGAAGCCGTCGGATTTTTTAAGAGCGTTAAAAATCCCTCAGTATGCCTTCCTTCGGAGGGGAAGTAAAGCCGGCGGTCCCATGTCATAGATTTATGGCATGTTAAAGATCTTTCCACTAATTACACCTGTGTGAAACTAAATTGGATAGGTTAAGAATGTAAACAACGCTCTTAGGTTGCTACGTTCGTTGCCAAGAGCCGACTGCGGTGGCGTCTAGTAGCTAGTTCTGAACTAGGCCTAGTAGTCGTTGACGGTGGCGTTTGGCGGCAAAAGTAGGAACTATTTGAAAATTCAAAGTTGCAGTCTCTACTTGAATTAAAAAACAGATACACACACTAATACAGTCATCACAATTAACACCGGTTATCAGACAGATTCTACACACACCCAAAGTACACGGGGCTACATGACCGCGTTGTCGCAGCCCCTAAACTAAGGAACCAACCAACCAACCAATTACACCCAAGCAAGACCAACTACAATACTCAGACCTTAATGTTGGTCTCGAAAGTGTGAAAATGGCGTATGCGGAAGCCCGAGATATTTTTTGTTTACAATCGTTGCTGGGATACAATATTAGCTTTGATTAGCTTCGTTTGATGAAAGTTGGGATAAACTGTCGCTCATCTGTAATTCTAGTGTCTTCTGTATGTCTGTAAAGTCCAGTTCGCGTTAATGTACTGCAATCGTATGTAAATATGTGATAATACGCTTAATATGGACTGGTCGTTTGTGTGATGATTGTCCAGTCAACCGATGGCATTGTGTCATTTACTTCGGATGTTGAAGTACCGAAACTAAAGCATAATATAAGTGTCTCAAGAATATACACCGCAATGATTTGCTAGTTAGTGGCAATATAATAATAGCTTAGTACACTTCAGCAATGTCAATCTTAAGTACGGTACGTAAAGGGAAAACGCAATGATCATCTACGGCTAGACCAAACCATTGACGTTATCTTGAACGCTCAGCTTCATGTGTCTCCGTAAATCCTTACCAGTCTGACAGATGTTCTACACTGCCTTGTATACACGCCAAATAATACAGTGAACTTCTGTTTTATTGGTTAAGGAAGATGTTCCCCCTGTGCCAAACAGTGAACTCATTGTGTTCCGTCATTATTCATACTTTTGTGATGCTTACAGCTTGCAAGTTACTTTTTATTATGATGTGTGTAATAAAGTGTTGTGGGTACCTTGACAATTATGTACTTATATTTACGAGATGGTGTGCCGCGATAATTCCGTAAGAGGGAGATGGTGCTTTGCAACCTATAGTACATAACTAAATCATTTATTCCCAGCGTACAACTATTCCAAACGGTAACAGCGAATGTTTAATAGGTTAGATGGTAACATATTATCATGTCCCTTGTGTGTAGTATTCTCCATAAATATGTTCTGATATCCACACGACGACTTCTTTGCATATTTCAATCAACTAATTCGGTGTGATGTTTTAGCCGAGATTTTAGACAATTCCACGAGAGGTCTTAATTGAATTGTATCTCTATGGCGTTGGTTCGATTATTTCAGGCAACCATTCTCATTCCGATTGTGTACACAAATACTCTGCATGTGCTGTGACAGCACTTCAGTAACCGGGTACTTTCTTCTCTCCTACCGTACTTCAGAATCTGTTTGATTTTTTGCCAATAATATTAATCTATAATTACTGAATTTAAATACAAATCGTGATAACTCGCCAAAAAGCGTCTTATTCAACCACAGAAACAATGAGACTATTGTAGCTGCCCCTTGGGTGAAGACGAAGAAACCTATAATTCGAGACCTGCCCTATATAGGTAAATTAATTCAGGTAAGTCTAAATTATTGATGCATATTTCTTCGGAACCTAGTCTCGTCTTGTGATATCTTTTACGCTCTTAGGCGAGTAAAAATAATTATTTACACGAACTGTGACAAGCCCGATGACATGATCTTAGCTATTGGTAGGGCAACCATCGCCGCCATGTTTTTTCTACATTAAGGTCTGAGGATTGTAGTTGGTCTTAACCCAAGGATCTAGAGGGCATTGTCTCAAGTAGTAAGTAAAATGGCGTCCAATGTAACGGACAGCATGTAATGCAAGAGAAATAAAGTTCAGTGTTATTTTTATGTGTATTAAATCTTTCCATTGGTGGAGTGCCGAACATTTGACATTTGGTGCCCAGGGTAACGGCCCGATAGTTTTTCTCGTCAGTGTTTTGTGATTACTTCCGCAATAGAGAAGGTTAAAAGTAGAAGAATCTACAGAGCATTGTTTACGCGGCATTCCGTTGCACTTGATAAGTTTCTTGAAGAACAAACGTATGAAGAAGCTCGAGCATCATTTGCTTCTTTGGAACAGTACTTCGGGAATATCAATGCCCAGAATGAAGAGGTTATGGAATGGATGTTGGATAACGGTGCTAGTGAACAAGAACTAGATCAAGAAGCGCTGCCGGCTGACGAGTATCGCAGTAAGTACGAACAGTTGAAAGTGCGTCGATTAAAAATTTATTCCCTAGACCGATAATCTATGGCGAGTGAAGATTCAACAAATGCTCAAGTAAATAGGAATATAAAGCTTACAACCATAGAATTTCGTAAGTTCGGTGGTGAACTCAGAGATTGGTTGCCATTTTGGAACCAATTCAAGGGTATTCATGAGAATGTAGGGATTGCACCAGTTGATAAATTCTATTATCTTATACAAGCTACGTTACCCAACTTCAGAGCTAGGTCTGTTGTAGACAGTTTTCCAGCCACAGATGAGAATTACATGTTAGTGCTAGAAGCACTTCTTGGTAGGGAAGATCTTCTATTTGAAGTATACATCAGGGATTTGCTAGTAAAACATGCCGCTCATTCACGGAGATGTATGATAAGCTGGAGTGTCATTTAAGGGCACTTGAATCTCTTGGTATCACGACTGGGAAATGTGCAGCAATCCTTTGTCCTTTGTTAGAATCGTGCATGACTAAAGATTTTTTAAGAGTATGGCAGCGAAGTTCTTTATATAGTGGTATATCTAATGCAGAACAACGACTTAATAAGTTCATGTCCTTCATGAAGGCTGAAATACAAAATGAGGAAGGGATCCACGTGGCCATGTCTTGGTTTAAACAGTCAGCTGATAGGGTAAAGAAAGTGCAGAAATATAGCAGTCCTAAATCATGTTCTAGGCAAGATGTGCCTACAGCAATGGGTTTACTCTCGTTACAGGAAAATAAACGTTCTGCTTGTATTTTTTGCAGTAATGAACACCATTGCTGCGCTGACTGCTATAAAGAACGCGATATGCCTCTCTCGGAAATACTTGAAATTAAGGATAGGAAATATTGTTTCATTTGCATTAAACCAAACCATGTAGCTAAAAAGTGAACCTTCAAGCAAAAGTGTTTGATTTGTGATAAGCGCCATGTAATGTTGTTGTGTTCAGATTTTAAGAGAAGTAAGAATGTAGTTAACAGTACTGACTCCCCTGACGTCATGACTGTACAGAACAATGAAGCCCTTGCCAATCTAACGCGTGATAATATTGTGCTGCTTCCTACGCTTCTGGTGAAGGTTCGAGGGAATGGATGTGAACGTTCTGTGAAGGCAGTTCTTGATACAGAGTCACAACGGTCATATGTCTTCAAGGGAACAGCGCGGGAAATCAATTATTCTCCTGATGGGAGAGAAACTATGGTCCATTCACTGTTCGAAGGTCAGAAAACCGGTATTTATGAGCACAATAAATATAGAATTCATCTTGCCAGTCAATAATGATTATTTGTGCAATTTTGAGGTCTTGGACCAAGACAATATTTGTGATAATGTACCTCATATTCAGGATATGCACCTCTCTATGCATAATTACATGTGATGATGGCCTCCTCCCTTGTAAAATTTCAATCCGGAGGTAAACTAGTCCCCCGTTCGGATCTCCGGGTGGGGACTACTCGAGAGGGGGTTAACATCACAGAAGTGACAAAGAGGAAATCTGACATTCTACGGATCGGAGCGTGGAATGTTAGAAGTCTGCTAGGAAGTGGAAGGTTAGAAAACTTAGAAAGGGAAATGGACAGGTTGAGGTTGGATTTGGTTGGGATTAGTGAAATGCGCTGGCAGGAAGAACAGGACTTTTGGTCAGGAGACTATAGGGTCATTAGCACTAAATCAAACAATGGCCAAGCAGGGGTTGGCCTCATATTGAGTAGGAAACTTGGACAGCGGGTGGAATATTATGAGCAATATAGTGAACGGATTATTGTAGCAAAAATCAATACTAAACCTACCTGCACCACAGTGGTACAAGTCTATATGCCTACCAGTCAAGCTGATGATGAGGATGTTGAAAAGGTCTACGAAGAAATAGACGAAATTCTGAGGTATATCAAGAGTGATGAAAATGTTATAGTAATGGGAGATTGGAATGCTGTGGTAGGAAATGGGAGAGAAGGGAAGATAGTAGGAGATTTAGGATTAGGTGAAAGGAATGATCGAGGAAGCAGGCTGGTAGAATTCTGCACCGAGCATGAGTTGGTCATAGCTAACACCTTATTCAATAACCACAATAGAAGAATATACACATGGATGAGACCAGGAGATACAGGGCGTTACCAAATTGACTTCATTATGGTCAAGCAGAGGTTTCGAAACCAGATTTTGGATTGTAAAACATATCCTGGTGCTGACATAAACTCTGATCACAATCTGGTTGTAATGAAATGCAGATTAAAGTTGAAGAAACTGAAGAAAAGTCAAAAGCCAAAAAGGTGGGCAATAGACAGACTGAAAGAGAAGGATGTAAACGAAAGATTCAAGAAGAGTATAAAGGAAGGACTAATGAAAAACCATAAACAAACTTCAATTACAGACGAATGGGCACTTTTGAAGAATGAAATAACAAAATCCGCAGAAGAAAACATTGGTAGGAAAGAAATAATAGGTAGAAAACCGTGGATCACTCAGGATATACTAGAATTGATGGATGAAAGGCGGAAACACAAGAATCTAAGAGATGAAAAGGGGAAAGCAGAATACAGACGTCTGAGAAATGAGGTTAACAAGAAGAGCAAGGAAGCGAAAGAAGAATGGTTGAAAGAGAAATGTGCAGATATAGAAAATTGTCTGAAATTAGGAAAAGTAGACACAGCTTATCGAAGGATTAAGAATACTTTTGGGGAAAAGAAGACCAAGTGCTGTAATATTAAGGACACAAATGGAAAGCCTCTAACAGATAGGGAAGAAAAGATTGAGAGATGGAAAGCTTACATAGGGAGTTTGTATAAGGGAAAGGAGATTGAGAATCATGTAATGGAAAGGGAGGAGGAAATTGATGAGGATGCGAAAGGAGATTTAATATTGAGATCAGAATTTGATAGAGCTTTGGAAGACATAGGCAGGAACAAAGCACCAGGCATAGATGATATACCGATTGAGTTGCTACGCTGCATAGGAGATGAAGGTCTGATCAGGTTATTTCACTTGGTCTGTAGGATTTATGAGACAGGTGAGGTACCCCCTGATTTCAAGAAGAATGTAATCATCCCTATACCAAAGAAAGTGGGAGCTGACAGATGTGAAGATTACCGTACAATCAGCTTGATTACTCATGCTTCAAAGATCCTGTCTAGAATAATTTACAAGAGGATTGAAAGCCAGATAGAAACGGAGTTGGGTGAACACCAGTTTGGTTTCAGGAGAAATGTAGGAACAAGGAAAGCTGTACTAAGTCTTAGGCTGATTTTGGAAGGTAGAATAAGGAAAGATAAGAGAACGTTCATGGCTTTTGTAGACTTAGAAAAGGCTTTTGATAACGTTGATTGGACTAAATTGTTTGACATTTTGAAATCGATTGGAATAAAGTACAGGGATAGGAGGGTGATATACAATCTGTACAGAAACCAGACAGCAGTCATTCGAGTTGAAGGACATGAGAGAGAAGCTGGTATTCAGAAAGGTGTAAGGCAAGGCTGCAACTTATCACCCATACTTTTCAGTCTTTACATTGAACAAGCAATGAAGGAAATTTGAGAAAAATTTAAAATGGGAGTGAAGATTCAAGGTGAAATAATTTCAACTCTGAGATTTGCTGATGACATCGTCATCTTGGCCGACAAGCCTGAGTATTTGAATGAGTTTTTGAATGGTATGGACTCCGTCTTACGGAAAGAATTCATGATGAAAATTAATAAATGTAAAACAAAAATACTGGAATGCAGCCGAAATAAATCAGAAACCTCTATGGAGATCAAATTGGCAGGTGAAAAGCTGAAGGAAGTAGGAGACTTCTGTTACTTAGGAAGCAGAATAACCAGTGATGGACGAAGCAAAGAGGATATTAAAAGTAGGTTGGCTCAGGCAAAGAAAGCATTTCTACAAAAAAGGAATCTGCTGACATCGAATATAGATTTAGGTATTAGGAAGTCATTTTTGAAAGCCTTTGTCTGGAGCGTGGCGCTCTATGGAAGTGAAACTTGGACTATTGGTGCAGCAGAAAAGAGGAGAATTGAAGCATTTGAAATGTGGTGTTACAGGAGAATGATGAAGATCAGATGGGTAGGTAGGGTTACAAACAAAGAGGTATTAAGACGAGTGGGAGAGGAGAGATGTTTCTGGCGACTGCTAATGAAGAGAAGAGATAGGTTGGTAGGACACATACAGCTTAGTTATGGAAGGAAGGGTCGAGGACAAAAACTGTAGGGGTAGACCAAGGTTAGAATATGTTAAACAGATTGCCTCGGATGTTGGGTGTCGGAGCTATGTAGAGATGAAACGATTAGCTCAGGACAGGGAGGCATGGAGAGCTGCATCAAACCAGTCAAAAGACTGAAGACTCAAACAACAACAATTCAGAATAGGGTCTTGGTTAATGAAATACTTGATAATACCAAAAATATACGTGAAGCTATAGGTACTGCAGGCCCTGTAGAAATTTTGATTGGTGCTGACATTGCTGCCAGACTCTTCACGGGTAATGTTAGAGGTGTATCATGTGGTTTGATAGCTATGTAGACCATGTAAGGTTGGACCACCTTCCCTAGAAGGATAGTCACCCCCCCCCCCCCCCCTCTTCCATCGAATTACATCCTGGCTGGATTCTACTATAAAGAAGTTGAAGGCAGCCGCGCGTTCCAGCACTCAAGGCTGTGATAATGAAACCTAGTTATTGCTCGCACCATTTTCATGGTTCAGCAGAGTTCAAATTTCTATTCCATCACTTCTATTACACGATCTGACGATGGTACTTAAATATCTATTCCCTTATTATTATTAATTCATGTATTTAATTCTTTTATTATGTCATTTTACAGTCCTCCGCTGTACTTTTCTCTTTCTTTACTTCTCTTATCGATGCCATCTGGTGGCATGAATTTGGCATCTCTTCCTATTCTTTTCTCGTCCACAATGGACGACTAACCCAACTTTCTGATCTCTCCGATTTTATCGGAAGTTTTCGCTTCCAACTCTTTTGATGAGTGTACATATTGTTCTGACCGGGAACGGGGGTTGGTCGAACAAGGGAGTGTAAGGGTGAATTTAGAAGGTGTTGTCTGATTGGGGAGAGTTTCAACAAATGTGCTGAAACTCCGGATAGGTGTGCGTGAGGGGATTATGGCGATCGGGAGAAGCTTTGGATTATCGGGGTCGTAGATCTAGGGGATGCGTTAGCAAAGTGGAGCTGTTAGCGTCCAGAGCAAGTACTGTAAGTGAGCAATTTAACTACCTGCTGACCGTGCAACGTTAGGCTCGGCAGCCGAGCGATCCAGCACTCAAGGCTGTGATAATGAAACCTAGTTATTGCTCGCACAGTGGTTTTTTAAATGATGACACTGACAGGTTAAGGTGTCGGGTAGGGAGTCGGGAGGTAAAGACAAGTGTAAGAATAATTGTTACAATGAATGTGTAATGTTGGTGGTCACTTATTTATTGACCACAAGTGCTTAGAATGTGTCCCTCTATTCTGGGACGTGTAGCGCAATGTAGATGCAAGTATTACAATAATAGTTCAGGTGATAATTGGGAAGGCACACCATTGTAAATGTTAGTGTTAGGACTCTGAGATACACACTTACCTACAGGTGAGATGTCGGGACGCAGTCGAATAGCGCCTCTGGCAGCAACAGACAATTAGTCCGGTGGGGGTCTCTTTCTTAAGCGTTTGGGAACTGCTGAGTCAGTGTTTCTTCATTTGTTGGTGCTCCAGTTAGCTCCAATGTAAGTGTATGTGAGTGATGCTAGCCTTGAGCAAGAGCTGTGGCTTCATCTCTGCTGGCCGCGTGTAATAGAACTGTATGCCGGTTGTTGCTGTTGGTGTTGGCTCCGGCCTGGGGTAGTTTTGGGGTAGAAGAGGGTGTTGAATGTGGGGTAGATTCGTATGCGTGTTAGGATTAGTTGTAGATTGTAGATGTATGCGTGGTTGTAGAATCTTGTAGGTGAGTGTATATCCAGTGGCGTGGGGCTATCTCCCTCTCAGGGGGGCGCGTATGGTCCCAAAGGGGGTGTAGGGTCCCCTTGGGCCCTAACAATATTGAGATGAGATGAAATACGTATATTTTCTATTAACTAACGTAATTGGATTTCTTTTCGTTCGTTTATTTGTGTCGCTTTTCACCTTACAAAAACACAGCAATATCTCATGAAGTAGTCGCCATGTTCCTCTTCTCATCATGCATGAATTAGTGAACTGTTACGTGCGTCTTGTACGAGCATGTTTCGCTATTCTGCATATCTTTTTAGTTCTCCTTTTCCCATGTGTTTATGTTTTTTGTTCCTTTCCCCTTTTCTTATTTATTCTTGAGTTCAGTATTTAGTTCGGTTTTGTTTATCTTGGACTTGGCGTTGGGATCCCGTGTGTGTGTGCTTCGGCCTTTTTGCATTTCATGCATTTTCGGGATGCTTATATTACTGCTATGATGTTCGTCTGGTCTCGTCTGTGCCTGGTGAAAGATCTTTTGGTCATTGCATATTACTTCGGTATTGCTATGCACCTGGATCTTATGACAGACCTGTACTGTCGCATCATTATACTTCTTTCTTTTCTGACCCAAGCAATGTCTTGATTTTACACCACTATCTACTGCATTCAAGTTCCTTTTCTTTCGTGGCTTTGAGTGAGATTGCGGTTTGTTACGCAAATCTTTTTCTTATGACCCTTTTCTCCCTTCTTTCTGCCAATTCCCCTATTGCTGAGATATCTACCTTTAGCTATGTTTCCGTACGTCTATTTCGTTTTGTTTCTGTTTAACGGTGTGTTTATGCACGATTTTCTGTAACATGTAGTTGATTCTCGCCTCAATATGTATTCTTATTTCTATCTTTACCTAAATCGGGAGCTCCTTTTCGGACTGTACCGCCTACAGATTTTCACAAGACCCTACGTCAGTTCCTCTTCAGCTTTTCTTTCCCAAATGATTTTTTTTTTATCCCTCGCGGCAGTATCTTGATGTGCTCCACATATTTTACGTTCATCCTAACTTGTTATACTTCTCTCGCTCAGGATCCTTTGCATATTTGAAATACATGTCGTATCGACAATTTCTTGCTTATCCCTTGTTGCCTTTTGTGTCTTATAGTCTTTCTTTATTTTCGTTCTAAGCTCATGTTTGGCGAGATACTGTCATGTATGGGGACTTGGTTGAACTTACTCTATTAATGAGGATACGTTCGTCCACGGCCCTGGCGTGTCCAGCTCATCTTCTTGAGTCCCGGCACGGTAGTTTCGCAAAACAATGGGCCCAGCACGAAACTATCCACCCTTCCACCGCCAGTGTTATGTGAAATGAGTGTTATGGGTGAATACTAGACCCAGAATGTGGGCGAAAAAATCCAGCCATGAGGTTCGAGTTCCACCGGATAAAATGTAAGTACAGCTTATAGTTATGAGTGTATAAAATTTGGGGCAAGTTCGTGAAAGCCTTAAAATATGGAATGATCACTCAAGTATAAATGAGATGGTGAGTGAATATGTGAAATGTTGAAGAATATGAAATACGGGTCTGAACACACCGCAAATAAGTTGTATTAATTAAAGAAATTAATACTAAGAATTCAAAGAGTATAATCTCTTTAGAAATAAAATAATGAGTTGCTAGAACATTAGTGTTCATATTAAAGGGTATTGTAAAATTCATAAATGACTGTGTCTAAGTCATATAATATCAAACTGAAGGATAATTATGGGTAATAAAATATGGATTTCCGGAATATAAAAAAGATTACGGAAAACTTAACAAGAATATTGTTGTGCATGCGAAGTAACCGCATTATAAGAAGTATGTCTATAGATTGCCATATCTAATATCCAAGATCGTTAATTGTGGTCGGAGTTGTGGTGAGTTCGATAAAAGACAGATCTAAGTAAAGTAATAAAGGGAGCTATTGTGGATACTAGAGAGCCTGGGTTCGATTCCCACTCCAGAAATTGTGAAGCGCGTGAGGGTCTGCACTGGATACCGCCTCACCGGCGCATGAAATCTTGATCTATTCTGAAGATGGCTTAAGCCTAGGAGTATAGACTATTGTAGACAAAGATGTGTCATATATGGATGTGTGTGAGCCCCTTGAATAATATTGCCCGCATATCGACTCAGACAATGTGGATGATCCCCAATTAAAATCATGTATTGTGAAGTAATTACCGGCCGAGAAAGTGTTGTTTTAAGCGTAAAAATGAATAGGGTTTCATTTTAAGTTTTTCGTATCCTGTAGTTGAACAGTCGGGGAGGCCGCTGTATGAAAGAACTCCCAGCCAAGTGTGTCAGACGTTAGTGTGACAGGCCAGAATTATCAGTTAAATCGTCTTAGGGTAGGTCAGTGAACCACTAATTGCCTGGGGGAGCAGCGAGACACGTTATGTAAACAGACCGAGTGGTATTGCCCTCGCAAGATATTGCATTTAATAAAGAGGACGGGAGGCGTACCCGTAGTCAAATAAGCATGTGATTGTATGTTGAAAGGTTGTTGAGATCTCGTGAATTAAGGGAATTGTTGAATATATTTCTTAAAAATTTCATTGTGTGACAGATCCAAATAATGGTTTCTTGACTAGCAGAAATATTAGAAAAACCGGGAGGATTGTTTACCTTGATACTTGCAGTAGTTTCTGAACTCAAAGTGACACGAGCTTCCCGCCAATATAAAGTAGTACGATGAAAGAGAGAGAGATATGATTTTGGACCGACGTGGACCTTATAAGAATTGGTAATTGTTGTTATTATTGTTATAAACAAATGTGAATACACTTTAAATAATAACCAAGTGAAAGAATTATTTCTTGTTTTGAATGATAAATGATGTTATAAAAGTAATCTGGAGCCAAAGCGAGCTCGCCAGATAAATTGGTCAAAGTTCTATATGGTAGTGAAACTAGATTGTGGTTCAGTGGAACCTTAGTGATTATGAATTTATTGAATTAATTAAATGATTCATTGTTGCCAGAGAACAAGTGTGAAATATCAATATGATTTTGAGTTGTTTTTATGTTGTTTTTGAGTATGTTGTAGCGCTTACTTTGAGTATCATTAAATTATGTTTTTATTGTGATTTTAGTTTATTTCAAGTGTTGACTTGATGCCTTTGATTCAAAATGCGTGTGTCATATAGTGGGAATGAATGTACTACCCCCGACACCACTGAGATAACGGAAGTATGATTACGTATTAATTGTTCGCAAGGGTACAAGGATATTCATATAAAGATAGATGGAACTCAATACATAAAAATCATAGACCGCATAGGGTAACAGGTAACGCAAACCGAGCAAGGCCCGTAACTTCCCCTGATGTGTACACTCCCCACACCTTAAATATAAATTTTGGCGCCCGGGAACTTAGGGGATGAGTTTTTCTTGAAATACCCGAGTTTTCTATGCAAAAACATAGTTTTCATTTTTGATAATTTTTGGATGTTTCATTTTTTTATGGGAATCACTTCCTTATGAGATGTTGTTCTTGAGAACTGATATATCAGACGGGTACAGCATAGCTTAAACCCGTACTGAAAAATAAGTAAAGTTGGACATGAAATAGGAGTCAGATGTTATCCCTCGTAAGCATGAACCAGTAGTGAGATATAAGTAGCCCAATTAATTCTCAGAATATATTGTTAATACAATGACATTAAGTGAAGAGCATCAAAGACTCTTAGAGGATATGAAAACCGACAGTAGCGAAAAATTTGAGGCTATGAAAGCCGACAGTAGCGAAAAATTTGAGGCTATAATAGCTGATAATAAATTAGGATTTGAAACTCTGGATAATAAATTTTAGAATAAACTAGAAGAGTTCAAAAACGAAATTATTGCGGAGAGTAAAGAGTATATTCAAAGGGCACAATATAAAGCCGCAGAGAGTGCTCTAAAATTGAGAAATAGTCTTGAAAAAAGCATAGGTGAGGTGAAAGAGAAGGCTGAAGCATCCCAAGTTGAATGTAGAGAAACATTTGTTAAGTTAGACATTGACTTTGATTCCTTGGATGTTAAGTTTAACACCATGGAAGACAAATTGGGTGAGATGCAGAGGGAAAGCAAAGCTAATGTAGATGCCTGTAGAACAGATCTTGTAAGCCAGATCCAAGAAATGCAGGGCCAACTTGACGCGAAAAACGAAATTAATATCAGTGTTTGTATGGAATCCCGGGAAGAAATTAATAGAAGTTTAGAAAAGTTGGAGATCAAATTCGGTGAACTGGAAGGAAAAGTAGGAAAACTCGAATTAGGCTTCGAGGTAGTTAAAGTAGACATTGAAGAGATGAAACTTCAAAGTCAGGCGGATTCTGGGAAAAGAGAAAACAGTTTGAGGAGTTTACTGGACACTTAGATGATAGATTAAAAGAGTATGAGACAAGCTTATCAAAAGAGATTGGTGAATGCGGAAATAGGTTGGATAAGGAAAGTAATCAGTGGAAAATCGACTGTAGTGAACAAGGGAAGGAAATAGAAGAAATCACGTCAGGCATCAAGGAAAGGCAAGAAAAGATGGGTAACCTGAAGATACAAGTAGGGAAAACTAACTCAGAAATAGATCAAGTTAGGAGGGACTTGGTAGTCTTAAACAAACACCAAGGGGAAACTCAAGGAGAATTAAAAACCATCAGGAAAAGTATATTCGATGGTCAGGAAGAAATGAGCAAGAGAGTAAATCAAATCAGGGATGAACTTGATGCGAGAGATGAACTTAAGCAAGAGATAGTGGAAAAACAAGTTCTAGTAATAAAGAAAGAGTTTGACGAGAGATTAAACCAGATCCAAGAGACTTTAAAGGGAGAAACGTTCCAAATCAAACAGAAAAACGAAGCAAGTAGGATTCGACAGGAAAGGTTTGAAAATTAATTTTGTTCAAGATTGGAACGAACGGAACGAAAGAATAGCAAAATAGAAATTCAAATCATCTCGCATGAAGAAAGCACATTAAGGGATAAAAAATTAATTTTGGTTTTCAGAAAGACCTCTAGAAAACCATATGGGTAAATTCAGGGACCCAATGCATGGGTAAAGATAAGGAATTAGGAGGGGAGGACCCTTATAAAATTCCAGGGATACAATTGGTAATGTCATCCCCACACGCTAACCAAACCACTGGACAAGTAATTAACATTATTAAATCGAATGAGAATCGACCAGTGAAATTTACAGGGAACAACATGTCAATAACCCCAAAATAGTGGCTAAAGAGGTAGCAGAATACATTAACGAAATGAGAATACCGCAGGATAGAAGACTAAAAGCTATAGAAAAACTATTAGCAGGTGATTGTTTGACATGGTGAGCTTCCTATATACATTCGACACAGTCGACGGTTTTAGAGAAGCCATTTTGAAACGTTATTGGGCAGCTGACGTACAAGAAAACTTGCGTCTAGATTTGTACTCAAGGAAGTATAGTAAAAATGCTCCTACTAATTATTCTGAACTTTTACGGCCCAGTTGTGTTAATTTCGGGAACTAGACTTCACTCCAGCTGAAGCCGATTTGTGTGCCGCTATTGCCAGACAACTGCCAAATGAGATCCAAAGGTTGCTAATCTCATCGAAGGCAAAGTACTGTACCATTATACTCATATTGTTATGATGTATAGTGCAGTTTGAAGTATATGTTGAAGATCGGCGCGATCCACAAGTTGCAAACCGAAGCAGGATTCAGCTGCTTGATTACGGTATTTTCCGAGTACCGACGTGCACGCACGAAGTCAAGCGGAGATGATTACAATATGGCGACCATTGACCCAGTTTATTGATCGATCACCAGGATTACATTTTTATCAGCAATAAGAAGAAAGGAGAATAACATGCAAGATTTGCAACATCATACGAGACCCTGGAACAAAGCATAATGTGGATTTTGTTATCGATACATGTTTAGTATCTGTCGGAGACATTATAAATTATGATTTACATCCACCAATGAGAGATCAGTTCGATTACTGTCACGTCTGAGTGGGGGTAGCTTGAAGCTAGGTGGATGGACACACAGACAGCTGTGAGCAGATAACTTTACGGAGCACTTGAGAACATATCTCTTTTTTTTTTTTTTGAAACTTGAGAACGCGTTTCGTTATTGCAATGTGACGCGATGTTTATATCAAACAATTTAAAGTGCATACAGAGCCAGTGTCGAAGGACTCTGTTCGTTTTCACGAGATGCAATCCATACCGCTACAAGGGTAAGCAGTACTAGAAACTGTAATCTCAATACAGCAAGCTGCCAGTCACCACAGTGAACTTTCGTTTTGAAAAGCAGTCTCCGTTTCCATTGCATTGACATCGAGTGCGCAGCAATGTTATTGAACTCTAAACACTATTCCTCAGCGCGAACAGACACATTCTTAATCAAGATGTCAAGAGGAATAATTTTAGTGCTGTACTTTTCTTCTATAATGGCAGGCTAAAAACGCAGCAGCATGAACGCTACTAGACCGGCATTGTATCGAACATTTCATTGAACTATCGCCACGGTCCCAGTGATGACTGATTCTGATTGTGTGACCACTTGTGTCTACCTCATTAGTAATCCTGAATGCTATTCACATGGGCAGTCAGTTGTCTTTCGTTCATTAATATTTCTTCCCGATATGAATAACGCGATACTACTGAGAAACGAGCTGTGAACTGGGAGATGTTGGAGACGTGAAGTAGCGATTCTTGACTATTAACCCCGGATGGGTAATAGCCTTCTGAACCAGGAAGAATGTGCGGATTGGAGAAGGTGTTCCCTGGTTCGAATCCCGATGACCTAGGGAGTGCTAGTTACAGCTACATATGGAAAGGGTGTGATATGCTGGGCGTATCAATGCTCGCTCTTGGAAATTCATCTATCAACAAGGTACAGCTTACACAACTTCGTCTCTCGTAGCTAAGTGTAGATATTTCAATGTTAATTTACGCCATTTTTTTAGCATATTAATTTTTGAGTAGTATGTCGGACTGTGGAATTTAGGCACGACGTTTTAATCATGACTGATTTCATAATCGACTGGTTTTAGACTTCCATAAGAAGTGCAACCCATTTTCAGCTTGTATTTAAGTATGTTTAAGTAGATTTCATCTTAAATTCAGTAATATTTCATGAAGCTTTCTTAGGGTAGTGAAGAGGACATCGATAGGCATTTTGTGATTCAGTGTAGTTTATCAACGTGGTGAGCTCTTTATTATGTCAATTTGTGACATTCTTCGCATCGTTAGACTGTGTTTTTGTTGGGCTACATTTTCCTACTGCATCTTCGAACATTATACATCCGAGTGATTGGTTTATGAATAGAAGACTGATTTTGACAGCAAGTTATGAGTTTTTTGAAGTTTTATATATAGAGAGGAGTTCGATCTCTCGCTTTTGTTAGGAACCATTCTTTGCGTTGTTGAAGGACAGAGGCTGGTAATGTTTTCTAACCAGACAATTGTGCTAATTGTTATGATTACCATGTTCGGTGGTGTAGAGACATTACTTTGTTTCTCGAATTCATCCGTGCATGGGTGTACCGAACGTTGGCTTGATAAAATTTCTCTTCATTTTTATTTAACTTGTTTTTTGGATTCACGTTAGCCTCTCGCGTGAAGGCACAGTTGAGATCCATGGTCGATGGAATTTATCATTGTTTTTAATTGTAGTCATTTGACTATAATATATCTCTGAAACATCATTCACTTTTTTAACCAGCGTATATCCCAAATTTAATAAATGTATAAATACATTCTGATTAAGGAAAGTCGATGCTATTGCAATCTCTCATAGCATAGGTATTCATTCTAAAAGGATATTTTGTTATTGATAAAATCCAACTAACATCATTGAAAACTAATGTAAACTATGTATAAATTTAAACAACGATGTAGTAACAACAATAATCGGCTGAGACTGAAATTCGTCACTAAGCAATGAGGGTGATCCAGTTACGTTAAAATATGAATGATTATAACAAATTAATTTTGAATAGAGTACTCAGGGGAGTACATATGTATAAGAGTAGAGCCGCGTGAAGGCAGTAAAAGAATGAAATAAACATTAAGATATGTCATGGAAACTAACCCATGATAATTGTGATTGAGTAGTCAAATATAAGTTGACTTATTTTCAAGTCTAATTCAGCGTTTTACTACAAGCATTTTGTTGTTGCTTAGAAGCATGCAAACTACAAAGTAAAACATTAAAACATGTATTAAATTATGTCAACCTTAATATTCTGGATTTAATCACCATGCTGACGAGGGTTTTACAGTTATCCTGATCAGTTATTTTGGTGAGTGCAATAATTATTAAAGTGATAGATTACCTCTATTAAGCTTTGTCACCTGGTTGGAAAGGACCAATTCAATTATTTTCGAATCATTTAAAGGAAACTAATGATCGTATTCTAATGGAAGAATGTTAATCTGAGGCTTGCGAAATATAAAGAAAAACACACTTGGAGTGTGCCATTCAATATATATATATATATATATATATATATATATATATATATATTTTTTTTTTTTTTTTTTTTTTTTTTTTTTTTTCAATGTAGATTTTGTACATAAATGATATTGCTAGCTGAGAATTAGTAATGACCTACCCAAATGCGGAATTAATTTTCAATAATGCTTTTGTGGCATTGCTTGTGCCATAGTAGTGTTCAACATTTTTTTTATGGAGAATACAGTGTGTCTAGTAATGACTAGAAGTTGTATTCAGGTCACTGTGATTTGAGTTTCCGGTTGAAGCTGCAGTTGCTTTTCATTTCTTGTAATATTGTTATAGCAATTTCTGCTACGATGCCTTTGTGAATAAATTTTGGAGAATTCTATTTTAATTCTTTTAGAGTGGTTCTTTATAGCTGCGATAGGAGGTCACGTTAAGGAAACCATTGCAGGCATTTCAGTATTATTCCACGCTTTGGAGATATTGTTTTTTTCTCGTTCTTGTGTTCTATAGAGCTAGATTTTTCTTTTGTTGCTATGGTTTTTCTTGACGTTCCCTCGGTTAGGTGATCCTTGTGCCCCATTATCCCCGTCTCTTGTTGAGTGGAATCTGGGGGTTTTTAGTCGGGGTTTTCAGGTTCTGCAATCCAGCTACCATCGAGGGATATCAACAATCTGACGGTAGGTATCTCGGGTACAGTACGCAGTGGAAGTGGAGAGTGTGTTCATGAACACAGCACATGTTACTCCAAGGCAGAGAAGAACCACCGAACAAGCACACATGGTTAGTAGGCAAGATGATAGTGCTAATAAATCCACTAGTACGGATACATGTGGACTAGGGCGAGAATATGGTCACAATGAGTCTAGAGGAATACAATCCTATAATAGAGGAGGCTACAGAGGAAGATACACTAAGAATACAGGATATAAAAGGCCTGATTCAAGATATCAGAATAATCAAAGGCAAGATCCTAGGAGGAACTGGGGAAACAACCCTAGAAGGAATGAAAGGCCCGAAGATAGGAGCCAGGTATATCGGGATGAATTTGAAGAACGGTATCAGGAATCGCTACGCTACATGGACGAAAGGACCGATGAACCTGATGATCGGAAAGTAAAATGGAGTGAAGCCATTAAAAATCGCAAGTCACCCGATAGACACGAAGGAGCACAAAGTCTCGAGTTGCAAGCTCAATTGAGAAATGAGGGGAAAAGAGACCCTCAGGATTAAAAAATCACATTTAAATTGGTCAGAATGGAAACATAACAGGTGCTGGGAGGATATTGAAATAGTTAACTGGATAGCAAGATCAGATGAACTAATCACAGAAGATGCTGAAGGAATTCCACCAATAAGACGAGAGTTACCTATTATAATAAGAATAGAAGGATTGTTAGTGAGAGCACTTATAGACACAGGGTCAACTGTGAGTTTAATTACGCAAGTGTTTGTAAATTTCAGGTGTACGTTGATGTGTTGATTGAAAACACTGAAATTTCTATTTTTTTTTTAGTAAGTAAATTACCATACAATGTTATATTGGGTATTGACTATATCCGTGAGAAAAAGGTAGTTATAGACCTTGTCCAAAATTGCATTAAAATTCAGAATGATGATGTGGATGGGCAAAATATTATATTACATGAACAAGAGTCACGAACAGGAGAAGGGACCGAGGAAGGTTATGAAGCCTCAGAAAAGGAATTAGAGATTCTGAATATAGAAATTGAGGAAAGCCTGGTACCTGAATTTGATGTCAACCTTTTGGAAAATAATTGTTGAAGGAATTATTATTGGAATATAAGGACGTATTTGATATCAAGCCTGGAAAGATAGAAAATTTCAAATACTCCTTTCAAGTTAATGATCGGGCCCCGTTTAGACAGAAACCGTACCCGGTTGCAGAAAGGCATTATGCTCAGACGAAGAAGACACTGCAGGATATGATGAACGCAGATGTAAGAGAAAAGATGGCTATGCCTTACGTAAGTCCATCAGTAATTGTGAGCAAACCGGATGGGTCAGTAAGGGTGTGCTTAGATGCAAGAAATGTAAATGCCAAAATCATCCCTGAAAATGATTCAGCACCCACCAAACACCAATGAGATTTTAAGGAAACCTAAAGGGAAACCCACTTTTACAAATATTGGCATGACTTCGCCATACCATCACCTCGAACTAGAAGAGAAAACCAGCCTTCAAACTGGATTTCAGTTCGACCTGCAAACATATTGCTTTAAACGATGTCCGTTTGGACTGAAGACAGCAGGATCAGCATTAATAAGGGCGTTAGGTCGAAACCTGTCATAGGAAGTAAAGGATTGCACTATCCGTTACGTTGATGATACTTTACTTACCTCAGAGAATGGTGAGGAACATCTCAGGAATATAAAGAAATTATTGGAAGATTTAAGTACAGCCAGCTTCTAGATAAATTTAAAGAAATCAAATTTCTGTCAAAGGCAAGTCACGTTTTTGGAACACGTGATTGACAACCAAGGAGTGAGCCAAACCCATGTAAATTAGAGTCAATAAGAAATTCTCCGGGACCATTGAAGGTGTAAAATGACCGACAATTCTTAGGATTGATTGGATTTTCCTCTGGACATTGCCCGTCGTATACCACTACTGTTGCGCCATTGCAAGACCTTCTGAAGAAGGGTGGAAAATGGAAGTGGACGGAGAAAGCGGAAAAGGCATTCATTGAGGCCAAGGAAATGCTCTTAAACTACGTAAAGTTAGGATATCCTGATTTTAATCAAAGGTTTGTCATACAAACAGATGCATCCCAAGTCGGAGTGGAGCAATCCGGTATCAGGAGGATCCAGAAAACCCTGAGAAGAAAAATTACCTAGCTTTTTCAAGCAAAAGACTCAAGCCACATGAAATTAGTTACACAATCAGCGACATAGAGCTACTAGCGATATTGCATGCTTTTAAGTTTTGGCGGAAAATAGTGTATGGTTTTCCAGTTACATTAAGGACTGATCATAAAGCTTTTACCTTTCTTATGAAAACAGACTTATCTAGTCAAAGATTGATGCGATGGGCCTTGCACATTCAACAATTCGATGTAAACATAGAATACTGCCCAGGGGAGGAAAACATAGTTCCAGACTACTTAAGTAGACAGCTAGAGTCCATAGATGAGGATGTAATGGCTATAGAGATGGAAAATAGAGATCAGCGCACGTTGGAAGAATTAAGAAACATAGGACAAGGACAACGCAAAGATCCATGGATGAATATGCTTATCTCATATTTCGTAAGGAAACTAACCAGAGAAACGCCAGCATATAGGGAGCTGAGAAGATAGCTCAAGAATATAATTTTATAATGGTTTAATACATAGGTTTGCAGACTATGACCATACTCGATTAAGGATCGTCATACCTGCATGTTTGCAGAGGAAAACGGTATGGTGAGCCCATAGATCATTCGGACATATGGGAGTCGACAAAACAGTCTTGATGCTTAAGGAAGCTTTTACATGGCCGAAAATGAGAGAAACTGTAAGGGATACGTTGAAAACATGCGATTCATGTCAGAGGATCAAACCAAATGCGTTTTTGATGAGTCAAAAGCCGATACCACTTTTACCAGAAAGGCTAGGTCAAATTGTAACGATTGACAATTTCGTTCCATTGCCAAAGGCCAGAAGAGGAAATAGACATATAATGGTGGCTATGGATGTCTTCTCAAAAACGGATGTTCTCTTGCCCATACAGAAGACTAGTACGAAACAAGTATTAAAGCGACTCAAAGAAAAAGTGATAACTATTCTGGAGATACCAGAGAATTTGTTGTCGGATCACGGAAGTAGCTTTACAAGCGTGGAATTCATAACGGATTTAGAGAAATTAGGGATACGATAAATACTGGCAAATTTTCGTCATCCTGAGGCAAATCCTGTGGAGAGAGTTATGAGAAAAACGGCAAAATATTGCAGAATATACTGTGCCGAGGAAAATACTCTCGAGATTATTGAATTTTGTATCAATAATACGGTACATGAAGCTACTGGGGAGGTACCCATAAGCTTACATTGCAATCAACAGCCTGAGAGACCATGGAGTCAGGTGATACCTAGACCGACAGATGTTCAACCTTGAAGAGATGTTCGAGTCAGGAGATCATTCGAACATCTGCAAGCTCAAGCAGAAAGAAGGCAAAGAAGGAACAGGCACAAGAGATATCATCGACCCTTTCTTGTAGGAGAAATGGTGCTAGTGATAAGACCAGCCATTTCAGATCCAGGGAACTGCGTGTAAAAGAAATTTCAGAAAATGTACCACGGCCCATATAGAATTATCAGGGATCTTAGGAACAATGCCTACAGGATACAATATTTTGAGACGGGTCATGAACTTACAATGAATTCAGCCAATTTAAAATTTATTACCCTCCAGAAGACTTCGATGAAGTGAATGAACAAGCCCTGGTTATGGAAGTTGAAGGGAATAATGATGAAAAACAACAGACGTTCACCAATAAAATTGAATGGAAACACAAGTGTCGTTAGAGAAGATGGCAGCAACTCGAGTGTGAGTGTGAGCTAATAGAGACCTTTTATGATTTGAAAGAATTGATTGAGATAATTGAGAAAGAAAATTGCAAATTAAGAAATGAAAATTAGGAAATTAGGAAACGGGTAGGGACAGAACACACCGTTGCGAATAGAGAATTCAAAGACTTGGAAGAGAGAAAAAATGTTGAGGAGAAACGGGTGGTGACAGGACGTTGCCATGTAATAGAAGCTCCAAATATGACAAGGACAAAATAAAGGAAGCCTAGAGAAACGAACGGAAGGGGACGTTGAGGACCAAAAATTGATTCGATACTGAAATAATTGGAATGAACCAAGAAGGAAAGGTATATAAATAAATTTATACAAAGGTTCGAAAATTTATTTAATAAAGGAGGGGTGATTTATACCCTTATTGGGATCGGTACAAGTTCGAATCCATGATTATATGGAAGAAAAGATATGTTATTTAGAGGATTTATACTACATGACTAGATCTCCAGTAAAAGAAAGACCAGATGTCGCAACGAAACGCAATTAACCAGCTGCAAGACTGAGCCACGATATGAGCAACGCCCGCGTGGACCTGTATGCGACATTCCCATAAATTTGATAAGGGAACGGACTCAGCAAGAAAACCGTGAGTCAAGATGCAAGAGGAAGGCAGGGAAGTCCCCTAGCCATGACACGTTAACAAATTAACTATCGTAGTTGCAACCATGCAAAATTATAAACATAAGAGAACGGCAATGTGAAATATTTTGGAAATTAGAATTTATCCAAGAGAAAAATCAAGTAATTAATGTACAGGAAAGAAGTGCGATGTCAGCATTACGTCATGTAGGAGGAGCCATGACCGCTGTGGAAATTTTCATGCCACCCACACAATCTGGGAGCGTTTAGAAATTAATATAAAAATTTGTTACGATCGATTCTCAAAAAGGTGAACATTTTTGAGACATTGAAACCATAAAGATTCTGGACAAATTTTTCCAAGATCGTAGAGTAACTAGTTTAGGAAAGAGGGCGTGTCCTAATTTTATTCAGATCCGAATAAATAGCGGGCTAATCTAGCTGCAATCATGCAGTTAACATCAGACCTCGTTAAATCACGCTGCGTCACAACACATTCAGTTTGCAGTAACCGCCGAGGCGGGTCGCGCTGTTTCGACAACAATATTGTCAGTCTACAGTGAGCGTGGAAGCGCATCACGCTGGAGCAACAATATACAGTCTTGAGATCTTCTCTAGGGAGGAGAGACGTATCCTATCAGATTTAACTAGTCTATGGAACCATAGTGGGTTACCATATTAGACCGAGGAAGTATCAAGTTAACAAGGACTTGAATAAAATCTCTACTGTGCGATAGGGAATTAGTTCAGTAAACTGCGGACTAAGTACAAAGCATTTCGCCAGTATCGAGGAAGTCGAAAAACATTAAGAGTGTTCAGTAATCATCAAGGACCAAAGTGGGTCTAACGTAGTAACGATTCTGAATTCATCCGTGCGTGGAAAATCAGAATCTAGGAATAACGGTAGTTCGAAAGTACAGTACGAATTAGAACCGGTAGAGATCCGTGAAGTAAGTGTAAGACCTCAGAGCAAACTCTAACCCGATAGTCTATTAAGTCCATTCCAAGGCGGAAACGAGTGAAGAAATATTGAGGGACAGAGCGCTAGAGAAATCTAGAACAGCGACTCTAAGAACAGTAACGTAAGGAGATACTCGGCAAAGTATCAAACTTAAAGCCGCAATCAGATATTATCGTGCCAACAGTACAAACTAGGGCCGATAAAAGGGGAAGCAGAGACACTGATAGAAATAACCAAAGTGAACAGCGACCATGGGTAGCTGAAATCAGAGACATTCAAGCAGTTCAAGGGGACGTAGGACCGAGGCAAGACGTCGTTAGGGCCTTCATTCCTTGGAAAAGGTGTTAGGAATTCTGAACGTGTGATAAACCACGAGTGTAAAACAAGCGAAAAGTAAAGCTTGCGTGTAAAGTTTTATATTGCATTTATTATTGTTTTTGAGTGTAAATTATGGTTATTCTGTGTAGATTTTGTAATTGAATCATGTTGGGAAATCCTCCCAGAGGAATAATTAGTGAAATCAACATGTGCAAGATAATTGGAAAAGTGTTATATGAAATGAGTGTTATGGGTGAATACTAGACCCAGAATGTGGGCGAAAAAGTCTAACCAAGAGGTTCGAGGTCCACCGGATAAAATGTAAGTACAGCTTATAATTATGAGTGTATACATTTTGGGGGAAGTTCTGGAATGATCACTCAGTATAAATGAGATGGTGAGTGAATATGTGAAATGTTGAAGAATATGAAATACGGGTCTGAACACACCGCAAATAAGTTGTATTAATTAAAGAAGTGAATAATAAGAATTCAAAGAGTATAGTCTCTTTAGAAATAAAATAATGAGTTGCTAGAACATTAGTGTTCATATTAAAGGGTATTGTAAAATTCATTAATGACTGTGTCAAAGTCATATAATATCAAACTGAAGAATTATTATGGGTAATACAATATGGATTTCTGGGAATATAAAAAGGATTACGGAAAACTTAACAAGAATATTGCTGTGCATGCGTAGTAAACGCATTATAAGGAGTATGTCTAGAGATTGTCATATCTAATATCCAAGATCGTTAATTGTGGTCGGAGTTGTGGTGAGTTCGATAAAAGACGGATCTATGTAAAGTAATAAAGGGAGCTATTGTGGATATTAGAGAACCTGGGTTCGGTTCCCCCTCTAAAAATTGTGAAACGCGTGAGGGTCTGCACTGGATACCGCCTCACCGGCGCATGAAATCTTGATCTCTTCTGAGGATGGCTTAAGCCTAGGAATGTAGACTATTGTAGACAAAGATATGTCATATATGGATGTGTGTGAGCCCCTTGAATAATATTGACCTCATATCGACTCAGACAATGTGGATGATCCCCAATTAAAATCATGTCTTGTGAAGTAATTACCGGCCGAGAAAGTGATGTTTAAGAGTAAAAATGAATAGCGTTTCATATTGCGTTTTTCGTATCCTGTAGTGTGAACAGGCGGGGAGACCGCTGTATGAAAGAAATCCCAGCCCCGTGTGCCAGACGTTAGTCTGACAGGCCATAAATATCAGTCAAAATCGTCCTAGGGTAGGTCAGTGAACCACTAATTGCCTGGGGGAGCAGCGAGACACGTTATTTAAACAGCCCGAGTGGTATTGCCCTCGCATGATATTTCTTTTAATAAATAGGACGGGAGGCGTACCCGTAGTCAAATTAGCATGTGATTTTATGTTGCAAGGTTGTTCAGATCTCGTGAATTAAGGGAATTGCCACCGTGGGACACACCCCCAATTGCAAATAAACGAATGAATGAATGAATGAAGACATTTGTTAAAAATCTCATTGTATGACAGATCCAAATAATGGTTTCTTGAGTAGCAGAAATCTTAGACAATCCGGGAGTATTGTTTAACTTGATTCTTTCAGTAGTTTCTGAACACAAGGTGACACGAGCTTCCCGCCAATATAAAGCAGTACGATGAAAAAGAGAGATAAGATTTTGGACCCACGTGGACCCTATAAGAATTGGTAATTGTTGTTATTATTGTTATAAACAAATGTGAATACACATTAAATAATAACCATGTTAAAGAATAATTCATGTTTTGAATGATAAATGAAGTTATAAAAGTAATCTGGAGCCAAAGCGAGCTCGCCAGATCAATTGGAATTGAAACTAGATTGTGGTTCAGTGGAACCTTAGTGATTATGAATTTATTGATTTAATTAAGTGATTCCTTGTTGCCAGAGAACAAGTGTGAAATATCAATATGATTTTGAGTTGTTTTTATGTTATTTTCGAGTATGTTGTAGCTCATATTTTGAGTATCATTAAATTATGTTTTTATTGTGATTTTTAGTTTATTTCAAGTGTTGACCTGATGCTTTTGATCCAAAATACGTGTGTCATATAGTGGGAATGAATGTACTACCCCCGATACCACTGAGCTACCGGAAATACCCATGATCACGTATGAATTGTTCGCAAGGGTAGGTACACTATGAAGCTCTGCAGTTTGCACTACAGGTTGCACGAATCCATTTTCTCGTGTGTACCGATTCTTTGAGTTCGTTGCAGTCAATTGCTACATGTTTCCCGCAACACCCCCTAGTGCAGCGAATCCACGACCTACTAGCTGGGCTGTGCCACGCTGACACTCGAATCACCTTTGTGTGGCTTCCAAGCCACATGGGAATTGCGGGAAATGAGTAAGCGGATCAAGCTGCAAATGAGGCGGTGTCATTACCACGTCGACCAATGGAGGTACCCGCTAGAGATATTCACTCTCAGTTACGCCTACAAGTTCTGGCATTTTGGGAGAGTCAGTGGCTAGCTGACCCACTAAACACAGAGCGATCAAGGAGACTACTTTCGTGTGGTGGAGCTCTTTTCGGTCACGGAGAGAGACCGTCATTTTGTGTAGGCTAAGTATAGGTCATACAAGATCCACCCACTCGTACCTAATGGGAAGGGAAGACCCCCCCCCCCCCACTTTGTACCTGTGGAGCCGTATTCACCGTGGCCCACATTTTCACCGAGTGTGTGGATCTTGCTGACTTACGAAGAAACCTTGGTTTGCAGATAACACTCAAACTTATATTAGCCGATGACGCGGTGGCTGCTGATCTCGTTATCCGCTTCATAAGTGAGAGTGGTTAGGGCCAACAATCTAAATTTTCCAGTATAAATTGATTCAACGACTTGTTCGTTTTTGAATGATTAGTTTTTGTTTTTTCGTAATTTTTGTTTATTTTTATAATTTTTATTTTTATTTAATTTTTGTTTTTGTTTTTTTGGTATTTTTAAATTTAGGTGTCCACCTCAAAATTTTAAATTCAGTTCCAAATTTGTATTCTTTAATCTTGCTAAGAGGGGCGGGTGAACTCTTACTCCGCCCCTTAAAACAATAATAACTAACTAGATTGTTAGTGATTATCTTCCTCTCAGACACGTAGTGAAAGAAAATAGCACCACCAAAATTATACCTGTGTTCGATGCATCAGCTCGTGAAAAGAATAGTCCATCATTGAATTCGTGCTTGGAGAAAGGGAGATCTTTGATAGAACAGTTACCTCCACTTCTTTTAAGATTCCGTCAGAAACAAGTAAGAGTTGTGGCTGATATCAGGCGAGCTTTGTTGCGGATTAGTATACATGCAAATGAGAGGAACTTCCTACGCATTTTTATGGAAGGATGATTTGGGGAATATAATTGTGTATCGATACAGGAGAGTTGTGTTTGGTGTTGTTTGTGGTCCTTATCTGTTAAATGCAGTTATCAGACTTCATCTCTCAAGGATTCTAGATGAATGTCATGAGGGAATTTCTGCATACTCTGAGACCACTATTAAAAGTCTTTTGGATTGTTTCTATGTTGATAATGTAGTCACTAGACTTGATGATGATCAGCTTAAGACATTCATTCACGAAGCCACCTCTATCATGGCTGATGGCAAGTTCGAATTGCGTGGATGGGAGTTCTCAGATCCAGATATACTTACAGCGGCGTGTCTCACTAATGTACTTGGTTTAATCTGGGACAGAAAACATGACACTCTGGCCATAAGCCCAGACTGTTTCCATAATTATCCAGAGAAAATTACCAAAAGAACTATCCTTTCCACTGCCCATGAGGTGTTTGATCCAATTGGTTTTTCATCTCCTGTGACACTAGAACCAAAACTTATCTTAAGAGAATTATGGAGTGTAAACATTGGGTGGGATGAGATGGTGGATCAAGGCATTGCCAACAGATTTGTGAAATGGGCAGATGATGTCGCATGCTTGAAAGACTTGGAGATCCCAGGATGGTTACCTTCAAACAGTGGACCTGCTGAATGGAGTGTGCATACATTTTGTGATGCCACCAAGGATGCCTACGCTGCAGCTGTGTTCCTGAGGGTGGAGACGACTCAGCAAGTAAATGTACAGTTGGTTCAGGCAAAAATAAGAGTTTCCCCCACAAACAATACAGTCACGGTACCTCGTCTAGAGTTGCTTGCTGCATTGATAGGTGCTACTGTCGGGGAAATAAGTATAGATACTCGAGTTTAGAGGTCAATAAAACCTTTACCCTTAGTCTTACATAAGAACAACCTGCACCAAAATTGTCCTTGTTTTATTTGTCGTTTAACGATATAGAGTAAATATTTGCATTGTATCTTGTTAAAATTTTATAGCATATTTAACCAAAAAAAAGTACCGGTTTTTCTTACCAAGTTCAAGGAGCGCTCACTTAGAAGGATCATTACGTTAAAAGTATTGATCGGATCGTAACGAAACTCTAATACGTCTTAAAGAAACTTATTGTTAATGCGTATATGAAGTTTTAATCTGATCTGACGTTTCTTTAAGTAGTTGTTGCGAATTTTGTAAAACATCTTTTTCTCGGGTCTGGATGGTCATAGCAGTATGAAATGTGGCTTGTTATGAGGCTCATAGCAATGCAGGGCTTAACGTAAAACTACATTTTATCTACTTTTGATAATTGCTTTTATATCGATTGATATTTAATCAGGTGGTTATGTGAGAAGAATGCATCGTAGCAAGCGACGGGAACAATGCGCTCTGTCGAGGAAACTCATGCGACGTTGCCCTGTGAAACATAATACGCGCGCGTTCCAAGCCGTAAGGTCTGTGAATTTCTGTTGTTGTTTTGTAATTTGTGTTAGGACAGTATCACACTACCAAAGAAATGTGTCAAATAAATTTTATCAAATATTTTATAAAACTGAACTTTTATCAAAGTTATACAAAGCAATCATCACACCATTACACTACATCGAATATTGTATCATAGTTCAGCAAAATGGATGAAGGACAGTTCCGTGTTCACTTACGGTAAATACAGTATATTATGGTAGTTGAAATTCTGTGGTGGCAATACCGGTATATAAAAGAAACGGAAAGATAAAGTGAATGTCTATGGGTAAAACCATGGGTCGCTCACGTGGCAAGGAAGATATTATTTTATACGAGTAAAATCTTGGTGAAGGAGCTGCAGTACGAGGACTTGAAAAATGACATTAATTAAAATAAATCAAAAACCATACGTGAAATTGACGAATTATAATACACGTATTATAATATATATTCGCCTCCGTGGTGTAGTGGTCAGCGTGCTTAGCGTGCTGAGGATTGGAACGGGGTCTACTCAGCCTCGGGTGCTCCAAATGAGTAGAGGGGGGTTCGATTCTCACCTCAGCCATCCTTGAAGTGGTTTTCGTGGTTTTCCACTTCGTCTCCAGGCAAATGCCGGGATGATACCTAACGTAAGGCCACGGCCGCCTCATTCCCTCTTCCTTGCCTATCCCTCCCAATCTTCCCATCCCTCATAAGGTCCCTGTTCGCTCTGCAGGTGAGGCCGCCTGGGAGAGGTGCTGGTCACACACCCAAGTTGTATCCCCGATCCCAAAGTTTCAAAATGGAGGCGGTAAAAATGGGATCCATCGCTGAGTCCGAGGGAATACTAACCTGGAGGGTAATACGATTAAGAAAAAAAATACACTATCATTCACGTCTATTTAACTTAACTATTTAATTCTTCTTTATATCCTGAAATATGCGTCCCTTATGTACAGCGCTAATATCCTCTGCTTATTTTACCTACAAGTTAGAGAAACGTGTCTTATTTCATTTCCGCAAGAAGTTAAACATTTCCCAACACCTTTTTAATGAGGGCTTTGGACCTCCATTGGCAGGTTTAAAAATGGTGTGTCAGCTGAAAAGCTATTATTTTAAGATTAATTGTTTGAAGTAATTTACACTTCGAGATTATAAGATTATAAAACTGCTCCCTTTTTAACCGTCTGAAAAATCACAGCCCGATGAATCAGATGAACTGTCATTTAAGTTTATAACAAGTGGCTCAACAACGGGAACGTCTTCTGTTAGCCAATCCTTTTCCCAGTAATGTTTCTCAATTTTTTTTTTTGGTGTGTTCGATGCATGTTTTCTATAGCTGCAGTGTTACAGACCTCAAGGATTCTTTACAGAGATCTCGCATCACCTCCATTGATCTTCCTCTCTCCGCCTGGTTACTCATATCCACTTGAGCTATTATATTTTTCACGTAGGACCAAACCAGCTCTATAGGGTTGAGCTCACAATGAGCAACTGGCAACCAGACGAGGTCGACGTCAGGACGAACATTCTTGATTATCTGTTCCAGCTTCTTTTTAGGGGCCGATAACCTAGATGTTAGGCCCCTTAAAACAACAATTATCATCATCATCTTCTTTTTAAGTGCCCTGAAGTGAGGTTTGGCGTGAAGAATTAGCTCTGCTTTCGTCATACTTTCATACTTTTGGATTCTGGGAGGAAGGGGAATATCTTTCATTGCAGCAGCACATCTCTTCACCGTGGCTATCGACCTTCCAATACACTTGGATACTTTTGCTAAACCCTCTTATCATTATTACTTTCTCTCTCGCATCTAAAAAAAATATTGCACGTATAATCATGGCAAATTCTCCCTCCGTTGACTGCGGATTAGCTGGTATCTTGATCGATGTGCAAACAATAGATAATACAGACAGAGATAGTTGCTGCTTGTTGCTAATGACTCAACGAAGAACAAAGGTCAGAGTTTGGTGTGCGTAGGAACGAGCGCGCAGCGAGTTCGAAATACGGTAGTCAACTGGCAACATTGCCAGGCTGCTAAGGTACTATCGCCGCCCTCAATGGTCCGATTAAATATCAATCCATATAAAATCGATAATCACAAGTAGATAAAATGTAGTTTTACGTTAAGCCTTGCATTGCTATGAGCCTCATAACAAGCCATATTTCTTACTGCTATGACCACCCAGGCCCGAGAAAAAGTTGATTTACAAAATTCACAACAACTATTTTAAGAAACGTCAGATCAGATTAAAACTTCATATACGCGTTAACAATAAGTTCCTTTAAGACGTATTAAAGTTTCGTTACGATCAGATTGATCTTTCTAAGTGAGCGCTCCGTAAACTTGGTAAGAAAAACCGGTACTTTTTTTGTTAAATATGCTATAAAATTTTAACAAGCTACAATGCAAATATTTACTCTATATCGTTAAACGACAAATAAAACAAGGAAAATTTTGGTGTAGGTTGTTCTTATGTAAGACTAAGGGTAGGGGTTTTATTGACCTCTAAACTCGAGTATCTATACTTAATTCCCCGACAATAGGCTCCATGCAGCAATAATTGAAGATCTTCCCAAAAGCTGTGAGTCATATTTCTGGAGTGATTCATCCACAGTCTTAGCGTGTATTAGAAGAGATGATCAGTGGGCTACATTTGTGTCGAACCGGGTGAATGAGATAAGGAAGCTGGCTCAACCAGTACAGTGGCATCATGTTTCAGAGATTTGTAATACAGCTGACCTGCCATCTAGAGGCTGTTCAGTTAATAAGTTGCTTCATTCATCATGGTGGGAGGGATCTGAATGGTTGCACCAAAAATGTAGCTGTTGGTCTTCGGCCGAAGTCAAGTTTGAAGAGGATGTTAATGTTCAAGAAAGAAAGAGTACTGTTGTTTCCTCTATGATTTGTGCAGGTGCTGATTCTCTTCCAAGTGACTGGTACTACTGGTATTTTTCAAAGAGTGAGAAAATAATTATAATGGTTGCGTGGATGTGTCGTTTTGTAAACAATTGTAGAGGTGCTGGCTCTGAACATTTTATGAAGAAGACGGGACCACTTTCTACTGAAGAAGTCACTTCTGCTGAGATAAGGGTTTTGAAACTAGTTCAGAAAGATGCATTTCCCAGTACCATGGACCCCAGAATCTCCAGCCTACAACCCTTTGAAGATCATGACGGTCTCCTCCGCTTGCGAACCAAGATCTCCAATAGACCCGACAACCATGACTTTCGGTATCCTGTACTTTGGCCCAAAAATCATCCCTTTGTGTCACGGCTGATTATAGATGTTCATGTTCGAAGGTGTCATGTTGGCATACAAGGTCTGCTTTCGATTATGAGGGAAAGATTCTTGGTGATGGGAGGAAGAAGAACACTACGTTCAGTGTTAATTAAGTGTGCACTCTGCAAGCGCCAGGAAGCTAAACCCTTCGCAGTATCCACTCCACCACTTCCAGCAGAACGTGTAAGAGATGCTGCTGCCTTTGAAGTTCCGGGTGACGACCTGGCTGGACCTCTTCATCTGAAAAAACATGAAAAAGGGTGGATTTGCTTGTTCACGTGTGGAGCCACCAGAGCTGTTCACTTGGAGCTACTCCTGTATTTGTCAACAGATGCTTTCTTGCAAGCATTTCGGCGATTTGTAGCTAAGAGAGGACGACCAGCTGTAATTTCCAGTGATAACGGGACTAACGTTTCTGGTACTGAAACTGCCTTCAGTCGAATCAAGTGGTCAACGGTACATGAGCACTGTTCAGTGAAGAGAATAAAGTGGAAGTTCAACCCACCCACTGCTGCCTGGTGGGGAGGTTGGTGGGAGAGGTTGATATGATTGTGAAAAGATTACTTCGGAGAACACTTGGACGTTCATTTCTTACGTACCCTGAGATGGAAACAGTGCTATGTGACTATGAAAGTGTAGTAAACTCAAGACCTCTGACATATACAGCTGATAATTCCAATGACCTAGGAGCAATAACGCCTGCCATGTTTCTTCAGGATATTCGTGAAGCTGCTGTGCCTGAGATTGATGTCATCGAGTCCTCCAGTTTGAACAAGAGGTTGAAGTACAGATTAAGACTTAAGGAGAATCTGAGAAAGAGCTTCAATAATGAGTACTTGGGTCTACTGCGACAGCAGATGGATATCAAACAGAAAAAAAAATTCAGGTTGATGATTTTGTCCTCATTGGCAATGACAATCAAGGAGTCTGGAGTGGCCTTTGGGAAAGGTCCTAGAAATCTTGCCCGCAAAGGATGGAGTCACCCGTCGTGTTCGCCTGAATACTACATCTGGAGAACTTCTGCGCCCAGTTCAACGAAGCCCAAGGTAGTGAACCTTCTACTTCAGACAGTGAACTGGCTGTGAAAGAAGATAGTGATGTTTCATGTGGTAGTGTGAGTGACGTAGGGGAAAAAAACAGGACACGGAGTGGAAGGATTGTAAAAGTGCTAAAAAGATATTTTGATTAACTTGTCTGTTTTGTGTCAGTTTGTTTCAGGTGTGAGCCGAATCTAGGCTATGATGTTCCCAGGACTATATTAAGTTAACTGTTCCATATCCTTTAACTTGGTGGGAGAATGTTGGGAACACTGAGTGAGATGTTTTTGTTTATTTTATAAATTAATTAGCCCCTATAAAAAAAGCGCCCAGGGTTAAGAAAAGACTACAGGCCTTATGGGCTAGCCGCACTCCGCATTTGCCATATCTCCTCGCACACCGCCGCCGGACACTCGTTGTGAAGTACAGTGATGACATAAAATTATACTTCGCCTAGTGCAGCTGTTTAGTGACTGAAATAAGTTAGATAATAGTAATAATAATAATAATAATAATAACAATAAAATATGACCAACTCATGGTGTAGCGGCTATCATTCTTGGCTGCCACTCCGGCAGTCCGAGTTCGATTCCCGACTCAGCAAAGAACTTTAATTATAGTCTTAGTACTGCAACGGAGTACACAGCCTCGTGAGGCAAAACTGAGAAGAGGTGGGTTCGATTCGCAGTTCAGCACTCCTGGAAGTGGTTTCCCCCACTTCTACTCCAGGCGAATACCGGGATGGTTCCGAACTTAAGGCCATAGCCCCATTCTCAGTACTCATCTGAATTACAAATAAGTTACAAACCATTACATACACAACAATAACATAGGTTATCAAGCAAATTGAACCCATACGCGGGTTTAATGAGCCCCTCAACTGAGACAACAAATAATACAATAACAAATAATCACATAGTGTGTCCAGAACCCGAACGAATCCCCAGCTTACATCGCACTGTTCTTTATCAGCAGGGGTCAGAGAGCTGAGGTAATTAGTTTCCAGAAACATTTCACAACGAAGACATATACTGTATGGCTATACCACAGAATACTATTAACAGATTGATGCGTGAGTGACAACTGGACCAGCTTTCACCAGCTGGCTATAAATATCGTACCTCGAGTACTATTCATTTACTCATAACTGATGACATTTTGATCGCAACAGACAATATATATTCTTTCTACGCAACGTAACGCAAAGAAAGCCGAATGTCCTATTTGTATGAAAAGCACATCACCGACAAATGAGAGTATAAATTAGATACCCTTTAAAATAATTTTAAAATAAACAAAAACAAACAAACAATGTAAACTATATACACATCGAAAAGTAAAACTTACACTATGAAGCACAGTATAAGGTATTTATAACACTATGCACTTTCCAAAGCACTTGGACCTGACAAATAATTTCCACGTTCTTTTATGCCCACTCTGTACCCTCACTCGTCTCTCCTCTCTGATTGGGAGTTGTGGCGCGAACTGACATTCCCGAGGGGCTGCGCCTTTAAGTAAGCCCACTTTTGTAAGACTTTAAATGATCAACAGAAATATATCAAAATGATTTTACGTCTTCTTCAGTGTCGTAATGCACAACCAATACATGTTTCATAAAGTGACATACGCATTTTCATAGGACTTCATTATAATACTAACTTACAGTTTGGAGCAATATGAGTGGCACCAATAGAAGTAAAAGCCCATAAGGCATGTAGTGTTTTCTTAACCCTGGATGCTCTATTGACATCAGAAAAGTTGGATGGCGCAGCCACGCGGTAGAATGTTGAAGCAGTGACATTGTGACTGGTGAGGTTTATTTAGATGGTGAAGCATTGACGTCGTGATGGAAACAGAAAGAAATTTGTCAAATTCGAGGAGGTACTGCTCTGTATACGGTTGCAAATCGTATAAAACGGGTACGAAATATCTTCACTACTTTCCTGTACAAAAAGTTCAGAGAGAAAGATGGGCTTCGGCGCTGTCAATTGGAAAACGTGTTACATGACAGTGTGTAGTCTGCATTTTTGTGAAGACGACTTCTTTCCACCGGTACTGTTGATTATTGATAGTTATTGTCTCTAATTTGTATTCACATGGATTTAGCTACATCAAAAATACTGATAAACTTGTAGCCTATTACTTCTGTGCCGTACATTGAATGTAATCCGCTGTTCGTAAACTTATTTTAGGGGTTCTTCCGATTGACAATAGCCGAATGGTTAGAAAACTTAAGAAAAATGTTGTTCCTAGCCTTAATTTGCCAGAGAATTTATATTCTTGCCCTTGAACAGCAAGTATGTAGGTCAATATTTGCAATATTGAAGTATGATTTGGCTTAAATTGTGTTTTTGACTATGATCTCCTTACTGTTGAATTTAGTTGATTAATGTGCAAAATCTTAGTTTTAAGTACCGGTTTGGTGACCCATCATCCCAGGCAGGCCGGTAACACCTATACTACTCAGGCAGATAGGTCACTTAGCCGTAATTTTGAAGTTATAGTGATATTAAGTATACATGTACGCTAATGTAGCAGGAGACTGGATCGACCTAGGCTATTCTAACTTTAATTAGTTCCCATTTCAGGGTTTTTCAGTTTTGAGTGCGAATAGTTGGTTTGAAAGTTGTACAACAGTAAGGAGAGTATGCTTTGTATAGGTTTTAATTGGTATTATGGTTTATGTCGAGCTGAGGAGTAAATTTGGTTTGGCTTAAAGTGTAGTTTTTGATCTGTTCCGTTTGCTTATGACAAGTTCAAATGGAGACTCCAGCTTTGTTAAATATCTGTATTTTAAATATTTAATTAAATATATTGATAAAGAGGATGCCTCCATTTTAACTTGCCTGTGGCAAGAGATTAATAAATTAATGTTCTTGCCTTTGAACAGCAAGTATTGTGACCGTTTAGTTGATGTCAACAACCACGATGACTCAACTAACGACACATAAATCGAATAAAAAGTACCGTGAGGATCAGGTGACCTTCCAAAAAGGCTAAAGCGGCACGAGAGTCCGTAGTCCACAGGGATCGTGGTACATGGTGACGATGGTCATAGACCGCCTAAGGAAAGGTTCACCTTAAAACTAGACTGAGAAAATAAACATCCAGACTCATGTAAAACACCGTGAAAATTTATTAAAATTCACAAGCCCCTAGCCTAGTTCGGAGGGTTATAATCGGCTAGTCCGCAAATTAATAAATAAACTAAGATAAAGAACAGGTCCCCTACCTGAGAAGTTACTGAAAACCCTCGCGAAAGATCTAACTCACAATGATAAAGCAACAACAGCAACGTTAGGAATATGGCACGACGCAAGTCCCTAGTTCAAGTTACAAGATCAAGCTAATATCTGAATTTACATTTAACAGGGTAGCAAAACAAATCTAGGTTAGGATGGTACCATTTCGACATTTAAATTTAACATTAATTCAACTAGCTAAGTCCTATCAATTAACAAAATTTACGGCGATGACGTCCGTAAAAGAAAACAATTACATCCAAAAGCTAAGTGTACAGCCATGAAAAACAAACAATTTAATTATGCTTAATAACTATGTGCTAACAGCACACAATAAAGCAACATGTAGGGTTTAATACACTTGACATCATAAATTAATAACGAAATAGACACAGTAGTTTTATTAAAAATTCCTGCCTACACCTTGGTTTACTCTTTGTAAACCATAGTCATCTAATGTGTATAGTTACGGTGACGAATGCGCAGTTGAAACCACGTCTGACATCGCATGGCCTGAGCTCCACAAGCTACGAACTCTAGGTTCGCACATGCTTCAGGTCGCTACAAAAATGTCAACTGTCCTAGTCATTTCCTCACAAGGAAATTATCTTCAACTGCACGGCTATGTCAACAGTTCCAGAATGCAAAGAACAAAGTTAGATAGAAAGAATCGTTAGTTAGGCTTGTTTTACAACAATTATGCATTTTATTATTAGAATGTCGGTTTATAGGTTTATCGTAGGTTTATGGCGAATAACATTGACAATAGCCTGGGCACGGAGTGTCTCCAACTGAGATCATTCTCCACCAAAAAGCCTCGACTCAACAGTCGGAATATAATCAACGAGTATAACAACTCGGACACACAATAACACGGGTTACCAGCGGCGCTAAGCTCGCGTTCAATAACTCTGGGATAGGCCTGTACAACAGTTACCTTCCAGTAACATCTGGTCAACGGGATCATCCCCGGACAAAGCATACAATAACATCCTGCTATAACAGGGTAGACTTCACCATCCTATAGAAAACCTTACATAACTGTACCTGTCATACGACAATACACGCAACAGAGCGTTAAACTAACAAAAACCGATCCATAAAACAAGTGATCAAATACAAGAGTGGAAACTGATTTCCATAAGCAAAATAGCAATGAAAGGAAAAGCGAATACAAATTGTACTCTGTCCTCGTCTATAGTAGTTTTGTCTCACAATGAAGCAGGCGTGCTCTAGGTCACTGGGTTACATAACCAGTTTATTCAAGGCCGGCGATTTAATCAATACAAAACCTGCACTTGGCCGGTTCATAAAAAGCTTTACCATATGTTACGGATCTCTACAGAGTCCGTGTATCAAATGCACGCTATAAATCTGAGTATAGTAATACACTTCCGTCTTTCTACCAAAGACGTCTAAATGAAAGTAAACTTACAATAACTGAAGCTCTTTGCTTTAAAAATATGCAACTCAGTAGTTGCTAGAACATCAAATAAAAACGTGTCTCACACGACACAAGAAAAATATGATAAATGTGGCACAGATTCACACACTAGATCTGCTTAATGATACGTTGGGAACCGCGTTCGATGCTAGGCAACGAAACATTCCTTCTAGTTGTTAGGTTCAAACATGACCAAGAATAGCTTCTGAGCTTATTCAAAATGAAATATAATGCATTTACAAACTGGTAGTTACTGTCGACTACCTAAATGATACGACCGTTCTAACGACAGTCAGGGGTGTAACAAAGGATGGCTGCGAAGAATGCAGTCAATTAATAACCAAGGCATCTGATTGCCATAACTACAGTCAGCAAAGACTTGAAAATTACCCCAAGTAGGGTTGAACAAAATAGCCTCAAAATGACTACGATCAGGTTCAGCAAAAAGGTAGGCATTGACGTTCCACGACGTTCACCAAGCTGCACCAGGGCTGACCAAAATGTCTGACCCCAAGGGTGTCTCACTCTAAACTGAAATAAATGACATCTAACTAATCTAGTTACATCCCTACCTAGAAAAATGGCTGACACTGAGTGTGGTTGATTCACAAACTACATTAAAACTACTATACCACCAGAAACTAGAACAAAGAAGGGGTGTGACAAAAACTCACGAAATGGAGGAGCTCTCACTCAGCTCTCTATTCCACAACAAGGGTTGTACATAAACCTCTCTGGCTCTCTGGATCGGTATCCTCCTCATCAGGATTCCCATCTGGACTCCCCCAAAGACCAGGGTTCGATTTGTCCCTGTCGACATCTTCGTGGATATGCCTGGAAATGGCATTTTGGCTCCTTCCCTCTCGTTCATCGTTCTGGAAGTTCCACCATCATGCTGGTTCCTGTAGAAACGTCACCCCCCCATACTGGGATGGTATTAGCCCATGGTGACTGCTTCAACCATGGTGAAGAAAAGTCCAATCACGTGGGTAGCGAAATAAGTTGCGTGATTATTCATCCTCTCACTTCCAAAATTATAATGTCCGTCGTGACTATTATAGGCTTCAATTATAAAATACGACACAGCCTTAATCTTGCAGATGTGGATTAGCATGTGAGCTAATACTATTTTATAATGCTGCACGTGCTAGTGACGCTACTTTTGTATCACGCAGCATCCGTGAATTATACGACGTTTCAAAGATGAAATTTCCACTTTGGCAATTTAAATATCTCATACTATTATAATCACACTTATTCAGGATAATTGTAACACTATTACCTGTATATTTCCACTAGGCATCTGCCCTCCACATACGCGTGGGTAATATGTGATGTCACAGCAATGTTGTGCAATACACTATACTTGCCAATAATTATTTCCCAAGCTCGTTATTTAATTCACTGGACTTCATCGACAGTGAATATTAGTATTTGCTTGCTCGATGGCACCTTATAATCACTTTTAACGCTAAACAGCGGATATTCTTCTACGTCTCGTAGGACAAATGTAATTCCACGCCTACACAAGGCGGATTCTCAAGACGCAGTGCTCCGGTACTGGGTGTCTCTAGAAAGTAGGTCGTCAAAACGAAAACGTTGAGCGACTACTTACGTTCCGTCTTGCGTATCTGCAAGGGTATTACCTTACCTAAAGTAAAAATAAACATTCTCCAAAATGTTTTAATAATGCAGCATGACGAAATTGAATATTCTGAGTCTCGTAGGAAAGATAAAATAATTAATAAGACCTCAGATAATAATTAGCAGTTTACACCAAAGTCAAAAGTGCGATTCACCGCTACTTCAAAGTATCGCGTGATCTCTCAGCTTCACGTGGCTTCCTGGGTGTGTTCAAAAGTACAACATCCCCTCATAAATGCTCTGTCATAAAAAAAAAAATATCACATGAACCATAGCTCAGCGGGTTCAGTATGTAGGTCAATATTTGCAATATTGAAGTATGATTTGAGCATCCCAAGTAACGCTTCTTTGAACTCAAAACATTCATTCAAATTCAGGGTTGCTTGATTCAATTTATTATTAGGGAGTCGACCTTTGTGTTATGTGAGATATATATATTGTGAAATTAATAAAAACATCGATACCGCTAGGCTCCCAATACAGGCTTCATATATGCAACAGCAGACAGTAAATTAACTATCTACATGTGGGTAATATTTTTAACTGGTAGTAATTAGGCACTGCATTTAAATTGATTATAAAAATATTTCTATCAATGAAAGAAAATATGTAGTATTTTGCCATCATAAATTAGAAGCCATAACAAACGCACTCCCAATTACGTCACGTCACTATCTCGCCGCCTTATTGCAAACAGCTGACCGTAAGCTCCTCCCCCGTTTCGGACGTCAATAGGATCTAGAGGGCATTGTCTCAAGTAGTAAGTAAAATGGCGTCCAATGTAACGGACAGCATGGACACACTATGTGATTATTTGTTCTTGTATTATTTGTTGTCTCATTTGAGGGGCTCATTAAACCCGCGTATGGGTTCAATTTGCTTGATAACCTATGTTATTGTGGTGTATGTAGTGGTATGTGTATTAAATCTTCCTTTGGTGGAGGGCCGAACATTTGACAATGATAGAAAATAAATGTTTCCATGAATTTTACATAAGCCTGGAGTTGTTATTTATTAGCTTTGTGTGTTTGGGGAGTACTTCTTTGACATTTCTACTCCGTGTTGGGACATGATCCCTTGAGTACTTGATCCTCGTGCCGGCGCTAGCCCGAAAGAAGTGCATCCGATCCGCTCAGGTTGTGGGTTCGAAGCGTGGCCTACAAGGCCTGGAAATGAGGCGCCAGACAACAATACGAGCGATGGTCCAGGACCTTCTATTCTACCGGACCTGACACTGCAATCCAAGATGGCCGCCGTAGTTGGTGGTCGGACATCAAACGCCTGACGTGTGTCACAATCCAACACAACACAAAATAACATCATGACGTGATTTTGTCTGCTGTTAATTCATTTTATGGGCTTGGGACATCTTGGTCATCAGCCCCGTGCAGTTGTGTGTGGGTTGAATTCCTCCGATTACGTGATGAATGTAGTAGTGTGTGTTGCTGTGTAAGGGACAGGCATGGGGAGGTGCCCTAGGAGTTGAAGTAATGTATCACCGGAGTTTCATCAGGAAAGGAATAAAATAAAATAATGTTGAGGCCCACAGGAGAGATCTGCAGAATATCTTGGCTGAGTGAACAGGGAAAGTTGTAAATGTTCCTGTAGGAATTTCAATGCCTTTTTAGTAAGTTACATATTATTCGGGGCATGTTTGCCATCTCTTGATGAATGCAGTACATTTGCATTTTTCTGTTGGCACAGGCTAGAGTTAAATGAGGCTTTTCGCCGATGTCTCAGTCTCACTCATGGCTGTGATTATATGGAAGCTCCTGAGGTATGGGTGGTGCTTAGAAATGACATTCAGGGCACAGTCAGTGTCTGTTGGCACAGGCTAGAGTATCACCGATGTCTCAGTCTCATTCATGGCTGTGATTATATGGAAGCTACTGAGGTGTGGGTGGTGCTGATTAATGACATTCAGGGCACAGTCAGTGCCTGTTGGCACAGGCTAGAGTATCACCGATGTCTCAGTCTCACTCATGGCTGTGGTTATATGGAAGCTACTGAGGTATGGGTGGTGCTTAGTAATGACATTCAGGGCACAGAAAGTGCCTGTGGATGCTGTGAAAGGTTCTACTCATAGAGTTAGTACTGTTGTACTGACTCAGTGAGGAAAGCAATGACAAACTACCTCACTCCTCTTCTTGCCTAGTACGCCTCAATATAGCGCTGCCATGGGTTTTTGTGGGTATCTACCCACATAACCTAACGGCAACCGACAGTAGTGACTACGCTGGCTAAAGCGCAGTGTTAGGTCATGGGGCCAAGCTCTCTGCTGACTCGGTAGACGCGTGGGTTCGAGCCCCACCGTCGGCCGTTCTTGAAATGGTTTGCCGTGGTTTCCCGTTTTCAACACCAGGCAAATGCTGGGACGGTACCTTCTGACAGGCCACGGCCGCTTCCTTCCACATCCTTCTCCAATTTCATTCACCTTAATCAATTCCATCTCTCATCCCGACGCGCAGGTCGCCCACGGGCGTCGAATAGAAAGACCTGCACTAGGTCTCTGAGGAGACCACACGAAAAAAAAAAACCTAACGGCAGGGCCTTTTGAGGATCCAACCAGCTTTCGGGCTGACTACCTAACAGACATACATATTATTCTTAAAAATAAATGTGACCAACCAGATGGTGTAGTTCTTGGTTGTCACTTCTGGGGTCCAAGTTTGATTCGTGACTGTCAAGAAATCTCAATTCTAGTCTGAGGGTAAGAACGGGCTACACACAGCCTAGTGAGGTAAACCGAGAAATGTTGGGTTCGATTCTCCGCTTAGCCACCCAGCAAGTGGTTTACCATGGGTTCCCACAAATACTGAAGATAAATGCCTAGGTAATTCCTATCATAAGGTCACGACTGCCTCCTGTAAATCCGTCAACAAGTAGGCTAGTCGTATTCACTCATTCCTATTCATGAGATTAAATGGAACTCTGTCAAACGGGGCGGGTTCGGTGGCGTAGTTAGTAGCATGCTGAGCTTCTATGCCCAAGATAGCAGGTTCAAATCCGGCCGAAGCCGTTGGAATTTTTAAGAGCGTTAAAAATCCCTCAGTATGCCTTCCTTCGGAGGGGAAGTAAAGCCGCCGGTCCCATGTCATAGATTTATGGCATGTTAAAGAACCTTCCACTAATTACACCTGTGTGAAGCTAAATTGGATAGGTTAAGAATGTAAACAACGCTCTTAGGTTTCTACGTTCGTTGCCAAGAGCCGACTGCGGTGGCGTCTAGTAGCTAAGTTCTGAACTAGGCCTAGTAGTCATTGACGGTGGCGTTTGGCGGCAAAAGTAGGAACTATTTGAACAATTCTAAGTTGCAGTCTGTACTTAAATTAAAAAACAGATACACACACTAATACAGTCATCACAATTAACACCGGTTATCAGACAGATTCTACACACACCCAAAGTACACGGGGCTACATGACCTCGTTGTCGCAGCCCCTAAACTTAAGAACCAACCAAATTCTGTCAAAGGCATGACGTGTGTCAGAATCCAACCCAACCCAAAATAACATCATGACGTGATTTTGTCTGCTGTTAATTCATTTTATGGGCTAGGGACTTCTTGGTCATCAACCCCGTGAAGTTGGGTGTGGGTTGAATTCCCCTGATGGGAAATTAGAAAATAGGCACCAATGGCTTATCTTCATAATAATTGGATTTGGATCCAGTCACACAACAGTTTCAAGGCATATCTCCACAATTTTAGCATAACCTATGTATGAGTAAGTCTACTGGTAGTTTATTAAAACGGGATCCACACCAAGTACGTGATAAGAATGATATCCTTGGACAAGCAGGCGTATAATTGGATGAGAGAACACTGCATACAATTTAAAAAGTAGGTTATGTTCCTACGTACGGTAATCAATTTTCAGATCTTCTTAAACCTTGAATTGGAATACGTTAATTATTGCTATGCTTGCTCATAATGAATTAACATTACTAATAATTTATAAACTCTAAACAGAATAATAAATAGACCAAACTTACCCACTGATTGGCAATAGTATTGATGGTATCACAAGCGAAACAGAAGTCACCGGTATCTCGTATTTAAGAAGCGCTATTGCAGACATTTACTTATACGAACGTGTAATATCATTAAGCAATAATCAATAAGCACAGATAATCAAGGGAGACGATTGCTAACCGAAATTCACATCACTATCACATCGTAAACAAGACGACTCAACTAATAAACAAAGCATGTAACCACCAACAGCGACAGCCATCTTTCATCAGTCCCGCCGCCAGTGTCAGGTCCGGTATTATAGAAGGTCCTGGATGGTTCAAACTTGTTCGAAATTTTGCCACTAAGTTCGCTTTCTGGCGCCCTTATTCGTATCGTTTGCATTACTTACAATATTGTTATTTCTATCTCTGTATTTGACTGGTGCAGCGTGTCGCATTACTTTTTAAGGGCAGTAGACAATTTTTGACTGATATTGCTTGCAATGGGTGGTGAGTGGTCTTTATGAGCAAGACGTAGTAAAAAGCAAGTTTAATTCCAGTGAACTATACAGTAGTAAATGTGGCATGCATATGGGGTAAACACCTTAGTTTAAATTTACGGAATATTTTTGTAGAGTAACTTACGAGCACATTGTAGTGTTATGATTGTGTTAATCAAAAATGGTGCATTTTAGCATGCCGTGTTGAATATCTCGTCAAGTTAAATTCAAAGGATAAATTCTTATTAAACGATGACATACGGAGACAATTGGTTCTCTTTCACGTCAGGGCGAAATCCAGGGTCTTCATGGATACTAAAAGAGTCTTATACAATTTGTAGCATGCATTTCAAGGGTTCTAATTATAGACCTCGTGCGGATGAATGTTGCTGCTCTCTGGCGGCAAGCCACTCAAATATTCTGTAAGACTCAGGGTCGTATATAGAGCTTTATTTCGGGGAGTGTCCAACCGAGGGTTAGGGGGCATGGTATAGGCCCCAATGAAAAGGGGGTCCGGAGTTCCCCCCGGGAAACTTTTGTATAATTTGGCGCAAAATGATTAATTTTAAGGCTATCTGGCATCATTTTTTCTACCAATTTGTTGTGATGTTTTAAGTTTGATTAATGTCAAACACAACTAAGATAATTTTATATTAATTTTTATTAATACAATCATCTTTCTCACTTGATAGTGTTTACATGGAAAGAATTAATGTTACTGTTTTGATCATTCATTGCCGTGTCCGGTCAACATTTCCAAAACACTGCAGCTGCGATGGCCTTGTTACTTCCTCTGAAACATCTTCCATTGTGCAAGGGTTGTCCAGGAGGAGGCAGATAAGTAGGTGGCTTGGGTCTTGTTCAGCTCCACATTCACAAGTGGTGTCTGCGTCTGCTGGAAGAATCCCCCATTTTTGCAGGTTGGTCTTGCAATACTGACAATACTAGACCGTTGAGTCTGTTTACAGAAGTAGAATTTCTTAAGTATGTTTTCAACCAACTGAAACTCCTCCATTCGTCAGTTCCGGTAGCTTCAGAGAGAGGGAAATTTGCCAAAAGTCTGATAAGAGTATACAAGTTAGGGAAAAATCTTTCGTCACACGCTTCAAGGGCACTTGTTGCTATTCTTGGTACGTTCATGAGAGCGAAGGCACTGGAGAGTAATAAGAGGTTATGCTGTTACACATAAGATTGTAACAGTTTCGCTAGCCCACACGTTGAACGACAAGTGTAACGGTTTGACTGCCCCTAACTGTTGGGTGATAAATGTAACTGTTTACCTTTGCCTAAGCTATGTTGTTTTAATGGGCGCCAAGACCTCAACGCAATGTTGAAATCTAAATTTGTATTTAACAACGTCTAGCTCTGGTAGAACACCTTAAAGAATCTATTCACTCAGATCGTGGTATGATTTGATCATTAACCCAACAAACAATTGTATCAGGAGAAGGAATTGGTCTATATCTAATGCTACCTACTGAAAGCAAAGATTGCATTGTAAAAGAAATGAATTTATTATATAAAACAAGTATTGCAAAATTAATAATAATAATAAGTTTAAAATTTAAATTGGAGCGTTGCGATTTTAATATTACCGATAGAAAATTACGTGAAAACGGAGTCTGATAAATTATTGATTTTACTCTTATTCCCAAGCTATGAAGTTACTGAAATATGAAATATAAAACAAAGAGAAACGAGAGATTGCGTATTTCTGCGTCATTCGCGCTTACCACTGGAAATTGCCGGAGCATTTCCCTCGTACTGGATGATGCTATGAGCTTCCCACAGTCTCCTGGACGTCGTCATCTCCGTCGATGTTTGATGATATACTTGTAGATTTGGTGACTTTATGGTCCTAACATCGGAGCCATACCCTCGTACAACCACACTGGTTAAGTTTTAAACAGATAGTTCTCCACTCAACGGAACATCGGAGCGACATACACTTGCAACCGAACTAGTCAAGTCTTTCACAGATTGTCCCCGCTCCACGGCGCGCCGAACGATATATGCACCCGTCGGCTCCCCATCTCGGTACCGACTTCCAGCTTACGTGGTCTCCACTGATTGGCTGCTCCCAACGCGCTACTTCCCCTTCTCTGGCTCATTACACACGGCGCGCGGATGATGAAGTCGATTTCCGTTCCAACTATCCGCCTTTTCTTGACGCTGCGACCCAGCCTTGCGTAATACTTCTTGTCAAGAATCAGCCTGTATCTGAATTTCCAGTGAGTCATGTCTCTCAATATACCCTAACTGACGAAACTCCGTAAAATTCCGTAATCACATAATTTTCTATGATATTGTCGTTCGTAATAATTTGCTTGATAGTGTTTTCTAAGACATAGAAAACCTATCTGTATGCTTATAATTTTTTATAAAATGCTCCGAAAAATATCTTAATAATAATTATAATAAATTAATAATAATAATAAATTAACATGAAAAATTCTCTTGGCCGAACAATTTGCCGCGTAAATAAATATAGAATGGCTTCCTACTGACTTATGCCATTGGCATAAAAACCCCTCGAAAAACACGTTACAAGATGAGAGCAAACTGATTGTCACACTGTTTACATCGCTTTGCAACGTTGCCATACGTCGCTTAGTAACAATAGTACATGATAAGTACGAGTATATTAGTTTTTAATGTTTTAATTCATAAACAAATAATATATGTGCCAAAATTTCGCGGGGAGGCCCCGGGCCCTCTCCCCTCCCCCTTATATACGCCCCGGGGGGACTTGGGTGTGTGAGTGGATCAACGTGATTAGATTATGTTGCGGAAAGATTTCAAGATGGTAAAAGTTCTACAGAGAGTAGAGCAAATCGTTCTGTGGTTGAATGTAACTTCACATACAGAAATATCCACCTGGAGCGTAATTCTTCGTATTCAGAAACAAAAAAGAGTACGGTACATCCGTAAAAGGAACGCCTCCTTAATTGTGGTATATGTAGTCGGAGTTTTTATGAATAGATCACCGACAAGAGGTCCTGACAGACCCAGGCACTGTCTTATATGAAACCAAACTAATCAGATCAGCGTGAACGAGGGGAGGGTAGCAGATTAACTGCGCGAAGAGAGGTTGAAATGAAAGATGGAAGGGAGTAGCTCAGCTGGTGTCCCGTGGTCACAAACCCACGTCCTACTATTTGTGAGCCGCTGGGGAAAATTCACTGTTTCACGAAAATGAGGAAGTGAAGGAAGTGTGTTTTGATATGGATTATTATGCAACGCGACTATATCGACAAATATCATGAACATAAATAGTGATAAGACTGTGGTGAGCTTGACGTCACCTCCACAGATAACATTGCACGTGTTGTCATCGCCCTACATGAATGCTTGCGACGGTGGGTGAGTGGTTAACTTGTCGGACTACTAAATCCCAAGTTTGCAGGTTCGCCCCTGGCCGTGGTAAGTGATTTTTGAAAGGCGACAAAAATCACGACATGGATGTCATACGTTGTTGGCATGTTAAAGAACCCATTTGAATTCAGTAGGCCGTGTTCAATGGAAAAATTAATCTCGGGATTTTCCGCCAACACAAAGTTCCCGGCACCCGAGGCCATACGATATTATTATTATTATTATTATTTCAACATGAATAAGGGCAACCAATCTCCATAAGAGACAGTCCTTACCTAGCAATATTCTCTTCGGGTTGCAGTAGCATGAAGGTTGTTCTTTTAGAAATCCAGCTCCCCTACGCAGTAGGCCTATTCGTGCAGTAACAAATCCTGAAGTGTCCTGCTCATTATTTGTGCCCATGTACTTGCGTGTGTGTAGAAATTTTTTAAAAGCCTATGTTACTAGGAATTATCCCGGCATTTTTCTGGGGAATCCAAGAAAAACAACTTGGTATATAGGATACCTGAGGTGGGAATTGAACCAACCTCCTCCCAGCTTTATTTTTTATTTGTTTTATTGCAGTCAAACGGCCATACATGTAGCCTCACAAGTCTGAGTGTACCGTTTTCTAACCCTCAGACCCTGTCGTTTACAATATTCCACGGCAACGTTCTTAGGTTTTTCCCATTGTTGCAGGAAGGAAGACTTCAAATAACCTCTCTCGTAATGTGTTTAAAACATTTCGAAATCTTCAATGGATTAAATTTTGAAAGACATGGTTTACATCCACCCTCAGGGGATTGATATTTCTTATTGCAATTAATCTCTTAAATAAACATTTAAAACATGGGAAAGAGGAAAGTAAACTTGTAAGTTACGTATGATTAACAGTGCAAAATGTAAAGCACTGCAACTCAAATTTAACAGCATGAGATGGTTGATTAATAGTTTATAGTTTCTCGCAAAAACAAACTGTATAATTATGTCTTATCCCAACTTTTATTTCACAAGGAGCTTACCGCCTTTCTTAACCTGAGAGGCTGTGAAATACGACGTATCCCTCCGAATATTCCTTAACCCTGATAAATTTCCATGGATGACAACACTTCACCATTAAATAACTTATTTTACTGTCTTATTCGGTTCTCCAGCACAAGCCATCACACACACTATTCCTACGGACTCAGTGAGCGAGTTGACGCTAGGGGCGCCAGCAGCTGAAATATCGCCATTCGCACGAGGTCTATAAGTAGACTACTACTCTTTGGTAGGTAATTACTGAATATTAACACTACCTGAGGGAAGATGATGAGGAAAAATTAAGTAAGTTTAGGAGTAGGAACAATTTTTGCCATGAGGAAGAGAATCCAATAAAAAAGAGCACGAAAATAGTAGGCTAACGACAAGTTATGCCCGTGAAGTAACTAAAATAAGAGGGAGCTCGGTCACCGTCAAAGGAAAGAGCGGCGGGAGCTACGGTTACATGCAAGATATCGCTATGTGTACTTTCCCTCCCTAGGTGGGATTTGGGTACTATGGGGATATGCAGTACGCTAGAAAGCATGGATATATGAAAGGAAGTGGATTTATGTGGTTTCCCTTCAAAAGCGTTAGATTTTACTACGCAATCTGAAATGCTGGAATAATTTGAATTTGCCGTAATATTTTTATTTTTGGGCACTGTTGGATCTCCGGCAGAACAGCCAAATGCCCCCAGAGTGGGAACAGATAACGCAACTCTAGTGCCCTTAGCAATATTTTTTTATGTCATTAGTGAGAATCTTTTAAGAATACCAATTGTTGCACTTAAAGCAGGCTAAGTTTTAGCCCAGCAGGGTGCCGACTAAAAGCTTAGAACGGAGGAAACCCTCAGACCTAACTTAAACAAAACTGAAATTTTGAAGAGTAAAACAAAAGTTAGAGAAGAAGTCTCTACAAATAGGAAGCTGGCGGAGCGAGCTGTACTTGCCTTAATGATTTACTGGAATTAGCTGTGACAGCTAAGAGAAACTTTGCAAATGTCGTTATTTAAAGTTTCGTATTAAACGCAACAAGTGGTAAAGTTTTTAATGATTCAGTGATTGCCTTTTTTATTTTGAGAGATGAAATAATTTTGGGAGATGAATCAGTGAAGAGAAGGTCCTGCCTAACCGTGATTCTAGTAATAGAGATAGCAACACAACAACAAATTATTTATTTAACAGGATAGAATTTGAAACATATAACAATTTGTTAGATTTAGTATCTTATTTTGGGTTAAGAGTAACAATTTAACTATTTTAAGCTAAAAAGAAAAATTTTCGTTTAACAACTTGGAAGTATAAGACTCCTATTTGTACAAAAACCCTTACAAGAGTTATTTAACAAGCGTATGGTTAAGAGGTTTTGAACATGTTAGGTTAATTATAAAATATTACAATTTCGTATAACATTTTGTTAAATTAGTTAGGTAGAACACCAAATCGAGTATAATGCCCTTATGGCAAGCGAAAAGGCTATAGACAAATAGATCGAATTCCTGATAGTAGCAGGAGAAAGGAAGACATTTACAAGCGGAGGTGACCGCTATTATTTAAACAGAAGTTAACAAATGGTACATTCCAAAAAGGTCAGGTCGTATTAACGAAGCCTGGATCAAAAGATATTAGGTACAAAATTTAACAATTAGAAGATTACCAATTCCTGAGCCAGCAGGATAAGAAAAGAAAGATTAATCAGTAGTTTCTATAACTACTAATATTTAAACAGAGTGAATAAGTGGTACATGGAGAAAAACTAGGAGGGCGCCAAACTTTGGGCGAGACCTCGTTGAATTGTAACTATATATTTATATTAACCTAAATTTGTTAGTAAAAGGTATTTGAGGAAAAGGAGATAGGAAGTTATAGTTCTGGCCAATTTTTATTGCTTTCAATCGTACGCGACGCGGTAGATAGTTGAACGGACACTGTTTTGCACTGATGTTTGTTGATAAATTGGAAGATTTCACTATTGCAGCACTGAAAGTTCATGAAACAAGTGAAAAGCTATTGCAGTTTATGGAGAACACTTAGTTGAATTTTATTTGAATAAGTTTATTCCGTTGGAAAGTTTGTGTGTTGCAGTTAATAGTTCTAGTTAACTTGAGGTTCCAGCAATTTGACGCTATTGAGCATAGTTCTTTGCGGTTTGAAGTATATTTTGAATGGAAAATACCAGAACTGTATTGACAGTTGAATAGGGCGTTAGAAATCCCACGATGGAGAAAGTTCAGTTTATAGACAGCTATGAGCATTAGCAGAAATCCCACGGTATGGGGAAGGTATCCCCTTTATTTTGTACAAGAGGTACTAAATTTCATGTTTTAAAGCAAGCTTGGTAGGCTAAAGCATGCCAAAGAAAATCCCACGAAGACGGTTATTGTACAATAATGCGTAGCCTAATTCCCCACACTGTCTATAGAATTTCATTAAAAGCATTCAGAATGGATTAGAAACATTAAAAGGTGTTTAAAATCATTGAAGATTTGTACTTAATTTTTCATAGCCGCTGATGGTTGATGGCTCCTGGTAGCCGTTAGCTTACATCCAATAACATAACATGGCGGCGATTTGAATTTGTACCTCGGTTGAGAGGAGGTAGCCTCTGAAAAAGGCCGAACTCATACGTTGACGACTCGATAAGAAGTGAGAACGAGCAGAATAGCGCACGAGGTAGCTAGGTAGGAGAGGGGGAGGGGGCAGGATACAAAGGAACTTATAGCAGAATGGGTAAAATTGAAAAAATAAACATTCTTTATAAAATGTAATTTTCATCATGGAGTAGTGTCTTCAAGGAGATGTTAGCTGATGACAGCTGCAAAGCCTATCGGAGTGGTATGCAAGTCCTCTTGATCCAATGAATCCGAAGAACTTCGGCTTATTGCCGCGAGATGCCTCTAGGTAGATACCATAGCAGATACACATCTAGAACCAACTTATAAACAACTTAAGCGCGTGTACAGAGCAAATATAATACTGAGGGTCGCTGTTGGTGTCTGCAAGGAGGGAAATTAAATAAATAAAACTAATGAAAAAAAACAAAGAGCAGCAAGAGCTAACTCTAACTGAGCGTGTATTCCAAGGAATACACCATACTGGGAGGGCCAGACACCAGCAGAGAACAGAAAGGCCGATTTTAAGGATTGAGAGGAAGGGGCACAATAAGAGATATCGGTCTAGTGGGGGAGGGGGGAGGGGGGAGGGAAGAATCACTAACCATAACCAAATCCCCCACTTTGACGTCAGGATGGAAAAGAAGCCACTTCTGTCTCCGTTGCAAAGAAGTTAAGTACCCCAATTTCCACTTTTTCCAGAAGGAATTACGGAGAGCTTCAATTTTACGCCAAACAATAGGCAAGCTAGACTCTCTAAGAGAATGAGGAAGGGGGAGGGGAAGAAAGAGAACTACCAATAAGGAAATGACCAGTGGTTAATGAAAGTAAATCATCAGGATCATTAGAAAGCGGGGTCAAGGGGCGAGTATTAACAACACTTTCGATTAAGATAGACAGTGAGTTAAATTCTTCATAGGTTAGAATGCGATTACCTAAAACCTTTTTTAGATGACGTTTGGTAAGCTTGACACAAGATTCCCACCTGCCGCCGTGATGGGGGGCGTAAGGAGGTATCAACCGCCATTTGAAACCTTTAGCGTAGGAGAAGTTAGAAATTCGTTCCATGGCAGGAGAAGATGTAAGAGCTTTCTTCCACAATGAGGCTGCGCCTTGAGAGGTGGAGGCGTTATCGGAGAACATTTCAGAAAGGACGCCAAGCCTGGCAGTGAAGCGAGAAACAGCTGACAGAAAGTAAGAAGTAGAAGTGTTTGTTACTAGTTCCAGATGGATCGCACCAGTAACCATGCAAACGAAGAGAGAAACATAGAGTTTTCCAAATAATTTGCGTCTAGCTTCAGGAGAATTGCGTTGATATTGAAATGGACCCATGTAATCTAAGCCAGTTAAAGAGAAGGGACGAATAGGAGAAGAGCGGAAAGAAGGTAGATCGCCCATCATTTGAGTGCTAAACTTGGGTATAACCTTAAAGCATAGGATGCATTTGTGTATTACTGAGGAAACTTCATGAACTCCGTTTATTATCCAGTAATTTTCTCTTAATAAACAAAGCAGGGTGCGAGCTCCAACGTGCAAATTTCGATAATGAAAGTCACGTATGTTTAACGAAGTACCGTGGTGTTTGGAAGGCAAAATGACAGGATGCTTTTTGTCTTCAGAAAGTGAAGAATGAGAAAGCCTACCACCTACTCTGAGTAACCCATTGTCATCAAGGAAAGGGGCTAAGGCGCGAAGACGACTAGATTTCGAAAGATCGTTCTTAGCTGAAAGCAAAGGCAATTCGATAGGGAGGGCTTCTTGCTGTGTGAGTTGCAAAACTTTAATAGTAGCAAGATTTAATTCATGATTAGTTAGATGCGGTTTAGGAAGAACAGGCTGGTCAACAACTAAATATTTCCATCTGAGAGGATAAGCAAAACTCCGAATTAGTTTATGAAAGGAAGAATAGCGAGATAATAAGGGAAATGAAACGCTGGAAATAAGACACAAAGCGGTAGATTTAGATACTTAAGCGTCAGGCAAGTTGGAAATTGTAACTGGAGGTTTGGAAGGCCAGCAAGAAGTGTCTTCTAATAACCACGAGGGCCCATACCAGTACAGTTGAGATGCTGCCAATTGAGAAGGTAATCAACCACGTGAGATGATGTCGGCGGGGTTATAGCGCTAGGCACGTGTCTCCATTGACATCCCGAAGAAAGAGTTTGAATTTTAGAAACTGTATTGGCAGCGACAATTTGCCAGTGGGTGGGGGCTTTGGCGATCCAAGAAAGAGTGATCATGGACTCGCTCCATAGATAGATTTGCGAAAATTGAATTTTTAAAACTTTCTGCAGTGTTTCAGCAAGTTCTGCGGCCATGAGTGCAGCACACAATTCAAGTCTGGACAAGGTGATAATTTTAAGAGGGGCTACTTTGGATTTAACAAAAATAAGACTCGAGCGTGAAGATTCGTTTAGAGGATTACAATAAACAAGGTATACACAGCAACCATAAGCTTTTTCGGAGCTGTCGGCAAAGACATGAAGAAAGAAAGATGTATTAGAAGAAGCGTTAATTAAATTTCTAGGAATTTCAATAAGCGAAAAGTTAAGCAAACTACATCGAAAGGAAAGCCATCTATTGAGGAAAGAAGAGGGAACAGTTTCGTCCCATTCACATTTGAGAGACCATAGCTATTGCATAAAAAGCTTGGCGATAACATTGACTGGAGCAAGAAATTGAAGCGGATCAAAAATCTTAGCTATTTCAGAAAAAAATTGCCTTTTTGTGTCAGGGATCTCTTCGGAAAGCGAGACCTTGTAGATGAGAGTATCAGTGCGAGTGCACCAGTGTACTCCTAGCGTTTTTATGGATTCGGAATCTCCACCAATTTCGACAGAAGAAGGATCTACATCTTCGACGGGAAATTGAGCAAGGAACTCAGGTGAATTCGAATTCCACTTATAAAGTGGGAATCCTCCATTTTTTTACAATGCTTTTAGTTCAAAAGAAATGAGAGAAGCTTCATCAAGAGTCCGAAAGGATTGAAGGTAATCGTCGACATAAAAGGATGTGGTTAGTGCTTCTGAAGCTTTAGCGTTAAATAAATGACCATCTTGAGAGGCTAACATATGTAGAGATCGGATAGCTAGGAAAGCGGGAGGTTTAAAACAATACGTAACTGTTTTAAGCGAAATATTTCAATGTGTTTACTAGTTTCGTCACGCCATAAGATTGTCTGGAGATCTTGCTGCTCAGATTGGATTAAAACTTGACGGTACATTTGCTTTATATCCGCAATGACGGCTATAGGGAACAAGCGGAAATTTAAGAGTATGGTAGACAAATCGGACTGAATGGCAAGACCAGAGTGAAGAGTATCATTAAGAAAGACTGTCGCCATTAGCGTCAGGTGATGACCCGTTAAGCACAACTCGAATTTTGTCTTTAACAAGAGGGTTTTCCACACGGGATGGTGATTTAAGAAGACAGTTTCGACTGGGGGATGTAATTCGTCCTCAGATCTATTGGCAACTTCCATGTGATCCAGACTTTCATATTCTTCCATGACGTTGATATATTGTTGTTTAACGAGGGGTTCCTTCTTAAATATACATTTAATAGCAAAAAGAGCTTTTCGAGCTTTGGGCTGAGATTTACTTAGTTTTGGAGGATTGAGTAGTATTGGCATTTGAACTATGAATCGGCCTTCAGGTGTGCGTTTAGTGGTAGAAATGAAAAGTTGCTCGCAGAATTCGTTTTCCGAGGAGGTTGAGCTAGGGGAATTGATATTTTCAAGTTTCCAGAACGGTTCCAAATCGGTACTCACAAAATGACATTGCGACACAGGTTGGGAGAGTAATGGGGGAGCTGACCGGTAACAATCCACCCAAATTTAGTGTCTCTGGCAAACACATTGCAAGATAATTGACGAATTTGCTTGCGAAGGCAATTCCAGAAAACATTAGCGCTAAAGAGTATGTCAATGGGACCTTGTATGTTAAACGGAGGATCGGCAAGCCTTAAGTGAGAAGGAATATTCACACAGGAAGTCTCAACAGCGTGACTAGGAGTATCTTCACCAATGCTGTTAATAATGAGACAATTTATTTTGAGAAGATGGTTTCTTTGACATGTGTCCTTTATAGTTAATTTTGAGAATTGCAAGGCTTGTGATTTTAAACTGTTAATGCCTGATACATTGATAGAAGTGGGGGTTACTGGAAAACCATATTTTTTGATTAAAGAGTTGGAGATAAAATCATGAGTCGCCGCTGAGTCGAGGAGGCCTCGGGCGCGAACCCAGTTACCAGATTTATCTTGAACCTTAATTTGAACCGTGGACAATAGTATTTGAGCACTACGCAAAGACTGGCGTTTTGGATAAAAGATGACGCATTAGACTTGTCAGTATTGTCACTTTTTTGAGAAGTGGATGCTGCTGATGACCTCGACGATGCAATAAAGTGTGATGCGCGCTTTCACAATGAAAACAGAGTCTAGTGGACTTGCAATTAGAAGCGGAATGTTTAGGTGAAAGACAAAAGCAGTACTTGTTTGGAGATAACAATTTTCTTCTGTTATCAACTGTTAGTGCTTTGAAAGATTTGCATAAGTATAAAGCGTGAGAATCTTTGCATAGTATGCAGTTTAACGGTTCATTAAAACTTTGACGGCGTTCAACTTGAGTACTTAATGCAAGAGAACTTGCGATACGGTGTTCACTGTACCTAGTTTGGTAACCAGTGGCGTATGACTTAGATTTAGAAGAGCTAGACTCAAATTCGTGAGCACTAGACGCTGCATATTTGCTTTTAGATTTAGGGGACATAGATTCATGTTTAGAAATGGGAGTGGCGGGTTCACTTTGGTTAGCTAAGGCAGTTAAGAGCTGACATCTAGTATTTATAAAGGTGACTAAATGCTCATAAGAATAATCATCATTATTAGAAAGTTCAATTTCCCAAGCTTGGAGAGTAGCAGTATCGACTTTAGAAACCACTAAGTGTATTAAGAAGGTGTCCCAATGGTCAGTGGGTTGATCCAATTGGGATAATGCTTTAACATGAAATTGTGTTGTATCGATGAGGGTACGCAGACTAGTGACGTCATTATGCTGTGAGGAGGGCAAGTTGAATAGGGCCTTCATATGGTGCTGAATACGTAAACGTAAATTGCTGTATTATTCTTTCAGTAGAATAAAGGCAATAGGATAGTTTTCGGCACTTAATGGGAGCGCTTCAACTAACTGCAGTGCTTGATCGCGGAAAATTGATCTCAAATAGTGAAATTTATAAATAACTTGAATATCTTCATTGTCATGGACAAGAGACAGAAAAGTTCATAAAACGAATCCCAAGCAGATTCATCTCCTGAAAAATGAGGTAGTTTTTTTTTTTTGGGGGGGGGGAGTATTGGTTTAGGTTTATGAGTACCCTCACGAGACGAGGTTTGTTGTTCGTGGAGTGAGCTAAGAACTGAAACGTCCTTTTTCTTGTCTTCTTCAAGTTGACGGTCAGCGCCTATGCCTTCATATTATTGGTTTTCTCCTTCTACTCGATCATCTGTTTGATTGAACATGCAAGTTTCAATTTCTGTTTGGATAGTGCAATAATTTTCAAAAGTTCGTTCATAGTATTTTACACGATGTTTCAATAAGTCTAGCTCAGCTTTTGAAAGATCCAGCTCTTTGATATATTTTTTTTATCGGGTAATTTGCCCTTTATAAGACGCTCGTTTGGCGGTAAGCTTGTCATCCCTACTTTCTTTATCCTTGTCGGGGGCCATAATGAAGTAGGTAAACTGGAGTATAACTTACAAGAATGTGGAGTTGGTAGAAATACTGTCAGGTTGGCAGCAGCGAGCAGGTTGAAAGTGATAGACATTGAGGGAGACAGGAGCGACCTCTTTCTCCTCCACCAGCTTTGCACAGTAACGTTATAGCTGAAAAATTCAAAGTAGATATTAATAATTTGCAAGATATTGACAACTTGGATTCTCCCGGGTTTCTGGGACCAGTTTTTGGTAGGTTATTTCTGAATATTAACACTACCTGGGGGAAGATGATGAGGAAAAAAGAAGTAAGTTTAGAAGTAGGAACAATTTTTTGGCAAAGAGGAAGAGAATCCAATAAAAAAAGTCCTCTCGGCACGCCGGAAGGCGGAGACAGATTTCACCGGGCAAACTTGGGGATAGGCGAAAATAGGCAGAATATGCAGGTTTTCGTAGAAGGATCAGACCTCATTTATTGCGAGAAAGTATTTTATAATTGGAGCTCAATTAACTTAGTTTTTCGTCATTTTATGCATATTTTAAACATTTTATTGTCTTATGGGGACGGTAATCTTCTTGTAATTTGGGGTCCATTTCTATACTTGTGGTCACACTGTCCTTATGCATGGTTTCGACACTGATGCGTAACTATCTAACGGTCTGTTACTTCTTCACGCAAAATTTTATCTCCCGCAGAGATTTTGGTTGGTTCCTCAGTTTAGGGGCTGCGACAACGCGGTCATGTAGCCCCGTGTAATTTGGGTGAGTGTAGAATCTGTCTGAAAAACGGTCTGAATTGTGATGGCTGTATTAGTCTGTAATTCAGGTAAGGACTGCAGACGGTCAATTTCAAGCAGTAGTTCCTAATATTGCGACCATATACTACCGTCAACGACACCTAGCTGTGAACTTGGTTACTAGATGCCACCGCAACCAGCAACGAACGTTGGAACTTCCCCTCCAAAGGAAAGCATACTGAGGGATTTTTAGCGCTCTTAGAAAATCCGACGACTTCGGCCGGCTTTGAACTCGCGACCTTGGGCATAGAAGTTCAGCATGCTACCAGTTACGTCACCGAAGCCACTTCACACTTAGTCAGATGGAAAACAGAATGTGATCTCGTGCAAGTGCGTTGTCATGGCAACGTCTGATGGCTCATCCCTCATCAATTTAGTAGTGTTGTCATGGCAAAATCTGATAGCTCTTGGCATTTTCTTATAATTCCGAAATCACTTTTCTCATCCCTTGGCGTAATGGTGGGTCATATAAAAATTATTTCAGACGAAAGTTTTAGGCAATTATTAGGGGATTATTGTCCATTTTGTACGGTTTTGATATTGTGCCTATTAAGAGAGATTTAATGTTTCCCGAAAAAAACATTTTTTCCCATCCCTTCGGTCAATGGTTGGTGCTATCAAAAAACTTTTCAAACATAAATGTTTGAACCTTATTCGACACATAGTATGAACTTAGAATGGATTCGATATTTCAAATATTAAGAGAGTTATAGCGATATTTCACTTTTTCGAAGAAAGCCCCCTATTTTCACCCCCCGTCGACCGATTTTGCCCATTAGAGAACTCGACCGAGATTTTATAGGGATACATATTATGTAATAATTTCAAAGTGATTGGTGCAAAATTGCGGTAGTTATCGTTTTATGTTATATGTAGATACATATATATATATATACATAAATTATATATAAACTTTTGAACTGACGGTGGTTTTGGGGTGTAGGGGATGTAAAACGCGAAGATATGTCAAAAATTTTCGGAAGTCGAAATATGGTACCCATTGCAATAGTTAGCTTTCTAATGAAATCTACCTAAAAAGAGCACGATAATAGTGAGCTATCGACAAGTTATGCTCGGCAGAGCCCGTGAAGTAACTAAAATAAGAGGGATCTCGGTCACCGTCAACGGAGAGAGCGGCGGGAGCTATGGTTACCTGCAAGATATCGCTATGTGAACTTTCCCTCCCGAGCTGGGATTTGGGTATTATGGGGATAGGTAGTACACTAGAAAGCATGGATATTTGAAAGGAAGTGGATTTATGTGGTTTCCCTTCAAAAGGGTTAGATTTAACTAAGCATTCTGAAATGCGGGAAGAATTTGAATTTGCCGTAAAATTTGTATTATTGGACACTGTTGGATCTCCGGCAGAACAGCCGAATGCCCCCAGAGTGGGAAAAGGTAAAGTAACTCTAGTGCCTTTAGCAATATTTTTTACTGTTATTAGTGAGAATCATTTAAGAACACCAATTGTAGAAATTAAAGCAGGCTAAGCTTTTACCCAGCAGGGTGCTGACCAAAAGCTTAGAACGGAGGAAACCCTCAGACCTAACTTAAACAAAACTGAAATTTTGAAGAGTAAAACACAAGTTAGAGAAGAAGTCTCTACAAATAGGAAGCTGGCGGAGCGAGCTGTACTTGCCTTAATGATTTACTAGAATTAGCTGTGACAACTAAGAGAAACTTTTCAAATGTTGTTATTTGAAGGTTCGTTTTAAACGCAACAAGTGGTGTTACCTTCCCAAGTTACAAATGGATCGAACCCTTACTCTGGGGAGTTACAATTTTATTTATCATATGTATAGTTTTATTTGATGCTTTTTATGTTTTAGAGTTATTTAGTAGAGTGTATATGGTGACGCGATTGATTTCCAATTAAATTGTTTAACTTTTAAGTATTGTAATTTAGCAGGATCCGAATCTAGGGAGTGAGGAATATTTTAACATTGGAGTAATTTAAAGTTTTGTATCTGGAAAGTGTACACGGACAAGGAAGTACGAGTTGTAGTTGAGAGACAGTGTTAAACCCGAGTGCATGGGGAGGATGAGTCAGGGGTGAGACTTGGCAACTATGTACGAGCTCGAGCGATGTGCTGTTTCCATATTTAGTAATATTGAGAATCGGGCAGTGTGATTGGTTGGATCCCGTGGCTGAGGCCAGGTAAACCAGTGATTGTGGAAGGGGATGATGACGGTTACTTAGATTTTGTGGAGGCAAGTGGATGACACTCTTATTTCAGACCGCGTGTGGAGCGGGTCTCAATTTTCCGACTCCGTGTAGGGAGGACTCATTTTTAGAACTTATACTTCTTGGTATTGTGTGTTTTTGGTGGTCGAGAAAATAGTATTACGGAATAACACTTGGTGTGTTCCAGACACGATTACTGAAGTTGCTGGCTATAAGTTCCTAGTGAATGATGAGCCTAGTCTTAAGTATAACACCAAGATTACTTATTTCGAAATTCACAAAGTATTGTGGTCTCCAATCTGTGTACAAATATTCCAAGACTATAGCGGCAAAAGTCATTCTTCGACCAATGCAAGTCAAATATGCTATGAATTATTAAATTTAGCAGCTAACCAATTGCTACGGTCCAACACACGGATTCAGGGCATTTTATAGTATCAGATCCACGACGTAATTTGAATCGTTGAATGCTGGTCATGAAAGTAATATCGACAATATTCATAATAGCAAAAATAGCGTGTGGAAACAATTTAAGTTGTGATGCGAGTATTTAGGACTAATTCTTTGGGAGAATTTACCCCAGAATTAGTAGAGTAAGGTAACCACTGCTGAAACCAACATCTTTAAGTACCAGTCAACATCATTCCCGAGGGTCATCTGTATTATGTCATATGTGTACCTCTGTAAATACGATAGGGAGTGTAATTATTCTGTACTATGAGGATCCTGCGAAATGTGTGTTTTATGTTTGGCACAACAATTTATTATCGATTTTACCAGAATCTGAAGGGTTTTATTTATTAGGTCACTTAGGAGTAGTTAGGTGTGAATGTTTATTGCTGTTGGTATTATCGTACAGGTGTTAAACAACCCCCCCCCCCACGCACCCCGTACATTTAGAAGTATTGAGAGGCAGGCATAATACAGTGGTAAAGTTTTTATTGATTCAGTAATTGCCTTTTTTATTTTGAAAAATGAAATAATTTTGGGAGAAGAATCAGGGAAGAGAAGGTCCTGCCTAACCGTGATTCTAGTAATAGAGATAGCAACAAAACAACAAATTATTTATATAACAGGATAGAATTTGAAACATTTAACAATTTGTTAGATTTAGTATCTTATTTTGGGTTAAGAGTAACAATTTAGCAATTTTAAGCTAAAAAGAAAAATTTTGGTTTAACAACTTGGAAGTCTAAGACCCCTATTTGTACAAAAACCCTTACAAGAGTACAAGAGTACAATTTAGTATAACATTTTGTTAAATTAGTTAGGAAGAACACCAAATCGAGTAGAATGCCCTTATGGCAAGCGAAAAGGCTATAGACAAATAGATCAAATTCCTGATAGTAGAAGGAGAAAGGAAGAAATTTACAAGCGGTGGTGACCACTATTATTTAAACAGAAGTTAACAAATGGCACATTCCAAAAAGGTCAGGTCGTATTAACGAAGCCTGGATCAAAAGAAATTAGGTACAAGAGTTTAACAATTAGAAGATTGCCAATTCCTGAGCCAGCAGAATAAGAAAAGAAAGATTAATCAGTAGTTTCTATAACTACTAATATTTAAACAGAGTGAATAAGTGGTACATGGAGAAAAACTAGGAGGGCGCCAAACTTTGGGCGAGACCTCGTTGAGTTGCAACTATATAATTAGATTAACCTAAATTTGTTAGTAAAAGGTATTTGAGGAAAAGGAGATAGGAAGTTATAGTTCTGGCCAATTTTTATTGCTTTCAATCGTACGCGACGCGGTAGATAGTTGAACGGACACTGTTTTGCACTGATGTTTGTTGATAAATTGGAAGATTTCACTATTGCAGCACTGAAAGTTCATGAAACAAGTGAAAAGCTATTGCAGTTTATGGAGAACACTTAGTTGAATTTTATTTGAATAAGTTTATTCCGTTGGAAAGTTTGTGTGTTGCAGTTAATAGTTCTAGTTAACTTGAGGTTCCAGCAATTTGACGCTATTGAGCATAGTTCTTTGCGGTTTGAAGTATATTTTGAATGGAAAATACCAGAACTGTATTGACAGTTGAATAGGGCGTTAGAAATCCCACGATGGAGAAAGTTCAGTTTATAGACAGCTATGAGCATTAGCAGAAATTCCACGGTATGGGGAAGGTATCCCCTTTATTTTGTACAAGAGGTACTAAATTTCATGTTTTAAAGCAAGCTTGGTAGGCTAAAGCATGCCAAAGAAAATCCCACGAAGACGGTTATTGTACAATAATGCGTAGCCTAATTCCCCACACTGTCTATAGAATTTCATTAAAAGCATTCAGAATGGATTAGAAACATTAAAAGGTGTTTAAAATCATTGAAGATTTGTACTTAATTTTTCATAGCCGCTGAAGGTTGATGGCTCCTGGTAGCCGTTAGCTTACATCCAATAACATAACATGGCGGCGATTTGAATTTGTACCTCGGTTGAGAGGAGGTAGCCTCTGAAAAAGGCCGAACTCATACGTTGACGACTCGATAAGAAGTGAGAACGAGCAGAATAGCGCACGAGGTAGCTAGGTAGGAGAGGGGGAGGAGGCAGGAAACAAAGGAACTTATAGCAGAATGGGAAACATTAAAAAAATCACTCTTTATCAAATGTAATTGTCTTGAAGGAGATCTTAGCTGACGACAGCGGCGATGCATATCGGAGTGGTATGCAAGTCCTCTTGATCCAATGAATCCGAAGAACTTCGGCGTATTGCCGCGAGATGCCGCTAAGTAGATTCCACAGAAGATACTCATCTAGAACAAACTTATAAACAACTTAAGCTCGTGTACAGAGCAAATAGAATACAGAGGGTCGCTGTTGGTGTCTGCAAGGAGGGACATTAAATAAACTAGTTACGCCTGGTAGTGCACGTCAAGGAGGTGATGACCAGGAAGCAGTTTTCAGCGAGGGTTACCATGGGAGGAGTTGTTCCAGTAGTACCTACAGTTCAATGGCCTAGGTCAACCGTATTCTGTAAGATGGGCAATGTCCTTTAGCAATTTTTATCGGACTATCATGATGCACAGTAAGTCGTTGTAGCCTAGCGACAATCTTTAAGACGGTCAATCTGCGCATCAAGTCAGGTTCAGTATTGGTGCGGCTTTGACTATCATGTTACAGAGTTAGTCGTTTTCGCCTAGCAACAATCTGTCCGTGAAGTTATTAGATTCAACTTCATTTGTTTCAACACCCTTTTTAAACAAAGAAATATATTTCCGTTTACTTTTTAAGAAAAGTAAGATTTTTCCTGTACTATTGAGACCATTTGGAAGATTTTGGTACAAAGCACAACTTCTAACTCCCATTGTTTAGGATCTTGAGTTTTGTTATACATACACCTTAGCGTATTATATATATAAATAAAACTAATGAGAAAAAGCAAAGAGCAGCAAGAACTAACTCTATCTGAAAGTGTATTCCTAGGAATACACCACTCTTACTGAACGCATTTCCGACGGGTTTTATGGACTACCCCGAACATAAACAAGTACAAATAAATAGGCATACGCGCGAAAGTGCATGTGTTGATAAAGACAACCTCTTAAACAATTAAAGAAAATGTTCAGGTGATATAATTATTATGGAAGAATGTTATGATGAACGAATTGAGGAAAACTATGATCAAGCACTTGTTAGTGTAGGAACGCACTGTTCTACAACAAAGCCACAAAGTCAACAAAATTAAAATTAAAGGGGGGCACTAAGAAAAAATGCAGTGTATAGAACTACAATTGATTCATTGAATCGGAGGTTCACAAAATTAAAATTAGAGGGCACTAAGAAAAAATGCAGTGAATAGAACTACAATTGATTCATTGAATCGGAGATTGATTTATTAAAACAAAACTTACATTCATTGGAACGTCAGGACAAACTCGATGTTCAAATATCGAAGCTCACGAGTGAAGCAGATCGTGGGGACTTGAAAGCTAATTTCTTACTTGTACAAATTCGAACTTTCACGATACGAAAGTGTATCCTAAATACAATGAAACAATCAAAATGTTTAATAAATCACCGTCCATTTACCACGTACTGAGAGATATAAATATTTTACAACTTCCTCATCCACAAACACTGAAAACTTCTAAGGGGCAGATAACTTCGCTGTTCTTCCCATTAAAACCACAATAACTAACTACATTTGTTGCACGAGCAGAGAGGCGGATGTCACGTCACTTGAAAAAGCTAGGTTGACAGCTGAAGAAAAGTCACTGACTAACAATAATGAGAAGGTTAGTTCATTAATCATTGATGAAATGGCCACAAAGATTAGACTATTGTACGACAAGAATTTAGACAAGTTTCTTGGCATTAGTGATATTGAGAAAGATGCAATTGGAATCGAATATAGGCTAATAAATTATAATGCATACTGTAACTACAACAATCCATGCATATGAAGAGCTATTGGGCAAGGAGGAAGGCTCAACATTGATTCCGCTTGGACCTAAGTGACCCCTCCACGAGAAGGAGAAGAAGAATGCATGCTGTACTGTTGAACACCCCGCCATTTTTCTGTACTGTTGAATGGCCTGTCATTCTTCTACAGTATATTGAGCCCGCTCAGGCTCATGCATCAAATATTTCTTTGAGAGCATATTGACTTTACATGCTCAGTTCTACAGAACACACCCTGAAGCTTCCTCATGAACAATTCATTATTTTGATTACGGAGAGGACAGCTTATTTTCCTCCTAGAGATATATTACTCACTATTTTTATGCCACATATCTCAGGAGCTTGAAATATTTAATTCTGCTTAATTTGCCAATTTCTACGCCTTTTGGGAATGGCAAATATATTTTTTTGGTAAAGGTATTTTTTCACCGCAGACATGCGGAGGCTTATGAAAGTAGTCACTGCTTTGACTAGACTACTTCCTTGGAATCAGGAAGCCGTGCCATGCACGCATCACACAGTTTTGATAGTCCGCTGAAGCTGGACGCTTGTGTCGATTGTTCGTCTGATAGACGAAGGCCATTGTAGGCATACGAAAACCCCACATTTGGGAAGACATTTATCTACAGCCATCGAGCTGAATCGAACAGTTTCAATAACGCACAGTATTACTTTAGGCTCAGTAAAGCCAGTGCTACGTTTATGTGAATATAAAAGTTTTGATGGTGTGAAAACTGTGATTTTTCACCAACCACGAGGACCGTCTGAAGTCAGACGAGGGTAACATTGGTTTTTCATAAAAAGTGAAATATTAAGTCGAAACAATTGCAGTACGATAAACCTATTTATCGCTTGTACGCAACAGTGATTACCCAGATTCTGTGTGATTTAAACCTTGTAAAATCAGTGTTTGATTTACCACGTGCTGGTAAAATAGAATCTGTGGCAGGGAAAGCAGAGTATTTGAACAACCTGCAAATATTAGAGCCAGTGAGTATTTCATTATATTTTACACTAGAATCAGTGAACATTTTTGACCACGATGATTAACGTTATACACCACGTGCTGATATTTCTACAACCATACTGTGAGAAGGTGATGGAGGAGTAATTTACCATGTGAGGGTAACTCCAACGGAATACGCCAACACCATGGAATTGTCCAGCCGACACTACTACGTACAAACCATGTACAGTTTACCAACGGATGACCACGAGGACAGGCTAAAATCCATAGCCTTACCCAGTATTTTAATGCTTGGAACCTTGAAGGCATTAAACCCCTTCCAATGGGAGTTCTGGAAGGTGAACTACCACATCATGTAACCGTGAGTCATGTAAACATTGTAAGAAGTTTGTCCAGGTCGTAGTAGTAGTGATTATATTGTAATCTTGAGCCTAAACGCAACGATATTTGACCACTTAGGTAGGAATTGTGTGTACTTTATTTCTTTTGTACTGGGACAATATTTCAGTGAGACACCCCAAGTCCGTGTATTTTACGGCAGGTGCAATCATCATGTATTTCAGAGGATTTTTATGTCAGAGTAAAGGACATCTTCAACTACAAGAGATGTAGATAGTGTGAAAGTAGGGGGACAGCCCATAGTTAGGTCCCTTCTTTAATTTGAGAGCCCATTCACGTATCATTTTCCGGCCAACCGATGCCATAACATTTTTGTACCATTTATTTACCATTTTCGTGAGTACATTTTACCACGTATAGTTCGAGAGGAACGCACTCATATACTGTTAGATGGATGCACTAACCAATCTCGTATCATTTAAAACGTCACAGCAGAGGTGAGATGTTTAATTTTTGTGTTGTGGAGAATGCCAAACCACACTTATCAAATCCTACATGTACATAGAACGAGTGACATATCTTCAGATCAGTGCAGTCAGAATGCACGAATGTTATCTCTTAACATTACTACTCTTTGAACATTATGCAACGTTATATCATTTTAAAGGGAATGTAATCCTAGGAAACATTATTAGGGAGTGATGAGACATTGTTAGGATGATCTGTAGAGCACTACAGGACTTTATTTCGTGCTCCTACAGGTTATAAAATGATCATTTCAAAAGCACTACTCTTTGCTATGCTAAAATTAGCTGTACGCGACGCAGACAGGCTTGCTTGCGCCCAGCTGAGAACCGGTTTGCCCGAGAAACAAAAGTGAGACGACAGTGAATGACTACGTTTGTGTGCTACATTATGTCACGAGCCTAGGAAATTTGAAGGTCACAGGTATTAATATCCATGATATGAGAGCAGCTTAGGGAGCTGTCAACACCTGTTATTGTTATGAAGTAGTGGAACGCATGCCGATGCAAATTCCTTAGATGTTTTAGCCGACGACTTTGATCGCCTGGCGCGTTGTAGTAAGGTTTAAAATATCATGTTAATTGACCCAGCTTTGTATAAATTAGGCTAGCCAGTGTAATTGTTGTGTCCGTGAACACATTATTTGGTATTTGGCAGAACGGAATGAATGTTCGCCTTACCCTTGGTTTATTCCGGCGTTCTGGAGCTATGCTAAGACGACCGACGTGCCGCGCGCAGTTAGTGTAAGACGCGCTAACCTGTGTTATTGTCTGACTTGTTGAAGTCAAGGTATTTGAGTGAATCTCCAGTGAGATCACCTATAGCAGTTTACGACTGGTGTCATTAATACAACCAACTAAACCATATTTAAATCTACAACCTAAATCAAAGCATAATTATCCTAAACCAACGGATCAATTAATTATTGTAAATAATGTACAGCTATAATTTTGCAACCATTTGCTTGTTGTTAGCGACACCGTGACTTCAATCCATTTCCATGTGGGAGATGACTTTTAAATGAGCTGACACTACTTGTAACGACGACATTGGATCTACGGGACCGATAGTCAGTGATCTGAAGCTTGTAAGACGCTATTGAAATTGCGCTTTGCCAACGTAACTTACATGCCTGAGATGACGATTGACTACAAACAGTATGTCAATTCGCAGGGGTAGGCTAGCATAAGATTGTTTACTTTATTTCCTAGTGCATTTATTCCCATTGTTTCCTCATTAGACGTAAGAGTGTTTATGCAATGTTTTTTTTTTTTTATAGTCAGTGGTCAAACTATCATTAGCTTTGGTAATGAGCATTTGTTTACGACGCATCTCGTCGTAATACTTTCGTTCACATAGGCATTAGATAAAATTATAAATGTAATTTAAATGTGGACGTGGTACCATCCTATCCTAGGGATAGTACTTGCTTGATGTTAAATGTAAATTCTGCCGAGTCATTTGTTTGTAAATTTGCTACGCGTTAATTATTCATGTACCACGCGCCTAGTTTGCTTTGCTATTCTTTTCATGTAACAAGGATTTCGCGGGAGCCATTAACGTCAAAATAGGGATGACTCGTAATTGTATTTAGATTAGCGGATTAGCCGATTTCGACCCTCGGAAATGATTAGGGGTCTTACTTGAATAAATTATTCACGAATCTAACTTAAGACTGGATCTCTTTTTATTGCTAGCTTTGTTGTTTGGATGTATTTCTTTGGGCCGTCTATGACTGTTTCCGTGCCCAATGACCCAGATCCCCTGGATCAAGCCTCTCGTGCTGAGCTAGCCCACAAAGAAATGCACCCGATCCTCAGGAGTTTGGGTTCGACGGACGGGGTCTTCCGAAGTGCCATCTTTTCGGCGGATGGTACCCGAAATACCTCCTCTAACGGGGTCAATATCAGGATATCTTTTAAAGTTATCTTGATTAAAAGATGAGACTTACGAAGGAAACGTATCAAGTATTGGTGCTAACAACTTCATCAACCGTGTCCTGCATGCGATTTCTAATCAGTATCGGCTTCCAGTATGTGATTATGCGGAATTTCTAGTGACGATAAGAACTGCTCTTCAGTCGCCTGAGAAATAAGGGAGGTAACAATGACATGATGGGCGTGAGATCATGCCTACATCCCATCGAGTCAATACATTGCTGAGGAATTATCGCATCATCTAGAAGTGGAAATGTGGAACTACGGGAAGATGCAGTCGCAACAGGTGCCTTGACCAAGTGTCTGAAGCCTAAATGGTCACGGTAGGTGCAAAACCTGGCCAGCGCCACAAAAACACCCCAGCTTCTGGCACATGTATTGCAGAATCTTAAAAGCCCTAATCAAGATAAGAATATGGGGCATATAGGCTATAAAAACCGCATTTTAGCATTGAAATCTGTTTGTTTTCAGTAAAGCCGGCATTTCTATCTTCTATTTCAATTGCATTAGTAACGGGGTTTCTTATACGAGTGGCAGAAGAGGGTAGTTTAGAGAAAATATTAGCTCCAGCAAGTTCAAACCGATCATTAAGATTAATACATTTTCAAGGCATGGGGGGGGGGGATTAGGCTACCATCCTAATGTTTCTTTTGTATCTCTATTGGAAACAATTCCTCACTTAAACAGCCGTAAATTAAATGTCTCAAAAATGTTTTGTGTCACATTCCACAAATATTTTAACTGACATACACAAAATGTGCGAAGTGTATATTGACAATTAACTCTGCGTGCTTCATATGCAAAATTTATCATGGCCACTTTTAAAGAATATTGCTGTAGACCACACGTAATGAAATTAGTAGTGCAACGTTTCTGAATCTAAAAAGTAAGCTACTGGACAGGAAGATTCTTAAAGTGAAGTGAAATACAGCCAAGAGTGAGCCATAGTTTCCATTTGGGGGAAACTGGAGTAAAACAGATAAGAAATACTAAGAAAACATGTGTTTAGTGTATTTGAGTTGCATATAATGCATAGTCAACAGCAGACAATAAGGGCGCTGAACCTCGTTCCTAATGGCGTAAAGTGGAACTACTGATATCGCGCCAGGAGTTGGCAGTTGGGTTTGAACTGCAGATGTCTTCCCGCTCACTGCGTATCGCGCATTCCAAAAACATTAAGTTAGTCACTACTTGTTTCACTCACTCAGCACATTCCTTCTTTCACTGGCTGCGAGTCGTGTGCTGCAATAACAGCGATTGGTATGCGCGAAGCCGATATATTTAAGTTAGGAATATGCGGGTCGCGCATGCGTACTGCAAGACCCCCCGCACCCCGTCCCAGCGTGTTGGACTGCCATCTCCTGACGCGATATCAGTACCAGTATAGCGCTCCAAGTCCCTGCTCTATTTCCAGGCCTTGAGTATAACGTAGGTCACGGTTCGAAGGATGAGCTTGTCTGGAATGCCATCTACGGTTTGGTGGTACCCCGGCAATCTCATCTGACGGGGTCAATAGGCACTTACATTAAAATATTTCATATCTATGTTATCATTCTACACAACTCCTATGTGTTCCGTACCATAGCAGTACATTTCATATTCCACATAATATGACAATGCATCTGTGTGACATGCATTTTCAGATCTTAGGAAATTCAGCGTACAGCAACTGTTCTGCAGGAGTTCAGCTCGGAGCTGTTTGATCATCCACCGTACAGTCCTCATCTTTCTCCCAGCAATTTCCATCTTTTCTTGCACCTCAAAAATTCCTGTCCTCCGGTCAGCCATTTCACACTGACGAAGAGTTGAAGACGAATGTCTCATGCTGGTTCCATTCCCAGGACATAGGAATACAAAAGTTGATCCCACGCTATGACAGGTGTCTCAATTCTGGTGGTGGTTATGTCGAAAAATAGCTCAAACATTGCTATATCATACAGTAATCAATATTTTATTAACACAACTCAACATCGCATCCAAAGACATTCCAAAGACACTACACTCAAAGATAACAAAACCAAAACTATGTAAATCAAAACACTGTCCATTTTCTACAGGAAGTCTATTGCTTGAACGAGCTTTAGTTCACTTTATCCACATTCTCCCACCTTGCAAAGGGTAGTTTTTCAACACACACTCGTAAACTGAAGTAAACATTCCAAAATTATAGTTGAACATTGAGCTCAGGAATGTGAACCACTATAAGTCTACTTTCTTGAGTTGCCTAACAGTTCTCTCACAACGAGTCTTGAATTCACTCTCCTTTTCAGTTCCAGAGTTACTACAGGGAATATCTTAATTAAGGACCGGCTCACTTAGTCGGTGTTGTGAAGTGTTGATAGAATCACCTTTGTTAAGACAGTTTCCCTCTAACGAATAAAGTCGCTGTACTGGACGAAGTAGAATGCCAGTTGCTGTCTTAATTTTAACAAGACGAGTCACATTGTCTCTTCCAGGTAACAGCTCCACCACTCTTCCTAAGGGCCAGTTGATCCGTTTCTTGTTGTCGCACTCCACCAGTAGTGTGTCTCCTACTTGTATGGATCCCTGTTGCTTTTTGCTCCGTGATCGGAGAAATCCCAGGTATTCTTTTTGAAGTGATTTCTTAGGCTCTCCCGAACAGCTTGTACATAACGCCATCTGTCGTTTAAACTGCTGGTTTGAATTTGGTCTAAGTCGGTTACATCATTACCCTCTAGGCTCTGTAGGAACATGGAGGGTCTGAGTGGCTTGAGTTCATCTCCTACAGAAAGATAAGTCAAAGGTCGGTTGTTCATCAGGTTCTCACAATCGCACAGAAGAGTACACATTTCCTCATAATTTAGGCAAGCTTTACCCAAATTACGGCGAAGCAAATCCTTTAGAATCTTAATCAACCTTTCCCAGAATCCTCCCCACCAGGCTGCAGTGGGAGGGTTCAGCTTCCATTTAATCTTCAGAAGGCTGCACGTCCTCTCTATTTCAGTCCAATCCAATTGCTCCATGGTTCTGCGAAGTCCGGTGAAATTCGTCTCATTGTCCGAATACATGGTATTCCCTCTTCCTCTTCTTGCTACAAATCGGCGTAGTGCTTGGATATATGCTACCGTATTAAGTGAAGTGATCAATTCCAGATGTACAGCCTGATAAACTGCACAAGTGAATATCACAATCCATCCCTCTTCTCCTCCTCGCAGAAACACAGGGCCGGCCAAGTCAGTGCCCGTGATCTGGAAAACACTCGATGCCTTGATTCGATCCTGTGGTAACGGAGGAAAAGGTACCTCAAAACCCTTAGCAGAGTTACGACGACAGATCACGCATTTCCGAACAACTGCTGCCACCGTCCTTCTTCCTCTAATTATCCAAACCCTTTGGCGCAACAAAACAAGCAGTGTGTGCGTCCCAGCATGGTTATGGAATCGATGAAATTATTTAATCATTCTTTCAACCATCACATGTTTTGATGGAAGTACAACTGGATAGGTATACTCAGGAGTGTCGTCAGAATCAATGACTCTTGACTTCATGCGTAGAATTCCTTCATCGTCTGTGAACACCTCCAGATTTTTCAATTGTTCTTTTTTCTCTTCTTCATAAAGCGTTTCATTCTGGATAAGGAAGTACAGTTTCTTCTCAACATTGAGAAACTCTTCGCTATCAATTTTCGTAGATACGTGGTCTCTACGATTCCTTTGTTTCAATCTCAAAATCAAAGCAATGGTCCTAACGATTTTGAAGTACCCAGAGAATCGTGAACTTAATTGCAGTAAAATCGTTTCCACAACAGTGTTCTTAGCAGCTACAACTGTTTTCCTCCTTTCCCTGTTGACTTCTTCCAACAATGGTTCAGGACGATTAAATACCCATTCTTCTTCTTTACATTTAAGCCAAGACGGACCCTCCCACCATCAGGATCTGCAAAGTTGTGTTGATGAACACCCTCTAGACAGGAGATCTGCTGGATTGAGGCTGCCCGGTATGTGTCTCCATGAACTAGCCTTACAGTGCTTATGAATTTCCTTTACCCGATTCTCTACGAACACCGACCAAAGCCCTTTATTAGCAATCCAAGCCAAGACTACTGTTGAATCGGACCAAAACACTGTGTGTATGTCATTCCGGTGTAGGCATCGAAGGCTCAACCGAGACATTCTAACTTCAAGGAGCGCTCCCATCAGTTCAAGGCGGGGTAGTGTCAGGTAATATAGGTAATATAAGCCGAAGCTGGCGCAGGGGCTAATGGGCAAGATGGCCGCCGCGCGCAACCAGCCCTATGTTATTCTTATGGAGGGGTCAGTCAGAGCTAGCGCAGTGGCTAATGGGCAAAATGGCCGCCACGCTGTCATAGGGGGAGGTCGGCCATGTAGTTACTAAATGGAATATTTATTATAATAATAATAATTAATATTATTATTATTAATAATAATTTTATTAGGCAATTATTGATTGATAGCTTGCCACGGTGGGTGAGTGGTTATCGTGTCGGACTACCAAGCCCAAGATTGCAGGTTCGCTCTTGGTCGTGGTAAGTGATTTTTGAAATGCGGCAAAAATTAAACACACATGTTATACGATGTTGGCATGTAAAAGAACCCAGGGAGAGGTCGGCTATGTAGTTGCTCAATGGAATATTTATTATTATTATTATTATTATTACTATAATTTATTATTATTATTATTATTATTATTATTATTATTATTATTATTATTATTATTATTAGGTAATTATTGATTGATCATGTACAATCAAGACCAGCCTTATATTGCCCCACTTTATGGTGTGTGGCTAGCATTTTTAGCTGTTACTGTGGAGGCTCGGGTTCGAGTCCTGGCTCTGTCAAGAAATTTAATTCTAGGCTGAGGGTTGGAATGGGGTACACTCAACCTTGTGAGGCAAAACTGACAGGAGTTGGCTTTTGATTCATACCGCAGCCATTCTGCCTAACCCAACTTTACCTAACCTAACCTAACCTAACTTTAAAGTCTGAATGTACAATACATTTATTGTTTTTTATACCCTTATTAATTAGATATAGAAAATGTCCAGCACGATTTAGATCCTCGAGCACACTTTTCTGACATATATCATTAAAACGTGCAGAAAGGAATGTGTGAAAATTTTCACTAACACATAGTACACGTTCACCATACATTGTGTCTACTTTTTAAATGTTAATGATACGGAAAAGAGTATGCATTGGTAATTCAGTGAGCTTTTTTCTCTCTAATCAACAGTTCTGCCCCCATAGCATTGAGAATATTTATTGTAGTAGTCTATAAAGAAACAAAAAAATCATATCTATTACAGTTTAGCAATAAGTGACCAGAACCACTATAACATTTTATTCTAATAAGGAGATTTCCATAATGATAAGAAAAAAAAAGCTTACCATAATGATGGATTGTGTAAGTAAACGTCTTTTGCTGCTTGATGCCACTACTAAACTGAAACTCATACAACAGACAAGCGAGTTCATGTTTCGCTGACGTAATCGTATGTTCCCACGCACTTCCTGTGTGTTGCACGCGCTGTAGTGGCTAAATTTGAAACTAAATGAAATGATTTGCTGATGTAATCGTATGTTCCCCCGCACGCACACACAGGCCCCTGTGGACGTGTCCTTGTGGACGAGTCCCTGTGGACGGGTCCCTGTGGACGGGTCATTGTTGACGGGTCATTATTGACGGGTCCTTGTGGACGAGCCCCTGTGGAAGGGTTCTTGTTGCCGGGCCCTTTTTGACTAATCCCCTTAGACCGGTCCCTTTGGACTGGTCCCTAATGCTATAATGAAATTAAACGTTGTTCCACATGAAACGCAAGCGAAGAGCCGATCGCTACTATGAATTAACATGTTTGTTTTTTTTTTTTTGTTTGTTTTTACAGATGTGCACTTGGGGTTTTTGTAAGAGGGCGGGCTTTTTGAATACAGATTTATAGATGAATTATTTTTTAAATTACCAAAAGATCCAAAACTAATAGGTCATTAGCTTTTTAATATTTCATGAACCAATAAGGCTAGGGACTTGTATGAGAGGTCGTTGGACTTGAGGTGACATTCTGTTTTTGAATGTATTATTTATTTTTTGTCAAAAGGGCTTAACTACACTTTTGTTAATATCTCGCTAACTAATAATCAGAGAGGGTTAAGTGAGGTGTCATGGGACTCAGGATGGTCAACCCTTTTCCATGGCCAAGGAATTTACCCAAAATACCCAATACATTAAGGTCATTGACCTGAGATTTTATAAACAAATAATTGGATACGAACATGTGAGATGTTTACCATGTGTGATGAAACATAGCTAGGTAGAGAAAGAATTAGTGTAGGCTACATGTTTGGTGACTGACAAGTCTTTTACCATTGAAACTTGTTTTCAGATCAAACTGCAGTATAGAGAGAGTATAGGTTGCAGGTATGGGATAATAAATGAGAAACGGTGTACGGAAACTCTGATTTATCAAGAATTAAGAGTAGACTATCTTTAATTGATTGGTTGAAGATGATAGCTAAAACACAAAAATGCTCAGTGGTTACTGAGACAAAATGGTCGCTACACACAACAAGCTTTAAATACTTGAGGCTAATAATCAATACACACACACACACTCGCTTGTTGTAAACTAAACTGTGTTGCTGTCAGTGCTCAGACAGTAGGCTGATGACAAAATGCATTGCTAACAGAAATATAATCATTTCCGGTTGTCTAATGTTACCAGCTATCCATTTTTTTTTGTGTTGCAGTGGTAAACACTTTTAGCTCTTGTACTGGTGGTCTTAACTCGATTTCCAGGTCTGAGGCCTAGAACAAGTTGAACTTAGAAACAAGGGCATAGTGGTGCAGTGGTTAAGCTGTTAGCCTTTCACCAGGGGTTCGATTTCAGGTTAATATGCATGTCATAAACATATTAAACAAAACAAAACAGAGATAAAGTTTATAACTGATTACATTTGTGTCTTTTCAAATTATTACTTGGATTACAAATACAAAGGTGAACTGGGTTTGATATACAGTTAATGCTGTCTATCACACACTAGACTGTAAGAAAGGCAAAAGAGCAAAAGGCGTAGGTAGAGCAGTGGTAAAATTGCTATATGTAGAGAACTACCTGGCAAAGCTATATCGCATAAACAGTGCAGGATACAATCCAGCAATCAAATTTGTATCTTGTGGAACAGAGAAATGCACTTACGTGAGAAAATGTAAGTTCATGTGTAATATGACCTAACACACAAGTGTTCACCTGTGCACATGCATGATAAGAGCTAACAAGTCACATTCTGTTTAGTTCGTACGTAACGTTAGGTTAGGGCTACGAGGCTCATGCCATTTGAGAGCAGGCCAAGGGATCTAACTTGGTGGATGGATGTGTTCTAACGAGTCATTTGTAGTTGAAAGAGAATAATACATGTTCTTAAGATGTTAAAACTGTGCAGATGGCACGTGCAGTAAGACGTCTTGTTATATTTCCTGTGTCATATTACAGACATGGCAGAGAGCGCGCAGATCTGTTGCTATCACTAACGCTGCAGTAATTTGAAACCCCACGTGTTCATCAAGACAATGGGTGATGATCATGCAAAGTTAGTAGTTATTGGATATTACACAGGTGTTCCTTCCGGTGTCATGTTGCTGACATGCCAGAGAGCGCACACTGCTGTTGCTATGACTGACGCTGCAGTAATTTGAAACCTCAGTTGTTGATCAAGACAATGGGTGATGATCATGCAAAGTCAGCAGTAATTGGATACCACACATCAACATGGACTAAATCATAAACGTGTTGTCATAACCTGTAGAAACCTCATTTAAAGATTTTAGATTTTACATTTTAAATTTAAGATTTTTTTGATTTTTAGATTTTACTTTTTTTTACATTTTTCTAAAAGAGTAAACTACAAGGTCACATACCTAACCTCATTAAACCTAACTTTACCAATCCTAACTTAAGCTAATCCAAAGGCTAATGCACATACACAATGTATACAAGGTACGTGCAACTATACTTATGCTAGTCTTACAGGTTACTGTACAACATGATCACTACCCCAAACGGTTTTTTTTTTTTCATTTTGTCGTTTACACATATGTCATGTCAATTTTCCAATTTCCCATTATCAGTTTTTTTTAATGTCAGTTTTTAGTTTTTCAATTTCATAATATGGAAAACATGGATTTTGCATTTTGTTGTTTACACATTTATTAATTTCACAATTTCCCATTTTCAGTTCTTAAAATGTCAGTTTAACGTTTTTCAATTTCATGATATAGAAACATGGATTTTCCAATTTGTTGTTTTCACATTTATTAATTTACCAAATTCACATTTGCAGTTTTTTAAATTTTCTGTTTAATGTTTTTTGTTCTATTTGTTAATATGGAAACATGGATGTTTTACAATTTGTGTTTTACATGTCATGCAACTATCCTTATGCTAGTCTTCACTCTCAGTCAAAAAATATAATATTTGGAAAGTAGGCCATATTTTGAAAACTAATCATCCTATAAAGTCATATATAGACTCAAACCAATGGCTTTTAAATCCTTAATCGTAGGACAAAATATGGAATTTTTGACATTTTTTCCAAAAATGTTCATTTTAAAACGGGGGCTATATTTTGGAAACTAGTAATTTCACAAAAAAAAGTTTGTTTAACGTAAATGACAGGTATTTACCCCCCACTACCCACAAACCAAGTCCCAGGTCTCTGGGACAAAATCCAAAAAAGTTCAATTTGGAAAGTAGGCGATATTTTGAAAACTAATCATCCTAAAAAGTCATATATAGACTCAAACCAATGGCTCTTATGTCCTTAATTGGTAGAACAAAATTTAACATTTTTTCAGTTTTTCCAAAAAAGTCCATATTTCAAAATTGTCTATATTTCGGGAACTAAGAATTTTACAAAAACGTTTGTTTAACGTAAATGAAAGGTCTTTACCCCTCTACCCAAAAAATAAATTTCAGGTCCCTAGGACAAAACTGTGCAGTAGTGTGTTTTGGATGGTTCAGATGCCACCGCCACCGCTCCACCGCCAAGATGGCAGCCGTAGCTTAACTTAACCTAGCCTAACCTAACAAGATGGCGGCCGTAGCTTAACTTAACCTAGCCTAACCTAACAAGTTGGCGGCCGTAGCTTAACTTAACCTAACCTACGAGGTGTGATCAAAAAGTTCCAAAATGGTGGCTGCGACTTAAACAAACCTAGCCTAACCGAACCTAACCTACAAAGTGTGTTCAAAAAGTTTCAAAATGGTGGCCGTAGCTTTACTTAACCTAACCTAACTTAACCTAAACCTACGAGGTGTGATCAAAAAATTTTCAAAATAGTGGTCATAGCTTAACTGAACCTAGCCTAACCTAACCTAACCTAAACCTACGAGGTGTGATCAAAAAGTTCCAAAATGGCTGCTGTAGCTTAACTGATTGATCCCTGTTGAATGACCCCTTATGATTGATCTCTGTTGATGAATCCCTTTGGACTGGTCCCTGTTGACTAGCCCCCCCCCCCCCCTTGAACGGGTCCTTTTTGAAGGGAGTCATTTTTTACGGGTCCCGGAGGATGGGTCCTTGTTGACGGGTGCCTGTGGCGGGTCCTTTGGACTGATCCCTATAGACGGGCCCTTGCATTTTATCCAAATTATGTCAAAGGGGACCCGCCCACAGGGACCCGTCAACAAGGACCCGTCCTCCGGGACCCGTAAAAAATGACTCCCTTCAAAAAGGACCCGTCCAAAGGGGGGGGGGCTAGTCAACAGGGACCAGTCCAAAGGGATACATCAACAGAGATCAATCAACAGGGATCAATCAGTTAAACTACGGCAGACATTTTGGAACTTTTTGATCACACCTCGTAGGTTTAGGTTAGGTTAGGTTAGGCTAGGTTCAGTTAAGCTATGACCACTATTTTGAAAATTTTTTGATCACACCTCGTAGGTTTAGGTTAAGTTAGGTTAGGTTAAGTAAAGCTACGGCCACCATTTTGAAACTTTTTGAACACATTTTGTAGGTTAGGTTAGGTTAGGCTAGGTTTGGTTAAGTCGCAGCCACCTTTTTGGAACTTTTTGATCACACCTCGTAGGTTAGGTTAGGTTAAGTTAAGCTATGGCCGCCATCTTGTTAGGTTAGGCTAGGTTAAGTTAAGCTACGGCCGCCATCTTGTTAGGTTAGGCTAGGTTAAGTTAAGCTACAGCCGCCATCTTGGCGGTGGAGCGGTGGCGGTGGCATCTGAACCATCCAAAACACACTACTGCACAGTTTTTGTCCTAGGGACCTAACATTTATTTTTTGGGTAGAGGGGTAAAGACCTTTCAATTACGTTAAACAAACGTTTTTTAAAATTCTTAGTTCCCGAAATATAGACAATTTTGAAAATTGGACTTTTTTGGAAAAACTGAAAAAATGTTAAGGTTTGTTCTACCAATTAAGGACATAAAAGCCATTGGTTTGAGTCCATATATGACTTTTTTAGGATGATTAGTTTTCAAAATATCGCCTACTTTTCAAATTGAACTTTTTTGGATTTTGTCCCAGAGACCTGGGACTTGGTTTGTGGGTAGTGGGGGTAAATACCTGTCATTTACCTTAAACAAACTTTTTTTGTAAAATTCCTAGTTTCCAAAATATAGCCCCCGTTTTAAAATGAACATTTTTGGAAAAAATGTCAAAAATTCCATATTTTGTTGTTACGATTAAGGATTTAAAAGCCATTGGTTTGAGTCTATATATGACTTTATAGGATGATAAGTTTTCAAAATATGGCCTACTTTTTTATTTTGGAAAAAATTTAAAGAATATATATTTTTTGACTGAGAGTGGGATAGACGTAGGTTATTGATAGTAGGTTCAATTGACAGTAGGCGCGATTGATAGTAGGCGCGATTAGTAGTAGGCGCGATTGGTAGTAGGCGCAATTGGAAGTAGACGCAATTACTAGTTCTTTTTTTTTATTTTTATTTTTAGCGTATGGCTTTTTAGTGCCGGGAGTGTCCGAGGACATGTTCGGCTCGCCAGTTTTGTAGCTGCTTCGAGACGGACACCCAATGGGTGAGCTTCAAGTACCGTTGGGGAGGAAAGTTGGAAGGGAAGGGCGAGGAGTTGGAAGGTAGCGGCTGTGGCCTATAGTGAGGGACCAACCCCGGCATTTGCCTGGAAGGAAGATGGGAAACCACAGAAGACCATCTTCTAGGTTCCCGGCGGGGGGATTCGAACCTCCTCGCCTCCCGGATGTGAGCGACTGCCATTAGTCATGCCGTAACCACCACGGCTAACTCACCCGGTGCAATTACTAGTAGACGCGATTGATAGTAGTATGCGCGATTGATATTAGGCGCAATTGACAGTAGGCGCGATTGGTAGTGGGCGTAATTGCTAGTAGGCGCTATTGATAGTAGGCGCGATTGATAGTAGGTTCAATTGACAGTAGGCGTGATTGATAGTAGTAGCGATTAGTAGTAGGCGCGATTGGTAGTAGGCGCAATTGGTAGTAGACGCAATTACTAGTAGGCGCGATTGGTAGGTGTTAGAGTTAACATATGACTTTATATGATTTTTTTTAGTTTAAACATAAAGTCTACTATCCCCATTCACCTTTTTTTTGGAGATAAAATAATGTTCTTGACTAGGCAAGGGGTAGAGGTAAGAGTACGAGTTGAGAGTACCTAAGAGTACTTTAGATTTTTTGAAAGTTTAGTGTGTTGTTGTTGTTGCTTACAAACTTGGCAGTAAGCATTATGTTGTGATAAAATGGACTGATATACTTTCCAAGACCAAGAGAAAATCCACTAAATGCATTGACAAAATAACTTGTCAAATAAGCCAACACAAAATGCCCAACATAAGACCCCCACATAAACTAATACATAAGCTAATTTGTAAAAATGTTAAACACTTGCATGGTATTACATTTTAGGTAATGCATGCGAAACATGAACTCACTTGTCTGTTGTATGAAAAGGACTCGTCAACAATGACCTGTCAACAATGGACACTGCTTGCACATTTTTAATTACTACCCACCTTTCTCCACTCCTAATGCAAAATGAGCATGTAAAACACAAATTTAAAAAATCCATTTTTCCATATTGACAAATAGAAAAAAAATCATTAAACTGAAAATTTAAAAACCTGCAAATGTGAATTTGGTAAATTAATAAATGTGAAAACAACAAATTGGAAAATCCATGTTTCCATATCATGAAATTGAAAAACTTTAAACTGACATTTTAAGAACTGAAAATGGGAAATTGTGAAATTAATAAATGTGTAAACAACAAAATGCAAAATCCATGTTTTCCATATTATGAAATTGAAAAACTAAAAACTGACATTAAAAAAAAACTGATAATGGGAAATCGGAAAATTGACATGACATATGTGTAAACGACAAAATGAAAAAAAAATCCGTTGGGGTAGTGATCATGTTGTACAGTAACCTGTAAGACCAGCATAAGGATAGTTGCATGTACCTTATATACATTGTGTATGTGCATTAGCCTTTGGATTATCTGAAGTTAGGTTTGGTAAAGTTAGGTTTAATGAGGTTTGGTATGTGACCTTGTAGTTTACTCTTTTAGAAAAATGTAAAAAAAAAGTAAAATCTAAAAATCAAAAAAATCTTAAATTTAAAATGTAAAATCTAAAATCTTTAAATGAGGTTTCTGCAGGTTATGACAACACGTTTATGATTTAGTCCATGTTGATGTGTGGTATCCAATTACTGCTGACTTTGCATGATCATCACCCATTGTCTTGATCAACAGCTGAGGTTTCAAATTACTGCAGCGTCAGTCATAGCAACAGCAGTGTGCGCTCTCTGGCATGTCAGCAACATGACACCGGAAGGAACACCTGTGTAATATCCAATAACTACTAACTTTGCATGATCATCACCCATTGTCTTGATGAACACGTGGGGTTTCAAATTACTGCAGCGTTAGTGATAGCAACAGATCTGCGCGCTCTCTGCCATGTCTGTAATATGACACAGGAAATATAACAAGACGTCTTACTGCACGTGCCATCTGCACAGTTTTAACATCTTAAGAACATGTATTATTCTCTTTCAACTACAAATGACTCGTTAGAACACATCCATCCACCAAGTTAGATCCCTTGGCCTGCTCTCAAATGGCATGAGCCTCGTAGCCCTAACCTAACGTTACGTACGAACTAAACAGAATGTGACTTGTTAGCTCTTATCATGCATGTGCACAGGTGAACACTTGTGTGTTAGGTCATATTACACATGAACTTACATTTTCTCACGTAAGTGCATTTCTCTGTTCCACAAGATACAAATTTGATTGCTGGATTGTATCCTGCACTGTTTATGCGATATAGCTTTGCCAGGTAGTTCTCTACATATAGCAATTTTACCACTGCTCTACCTACGCCTTTTGCTCTTTTGCCTTTCTTACAGTCTAGTGTGTGATAGACAGCATTAACTGTATATCAAACCCAGTTCACCTTTGTATTTGTAATCCAAGTAATAATTTGAAAAGACACAAATGTAATCAGTTATAAACTTTATCTCTGTTTTGTTTTGTTTAATATGTTTATGACATGCATATTAACCTGAAATCGAACCCCTGGTGAAAGGCTAACAGCTTAACCACTGCACCACTATGCCCTTGTTTCTAAGTTCAACTTGTTCTAGGCCTCAGACCTGGAAATCGAGTTAAGACCACCAGTACAAGAGCTAAAAGTGTTTACCACTGCAACACAAAAAAATGGATAGCTGGTAACATTAGACAACCGGAAATGATTATATTTCTGTTAGCAATGCATTTTGTCATCAGCCTACTGTCTGAGCACTGACAGCAACACAGTTTAGTTTACAACAAGCGAGTGTGTGTGTGTGTGTGTGTGTGTGTATTGATTATTAGCCTCAAGTATTTAAAGCTTGTTGTGTGTAGCGACCATTTTGTCTCGGTAACCACTGAGCATTTTTGTGTTTTAGCTATCATCTTCAACCAATCAATTAAAGATAGTCTACTCTTAATTCTTGATAAATCAGAGTTTGCGTACACCGTTTCTCATTTATTAACCCATACCTGCAACCTATACTCTCTCTATACTGCAGTTTGATCTGAAAACAAGTTTCAATGGTAAAAGACTTGTCAGTCACCATACATGTAGCCTACACTAATTCTTTCTCTACCTAGCTATGTTTCATCACACATGGTAAACATCTCACATGTTCGTATCCAATTATTAGTTTATAAAATCTCAGGTCAATGACCTTAATGTATTGGGTAGTTTGGGTAAATTTCTTGGCCATGGAAAAGGGTTGACCATCCTGAGTCCCATGACACCTCACTTCACCCTCTCTGATTATTAGTTAGCGAGATATTAACAAAAGTGTAGTTAAGCCCTTTTGACAAAAAATAAATAATACATTCAAAAACAGAATGTCACCTCAAGTCCACGACCTCTCATACAAGTCCCTAGCCTTATTGGTTCATGAAATATTAAAAACCTAATGACCTATTAGTTTTGGATCTTTTGGTAATTAAAAAAATAACTCATCTATAAATCTGTATTCAAAAAGCCCGCCCTCTTACAAAAACCCCAAGTGCACATCTGTAAAAACAAACAAAAAAAAACAAACATGTTAATTCATAGTAGCGATCGGCTCTTCGCTTGCGTTTCATGTGGAACAACGTTTAATTTCATTATAGCATTAGGGACCAGTCCAAAGGGACCGGTCTAAGGGGATTAGTCAAAAAGGGCCCGGCAACAAGAACCCTTCCACAGGGGCTCGTCCACAAGGACCCGTCAACAATGACCCGTCAACAATGACCCGTCCACAGGGACCCGTCCACAGGGACTCGTCCACAAGGACACGTCCACAGGGGCCTGTGTGTGCGTGCGGGGGAACATACGATTACATCAGCAAATCATTTCATTTAGTTTCAAATTTAGCCACTAAAGCGCGTGCAACACACAGGAAGTGCGTGGGAACATACGATTACGTCAGCGAAACATGAACTCGCTTGTCTGTTGTATGAGTTTCAGTTTAGTAGTGGCATCAAGCAGCAAAAGACGTTTACTTACACAATCCATCATTATGGTAAGCTTTTTTTTTCTTATCATTATGGAAATCTCCTTATTAGAATAAAATGTTATAGTGGCTCTGGTCACTTATAGCTAAACTGTAATAGATATGATTTTGTTTCTTTATAGGCTACTACAATAAATATTATCAATGCTTTGGGGGCAGAACTGTTGATTAGATAGAAAAAAGCTCACTGAATTACCAATGCATACTCTTTTCCGTATCATTAACATTCAAAAGTGGACACAATGTATGGTGAACGTGTACTATGTGTTAGTGAAAATTTTCACACATTCCTTTCTACACGTTTCAATGATATATGTCAGAAAAGTGTGCTCGAGGATCTAAATCGTGCTGGACATTTTCTATATCTAATTAATGAGGGTATAAAAACAATAAATGTATTGTACATTCAGACTTTAAAGTTAGGTTAGGTTAGGTTAGGTAAAGTTGGGTTAGGCAGAATGGCTGCGGTATGAATCAAAAGCCAACTCCTGTCAGTTTTGCCTCACAAGGTTGAGTGTACCCCATTCCAACCCTCAGCCTAGAATTAAATTTCTTGACAGAGCCAGAACTCGAACCCGAGCCTCCACAGTAACAGCTAAAAATGCTAGCCATACACCATAAAGTGGGGCAATATAAGGCTGGTCTTGATTGTACATGATCAATCAATAATTACCTAATAATAATAATAATAATAATAATAATAATAATAAATTATAGTAATAATAATAATAATAATAATAATAATAATAAATATTCCATTTAGCAACTACATAGCCGACCTCTCCCTGGGTTATTTTACATGCCAACATCGTATAACATGCGTGTTTAATTTTTGCCGCCTTTCAAAAATCACTTACCACGACCAAGAGCGAACCTGCAATCTTGGGTTGGTAGTCCGACACGATAACCACTCACCCACCGTGGCAAGCTGTCAATCAATAATTACCTAATAAAATTATTATTAATAATAATAATATTAATTATTATTATTATAATAAATATTCCATTTAGTAACTACACGGCCGACCTCCCCCTGTGACAGCGTGGCGGCCATTTTGCCCATTAGCCACTGCACTAGCTCTGACTGACCCCTCCATAAGAATAACATAGGGCTGGTTGCGCGCGGCGGCCATCTTGCCCATTAACCCCTGCGCCAGCTTCGGCTTGTATTACCTACTTCAGTTCTTTGAGAGGCGCCACTCTAGATTTAGCCATCAGAAGTCTCAGTTTGATCTAACCTTCTTCTTCCATTCTCAGAAATATGCAACAACCAAACGCTCTTTTGCTAGCGTCGACAAATACATGCAAAGTGCTGTTGTCGTCCAGAAAAATCCTTCTAGGTATCCGACAGTCATGTAGGTATTGCAACTGCTGAGTCCATCGACAGAATTCCTCACAAATGTCTCCTGGTAAAACCTCATCCCATCCTATACTTTTCTGCCATGTGTTCTGTAGAATGAGCTTGGAATTCAGAGTTATTGGGGCCGAAAATCCAATCGGATCAAATATTTTCTGCACGCTGGATAGTACCACTCTTCGGGTTACTAAACCTGTCGTCGGGCTGAAGTTACATCCAAGTTCATCTACGTCGCAATACCAACGAAGTCCTAAGACATTCTCAGTTTTACCAACAACACAATCAAAGGAATTCACCCTTCCCCTCAAATTAAAACCTGCGGATAACATCAATTCTTGTGCCTTTAAAATAAAGGGTCCAATTTCTTCCTTTGAAGAGACTCCAGTAAGACAGTTGTCCACATAAAATGCAGGTTTCATTTTTGTAGCTACTTCCTTCAAATGAGTTGGGGGCTCTTCCAGAAGGTTGTTCAGTATGGAAACCGATAGGAAGGGACTGGAACAAACACCAAAAACCACCCAGCAATGTAGAAAAGTGGTGATGTTATCATTATCCCACCAGAGAAAACGAAGCATATCTCTGTATTCAGGATCAATTATAATCTGCAGGAATGCCTTCTCTATATCAGCTATTAGACCTATAGGATAGGTTCGAAAATTGGCCAGCACTGATGGAACAAGGTCGATGAGGTTGGGTCCGGGCTCGATGCAATCATTCAAGGAATGACCATTTCTGTCTTTGTTGGAAGCATCGAACACTGGCCTTATCTTTGTAGTGCCACCATTTTTCAGCAAACAATGTGTAGGTCCATCCAAAACTTCGTTTTCAACACCTTCGATAATTCCTTTGTTTACCCATTCCTGTAACACCTACCTCATCATAATCCTGAAATTTCTGCATCCCTCGTAACTTTCTTGAAGTGTTCAATAATCGTTTCTGAGAAATTTCACGATTCGTTTCCAGAGAAGTACAACCATCAATCCAGGGTAGTTTGACAATGTAGAGCCCAGATTCCTCTTCTCTCTTCACAGTCCTATCGAAGAATATCTGAACTTGTTGTTCCCTTTCTTCCTTTTTTATCTGTTCACCAGGATCTTTAATACACAAAGTCTCAATTTCCCACAAATCCGCCACTCTTGTTGATTGAGTTAAAGTAAGTAGAGTGTAAGACGAGGCAGTAGTGAGGTGATCTCAGAAGAACCCATACGTGTCCACCCTAAACAAGTTCTGACAGCCACTAGGCTCTTGTTTACATGTACAAAATCTGGCGTGATTATCTGAGCCCACACGTCAGCTCCTAACAATACCTGTATGTCAATACTGTTGCCACCATTATCTTGGCCAACATCATTAAGTTCAACTCCCTTGTCCCTCAGTAAATTAAACAAGTCAGCATCTACTAGGGGAGCACCTCCACAGATACTAACAGAGCCTAACACTGCAACCTCACATCTGTTTTCCTCGTTCATACCCGGCAAAGCTATTTGATAGGACGCGAAACAAACAGGTGCTGTTTTCCTACCTCCAAATAATTCTTGACTTAGTGTTACCTTTCCAGTTTGTTTCAACTCTAATTTCTTAGCACAAGACTTCTTTATGTAGCTTCTCTGCGATCCACTATCACACAGAACTCTTACTCGGTGCGTGGATCCACCAACAACTACTCTAGCAAGTAAAGTCTGCAGATAGGTCACATGTCCTTTATTACTACCTGCCATCATGCTAACTGTTTTTGGAACCGAACCACCTTTTGGTTCATCTGAGGCTGTTTTCGCACACATCAAAGCGTAATGTTTCCCCTTGCAAAATGGGCACTTCACAAACATCTTACACTTAACACTGCCATGTCCCGGTCGCAGACACCTAAAACAAGCTCCCTTTTTCTTTAACGTTCCTTGGCGTTCTTCTTGAGAATAATCAATAGCTACAGCACAGTCTTGAGAAAGATGTGAGGTTCTGCTACAGAATATACAAGCCGTATCTTTGGTATTTCTGTTTCCCTTACTGACTGAAACATCCTCTATTGAAATTAAAGAAGCCGCTGAAGGTACGTCCCGATTCTTAGTCTTGGTCCTATCGTTTTGCTTAACTCGATCCGTCCTCTAGTTCACTTCAAAAGAACTATGTCGTAGCTTAAGCCGCTCTTCACCTTCTACCTCAGTCTTTAAGAAGGCTAACTATTCACTCAAGCAACAGGCAGGTTCCTTGGTAGATGTTTCTTTTGATACTCGATACCTGTCCCAAGTTCCAAACAAAACCTCTGGCAAGGCACTCTCTACCATGGGCGCCCATAGGATTGTTTCCAGGGGGGGGGGGGGGGGGGAGGGGGGGGGGGGGCAAGTAAATATTTTCGTTTCATTGCTTACCTGTCACCCCCTCCCCTCCGCCATCCCCCACATCCCCCCCCCCCCCCCACACACGCACACAAAAAGTAGGAAGGTTTCATTTCTTACTTGCTTCGTGAAATGCATTATTTGACTGCTCTGAAACCATTTGCTACTTTGTGGCAAGTATGGGAGGAATGTTTTCTTTGAGTTTTTGTCCGTTAACGTTCGTTTTTCTTCGTGATTCAACGTCGTAATGTTCAGTTCTTAAAAACAGGAAAAAACTAGTGGTATCGACAAAAATAAATATCAAGTTCCGTAGTTCATTAAAGTGGTATCGTTAATCCAGTTCGCCAACTTTCTAAATAACTGGACATATTTTACACATGATCCCAAATCACTAAGTTAAACTGTGGAAATATCCCAACATCTGAATCAGCCCAATTATTTAAATAGCACTGTTTCCAAATACGGTAGGCTACGGTATCTAGTTTGTACTGGCCATTACAGCAGATCGTCACGTCTTTCCTCTTCGAAACAACCAATCGGAAATACTTCGCATTGCTTTTATTAGAATCATGAAACACTTGTAGCCTGCGACCTGATAAACTCGAGCCTATGGTTTTAGTAAAATTTGGTTTTGTCAATAAAAATATTTCGCCTGATTATTACTAACCACTAAGTAAAATGGATAAAAACCACTATATCACGTACTCCTTACTACCATTATTCGCATTCTCGACTGAAACAAGAGGAATGGTGATACATGAATGGTGATATGAACGTAAACAAACCACTTCTTTCAATGTGTAATTGAGCCTAATGCTCAAGCTTTTCTCTGTTTATGAAAATAATAGACGATAAAATAAAACTAACATATATCGTACAATTCCGTGGAGTTTTATAAAATTAACAAGTGATATATTTCGCCGTATTATTGTACCTGTGATGTAAATAATATACTGTCTAACCAATCTAATACAAATACTTTTTGAGTTTTTTAAATTTATGTCTGTTAAGGCTACCCTTAAAGAGGAGAAAATTAACCTTTTTATATTCAATAACTAGCATTGTTGTAAATGTTGTTGCTTTATTTGTAAACAGGTTTAAACCTCTTCCCTTGTACTTGACTCTGAGTGAAATTCCGGTTTATGTAATAACATGTCATTAGGCGAGTGTGTATAAGTAATGTTATTTCAGAGTACCGATACCGTAGTTTTGAGACGAGTGCTCCGGAACATGAAACATGATACGTACGTGGTATTTCCCTGAAGGTAGTGTTGAAAATATCGTAGGCCTACTAGAGATGGCTGCTGTCAGCGTCGCCAATCAAATTTCGAATATTTAGGTAACCAGTCGTTATCGTGGAGCTTAAATTGAGGTACTCAACTACACAGATGGGCTTAAAGATCAAATTAATACATTCTGTCCTTTCTTACAATGCATGCCACGTATGGATTTACGTTGCTGCCCCCGACTTGGAATATGCAGATTTATTAAAGTTGTAACCTTCCCAGGTCACAAGGGATCGAACCCTTACTTTCGGGACGTACGATTTTCATAATCGCCCACATATTTTTATTTGATGCCTTTTTATGTTGTATAATTATGTAATGAATTGTATAATAGCATGTGATTTATTTCCGATTAATTTGTTTAGGTTTTAAGGGATTGTAATTGGCAGGATCTGAGTCTAGTTATATGTGAATATTTTAACATTGAAATAATCTTCAGTCAGAGAGTCTGGAATTGTGTGCAAGAACCAGGAAGTAGGCTTGTTGTCACCTGGGTTTTTCTCTCACAAGCTTAAGTGCGTGATGACTCATGCAGGTAGGAGGCTTGGCATCCCTGTGCTAGGGGTGTGTCTAGGGTATTTTGAAGACCAAGAAGGCACTCCTTATATAGTAATGTTTTGTTTTGATTGGCTAGACCCGTGAGGGAAGCCAGGTAGGCCAGTTATTTGTGAAGGGGAGATGAATGTTATTAGGACTTGACGAAGCTGTGAGGGCGACTCATTCTTAGGACTCCGTGGGGAGTAGTACTCATTCTTTCGACCGCGTGTAGGGCGGTGTACTCATCCTTTGAACTCCGTGTGGAGTGGTTCGTATTCTTGGTAAGACTCCGTGAGGGAGTGGAACTTGTATTTTGGACTAGTGTGTTTTTGGTGGAGAAGGAAGGTATTTCAGACGATCACAAGTTGGTGTTCGATGTGCAATTACTGAGTTGCTGGCTATACATTCTCAAGGGAATTATGAGCCTAGTTTAAAACAAATAGTCTAGATTGTTTGTCTCGAATCGCATGAAGTAATGTAAACTAACGTCTGTATACCGAAATTATGAGACCATAGCGGTAAATTGTTATACGACAAATACTAGTAAAATATGCTATGTATTAGTAAACTCAGGAGCGAACAAGATGTGATAATCCAACACACGGATTTAAAGCATCTTTGTATAATCAGATCCACGAAACTAGGTAAATCGTTGGATGCTGACGATCAAAGTAAGAATGTACATAATGTTCATAGTTGAGAGGCTTGCGTGTGAAATATATAGTAATTGTGTTGCGAGTAAGTAGGAGTGATTCTCTGGGAGCAACTAACCCCCGATTCAGTAGAGTTAAGTCGTCACAGCTGAAGGCAATGCCAGTACGTGCCAGTCACCATTATTTCCGAGGGTCATCAATATGTCATAAGTGTGCCTGTGTGAATATGATAGTGAGAGTTAGATAGTCTGTACGACGAGGATCCTGCGAAGTGTATTTCATGTCTGCTATCAGAATACATTGTAAATTTTACCAGATCTATAGTGCTTTTATGTATGAGGTAACCAGTGTGGTTAAGAGTGAATGTATATTGCTGTTGCTCATACCGTACAGGTGTTTAACCCTCACGCAACCCGTGAAGCCGAGCAGTTACAAAGTTTCCATAGCATATGAGGCTGTTTCTTCGCCTGAGTGTGTATTTAACTATGAGTGGCATACACTATAAATATGCGTTTGCTAAAATTACAAATTTAAAAAAATAATACAAAGAATGTACATTAAAGTTTAACAGATATCATACACAACCAATGTGCAAAATCAATTATTTAAATACCGGTAACAAGTTTGGAATTTCCTCAAGGAACAATTTCACATTCAAGTCAGATCAACAGCAAGATCACCAAGGTGACTAAGACGATCCTTTTATTTATGTCCTTAAATAATCAACAATGCCAAAGTATAATCTCTTGTGGAGGGCTTAAACTTAATCAACTTGACGTTTAATGACCAAGCAGTTTTGTACAGTTTTCCAGAAATTTTTCCGCCCTAAGACCTGCCGCCTTGTCAGTTGCAAGTTTGTCCCCCCCGTCAATATGGGTCTGAATACAGTAAATTATCCAATATTGTAAGCACGACCTTACAGGACCAGTGTTTTACTAGTCAGCATAGAAAAGCTTATTTTAGGGGTTAAGATACGCTAGCGATGTTGCAATGTCTAAAAATATCTCCAGAAAGTGCTTTTCATATCGACACTGCCGAAGTGAGGTGGCAAAAGTAGTAGCCACTCAAGATAGTGATGGGGAAACATACGGTACGATATTTAACACTAGGCATAACCGTATTGAAATTTGTTACCTAGATGTTAGGCCCCTTTAAACATCAATTATCATCATCATCATCATCCATTGGTGGCAGAGTGCATGGCATCATTAGAACCATATTTTTTATTTAAAAATTGTAAATACATATTACGTCAGCAACATAACAGATTTTTGTTGTTGTAACAGTTGCCAGTTGACTATCTGTGGCTTCCATTTATGAAATAAACTGGTGTGACAATGAACAATCTTATTTCAACATTCTCAGAAATCCAGTCCCCCTAAGGGCGCCCACGATATTAACCCATGCATGAGTACCAAATGGCCGAACAGACCCACTTGAAGCTTGAATATTCTAAGAACAATTCTTAGTGAGCACCCACAAACTGAGAGTAATCAACATGCAAAATTTCAGTTTCATAGCCCTTGTGGTTAAAAAGATACAATGATTAACGAGTTAGTACCTCCTTTTTGGATTATATATACCTAAAGATAAGATTGCATTACTTATCTTTAAATGAAATATAAATCCATTCGTAGACGAAGAACACAAAATTAATAAATAATACTGTAAGCACACTGACACAGTCTAGGCGGCCGTTCATAGTGAACACAATACACACGAATGGAATGTAGGCTACGCGCATATAAATTACAATATTCCTTTGTAATATTACTCAAGTGTATAATTTAAAGCGAAAGCACACCAGCGCTATTGCATAACTGACATAATATGTAGGATAATTTTAACCTTCCGGTGGGTGCTACTGATATTATCTCATATTCGTCAACTACCTTTCAGTAATTACGTCTTTCCACATGGCATTCAATTCCATATCGGCCAGTTTGTCAATGACCCTTCTACACATTTGCTGTTGTTGCGAAAGTAATATGCGAGGCAGATTGCGCCTGATCGAGCACCATTACGTAATAGACTATGTAGAGAACGAATGAGTGTATTCACTAATTGAAGCAAAACTATTCTTCAGCAAATAATGTAATTTTAAAAAATTCTGATTTCTGAGGTGTGCCAGACCGGCTTAATGCGCCCACTGCCACTATACAGTATTTAATGTTTGGCCTGTCGGAATGTTAAATATCTGAAGTATTTATATTTAGTACAAATTAATTAGAATACTGTAAGCACTTTTGCAACACAAACAAGTTTGCTCTCAGTCCGATTTTCATATCGTTTTATTTTTCGAGGATCCAGGGGGGGGGGGCATGCTCCCCCTGCCCCCTCCCCCCCCCCCCCCCGTATGGGCGCCCATGCTCTCTACTAGTGGAAATAACATTGCAGCGTATTTCTCCTTTGTTACTCCCAAGGAATCAAGTGCTCTCAACTGTCCCGCCAGACTGTCATACAGTTGGGCTATGGATCTTAAACAATCCTTCTTTAACACCAAGGATAAAAGTTCCCTAACATAACTGATGTGATGGGAATATGGCCATGCTAAGGTTTGTGAATTTTTTGTAGTGCCGTTTTGTACAAAAGTCATAAACTCTTTGTGGGACAAAATACTTAGGACTCTTTATAATAAGGAAAAAAATAATCCGGCATTTCATTTAACAAGAACCACAGGATAGAAACTCATTTCCCCACATCTATCATTGTGCCATATTAAAAACACATGAAGTTAATATGGCCACAAAACTATTGCTAAATATATATTTGGTGGAAATCATTATAAATGTTAATTTATATTTTTATTTATTATTAAACCACTACATAGGCCTAACTCATTCATAACCACTACACGACTAATTTTTTTAATAATTATTTGATTAAATTATAGGAATTAAAATTTTAAAAATACAAAATAAAAATTTCTTGGTCTCTTTCCGCTAAACATACAAATCTTTCTCTTCCTTAGTAAGTCCAACACACAATTTGTGAACATAATTTCCATAAAAAAGTACAAAGTCTCATAACTTGCACTTCATCTTCACAGCAAACAGCACTGTATCTGCTCTCAGTTCGTTTTGTTGAAGCTTTCTTTGGGATAGCTTTCCCATTAGTTTGCGTACTGTCTTGATTTTTGTCGTTCTTCTTGGTCTCTTGATTAGCTTCAAATAAACTTTTATTCAATACGACTGTTGATAGCAGGTTCCATAACCCGGGTAGTCTTTTTTTTTTTTTTTTTTTTGCGAAGGCAGTATTTCTTCAAAAGAACTGTGATGGGATGTACTTTTCACTCCTTCATAGATATGCAACTCGCCGAATTCACCTAGGTCAGTCACCTGAAGCAAATGAAAGCTGTTGCAAGACTGCATACGTATCTGAATGGGATAGACAACTGCATTTTGCCCCCAAAATGCAGCTAATATGGCCAACTGCAGTTATTATGGCCAAGGGTGGCCATATTAACAACAAGGTAGAGTTTTTAAACAGTCCTAAATATTTAACTACTGGTTAAAGAAAAGTAAATTTCTATATCTCTACTCGAATCAGCGTATAAAACTGCACACCAGACAAACCAACAATTAAAATTAACTGTCGATAGGATATGAGAACAAAGGCGTACTTACCAGAGTGAGATAAGAAGCGCGTTGTCCAAGCGGCATCCACTATAGATAAAGGCAGCTGCACCCCACTCAACACATCCCCCACCAGAAGCGATTGCACATAACCATTAATAGACAAGTCTTGGAGACCATGCAAGTGCCATCTTGCGTTGAGGTTGCGAATTACACCCTACGCAACGTGTTGGCCATATTACCAAACCTGGCCATATTCCCATCAACCACCTTAGTACTCAATGAGTAACTCATCCTTCCCATACCTAGACTTCAACAATTCTATAGCCTTTTTGTAGTTTTCCTTTGAAGGAGGAAAGTTTTCTGCCAATTTCTGAGCACACGAACCAGGTTCCATACACTGAATCAAATAAACAAATTTGTCTTCATCTTTAAGGCTGCTATCTTCATGTATTTCAGTAAATTGCGCCCAAAACCCAATCCAGCACTTCACATTTCCATCAAATTTTTTCAGTTCTAGTTTTGGTAGTCTTAGTAGTCTGATTAGAAGTGTGTGAACAGTTACTCGTATTAGCTTCAGAAACGGCTTGATCTCCAACTTGTAAGGCCTGCACTCTTTCCCTAACCTTAAAATATTTCACGTCGTACTCACTGCAATTGTTGATCTCTGTTTCAAGCACGATGTCTTGAAGGTCTTCCTTTTGCAGCAGCTCGTTGTATACTTCATCATCCAGACGTTTTAACTTCTCGTAGCGTTCCACAAGTGAAGCATATCTGCTACGAATCTCCACGTGGTCACAATCAGCAAGCGCCAACAGTTCTTCAAGTTTATTCACTCCACGCGTAAATACGCCGCGTAATACTAGACGTTCGGTCATCGTTGTTCTGATTAATTATTTGATGTTGAAATTGCCAGTAAATCCTGTCACGGTCGCCAGTTATATACCATACCAAATCATTTTAATACACAGTAATCAATATTTTATTAACACAACTCAACATCGCATCCAAAGACATTCCAAAGACACTACACTCAAAGATAACAAAACCAAAACTATGTAAATCAAAACACTGTCTATTTTCTACAGGAAGTCGATTGCTCGAACGAGCTTTAGTCAGCGGCGGCTGGTGGTCTTAGAGCTTGGGAGGCCACACAAAATAAATTAGCATGCACAGTATAAATTACTAGCTAGCACGCTAGGTGTTTGCCAACATCCATTAAATTGTGTCTCATTAGGGAAAATGTTATGTTCTACATTTAATATAATTTAAATGACCCTCTAAATCGCTATTTAATTCCAAATTTATAATAGCCTATCACTAAGACATTTGTCAAAAACTCTACACCTAGATGGAAAAAAAATTGGTAACACTTGTCACAGAACTCCAAAAGAGACCTCTTTACATAACCATATTTATTTATTTATTTATTTATTTATTTATTTATTTATTTATTTATTTATTTATTTATTTATTTATTTATTTATTTATTTATTTATTTATTTTTAACAGCATGTTCCATTATAATGAAAGTAAATTTATAATCGTGAATTTATAAATTTACTTTCATTATAATGGAACATGCTGTGTTTACAAAATGTTTACAATTTTAATAACATACATTAACTTATGTATTATTCATTATTGTTCTATGGCTATTTGTTTGGTGATATATTGTTCTAGGAACTGTCTAAATCTATTAACTTATTGTCTTTATGAGCTACACCAATATTAAGAATCTGTTCAACTACTTGACATTCTTTCTAAATCTATTAAATTAAAATATAAAATTAATTATATAATGCTTCATTAGCTTAAATTTTTCGAACGTTCATTTTCCATGTTCATTTACCATATTGTCCTTAAACAACTGTCTTTCTTTTTCCAGTTTCACGCATGTAAATAATAAATGATCAACTGTTTGTTCTTCATTGCCACACGCACACAATGGACTGTCTTTTAATTTGAAAAGAAAATAATACGAATTTATCTTACCATGTCCTGTTAAAAAGTTGTTACATTGCTAGTTAATGGGAAGTTTATTTTTAACCTATCCTTGACACTACTGTCGACCAAAGTAGTATGTGCACTCGTGTTTGAAGGTCGTTTGTGAAGTAACCAAAAGATCTACATAAAATCCAATAACATCATCATTTTCGTCGTTCTATTTTAGGTTAGTTCATGTAGGTTTGGAATGTTTAATTTATATTTCAATATTTTTATCGCAGTTGGAACACAAAAAGTGCACGTTTTTAAGCGTGTTTCAATCATGCGTCACATTTAAGATTTATTATCTCAAACACCTGTCATCAGATCGAATCCAAATTTTAACACAATATACATTGGAATGTTGTATACCTGGTTTATTAATTTCAAAATTTTGTGTGTCCAAGAAACAAAGTTGTTATCATTTTTGTAAGGTAACTTTTTCTCGGCTCGGGGTGGTTAGAAAATGTAGTTTTTGATCGCGTTGGAATCCTTATACATCAAAATGTTATGCTGTATGACTGTGAAATACGTAAATTAATTCACTTATTTTATATCGGTTTGTATTTGTAGGGGGAAATAACACATGGTTCACCAGCTAGCCGCTCCGGGAAAAGCTGTACAGCGTTGCTGAGATGGAGCCCATCACTTCCGAGCGAGGCGCACCAAGATGCGTGATGGGCTCCATTTCGGCAACGCTGTACAGCTTTTACCGGAGCGGCTAGCTGGTGAAACATGTCTTATTTCCCCCTACAAATACAAACTGATATAAAATAAGTGAATTAATTTACGTATTTCATAGTCATACAGCATATCTTTTCGATGTATAAGGATTCCAACGCGACCAAGAACTACATTTTCCAAGCACCCCGACCTGAGAAAAAGTTACCTTACAAAAATGATAACAACTTTGTTCCTTGGACACACAAAATTTTGAAATTAATAAACCAGTTATACAACACTCCAATGTATATTGTGTTAAAATTTGCATTCGATCTGATGACGGGCTTTTGAGATAATATTTCTTAAATGTGACGCATGGTAGAAACACGCTTAAAAACGTGCACTTTTTGTGTTCCAACTGCGAAAAATAATATTAAAATATAAATTAAAAATTCCAAACCTACAAGAACTAACGTAAAATAGAACGACGAAAATGATGATGTTATTGGATTTTATGTAGGTCTATTGGTTAGTTCACAAACAACCTTCAAACTCGAGTGCACATAATACTTTGGTCGACAGTAGGTATGAATGATTTTGTCACTGCACCATTTAAAGTATTCTTCGATTCGTTTTCGTTTTACGTAACCTTGGAACTAATGACACCAGGGTTGTGTCCTGTTTGCCATCTAGTGGTCCTCTTGCGAATCATTTCAAACAGCATCGCAAGAAAGAGAGGAAAGGGGAAAGGGGCAGGGTATGGCCATAGATGTTGTAAGTTCGAGTTGAACGTAGCAGTTCAGCATTCCAACGTTCTCTCCAGAGCTCATACAACTGCTCCAATTGTTATTCCTCCTTGTAACCGTCTGCGCGCACGCGCAATTGACCTATCCTTGTTTGTAGTTGAATGGAGTCTTGGGCCCAGTAAGGCCTGGGCCCCGAGTAGCCCGCAGAAAGGCGAATTACGTGACAAGATATGTAGCGCGTTATTCAAACATGCTAGTACATTTTCATAGTGAGGAGCGCACAACTCGGCCAGTATTTCGGGCGTTAAGGATTAAAAAATGAATTACTAATGTAGGTTAATGGTAAGGAGGGCCCATGCCCACTGGCCCGTTAGAGCCAGCCGCCCCTGGCTTTAGTTCACTTTCTCCACAATTGCTGTATCGTTTCATTTAACTATGTTTAGGGGGAGTCCGCTGCCCTTCGGGTAAATCTGAGACATATTCTAATACAAAACTGTCGCTTACAGTGACGTCGGGCAAGACTGTAAACTCTCAAAGATTGATCGCCACTTAAGTGGAAGAAGCAGCGCATCAATGCGGTTCTCATCAGGAGGAAAAATTTAACTATGTTTCTTTTTAATTATCAAATAGTGAAACTTAATTTCTGGATGGACCTCGTACTTTGTATGTATTTTTAGCCTTTTTCATTTTATGAAAAAAATAGGCTTATGAGATCACCTTTTGTCCGTGTGTGTGTGTGTGTGTCTGTGTGTATGTCTGTGTGTGGGTGTCCCCCTAATAACTTTTAGACGGCTGGGGCGATTTCATTCAAACTCGGTAAGGTTATAGCACCATTATGGCCGACCCCAACCGTGGCCTTCAAATTTTATTACGTCTCACCAATCCAACATGGCGGCTGTGCGAAATATTTCACCAGCATTCAATATCTCCGAAAATTTTACCGATATCACCCTGAAATTTTGTACGGTGATAAAGGGCACTACTACAAGTTCACCTATGAGACATTTATAAACCTGGTAACTACAAAACGAACATGGCGGCCAGGCGAAGTTGAGACATTCAAATATACTTTTCTCGCGATTTATCCATCTAAACGCAATGAAACTTGGTACAGCAAAAGTTTATATACATTGTAATGCACTTACATCTACTTTAGTTCAATTTTTTACATAACCTCAACTTGGCGGCTGTGCGAAATATTTTACCGGCATTCTATGTCTCCGAAACTATTTCTGATATCACGCTGAAATTTTGTACGGTGATACAGGGCACTACTACAAGTTTATATTTGTAAGTTTCAAAAACCTGTAGAGTACAAAACGAACACGGCGGCCAAGCGAAATTGAAACATTTTAATAGACTTTTCTCGCGATTTAACCATCTGAGCGGAGTGAAATAAGGTACATTAAATGTTTATACATAGCCTATTGTAATGCACTGGCATCTAATTTAGTTCAATTGTTCACATAACCTCAAGATGGCGGTTGTGCGAAATTTTTAAATTAAGTTTTTATTTCATGTGTGTAATCATGCGATGCAGGTGAAAGTTTGAATAATGAACCTAAGCAATAATTTTCCTTTAATGGTACATAACTCTATGGCTTATAACTATAACAATCAAACATGGCGACCATCCGAAATATTTAGACGGTTCTCAACATCTACGAATCTTTGACAGCAATCGAAATGAAATTCTCTATGTTCATAGAGGCTATGAACATAAGTTCACCTATAGGACTTTCAATAACCTGGTGAGCACTAATCCAACATGGCGGCGTAGCGAATTATAAATATTTAAATGGTCGTTTCTCGCGATTTAACCATCCGAGTGCAGTGAAACTCGGTTCGGCGGAAAAGTAAATGGCCATTGGCTGCAATAATAAAATTATTATAAATTCTTTGACTACACAAATGTTAATCCACTGGCATATAATTTATTTCCATTGTTTTCATAACCAAAAGATGGCAGCTGTGCGAAATTTAAAAATCTCGTTTTTCTTCTTGTGTACTAATCATGCGATTGAAGTTTGAATGCTACACCTACACAACAATCTTCATGTAATAGTAGGCCTACATAACTCTAAGACCTACATATATAATAATCCAACATGGTGACCAACCGAAATATTAGACAGTTCTCAATATCTACGAATCCATTACAATCAAACTGAAATTTTGTACATTGAGAGAGGCAATTAACATAAGTAGGATATGAAAATAGGCTTTAGTTCTCTCTAAAAATTCCTTAAACCAAGTGAGTGTACAATCAACTCAGTTTGATGTCATCGGATTGGGTGATCGCTGCTTTTGCTTACATAGGGCAAGTGTTTGGTCGAGCACATGGGATAGATATACTTGCTTGCTTAAAATAATTTAATATAAGATGCCTTATTAATAATTTAATCAAATTAAATGCACAAATTAGACTTTCATAATTATCAGTACACAGTGAGAAGAAGATAACTTCCAGTCTTTAGGTGAATCCAGATCCTAGTGTAATGGTGTATTTGGTGATGGTAACAGCAGAGACATGAGACCACATCCTGAAACAACAAAACACAACTTCTTGAGGCAATCTGAGAAGTGGTGGGTTCAATTTCTACCTCAGCTATCCTCAAAATACCATAGCTATCTGTGGTATCCCTAGTTCTGCTCCAATAAAATGCCGAACTTGATTCTGAAGGCTACAGCTGCCTTCTTCCCAATCCTCCCCTGCAAATACACAGAGATGAATGAGCACGATTTCCAAGCCCCTTAAATGAAACAACAATTAAATACAACTTAAAGTCAATCAACTGCAATGATAAATGGAATATATCCAAACCCAAGACCTCTCTATTCCTGGTAGAACGTTCTTGCTATCGACGTATACACTAAATTCTAATAATAAAATAAATATATGCAGTGATTCTTTATTTATAAATCATGTCACAAGTGAAGAGGTAAGAATAGTTATAAAAGAGCTAAAAAATAAATTCTGTGCTGGCATTGATGGCATCCCTGATGCAATTTTAAAGAAATGTGCAGAAAATATAATAAATCCACTTACGCACTTAATAAACAGTTCAATTCTCTCAGGAACTTACCCGGATATTTTGAAGTTATCAAAAGTAATTCCAGTGCACAAAAATGGTTCAAAAGATGAATTAGATAACTATCGTCCTATTACCTTACCAACTGGTATTGCAAAAATTGTGGAAAAAATTATGTATAAGAGACTGATAAGTTTCATAGAAAAAAATAAAATATTATCAAACTCACAACATGGATTTAGAACGGAAAAATCTACACAGACAGCAATTTACGAATGTAGTAATAGTATACTGAAATTAATTGACAATAAGGAACATGTAACTGGCCTATTCTTGGATTTATCGAAAGCATTTGATGTAGTTGACCATAAAATCCTCCTTACCAAACTAAATCAATATGGTGTTAGAGGTCTAGCTAATAAATGGATAGAGTCTTACTTAACAAGGCGTAAACAAATAGTAAGCTTGAGACACAAGGATGATGGAACCAAATTACTTAATGAAACATTGTCCAATGAGGGAATTATTGAATTTGGAGTACCCCAGGGATCGGTTTTGGGCCCACTACTCTTTCTTCTATATATCAATGATATAACACAGAACGTTCATTCACACAAGGAAATTTTGTTTGCGGACGATACAACACTCGTAATAAAAGGTGAAACTAAACAGGTCATACAGCAGTCTGCTGACTCCGTTACAGGAGAGTTAACCAAATGGTCACAAGATAATCGCCTCATAATAAACTATAAAAAGACAGTATGTCTAAATTTCCACACTATACAGAATAGGAATCCTGCGATGCCCAATATAACATTAAATGGTCATCAAATAGAAAATAAATCAGAAACAAAGTTTTTAGGACTATGGATACAACAAGACTTGAAATGGAATAAACATATACAATATCTGAATACTAAACTGAACTCGATGTGCTTTGCGTTACGTATTTTGAAAACCTGCACTAGCATGCACACATTAAGAAATACTTATTTTGCTTATTTCCATTCATACTTAAGATATGGGATCATATTTTGGGGTATGTCGCCAGATGTACTAAGCACGTTTAGGATACAAAAGAGAGCGATTAGAATTATGGCAAATGTACACTCTAGAGAATCATGTAGACCTCTGTTTAAAGATTTAAACATTCTCCCACTGCCCTGCATATATATCTTTGAAAGTATTATGTTTTTTAAAAAGAATTTAATGAATAAAGATGTTTTTCTTAAAACAAACAATGATGTTCATAGGCATAACACAAGACAAAATCAAAACATTCATATTTCACACACACACACAAGCATATATCAAAAAGGAACTTTTCACACTGGAGTTAAATTATACAATAAACTACCCCAGTATATAAAACTGGCCCCAAAAATAAAAACCTTTGATAGAATGTTGAAAGCTTATCTGCAGTGCCATTGTTTTTACTCAGTAGTTGAATATTTTAGCGTATAGGAGTGATGGAATCTATAACTATATTTTACTTTTTTAATTTAATTTTAATACCTAGCTGTATGTTGTTGTATTTATAGAATTAAGTTTTCATATTATGATAATAGAGTGAGGTGTAAATAGTTGTGCAATAAGATTGTATCTATTAAGATTTGCTATTATAATAAGTTATAAATAGTTTTAATCTTAGTAATATATACCTGTTAGTTCTTTTATTTTGTGCATGTAAATTCTGACGTGTCCTATATCAAAAATGTATTGAATGCATGTATTTGATCAAATGGAATTAATAAAAATCTATCTATCTATCTATCTATCTATGACAGGACCCATTTCTTATCTGCTGTCTCCCTCACTGGAGCTTCTCATAAATAACGTAACAGTCGATTTGTTTCATTTAGACCTGTTTTCTTATTAACATTTCGTAAAGCGTTTAATTAAGTAAATGAAAATGTTTAAACATTTTTTTATAAATAACGAAGATAGTTTTCTAACAACTCGTTTCTTAATTTAAAGTTTTCTGAAAACCATTTTATGTTTTTTAAGATAAATCAATCTTTATAGCAGTCACTGGATGACAATATTTGAAGAACAATAAGTACACAGAATGGAACTTGCCTATGACGACACCACTAAGCAGGAAGATGGCAAGAGCACAGTTGAGTTCAATAAGCGCTCCCAGCATCACATTACTGCTCACCGTGCCCACTCGCCCCATCATCAGCGACATACACAGCGCTGTCGCTCTGCAATGTCAAACTTCATTACACACAGACTAGCTTTATTTACAAGAACATAGTGAGAATTACAATGATCACCATCACTATCAATGTTGCACCCCTACTTCCCTTCTAATATTCCTGTTTTCTTCTGAGGTGACCTTACACACAGGTAAAAATTTCCTCCCACCCTCCCTCACCTAACTCAAAGAAATTAAACACAACACAATACTCTATAGCTCTCCCTACATCTTGAACTCGGACAATCATTCTTATGGAACTAGGCATGCGAAGGACGTAGCCTTATATATCATTCACTCTTCTAAATACGGTAGAAATAGTTTCAAGTTCTCTGCATCACAGTCATATAATAAACTTCCCGATGAAGTAAAAAGTGCACCAACTTTGTCAGTATTTAAGAGGAAAACTACGAAAGTATTGTGGGAAAAATTCGATGCATCGTAATACATCAAATAAGCTTAAAAATCCTGTGCTTATCATTTTAAGAGACCTTGGTCTAAACAATCTTATATATAGTATCAACTTTACTAATAGGCCTATGCCCTTATTCATCAATTTGTGTTACCTTCAGAATTTTCTTCCTGGTGTGTAAACACACATATTACTGTACAATTCCTCTGTACGAGCCTATGGCTCTTTGGAATTAATTGAATAAATATCATTCAAAAATTAAAAAAATAAGAGTACTGTGTGCTCTGAGTACCACCAGTGGGCCGCCGCTAGATTCCTAGACAAAATCCAATGCCCAAGCTGTCATAGACACCGGCAGAAATCACTGGGTAAATTGTACTGTTCATCAAAACAAAATGCCGACATCTTGAGTGACTAACCTTGTAGATAAGGATGAGAATTGGTCCTAAAAGGTTCCACCTTGTAGGTTACTTTTGATGTTTTCAAGCCGTTGTAACCATTTTGGCTACAGAGTTTGATTTTATAGGTTAAGGTTCGAGGCATGGCCAACTGTTACTGGTGGGCCATTGCATTGCAGGCCTTACCGCCTGAGCTAATGGGGTTCCTTGTAATGGTCCAGCAGTAAAGTAGGAGGGGGCCATGCTTAATTGAGTTCCACATCTGTATGGATATTTCTTTTTTGATGGTGTGTTTTTTTTTTTAGTCTTTTATCTCTGGGAAGATAAGATAGTGTTAGTTCTGTGATTGATGCGTTGGCTTGCTTGGGCTATGAAAATGATATAATTATGTGAGAGGCACTGTATGTATGAATGGAGAAGATTAGAAGGTATTGTTGCAAATAGAAATATTTGGTTACCGGTATGAAATGTGTTTCCCTTATGATAATAAATACCACCACCCCCCCAATGGAAGTTTGTACTGTTACTCCGTGAATGGCTAATTTTATTGAAGGGTAGGCCTATTTTACATATCAATGACAAAACCATCAGTTCTGTGCCCTCTATCTACAATGTTCTGAAATACAAGGAATACCTCGTTGTTGAAAGGCACGAAGTCCAATTTGTAGTGTTTTCAGATAAACACACAAAAAAACTGTTTTTCCGCTCTTGTAATGAAATATGATACGCAGTTTTTTGTATGTGTAAAGTGCACACAAACGCCGATATAAAAGAAAACAAAATAGCATTGTCCCGTGTGTTTCTAACAATTTTATTGACGAAATACGTAACTGGACTTAGTCCATTTCAACATGGAACAAGCAGAACCTTTGAGCGAGGAATATCATTCACAATTAGTTTATTTACTTTGTTTCTAAATGAACATTGTAACCGGAAGCCTCAAAAAAGGTAACATGAATGTAATAACTGTTATTTTCTTCGTGTTGAAATGCACTAACTCCTGGACTAAGTTCCTTTCAACACAAAATAACTAACTTGACAGCTGTGTTAATAGCACAAGCGCTGCCAGGACATGGTTCCATTCATCACCAAAATATGCATATTGCTTCCTAGGATGCAAAATTGGGGTAAAAAGGATTTGTCAAAAATGTGGACTTAGTTCCTCTCAACAACGAACGATTCAATTTTGATGCCCACAATGGTGGAATTAACTCCAGCGTTCTCCTGAATTCTTGCTGTAAGTTAGTGTAATAATCAAGATGTCTGAAAATAACTTTTTTCACTCTGTTTCTAAGATGATTTCTGAGATTTTATATACCCGTATGGTCGTGTAATGACCAGGATCAGACCTGTTATTCTGTGTATATATGAGGAAGTCTTGAGCAATATCTGAGTGCTCATTGATAATATCTTTTACCAGTGTACCATTAGCGCACGATTGCAAGTCTTAAGTATGGTAGTTCACTGGTTAAACCACACAGGTGTTAGCAGCACACGAAGAGCTTTATAGTTCATGAAGCAGCACTGACCTGAGATGAGTGGGGAAGACATCCACCACAATACTGTTGACCACACTGACACACATCCCTGAGAGCAGAACGAAGCAGCCGGACAGGATCAGAATTTCCAAGTATGACTGGGCAAAGTACATGCCTATTCCAGAGGATCCTGATGCTACTAGGAGTCCCACTGAAACCAACACAGTATAATGTGTGTGATGAATGTAACTAGGCACCTGTACAGATCATCTATACTTGGCATAATGATATATCATTCGTATCTAGAGGAGATGATATCTGAAAGGATAAGGAACAAAAAAGATGCAATTAACATAAGTCCATAAATGCATGGATTTCTTGCTAGAGGATGGTACTGTTCCCTTTGACAGCAGCACAGTCTCCTATTGATAACATTAGGCATCCATCTCACTGTTGTTGCCAACTCTCCCTTAAGTATATGTGAGTGCAGTGCTGTGAAACAATGAATTGTTCTTCCAATCGGGAAAGGCCAACAGGGTCTTTGCATACGATGGGTTACGTGGCTCCTACAGAAAGGTTCACCAAAGCACACTTTCACATCACCATACGGACTTGACTTAGTTCCTATTGCCCCTTGTGGAACATAGGGCATCAATGAAACATCTCCATCTGATCCAGTTTGCTGACAACCCCTTCACCTCGCTCCAGGTCTTGCCCTCCTCTATAGCCTCCAAGTGGACAGATCTGCGCCACGTTTGCTTGGGTCTCCCTCTCCTCCTCGTACCCTGTGGGTTCCAATCCAGTGCCTCTCTCTCAATGGCTTCATTTCCTTTCCTCAGGGTATGTCCGATCCATTTCCATTTCCATCGCTTAATTTGTATGGCCATCTCCGTTTCACCCGTCCTTCTCCAAAGTTCTTGGTTGGAGATTACTTCCGGCCAGTAGATGTTTAAGATCTTTCTTAAGCAGTGGTTGACAAAGGTCTGCAGCCTGGAGGTGATTGGTTAACCTACGATATATCACCTTTCGGAGGTATCTGAATAATGAGGATGTCCAGTTGCATGGCCCACCTGGTTACCGGATTGGCTGTGGGAAACCAGGAGGAAGACCAAGAGACAAGTGGCTGAAAGATGTGGAGGATTGTATACAAAAGGAAGGAGAAGACTGGACCAAGGTGGAGACAGAGAGATGGTGGGAAGACAGGAGATGATGGAGAGGCTTATGTTCCAAACAGACCCGGCCAGTGGCTGAAAACTGTGCAAGATGAAGAAGAAGAAGAAGAAGAAGAAGAAGAAGAAGATGTATCCTACAGTAAATATAATGGTGTTGCATAGATAAGAATCTTGTAGTTTTCTTAAGTTTCCACCATGACATTAACAAACAAGTTATAGAGAGTAGGAGACAAAGAAAAAAAAATGTTGCAATTCTTTGTGTTACCTCTATAATTTGTTTAATTGTATCGTTAAATTTTACAGGGAAGAAACCTGGCAGATAACAAGGAGATGGACAGAAAAACTGGACATGTCAGAAATGCGTATGCTGTGATGGGCAAGGATTTTTAATGAGTTTGGTTTGTTTACGTCAGGTTGATTTGATGGCTTTAATTGCGTATTCTTCTGGGTCAACTATTTCATTTATTGGAATCATCCTACTTATTTTGACATACAAGGTTGGACAAAGTGAGAAATGAAGTGATTAGGAGACGACCTAGCGTGGTGCAAGTTTCTGAGAAAGTTAGGGAAGCTGGCCTCAGATGGTATGGCCAAGATTATGTGGGCAATAGGATGATGGAAATGCTTCCACCAGGGAAACGGAGTCGAGGACGACCAAAAAGGCGATGGATGGACAGCATTCAAGAAAGCATGAAACAGCGGGGGCTTGTGGAGGAAATGGTCCGGGATAGAACAAGAAAGCATGAAACAACATGGAGGAGGGATATCTGCATCAGCGACCCCACATAAGTGGGATTAATCATGCTGGAGAAGAAGAAGAGGAGGAAGAAGAAGAAGAAGAAGTAGAAGTTAATTTTTACTGATAGTTGTCTTTTCTTAATTTCCAAAGCATTTATGCAATATCTTGTAGTTTGTTCAATAGTTAACAAAGATTTATTGTGTCAAATGCCTTATGATGATGATGGTGATGATTTGCAAACTAGGAATAACTTTCTCCACTAGACTTGATTTTAATGATCGTATAGAACATTGTTCCCCAAACTGTAGTACGCGTACCACAGGTGGTACGATCGTACTGCTGCAGGGGTACACGGTGATGTTACGAAAAATATAAAAACATTGATATGTTGCCCGAGGGCTTTAAGGCCAACGATAAGGAGCAGTTTTATGAATTGAATTGAGATTCAGAACTAGGTGAAACTTTTTCAAAAATGGCTGTTGTGATTTTTTGGATTGAGAGGCATGCAGACTATGCAGACTTAGCTGACAAAGCAGTTAGATTTTTACTGCCTTTCACTACTTCGTACTTGTGTGAGACTGCATTTCCTTCACTTGTTTATCTCAAGAATAAATACCGGAATAGACTCCTTACATTGGTAAACGATCTTAAACCAGACATTCCTAAGTTGGCTTCTAATCTTCAAGCTCACCCTTCACATTGGAGTTGTTAGTTGAACTTTGGTTTTTATGTTTAATTATTAAGAGTTCTTTTAATATTATTATTTGTACAGTGTCATTTCTGAGTGTTTGAATTGAATACTTATTGTAATAAATAATAAACAAACTTGACACACTTTTTATATTTGAACTTTAACTCTAACAGTCAAACTCTAACGAACACAAATTACACTCCATCTTTTGGCCTGCTACGTAGTGGTGGTGGGGTTATAGTTACTATATCTCCCAACGCGAGAGATTCTCATCTCTTAAAGTGGTACACACTCAAAAAGTTTGGGAAACACTGATATAGAAGATATTTAAAATAAGGCATTGCAGAGATTAGACTATATAACTCGTCACTCCAAAGAATTTGTGACTCAAATATTTTTTTCCTTCTGAATCTGACCCTCATCAAGCCCTTACTTGAATATTATATTTGAATTGCAGCCAATGGACATAGCGGGGTATTTTAATTGTACATCCGTAGGCTCCCCATCAAGTTCAATTTCAAGTAGTTCCAACTTTGACTACCAGAGATGCCACTGTCAACAACACCTAGCGGCGAACGTTGGAGTTTGTTAGAGCGTTTCTAACTAAATAACCTACAAATTTAGTTACACACTACCAATTGTAGTGGTAGGTTCTTTTACATGCCATAAATCTATGACATGGGCCCGCCAGGTTTACTTCCGCTCTGAAGGAAGGCTTACTGAAAGATCTTAAAAATCCGACGACTTTGGCCGGGTTTGAACCTGCGATCATGAGCATAGCAGTTCAGCATGCTACCGACCATGCCACCGAATATTGTACACCAATTTGGAGCTCCTTCAATAAAACACAAATTAAAAGTACAACACAAATTCCTATGAATCTATAGCCAATAAATGATCATGAGTCATGACTTCTCTCAAGTAAATGGCTCGATTGAAACTTCTAACTCTAAATCCCGTAGGGAGAATTTCAATATTCAATATTGACATAGACTGTCCTTGAAGTTAATAATTATGTACCGGTACCTCCCCATTCAATGTACAAATATGATGCCTTTGAAACTGAAATCCCACTAATTATGGCCTAAATGGTCCCATTTAAAGAATGATCATAATCATCATTTCCCCTTATCCAGCTCCTGCCGGGTCGGGGTATTTATGGCACTTCTCCACTTTCCTCTTTCCTTCCACCATTCTTCTTCCACAATCTTGTCCCAGTCCAGATTTCTTTTTCTTACGCTGTTCTTCACTGAATCAATCCACCTTGTTCTAGGTCTTCCTCTTGCTCTCTTACCCTTGCACTTTGCCTCCAGCATCTGTTTTAGTATTCTATTTTCCTCCATACTCTTTACATGTCCAAACCACCTTAGTTTATTCTTCTCAATTCTCTCATTTAGTTTTCCCATCCCAACTTCCTTCCTAACATCTTCATTCCTCACTCTGTCTTTCCTTGTCTTTCCTATCATACTTCTTAGGAATTTCATTTCACTGGCTTGGATTCTACTCTCTTGCCTGCTTGTCAGGGTCCAAGTCTCAGCTGCATAAGTTAATATGGGAACATAGTACACTTTATACATTACCTCCTTGCTTTTCCTTGGTACTTCCTTATCCCAAACAAGTTTTCTTACACTTTGATAGAATGCATTGCTCTGCTGTACCCTCCTGCCAATCTCCATGTCCAACCTACCAGTTTGCATCAATTCACTTCCTAGGTATTTGAACGTGTCCACAATTTCTAAACTCTGACATCCAATTTTCACAATGCCCTTTCCTTGTCCTTCCCCTCTTGTCATCACCATGGCCTTGCTTTTCTCTATACTGATTTTCAGGCCGTACTTCTGAATATTTTCGTTCAGTGCATCTAGTTGTTTTTTCACTTCTTCGGTGTTCCTTCCCCAGACCACAATATCATCTGCAAATAACAGTAACTTCATTTCTTTATGTCCATATGCTTCCTTTGTTTCCTTTACAATTCCATCCATCACCATTATGAACAAGAGAGGTGACAGCACACTCCCCTGTCTTAGTCCAGTTTTGTTCCTAAACCAATCTGTCTTGCCAACTGGGGCCAGTACCCTGCTTACACAGTTGTTGTACATTGCTTGCACCATTTCCAACATTTCTCTTCCCAGTCTCTTCTTAACCATGGTTTCCCATACCTTCTCTCTGGGGACACTATCATATGCCTTTTCTAGATCTATGAAAGTCATGATCAAATCCTCTCCATATTCCCAGTCCTTTTCCATCACCTGCCTCAAGCAAAAGATTGGGTCCACTGTGGATCTTCCACTCCTGAAGCCATACTGTTCCTCTTGCAACTCTCCTTCCACCTTTCTTCTCATTCTTCTTTCTAATATCCTTTCCAGTATTTTTACTATCTGTGATATGAGGGTGATCCCTTTAAAGTTATCACACACCTTCTTGTCCCCCTTCTTAAACACTGGTATTATTAGCCCTTTCTCCCAGTCTTCTGGTACACATTTCCGTTTCCACACACACTTTAGCAGTCGATACAACCATTGCATACCAACAGGTCCAGCAGCCTTTATCATTTCTACACTGATTTCATCCACCCTTGTTGCTTTTCCCTTCGTCATTTTCTGTATTGCTAATTCCAAAGAATGATGCAAATATCAAATGGGGACAGTATGTACAGTATTAACTGATATGGTGATAGAATGACAGTGGTGCGAGATCTGCTGTATGTTCAATAAAATAAATTCTTGTTTTAGCCGAATATTTATAGTTTCTCATGGAATTAGCCATGCTGTTATGGTGCGTATTGACAAATGAGGTTGCTACTTGTTAAACAAACCTTATATCCCAATATAAGGTTTATTTAACAAGTATTCATAG